>JAGTXR010000076.1:0-642923 GCA_022606575.1 Glossosoma conforme | reverse complement strand
TTATACTATACGAGTATTGCTGACGATGGACTCGATGGAGTCCAAAACATGTAATTTATTTATTTATTTATTTATTTATTTTACAGAATCGAAATTGCTATTTTACAAATATTCAGAAAAAATATACAAAAAAAATAGAGAAAAAATAAATAAATAAAAATAACAAAAGAATCAGAAGATGACACGTGTCAAAGATCACAGAGATCAAGGAGAACAATACCATCGACAAAAGAGGAAAAGGATGTAAGAAAAGGATCGAGGTATGCTGGTAGGCCATTTAGGAGCGACATTGCCGTTGAACCAAATTGAGTGCTTGAAGCTCCACAAGCCTCGACTGGGATCAAAAACAATGGATGGCTACGAGCACGGGTGTACCTATCTGGAACATAAAAGTTAAAACATTCAAGAATCCCAGGGTTGTGAATTGAGCCGCGAAGAAGAAGGAATGAATGTTTGAGTGCAGCAATTTTCCTCCGGGACTCTAGCGAATGGAAAGAAAGCATCCCTAGAAGAAAAAGAGTTGGGTAATGTTCGGAATTAAATGAATTGAATGGATAGTTGCCGTAAATATAAAAATAAAGACGTCGGAGAAATTTTTTATGAATTTTTTCGAGCATGAAAATGTATTTGGATTTATTGGTATTCCAAACTAAGCTCCCATATTCCAGAACAGATAAAACGAGTGAAGAATAAAGAGTACGAAAAATTAGAGGGTTATGAAGTTTATAAACTTAAAAATTAAATCAAGTTTTTTTCAAATTTATCAAAATTATAATAATGCAGTTACACCAAGTATTGTCAGTTGATAACCTTAACGATATTTATATTCAAAGTGTTCACTTTGTGGTCGATTTAAAACTGCTATTTTATAATTATTCTTAGTTAGTTTCCATACGGATCACATTTCAGCAGTTTCACTCTCAATGAGTTTTCCTTCATTTAATATTTATATTGTTCTCAGATAGTAGTGTAAAATCTGTTTACAATATGTCTAAGCAATATTTCATTATTAAATAATCATTATTTAGTAGTATTATTTTTAGTATTATGTAACCCTATTTAATTGTTATGTTTTCGCTTTTATAATGAATACTTCAAGATGGTTTACTTTGTTTTACAATTATTCAAAGGGATAAATATTTTTCAATTTATTCTTTTTTTGAATAATTGTAATAATATTTGTTATTATGTTGTCTAAATAATTCTAATTTATTTATTTCAACACAACAGATGTTCCAAATTTATAGCTTACAATACATTAAACATAGATATGACATGACAAAAAATTAAAATAAATGTATAGATTATACAAATCTAAGATAAGGTTACACAATACAGTAAAGTGAAAAAGTAGATAAAAAGAGACAATAACAGTGGAATGAAATAATAACAGTGGAATACCAAAAATTACGTATATGGAGAGTAAATAAAACAGTGTAATATTCAGTAGATAAGAAGATAATATAAAAAAACAAAACAGTAGTAATTTCTAATTAATACAAGGAACATTAAAATAATTATGATTAACAAAACGAAAAAGAAAGCATTATATAGGAGAAGTAAGTAATTTCAATGGCAAAAGAGGATAGAGTATTATAAAGCAAGTAGTTATATTGAAAAACTAATCGGAAAAAGTATAATAAAAATGTTTGTATGAAAATTCTTCGAAAGTAAAATCTTATGCGCTAAATTTAATATCCTTTCTGTTGCATTATTTTGTAAAAAAAATGGAAATGAATATTTCCGTGTCAAGTATTTCATAATACTTTGCGTAACTATACCTACAATAACTTAAGCGTGATTAAATTTATTTCAGTGTTTATTTTCAGACAATAGAAAAGCACAACCTTTTTATATAACAAAACGATTTTATCAATAATACAAAAGGTATCTATCGAAGATCGTTTTATAATTTATTAAAAACTCTGTTTTGTTGTATTTATGGTTTCCAATTTATTTCTCTGCCGTCTCTTGGGCTCTGTTCTGGAGGATGTCGGGAACCATATATGTTCCTATGTGGACCTTTGGGGACAGAGATGTCTTAAGACGAAGGCAACTAACAGAACTGAGTAGTGGCAATTTGTGGTAAACATATGTTTTAAATAAAAAATGGATACAGAGAGAAAAAAAATAGAAAATAAAGTGCTAATAAATCAATGTTTTCATTTTAATATTCGTCAGAGATATTTGAAAATAAAGTGAATAGCAGTAATTATATATATGTACTCTAATAGTTATAGTATATTTTTAAATAATTTTAATTAGCTACATCGTTAGGATAATGTATGATTATGCTGTTTCATTAAGATATTAAGAATTATAATTTTCACATTATTCTATTTATTGTATATTTTGTAAAAAACATGGAATTACAAAAGAGAAAGCTTACAAGTAATAAAGATTACGAGAGTTATGGATTACATTAAATAATATAGTGTTATGTTAAGAGTTTTTTTGTCTATAAAGTATGTACAACCGTGTAAATCTAATAGAAGCTATGGAATAATTCAGTCTAATGTGACGATTGATTAAAATGATTTGTTTTGATTAAAGAAAACTTGTTAACATGTACGTATTGAATAAAGTTACAATGAACCAGAAAAGATATTTTAAAATATTTAAAAAAATAAAAAATAATCGCTGTAGATTTATATCCCTGAATTACAAAGACCCCTGAAGAATTTTCATTTAAAGCGGCACATTCCCAGTGTATCGCCTCGGTACTCGTTTCTTAATCTTCAAATTTCATCAAGGAACATGTTCTCTGACAGCGATCGTAAACCTACACGTGTATGTAACTATGTAAGGTTCCTCCACAGCCTCCCTTCTCCCGTCTTCAAAGTATCCTGCATCTGAAAGTATACTTTTGTGCAGTCTTTTATTCAAGGCAAGAAAAAAACCGAAGACATGCAAATCATCCGGGGAATGCCTCCTAACGCGCTAACATTTTCCTGAATGATTTAAGAATGCATTTTGAGTGCACTTTATTGGGGGAGGGAGTAAGGAAGCAAGAAATGCAGAAATGCAGAAAAGCAGATGAAAATGTTATGAGCCGAGAATATAAAGAATGTATATTTACAATGTAAGATTATGTTTAATTTTTAGTGCTAAACATGTTTGTTACCAAAGTGTTATTCATATTATAATGCATTTATAAACCATTTAAAGAATATCATTTTGTTAATACTTTTAATTTTTCTTATCACGGTAAGTATAAAGTTCATTTGACGTTTCAAAACACATGCAGAAAGAGAAATGACACAAAAAGCTTCAGGTAATTGGTTTAAAGATATTAGATAATATATTGCTATCATTGTTATTTGTTTATAAGTTTCAGTTTTCAGTTTCAGTAATAAAAGTTCATAGTTGACTACAAACTAGTATACAGCTGTTTTGATGACAACGTACTTTGTGTCTATGAAGGTAAAGTGACATAACAAGAAGAAATATTTAGCTTGATTATTGAGTACCGGCTGTGAATTTTCAGCCAAGGACCAGTTTTTAGGAGAAGATTCGTGCTGACTGCTGGTTTTAGAACATACAAGTTCTACCAGTTATCAACAAAAGTAATTAAATTAGTTTTATTTAAAAATCATAAAATACTCGTAATACAACTTATTTTACGTGATTCAACTTAAAACAAAGTAATAAGTATTTCATATTTGAAATGGAAATATAATATATTTATTTATAATATTTCATTTAAAATATAATATAAGCCAATTATTCTATTAGAGGAGAAGAAAATCACTTTATTTTTATCTTTGAATTTGTATATGAAGAAAACATTAAAATATAAGGCTGAAGATTTTATTTTTTATTTTTTACCTCGAACAATAAAATGGAAATAAAGAACGCAATCAGAGTTCGGAGGAAAAGTTGGAAGGAAAATTAAGTTTTTCTTATGGAAACCTGCAAAATAACCTTTTCTATCGAGTTAAAGAATAGACAGAAACTTTTTAATCAGTTTTTCTTCGCAAAGGGAAGATAAACTCGGTGTTTAGCATTTCCCAACAAACCAACCCGTTATAACCTAAATAAACTACAAAAAATATACGACGAATATATTGTTGTGTTTTTTTTAAATATCCATTTTTTAATTAAAATTTATAAAATAAACTATTTACTGATATTAACTGGCTGTGTAAGTGCGCATAATTTTATTTTTTGTAAATGGTTTTTAATTTTACATTTCTGTCATGTTGTACGCTAATGACTCAATTAAATAATAAATTTTATCCTGTAAAATAGGTTTATTATTGTTTTAATCAAATTAACGGAAATTTTTTACTTTCTTCAGTTAATATTTAAATAAAAATACTTGATAATTGTTGTTAAAATATGAAATATAAGCAGTTTTGTCGGCAAATATATTGTTAAACGTTTTACGTTGTTAAATGGAGTATGGAACCCTTTTTATTATTTACTCTGAAGCTTACATGTTTTATTCATTTAGAGTTTCACTTACGTCATGGAGAGCATTTCTTAATGTAAATACAAGCACGGCCATAATAACAAAAGGCCATGAATCTTGAAACAGAAAAACAAAGCTGGGCCAGCGCGAAGCTTAATAAATAGAAAGGTTATAAAACAACAAGTAACGTCGTTTGAACGAACGACCCATAAAAAGTTGGAAGCTAAAACCTGAAGAGATATATTTACAGTACGGCACTTCAGTATAAGGCTTTCAGAGGTGAGAGTCTACAGTCTCGACCAGGGAACGGTTGCAACGGTCTTGAGGGTAAAATTTCGACAATGCCAACAAAAAGCACTCGTTGTTTTCAGATTTCAAGTATCCGTTCACTATTATTAATGTATAGTTCTGTATAAAAAATAATGCAGTTACATTTTACTGTATTTATATGCTGTTGCATTAGATTTTATTATCATTTATATCAGTTATCATCATTATCACTTACATACCATGTCCGCTTCCTTAACTGTAGCATACGACCTTTAGAAACAGTCGCCACAAAGCTCTGACAGCCACCATAGTCTTCGCCTCATTAAGTCAACTCCGCCTCCCGCAGTTCCGCCGAGTACATTCTATGTATAGTGTCTGACAGCCTTCTAAGATAGCGTAAGCCCGGAGGCTTGAAGACAAGGCAGCTATAGTTTATGCTCTCCTGCATTCTTAAAACATGTCTCAGCCAGGTCCACCTCGATGGTTTTAGAAAAAAAAAATGGTAAGATTAGTTTAAATTTGTCAGAATAAATGTACCATTAAATGCGTTATATGTATTAAATTAAAAACTCATACGACATTATTTATTCCAAAATATGTACTCTGATTGATACATTATGACTGGTTTATATAAATTTACATCTATGTAGTGAAAACTTTCGATTAAAACTGGATTAAAATTTTGACTGAAAAAACATTGACCTTATATAAAATAGCGCAATTGACACAATATAAAATAGTAAATTATTTTGAGCTAGTATGAATCTTCGGAAGAAAATGTTTTTGTTTTAAAAAGGCATTTAATATGCCAAAAGTTTGGTTTAGAGGTTTTTCATTCATTTATTTTTAATTTTTAATTTGATAATCATGGATCTCGAAAAAAAAAAATTTAATTCATGTATAATGTTGTGGAATTAATAACTAAAATAAGATGCACATATCGTATTAAATAAATACATACTTGTTAGTATTAGTTGATTGAAATCATATAAAAAGAATAAACGTTAATTAAGAAGATTTCTTTTTTATAAAAAATAGATATTGTAATCAAAGCGTATTAAAATTTTATTGAATACTTTGAAACTTGTCAGTAATAAATTATCAAATATTTTCACTTTTCTTTTATAAATTAAGTTTTTGAGTACAAGTGCCGTGTTGCTTTGTAAGCCAAGTAATATTTTTTTCAACCGAGCGATAAATTTCCCGGAAAAACAAGATTATTAATGAAATAAACCATTCGGTTTTCAATTTGGCTTAAAAGTCGTGTAATTTGCGGGGGAAGGGGTGTGGAAAGGAACCGGAAAACAAAAAATAAAACATTGCTTTACTTTTACGATGCGTAATAAGAACCGGTATCGTAATTTCTCGACATTTGCTGTTGGCGCTGTTGTGATTGGGAACCGAACTACATCCAGGTACATCGAGAGAGACGAGTAGGGAGGTTTGACGCGTCACTGGGGAGAGCAGTTGGACAGGACCGGAGGTAAGCGATGTGAATTTTTCTTAAAGAATTAGTTATTTTTTTCAAAACTTAATATAATCATATCCATTGAGTGTTGAATAAGGTGTAAATAATATAAAAAAAATATTTGCATGTAAAAAAATTATATTTTTTTACTTTCTGAAGCACGCGGGTGTAGCTCAATGGTCAAAGCGTTTGCTTTGCAAGCCAAAGGTCGTGGGTTCGATCCCCGACGGAGATTAAAAAAAAGGAATTTTAATCGATTTCTGAGCTCTAAAATACCCCCGGTTGGTGTGAATTTGATCCATCACCCGTAAAATGCCAGTCATAGCCTATTAATAAAAATTGATGGTAGACGAAACTCGTCGCATAAAGACCACCCAGTCATGGTAAATTCCTGCAATAATAAAGGATGATGCGTGAATCTCGGGCTGTAGTCTATGACGTTGGCGGATCAACACTGCACATGCGGCGCTTAGTCATATGTAGCATGGTAAATGTCATAGAATTCGTCATAAAATCACCATCTGTCGGTATTTTCCTGTATGTGCTTACATAAAAAAAACCTAAATTTGTTGGCAGTCTTTCGGTTTATATTAAGAACATATTTATGTTATAAAAAAGTCTTACTTTGATAATTTTCTTGCCTTTATCCGCCTAATAGCAAAAACGTGGTAATAAAAAATTTGTCATCACGTAATAATTGGCGTCGATTGACTTTGACTTGTACCAAGTGTAATGGAAACAAATTGAATTTTCTCTATGTGCATGTATATCCTTTAAACGCCCAGTGGTTTCTTTACGGGACCGCAGATTTGCGTCGTTCAATGCCATACATTCCCATAAGGAAGTGCTTATGGTTAATTTCACATTCGGATTACATCAATTTGTAATAATAGTATTAAAGTAAGTTCATGGAAGAATATATTGTGCGACGAAACATTACAAACATTGGCCTGCTAGGGTATTGATCGACGCAAATCTGCGGTGCTGTACGGGACCACTGGGCGGATAAAGGATGCTAATGGATATCTATTCCAGTATACATATCTTAATTAGTATCTGATTATTATTAGTTGTTTGAATATCGAAATTATTAAGTTTTTTACATACTTAAGTATAAACACCCACGTGTACCAACAAAGAGCCTCAGTTCTCTATGGATTATATAACGCACAACAAGATTGACTAGACAATGTGTGTAGGAAGTATGCTTAGTGATTGCGAACGTGTATACGTTGAGGGAAATATAAGAGCTTTCATTCTGTTTCTTGAACGGATTCACGTTGTATGTGCGATGAAGCACTAATGCTGGGAGACCTTTCACAGTTCAAATTTTCGCCGAGTCGATCGTAAAAAGATGCTCTCATAGAGTTTCAAGTATTTAAATTTTCCCAATAGCGATAAGAAAGGGAGATCGTCTGTGTTACATGTATTGATTAAACATTATAATGATATTGTTTATCAGAAGCTCATTTTGAATTAAGTAAATCGATTCTTAAAATTATATCATTTATCATAAGAGGAGTCTCGATAAGAGGCTTTATAAGACCTTCATTTTATGACTTGCATTGTGTTAGATAAAATATTGAATGGAAAATAAAGTCTTGATGCGGCCCTGATGGCCAGTGCCACGCACAAAAATAATTTATAGGGGAGACTGGTGCGCACGTGCTGGAAAGTGTCGAAAAAATCGGCACAGTAATTTAGCTTCGGCACGTGAAGCCGCGCTCGGGAGGGTGGGAGGGCGATTCTTATATTTATCGGGAACACTCCAGAGGAAAACTTGCCCAGAAATGGTAAGAATATTCATGAGGGTCCTCTTAGTCCGACTCTGAAGCGTAATGAAAAAGAGATAAGAGAAGAAAGAGAGAAAGGACATTCGTTTGTAAAGTTATTTTTTGTGACGTCCTTATTGACTAGGATATGAATGTTAATGAACCTAGAATGACGGTATTGCTAATGTATAATATGTCAATATATTGATCATAATAGCTGTAGAAAATACAAAGTGATATAATCTTGTTACTTTGTTGCAAGGATTAAAGATTGCTAAAATATGCTGGTATGTAATTACTTATTAGAAAAACTGTAATTTTTGGAACTTGTCGATCAAAAGTTAACTGAATAAAGAGAACAATACGAATTTGTACTTATATAAAATTTGTAGTTCGTTGTCGATGAAATACCTTATTTAATAATATGATTTCTCTTATCAAAAAGAAAGGCATTTTTAATGCAGTTCGAGGAAATTGCTTCGGCAATTTATATATATTTGATAGGGGTATCGGGCATGCAGACTTTGTGGCCACAAAAAAATCACGCATTTACTATTTACAATAGTATTTTCGGTGAGAGAATATATCTACCATCTTTATCTCCTTTCCAACCGTGAATGCGACACTTATCTCTTTCACGTGTTCGTTATTTTAAGCACTTCTGTTCAGTGGCCACAATTGTTTAAAGGGTACTCCCATTTTAATTATCAGTTGTAAACTGCTCATAATTCGAATGAGCGCATCATCAAGGAGATTTAAGTGTCCTCCGGCGTGCGACGGTGTGAGGCGGGTAAAGTCCAGTCCAGTCCAGTACAGTTTAATAATATAAATTCAATATCAGTTATTACTATATATATCATAGAAACATGATTATACGTTTCATCTCCTTCTTGCATATTCATTATGTAGCTTCAAGATCTTAAGGAGATCCGATCATTAGACCGACTCTCAAGAAGTGTGAACTATTTGAGCTAAAGAGCGACTAACCCATTTATCAACACGCTTGGACAAAGAATTTGAATGGTATAATAATTTAATGCAATATAATGGAGACTGCATAGAATATTGCCCAACAAAAGAAGGCTGTATTTGTAAATATTTTGTGAAATTATTATATGTAATAATAATACTATGTACTTTGTAATCCATCAATGTTTATCTGCTTTGTGAAAAAAAGGTACCTACATATTTTAATAACGTATCCAAAAATCCACATTGTTATATTTTGTAGGGTATTTTGACCTGTTTTTTTACTGGAATATCTAAAGGTAATCCTGGGATTAGAAGATTTGGGATAAAGCAGGTAGAAAAATACACAAAAAAAATGTTTGCCAATAATAAACATTATTCGTTTGAATACAAATACATCGACGTAATATTTTATATTTATGTACTTAGAAGTAAATAAATTTACATTAGATAAATACTAATATAGTTTGTAATTTGTGATACAATATTTATTTGTAATGAACTTATAATGTTGGCTTATAACTTTTAATGTAAAAATCTTTATTTAATTTTTTTAACGTTTATTAGTATTAATAGTGAAACGAAATACTTTATTAGTTTTGCAAATAATTATCAGTTATTAACCGTAATAGTTTATTATGATTGTTATATAATTTTATTTAAAAATTATATACATTTTTTTAAGTACACTTTCTGACATAAGTATATATAATTGGTAATATGATCAGGAGTCATACATACAACCCACATAGTCTTTTAAATAAAACGTGAAATAATTCAAAATACTCAAAGTTAAAATAACTATTAAAATTTTTAACCTGATTGAAATGACTATTATCAATTATAACGATAATTTTACAATGTATAATAAAATCATTAATATAAAAAAATACTCAAAAATATTAGATCCAGTATATTTTAAAAAATATAGTAAAAAGAAAGCTGTTGTTAGGTTAAACTCAATAGAAATTAAAAAATACGTACAATTTTCTTTTAATAAATCTATCCCTATGTGCTGAAAAAAGCTGTTAACAGCTGTTGAATGATGCGAGAATTATTATATGAAATTTCCTGGTATAATATCAGGCATTGCAGTGTTGGTAGAAAGAAAAGTATTGGATATTGTATATGTCTTATAAGTAAGCGTAAGCAATATCTTCACCGAAAAGATGAGTTCTATATTAGCTGGGGCTTAATGCTTAGGGGACTTTGAAGACAGGAGCAGTCTGTTTCAGTGATCTACGTTTCTTACTGTTTTTCTTCTTCGTAGTATCAATCCAAATGGATTGGTTTGCAGCAACAGAATCTTGCATCTCGATCTCCATTCCTCTCGGTCCTCCGCAACCCTTTTCAGCTCAGCATTTCATACTGTCATTATACTTCAATTCACGTGATGAAACATTTCCTTAAGTTATTTATCATAGATTTTAATTATAATATTTTTATTTGTTTTACCCAAATCGTTTGAAATATATCATCATCATCATTTTCTATCCGCTTCTTATTTGGAGCATATTGGAGCTTATGTATTATTATTGTTACTATATTAGTATTTGTATAGCGCTCTTTTATGACCGAATGATCATTCCAAAAGCGCTTCTTTACCTCTCTGAGTAAAAAGGTGTGTCTTGAGTCTGCTTTTGAAGGATGCCTCCGCTTTAAGCTCTCTTATGCTTTATATATATATTTTTATGTAAGCACACAAAGGAAAATACTGACTATGGTGATAGTAATTATGAATTCTCATCTGTGGAATTCTATGACGCTGACCATGGTGCATATGGCTAAATGCTGCATGTGGAGTGTTGATCCGCCAACGTTTTTGAATACAGCCCGAGATTCACGCATCATCCTTAATATTACGGGTGGTCGGTCTTCACGGAACGACTTTCGTCTACCACCATTGGCATTTTATGGGTGATGGATCAAATTAACATCAAACCGGGGGTATTTAAGAGCTCATAAATCGATTAAAAACTCTTATTTTTTTTATTCTCTGTCGGGAATTGAACCCACGACCTTTGGCTTGCAAAGCAAACGCTTTGACCTTTGAGTTATGACCGCCGGCAAAATATAAATGTGTCTTGATATATATGTATAATACTCATGTGCCTTATTATAATTAATAATTTTACAGCTAGTTATATCTAAGTTAATCATTTTTTTTCTATAAAAAATATATCACTTATTTTTATTAAATGTAGCGAACACGACAGCCTTCCAACCAATAAAGGTAACAGATTAGGTTTTTAGTACTTCAGGAGTACATAACATAAAGCGGCCTATTTTCAGGTCCCATGAAGTTTCACCGTCTTAAAAGGCAGTCAGAATTTACGCATTTAGTGTAGTTTTTGCAGAGCGCCAAAAAACACAGCTGACATAAATTAGGTGAAGACCACGTCTTTTCAAACTTTGTAGCAGCAGTTTGTGACGAACACAAGCTCCAATATGCTTCAAATAAGAAACGTTTAAAGAATAATGATGGTAATGATGATATAAAACAAATAATGAGGGTTAAATAATTTAATTGGATGATAAATAACAAAATTGATAAATAACAAAATGCTATTTTTCTAGAATAAAAGTATTCTCTTGATATTTCCAGAAAAAAAGGCCATTTATATTAGAACAATGATCATAAATTATTTTTAAATGTGACAGATATAGCTGCGTTGAAAAATTTATGGTTCTTTTCGAAGAGAAAAGAAAAGATCTTACTTATTCGATTAATTTATTTCATTTTAAATGTATGATACAAGTATGAAATTCAAAACGACAGTGGTTCTAATATAAAATAATGAACTTATTGATTACATATCTATTATATTTCTTGAATGGCTTTATTCTTATTCTTACCTATTCATTCGTAATTGATATGAGCTTTATTTTCAATAACATTAAGGTTAACAACTGAAAATACTTTAGAATATAATTTTAGAATTAATTTAAATAAAAAATTATTAAATTAAAAATATTTAGTTTTAATTCACAATTTATTTTAATGATTACATGTTTCGTCATTCCTGAAGACCATCTTCAATAATGAAAAAATAAAAACAGGCAGTGGCTTATATAGGTATGGACAAGTTCCTATATTAGTACCGGAAAGCATAAGAGAGCTTAAAGCGGAGGTATCCTTCAGAAGCAGACTCAAGACCCACCTTTTTACTCAGAGAGGCAAAGAAGCGCTTTTGGAATGATCATTCGGTCATAAAAGAGCGCTATACAAATACTAATATAATAATAATAATAGTAAACACATATTTACAGGTTGTATATGTGTGCGGGTACAACAATTGAAAAAGCCTTTATTTTCCCTAAATCAGTTTCGACAAAAATTACCACCATTCAGTTCAAGCAGTTGCTACCGTCCATGTTTTATACCAAAGCATCATTGCACGTGAAGATCCACCTTTAAAACATGGTTCCCGACTATCTCTAGGGCAGAAGTCTTTAAGAGACTTTACTGTTGTATCCAATGCGAATTGTTATTATAAACAATCATTAGCAAATATTATATTTTTAAATACTTCTCTTTAATTATCCACTAAAATTTAATAATTAATCATTATCTACTGTTACAGTGATAAAACTGTATCATTTTGTGTTTATTTATTATATTATTTTAGATATATGAGCATTCGCGTACTTAACATAATTGATTTATTTTCTTCCTCTTCAGAGCTAGGGTGGCAAGATCTAGATATGTATTCATTTATCATTTATACAAGTATATATATTCTTCTGTGTCTTCTACTTCGTATTGTCTCTGTTTTTTTCTCTTTTTGTGTTTTTAAAATAACATTTATACTACATATTCACTGACTGTGGCAGACTTCAAAGGCAAACGTCACGTAAACGTAGACGACAGTCACGTGAACTTGATGTGGAGCACAGAACCACTGACTTGGTGAACAAGTGGACGTTCCTTTGCATCATGGGGCGTCCAGGGCGTGATGTATGATGCCCAGACTTTCTTTTGTTAACCCGTTTTTTCCCGTCGTTTAGCCGGCTCCCTGACGAGGGTCTGTAACGCTACTTTTTCGCCGTCGTCGCTGATTTATTGTAAGCAAAATGTTACAATTTTCGTAAGGGTTGTATTATGTGTTATACGTACAATGAAGCCTTGAATCTAGTTGCGTTTACACGATCAGCGCATTTGATAAAAAATTAACAAAGAAATGTGATTAGTATTTTAATATTTTTGTATAAGATATCCACTCCATATTTGGAGCATATGGACACCGCAAATTTCCGTTTCACAGTTCTGTAAGCTCAGATTTTCTATGCATTCTTCTCTCAGAACGCTTGTATTCCCGGATGTCTATATGGGAACATAGATGGTTTCCAGGAGCCTTCAGAGCAAGAGACCGTGAACTCGCATAGACTGCGGCTGCAGTACCTCATTTGGGCGTTCAATATTTTGTACGAATATATAATTTTAAATAAGTTTTGCTGGTTTGGGTAAGGTATATATAAATTTATAATATCTTATGTTAAATGACAGAAATTTTTCTTGTTTTATTTTACATTCTGATCAAAAATTATTTATTTTGTCTGAAAAATACGAGACTTAACAAATTACTCAAAAATATGCCTCTGATACTACATCTCGGCGACTTTCAATCGATTTCTTAAATCATCATGAAAAATGGTTGACTTTATTATTATATCATATATGATTGAAGAACCATACTTATTATAACGTAGTTATTATTTGTCGTTTTAATATGTTTTTAAATACTTACTAATCTTGATGTATATTTACATGTTCGAGTATGAAGGATTATAATTTTGTATGTATTTTTTATTTTTTTATTTATTTATTTAATCAAATATAAAAGATACATTTTTACATAGTAATTTACATTCCAATCTTTTTTTTATTTCTTTTTTTTTTTTTACATTCGCTTACCACACCACTTAAAGATAAGATCTTGTGTGTGGCGTGGGATTCATCTATATTATTTTACAGTTTTATATAATTATACAGAGTATTACATATTTATACATTTACATGATTTTGATATAGAACTAACATTATATGATTAAAAATTTAATATACTATATGTTGAATTAAATTTAATGTATATATAATTTAATAATACATTTTTGGTACATTTCATTATTTCAGTTTGTTATGAAGTGACGTCGGTTATGTTCGTAATTCTTTTAAAGTACTGTTTCACCTTTTCAATCAATATTTTAATATCGCTGATCTCTTTTATTTCCCGAGGAAGATTGTTAAAATTAACTATTCCGTTATATTTGTAACCATTTTTTGCATGTTGTGTGTTTAATTTTGGTATTAATATATACAATGAAATAAGACCGATAATTAGTATTGATATCCTCTCTTTCAGGCTGATGCCGAAAAGCCTCGAAAAACGGTCTTTTGTCTCTTATTTTTGATGTCTCGCCTGACATGCACATATAAGAATGTTAGTTTTAATTATATAAAATCACACGGCGTTTGCATAGGCCATTTTAATTGTTATGACATTTGCTCATTCATTTTGGTGCCACTGTCATCTTTAATTTGCTTTTTTGCCGTGATTTCCTTGGCGGCGCTGCAGTCAGTGTTCCGTGCAGTCGTCAGTCAGGAATTAACGTCATGTTACGATCGAACGGGCAAGTCAAGTCTTTATCGGAAATAAATCCGAATTGTGCTTCAAAAAAAGTTCTTTTGCTTGATAATCTGCTCCTGCATCCTTCCTCCAAGCAGCCGCGTGACAAATCCGCGACTTGTCGTCTTTTTAAAGACGGGGGATGTCAGTATATAATACTATATAGAATGTATCGAAAAAATATTTATATATCTTTATAGATGTAGTGCCATATGCAATAATCATCATTAATACACTAAGTTCCTTGTAAAGTGCTAAGTAATTTGCAAGAAGATTTATTCAATGCAAATTTGGATTACCATCAAAATTGTTTATGATTTTTTTGCCAAAGTATTTGCTCAGCAAGTCAAAAAATATAATTTGTTAAAGGCGAAGCTTTTAGCATGCTTGTGAGTTTCTGTAACATGTAAGACAAGCGTATGTTAAGTTGGAGCTTTTGTCGTGTAACCGCAACTTACGAACTTGTGATGAAAAGCTGAAAGGCCCGCAGGCTGTGCCGGAATATGAAATATCGGCCGGGCTCAGCGGAATAATGAAAAAGTTGTTCCTCCACTAACAATAATGGAGGATTTGATTAAAAGCCTTGTTCCGCGGCGCCGTAACGAGGTAATTAGTAGCGAGAAAATAAAATACAGCCTGAGATTTTATTGCCCCGCACGATACATTCATTTAAACAATTACACTCGCGAAAGCCTTCATATAATAGCAAATGATTATTATATTCGCACAATGAAAAAAAAAAAAAATGATTGCTATTATTACATAAGTAATTTCAGATGATAAATTATCGCTTTCACAATCAAGGTAAAAGGCCATTCGTGTATCTCGTACACTTGTAATCATTCAAAGCAAACGAATATAGTTTCATGATAGATTTTTACTCAAACTTTTTTAAATTCCCTTTTATAAAACAAATTAATACGGTATTCTGGAGCTTAAGTAAAACCATATAAATATAATTATCAAATTCCAAAGAGAACATGAATGGAAAAATGCTACATAGGTATATTTTATACGAGATTATTATTGTATAATCAAGAAAAATAGTATGATCTCTGAATATTTATTAAGACTTTGAATTTTTCTCGTTCACGTTTTTATTCCTTTTTTTATATTAAGCCCAGATTAAATCAAACATTATATAAAAGAAAAATGTATGTATGTACTAAATAAAATTTATTTAGTTTAATATTCACTTTTTCTTAATATTCGAGCTTCATTTTCTTCATTATTGTAGTTTTGAAGATTCATTTTGTAAATACACAAAATAAATAGTTTATTAAGTTCTATAAAATGAATAAAATTATCTGTACAAAAATGAATTAATTATAGCAACTTTTATGAATGTTCAAAACGTTTGTTAATATAAGAAAAATATTTTTTTGTTATTTGGTCTTAAATATCCATCTATTGAAATAAATATGAAATTAATACTTTCATTAAATGTTATTTATACGTTTTATCCACTAATATTATAAGAGAATAAAGTTGATATTAAGAGAACTTCTAATGGATGTAATATTTCATATCTATGAGAACTGGGCTTTGCGGCAAACTTATACAAAATTGTGTCAATTATATAACGAAAAAATGCTCTAGCTTTCTATGGGTCCAATAAATCCATTTGCCGTCTATTCAATCAGTGCACAACTTTCAAAGAGCAGTTACTAATATTTGGTATTCTCTTCATCGATATTGCTACGAAAATGGTCTGTTACTAAGCGTGAAGGTAAACTTGCAAAGGCAGTGCTATCGACCAGTTAATAATGGTTCGTATTTTCTGGTGAGAATTTTTAAACAGTTTTGGTCATAATTATCAATGCGTTAGTCAGAATTTAAATGGTCGGAATATATTAGTCAGAATTACAGATAATATAATTAAATAATTTAGGATTAAAATTCATATTAATTGGTCATAATTTCAATGTCGTTGGTCATATTTTATATTATTTGGTCAACTTAACCTAACCTTACCTATCCTTACCTTATATGATTATAACCGTATGTTAATTTTAATCTGACCGTATGTTAATTTATTCTGACCGTAAATATTATAATTCTGACAAAATATAGAATTTTATTGAAGACCAGAAGATAATATAAAATCGGACCTTTTATTCTGTTGCCGATAATATAATAGTACATTAGTCTGATATTTGGAGGTATTTTGCGAAATTCGCAATTTTCTACGTAAAAGTAATTAAATAGGGAAAAAGTTTTTAGCAAAAGCGAAGACTGTTACATTACAAAACAAAACAACTTGTGAAACAACGATCTTTATATAATAAAATATAATTATAGTATTTGCAAATTAATTTGAAATAAAAAATAGTATTAGCCAATATGATTTATTGAGTTTTATTTTAAAAATTAATTTAATTTTCTGAATAAATAAAACTTACAGTTATATTTTGCAGTTTTGGCAAGAATTGACAGTAAAAAATGTTATTTATATTTTTCGCATTCACTTTGAGATCGATATGTGCACTTTCGAACTGATGAAGCTTTCATAGATCGCAAAACTGAAGTTACGGACATCAAGTGAAACAGTGCTCAATGTGATCAATATTAAAACATGGTATAAAATTCTCTTCTAATTGGCAATAAATAACTTTAAGGTTATATTTAATGAGTTATGTCGTCAGATTTACGGTTTAAGTGTCAGAAAACATTAAGCAAAAAATAATAAAAGTACTTCCGTTGCCATTTGAAGTTGATGTCTCTTTTTTAAATTATTCACTGATAGTGTAATCTGAAATTGAACGTTCGGCATAGGGATTAGAGAGCAACGCTGCGGGCTAAATATTATGAGCATTACAGCAGACTTCAGCAAACAACTTGGGACGGACTTGTAGAGTTTTACCGTAATCAATTAGCAAATTAGCTCCAGAACTTTAGCGGTTACTCGGCAAGCAATGACTGATGATTTCCGCGTTGTATGAGTTTCGCGTAGTTCAGAACCGAAAGTTCGCTTTTACTACACTGTGTCATCGTTTCGTGGAAAAAATAAAAGCATTTTCATTTCAAAATGATGAAGAAACTTATGACATAGTTTCGGTCATTAGCAATAATAAAACACCTTTTATTATTAAAACACGATTAATCTTAATATTTTTAGAGACTATTATTTACTTATAATTATAAAATTCATTTTAATAAAAAAAATAAAAAATTGAAATTGTTAAAATTTAATTCACAATTTATTTTAATGATTACATGTTTCGGCCTTCCCAAAGACCATCTTTATATTTGTCTGTACATATAATAATAAAGTATGCTAAATTTTGCTCTTGGGAAATTTTTTGCAGATTTTTAGGTTACTCCTGAACATCATTTGAATGCCTTGACAGTTATTAAGCTAACAGATATTTTAAGAATTATATACTGGTGTATGTCAAAACTGTTACGATTCTTTGGAAGTAATATACCTTGAAAGCTACACTGTTGATTAACAACAGGAAAAACTTTTAAGCTCGCGTTAACCCAATTAACTTTAAATTTCATTGTTTTACCTTGCCCGGCGGAACAATTTGGCTGACAGGTGACGGTTATAAAATTTCAAGCCTTGCAGATACCTAGATAAGTAAAAGTTCAGACCACTGAACCTAAAGCTCCATTGACAACTAAGAGCTTTAAAGCACAATTTTAAAAAACATATACATCATTTCAAAAACTAATTATAATTTATTCTTAACACTTGTACTTGCATCCAAACTTATACATTCTCAACCTCGTCAGTTTCAATATTTCAAAAACCCAATCATTTACTTTCTCCACCAAGAAGACTGCTATGGATCCTGTATCTTTGAACGGTTGTTCTCTTCCGAAAGCAAGCTCCATCAACATGCTTGGATTATCAATATCGAATAATGTCAAATATTACGAGTCAATTAAGTGTAAAGCCGGTCTCGCTTCCAAAAAACTAGGTGTATTATATAGATCACGTCGGTATTTCAACGATAAACAACTTCTTCTTCTATATAAAGGACAAATCCGACCTATCCTTGAATACGGCAGTCACCTTTGGATTGGAACCCCAAAATACCTTCTAAACTTAATTGACTCAGTTCAAAGAAGAGCAATTCGTTTGATAAACAATGACTCCCTTACGTCTAATCTACAATCAATGGAACACAGACGTAAGGTTGGTTCTCTTAGTCTTTTCTACCGTTATTACCACGGTCGCTGCTCTTCGGAACTTAAAGAACTAATTCCTCCTGCACCCACTCACAGCCGACAAACTCGTCTTACACTTGCCGAATATCCATACACGGTTAATATATGTCGACCAAGAACTGGCAGCTTCCAAAGTTCCTTCCTTAATGCCACCGGTAAGCTATGGAATGCTCTTCCAGCGTCTGTGTTTCCTCCTTCCTACAATCTGGATCTCTTCAAGAAACAGATAAATATACACTGCAATCTCCCAACCCACACACAAACACGAACACAACACACGTTTCCCGCATGCAGCGTCCAGCCTCCCTGGCTGAGCGCCATAGAGTGCACAGGTCTTGACCGGTTGTGCTCTCCTGCAGGCGTTTACATAAAAAAAAAATCTATCTCAGCTTATTCACATATTATTTTAAAACCTCCACAGCGCAATATTGATTCAAATGTTATGCTAGTTTCAGAAATATTTAAAAGATTATTAAAAATGAAGTGTACCTATATCTTCTTCTTTTCATAGTATTAATCCTGAGGAATGATTTGCAGCAACTGAATTCTGATATTTTAAAGAAAGGAGTAAGAAAATATGAAGGTTTAATTAAATGGGTTGTATATTTTGTAATTGTTTATAAATATAGTATAAATATATCACTGAGGTAAGTCGCTTGTTGTCAATGTTTGGTTAAATGTAGACATGTCCGTAAATCACTTTGTTAGATAGTTAGCTATTCACAAACAGTTAGCCTACATATTGTATAATAGACTGGCATGTGTCAACCGCACATAGGATAATACATATCATAGTACCCACGTAAACGAAGCACAGTAGGTGCTCGAACTTAAATAATTGATTTGATGGATTGTGTAACGTTTAGATTACCGGCTCGATTTTGAAATTGTTATTTCAAGATTTGAATTAGATCAATAATGATTATTTCACTTAAAATCATGTGTATTTGTCTGGTATAATAAAAAAGCATAACAATTAGGTTGATAAATTACATTTTTAGCTAGATGCTTGATATTATACACTATTGTTAATTAGATATTGACATCAGCATGTTATAGCCCTTGCTGACTGGTACCGAAACCTCGATAAACAATCTTTCGTCTCTTATTTCTGTTCGCTTGTCGACATGCATGTGTCGCCATATTGGCATTTGGGACTAGTTATATAAACCACTGCTTGCGGCGCTGGGTGAGAGCACATCACGAGCTCGGGAGTCGCGTGTCGCCCGTCGGCGAGAGCATATTGTATTGTGGCTCGGCCTAATGCTGTGACTAGGTCGGGCCATACGTTTGTAAAGTTTTTATAAATATATGTCAATGTGCTTCACAAAAAGTCTGTGTTATTAATCTGATCCTAATCCTGCCACCACGCGACGGAGTAACAACCTTTTGAAAGAGAGGAGGACGTTAATATTTTAGTAATGAAATATGATAATTTAAATCTTATTTTAATTTTAATGCAATGTAGAATAGGCCTTTAGGTCGTGCTCCACCTATTCGCTAATCTTAAGGCTGACACTTCGGATTCAGCCAAAACGGTTCAAACAATGGCGGGATATATCTCCCTCTTATTTTGAAGCTCGCGAAATGTTTAAATTGCTCAAAAACGCTTGATCATTATTTTATTTTCCAGAGAGTAGGTTTTCGGTAACGAATTTTCAAAAATTAAATTAAATTGTATCTGTATTCACACTTTTTTCTTTATTCACAAAGAGAACATTTCTTTTAAACTATTTTTTTATTTCATTTATTTACTTTATCTTAAACATAATACAACAACACTTATTTTTATACATTTAGTACTTATATATCGATAATCAGTACTAAATACAATTATGTAAAATACAAAGTTTTTTTAATTTTATTGGCCTTTTATTTAGATTACTATCTCGTAAAATGTCTATCCAGCATATTTGTAAAGTTCGTTCAATTAGAGTGAGCAACTTCATCAGTGCCTTAGTTAATATCACAGGCAGGCTTTGTAATGTTTTCGCAGAATTTGTGTTTCCTCTTCTTCATAGTTTTATACAATGTTTTTAAGAAATATATAAATAATAACTGTGTATAATTGAATAAGTAATCATTTCAACACACATTTAGTTGATTCTTTTAAAATGAACCACTAGTGTGCCCAAAAGTCTCCACTTTGATACAGAAGCTTTATGTTTTTATTCGACACAGTGAAATGTAATCTGAAATTATGATTAAATTAGTTTATCAAATTAACAAATAAATAGCAAATAATCGACCATGTTTTCCATATCCACTTGGTAAAAAGTAACTTTAAATATTTACTCACAAATATGCCTCAAAACATTAGCATCAACATTACTAAAGTTAATTTATTTATTTCATATGTTTCTGAATATAACAGAGAACTCATAATCTTGATAGGCAGAGGGACGCAAAGGGAGACAAAGATGTAGGGACTGAGAGAAGAGGTAGGTCTAAGGTTCTGAAATTCACAGACTGAAACCTTGCCACTCGCTACTTGGCACTTGCCCTCCTCGGTAATGGGGGAAAGTCCTCGTGTCAGACGCCTGTTTCAGCGCGTCACTCATAACCAGCTTCAAGACATCCTGAAAACTGAAAATTTAAAACGTTTCGAGGGTAATTTTACGCTCTTGTATTCTGTAATACAGCAATACACCGAAGTACTTGAACTGTTTTCAGCGTTTCAACAGTTGATTGTATTTTATTTAATGGTAATAATTTATTTATGTTATTATTTTGCCGCTCGTGTTGTAAATATTCTAGTGTGAATATCATAAAATTATTAATTAAACTTTTCACATTATAAATAAAAAAATAACACAAATTCATTATCAGAACTTTGTGTTTGATATTAATTAGTTAGAAATTATAAATAATGATATTGTAGCCCAAAATCGGCAGAAAAACTTTGATAATTTGCGTCCGTACTTAAAATATGTGATTTTAAAAAATCGCATTTTTACTCGATCAAAACAAAGTACCGTCAATACAGTGCTTGTATCATCTCCATTTTTTTACGACTGTAAATCTTGGTATATATTCAACAACCAGTTTTGAGGGCCTGAGAGATGCCTGCGAAGAATACTAGAGGTACAATGGTTTAACTTTGTGAGGAAAGAAAAGGAGATTAGAGCAGACAATGCAGGCTTTCATACTTCAGTCGGTCGGGTTGGGACATGTTTAAACTGCCTATTCTTTAAACCCTCGAGTTCACGCCGTCTTAATAGGACATCGAAATTCATACAAAGAATGTACCTGGTGGAGTTACTGGAGGCAGAACTGTCAAAGGATGAGGTGAAGACTATCGCAGCGTGCTTTTGTGGCAGCAGGTCGTGATTGCCACATGCTCCAGTCCATGGAAAATATGATGTTAATGATTTTTACTGATAATAATAATAATTTTATATTGATTGATATTTTTGCGTCAGCGTGTTCTGTTCGCCTAAAACAATTACCAAACTAATTTTTAATAAAACACTTTAAATCCTACGCAGTTCAACATCAGCTGTGGAATTTCTATGAACGTGAAATGAGATAGCTCTTCGTAATCCATTCAGGTAATTTATCCATTGGCTTGCATTAAGTCCACTGAGTGGTTCGTGCATATTTCCACTATTTCTTCGGACGTTCGAAGAAGTGGCGCTCGCTTTGAAGTTCCACTGAACCGTTCTCATTGCACCTCGGGGAAGAGACGTTAAATCCATTAAGATGGAGACATCAAATTACTTAAACGTCTTAAACACATCGCCCTCTTGATTCATCTCCCACTCCCCACACCCCATAGACGGCAAACCACCTAGTGGTGGTTCAGCCATCCTTCACCACGAATGACTTCCTCTACAGTCTTCACATATAAACAGAGACGTGCGTTTTTTAAAATAAGATTTAAATTAAAATTATTTTTAAATTCACTTTGTAATTTAAAAAAAACACTTATATCTGGTTGTAGTATGCATCACAATAAGCAACTGTTAATAGCATAAATGAAGACTGAAATTTTGCATTCACTGAAAGCTTCGTCAGTCTTTATATTAAATACAAACAGTTACAAAGATGATTTAATTTCTTAAAATAACAGTTGCTTAATGTGATCCAAGTTAAAACAAGGTGAAGTAAATTGAATGTTTTACAATTCAATTATTGTTTGCATTAAAATTTTAATATGTCACATAAATTAAAAAAAAAACATTCTGAATGTATAAATAAAAATATAATTTATTTAAGAAAAATAAGAACATCAGAAAACTAAAAGTATGCGTGTATTTAAAAAATCATATAATTACATAAGTATTCTCTAAATATGATTACCAATTAACGCAAATTAAAAATAACATATTACTTTTGAATTATTCTTCTTCTTCGTAGTATCAATCCGGTGGATTGGTTTGCAGCAACAGAATCTACTACTACAATTACTTTTGAATTATTAGATTTTTAAAATTTTTATTAGAATATTATTTTATTATTTCAATATTCTAATCTACTTTTATAGATCATTGACTATATTACAATATTATTATTAATTAAAATATACATATACTATACATAAAATTCTTTTTTCAACGCGTCAATCCAAGCACAAAAATAACGGCAGAAGCGGGATGCAAACCGCAGACCTTGGAAACCAACTATGCCCAGGTATTCATACCGCTCAGCCGACTCGGCTATTGCTATGCCCGAACCGACTCACGTTGAAACTAGTATTTATGTCATTGTTATCATCGTATGATCGATGTCGCTATAGTATATATTCAAAGTATGTATATTTTTATTTTTTATTATTCAATCAGTCATCATTTATTCACAAGCTTAATATTATTACTTTCCGTCAGTCTATTTATTTTAGTAAGTACCACTCGGGTCTCGAACCAAACTACAGACTGAATGGATGAGAAACGATTACTTATAGTTCCGACTCGGACTTTATAACCAATCATTTACCTGTGTTACTGATGAATAATTTTACCTTCTTCTACTTTTGAATTATTATAATATACATAATTAATGGTTAAGATTCTTATGTACATATTTTGTGGATACTATATCACACCTAATAAATTTTAAAGTCATTCTATTGTGTCAATGAATTAATTACTAGCTTGTATATTTATTTTTTAAAATCCCAATTAGTATGTAAATGAATAAACAAATAAATATTTTATTAGTTAAAATAAAAACATGAAAATCCATAATTCAAAACGGTACGTTTCATAACAATGCTAATATGATACAATTAAATAAAAAGAACCTTTATTTTTTTCTCCAGTAATAAACTTTGTTATTTAACAGAAGCGTAAAAGAGTATCGTGAATAATTATTAATTAAAAGTTGCGAGGCGCCTCTGTTGTGCCGCAAACGTCAAGCCTTTAAAAGTCAAAGTTTTGGCGGGAAATGCCTCGGCGACTTTTATTGCGCCATGAAATTACGCCAATCAACGGAACTTTATCGCGAATCGTTAAAGGCATCCATACACACTCCTGGCTCGAGTACATTCAACACTGGGCCGCAATAAGGAATAATCAGACGAACTTTATTCATATTAATTAAATACACACTGATATCAGCTTGATATACAGGGTTTGTCCGGAAAGTTTTAGGACTGAATCGATTTAAAAAAAAATATTGAGCCAATCGTTACAATTCCTTAAAAACATTTAAAGTAGGCTCCTTTTGCGTCGATACAGCGCTGCCAGCGCGATTTCCAAACATTGAAAGCGTCGCGGAAGGCATTCTCCGGAATAGCCTAGAGCCACGGTGCAAGCTGTTTGGATCCCCTCTGTCGTCTCAAAATGCTTGCTTTTCATCGGCCTTTTCAGGCGAGGAAACAAAAAGAAGTCCAGGGGGCCCACGTCTGGGCTGTAGGCCTGTAACTCCTTTAAGCTGATGCCGTAAAGCCTCAAAGTGTGATCTTTTGTCTCTTATTTTGTTCGCTCGCCTGACATGCACATCTAATGTTTGTAAATGTAGAATGTTAAGCGGTGTTTGCCCATTTCCTGTTGGTACCACTGTCATCTTGAATTCGCTTATTTCTGCAGCGACAGTTGGTACCGCCAAGATTGAAGTTGACTCGCGACCGTTATAGCGCTCGCGCCTAAAGGCGTTCGCTATAACGGGTGACGTTTTTGACAAATAAAACGTGATAATATGTGAACCTAAAACAAGTTTTTGTATTGTGAACCTGACCCTGCATCCTTGATTCAGTAAATCGATGTCAAATAAGAGAGGAGGATACAACACATACAATTATATATTAAATTTTATACGCATCAATTCATTTAGAAAAAATATTGGCAGACGCGAGATTCGAACCAGGAGCCTTGCACCTTTGCTCTATTCTACACACACCACGCTATCCATACGACCATTCTCTGCCTGGGCAGATACGCGAAACCTGTATTTATTCACCATTGTTAACAACATATAACGATAGATAACATTACATAATAGACTTGAAAATGGCCAGCCGACCTGGCTGAAACGTGTCTCAAAAAAAATAGATGTGGAATAAATTCTAAAAAATCTTTTTTTTTATATCTGATACACTGGTTTCATACAAAGTTTTACTTGATTTATTATTTAAGTGTTAAAAATCAATTTTAAAAATATGTATTTATAATTCTATTCTAATGTTGATGGTCTGCCAAACATTTCTCAATTTCTTGATCCATGGATGTAAAAAAGTTGTTCGCTCCACATAAACGAAGTATTTTTTGCGAGAACTTGTTTTCAAACTCAATGAACGACAGCATTATCATACGTTGAGATGGTATTTTTTTACTCAACTATATAGTTCATTTTAAATTAATTTATAATTAAATTAATTTCACAAATATATCCTGGAATATTCTTCCGCCCCTGTTTACCAAGTTCCGTAGCAATGAGCCAACTCACATTAATACTGCGGCAATAATAATAAGCATTATATTGTTATGCTGCCGTGGGGTAATTAATCATCTTTTATAATTTCACATGCCCAAACACTAGGTTTCGGTTTAATAAATTTGTGCCGACAAAGTATTCAATAGGCGATAATTTGTTCTGCGGTCGCTGATTTATAGAGCGAGTTTGTAACAGACTAATAATTTGGCTTTTATAAAGCAAATTTGAATGAGTTTTTGACAACTTTTGAGTAGTATAAATACATTTAACATGTTTAACGCCACTTAGGTAACCGGTGACCTACGCTGTTGCTGACCAGGGCGCTACGTAGGTCATCGGTGACCTAGGTTTTTTTTTCGAACAAGCAGTCCCTGTACGTCAGCGGTCACATTTCAATGGAATTTTAACATTTAATTTGAACTATATGGCGCCTCAGAGTCAAATGCATTAAAAACATTACATAGCGTTAAGCGTGTTGATGACAGTAAACATATGTTACTTCAAAATTTGCTTACTGATTCATTGATATCTTCATCTTAGATGTAAAAAATGGTCGACACAAATTGCCACTATTCAGTTACGAGTATGTCAGCTTCTGTCATTATTTTTGTTGCATCCTAAGTAGTCACTGCATTCTGAGCTCCAATGAGTGAATACTACTCATAGCTACTGACGACTTCTAGAACGAGAGTCCAAGAAATTTAACGGACGGAATCTAAGGCATCATCCATGAGACAAAAAGACGTATTCTGTGGTACCGTCAAGGATTTTGCGCCATTTTTTGGTTGATTTATCTGAACTGCTCCTTAGTCTTGACGTCGATCTATATAAGTTGTGAATATATACGAGTATATATCCACAATTACGTGACCTACTAGGCAACTGAGCTAAATGGGAATAGATTATTTTTTTTAATCTCCTAGGATAGTCTTACCTTGTCTGTAATTCGGATGCTACTCCCAAAACATTTTTTTCACAATGTTTTCGTATTTTTTTGTATAATTAAGCTAAATTTAATTAAGTTGTTTTGTTGGGCATTTAAATTATTGTTTTTTTAACTCAAATATTTTCTCAAAAAATTATTTAATAAAACGTTTTTATTACATTTTTTTTGTTCATCGTAAAACTATGTCCTTCGGCGGCATTTTTTTGATTTGCTTGAATGTCATAGATTCACTAAGTGGACACAACCCACTTTGAAGGCTCTCCTGGTTGATTTTTATGTAAAAACGTATATCACCGAAATTAATTTCCGGCAAAGAAACATAAATCTCCTGTGCATACGCCAGTTATTTAATTTGGCTGATGAAACGCCGCCATTCATGGACGGAGAATAAAAACCGTGCAAAAACATACGATTAAAACCGGCAAACAATTTCCATGAAGCAGTCCATACTCCGTACTCCATACTCCATGCAGCATATGTGTGTTGGAGTTAGCCACGCTTCCAGCAAATGGACCATTTTCCGGCTACCACAGTCCATCGGGGAAATTAAAAATAAACACGCGGATGTGCTCGTACCAGACGGGGAGGCTTCGGGGGAGGTGTTGGGAGGCTGTATAGGAAGGTAGGACTGCTGTGCCGGTTGAGTAGTTTGGGAATTTGATAGGGTGCCTTTGACTTATGAGGGTGCTGCAATTTGGAAAAGAGGATTAAAATATAAAAGTCACAGAAATTCACGTTTAAAATATCCATAATAGACGCTCTTATAGGAACGCCAACAATCAATATTGTCTGTTGCAATTGCAAATTAATAAATGTCTTCTATTCTATGTAATTCCATTTTTATAGTTTTGAATGCTGAGGTGTAATATGCTATACAAAAATGGCAAAATGATCATAAATATGCAATTGTACATAGAGTATTTTAAACATTGAAAGTATTTTAATTCTAAATTAATATAAGTTATCAAAATATGACACCTATTTCATTTATATGAGCTTAATATTAGGGTCTTACTTAATTTTTACATAGTAATAAACCAGATTAAATGCAATGGAAAGTAAGTTGATTACAACACCAAGATAACTGAGCTGAAAAATGAGTCAGTTAAGATTTATGTTGTTCTACGACAGCGACATCTAGAATGAGATTTTTAATATAAACATAAGAAACCATTCATCAAACCTAGTCTATTAAATCTCAGTAGCTTTTTGGTGGTAAGCTCCATTTATTACAAACATTCAGGCTTAAATTTCTTATGAAATTGTTAAATAACAGTTTATATTTATTTTAGTTAAGGTAAGTTAATGAAAAATTTGGTTACAGGCAGAAAAACTTTAGAGTGCGTGCGGTTTTTGGTCAGCAGTGGACCATACACTGCAGCAGGCTCCAATGCTCTCTGACCGTTTTTTGGTTTCACATGTTAAAAAGTCAATATATTAAAAAGCACAGTCGTTAAACTCATAATGAGTTGGTTTTCAATTAAGCAAACCAGTTATTAGTGGCTACATTATAATATTAGGATAACATTACTTTAATACTTGGTATAAAAAAATATAGTTGGTTATATCCGAATATTAATACGTTTTTATTATACTTTTTTAAATTCTCATTAAAAACTTTCTTTGAGAAAGCAGAAAATAATTATGATTTTCCACCAGCACTGGTATGAAGTGAACGTCAAAGATGATATACATAACAAGCATCAAAGAATCCACATGAAATTTCTGTATTAACTTTATCATGTATTTTTCACATACAAAACTAATAAATGAAATAAGATTTTTGGATATTCGTTTAAAAAGTACTTTTAATGTATTTTTAAAGATTTTTTGTGAAAATCTCTCCTATTTTTTTTAAATTTATCCTCCAACATATAATTTCTGTAAAATTACCTGTGCTGTTATTAGTTTTGAAACCTTTATTTGTGTAACACTTAAGGAGCAACTACGATCCTCTCGTAAAATATTCAGAAAGGTAGAATCGCGATCCTTTGTTCTAAATTAAGATACCCTTTTCAGGTTTAAGTATTTAACAATGGCGAAATTAGGAAAATCTTGCAGCTTTAAAAGCTGTAAGTTTAATTTCCATTCATAATATTCAGATTTTATTATATCAATGGAGCTAAGAAACCAATAAATCGTTGTTTTATCGGCGAATTAATAGAAAACTGATCAATTTATGATGTTTTATGTTATGGTTTTTATTGAACATTTTTTAAGTCTTAAGTTTTATAATTTCATTTTATGAATTTTGATTGGATCTGTCAACTAACATGTACATTTACTAAACGATAAATAAATATTTATAATTATTTTATAATTATAAAGTTTATAAATGTATATTTGTAAATGTGTTTTTCATTAAAGAAAAAATATATGCATTAAATTTCACCAACAATTGTCGTTAAATAATTGTCAAGCAACGCGGTATTTTGACTCGTGCACAAGCATTTGGATCCTTTTCAATTATAATCGTGAATATTAATGAGTTAATTAAATAAAATAGATTTGGATGTGAATTTATTTGTTAAAATGCATATTTAATGAAACAATCTATATAAACTGCGTAAGATTGAATTACCTGTATCATATTTCATCAAATCATGTCCTTCCCATATTTTTCCCTTAACTGTTCTTTATCTGGAATATATTTGTCACAGTAAATTCCGTCACTTAATTCAGTAAGCTGCCACTCTGGCCTTAGAACATATCTGCACTGAAGATTCTCTTAGAAACATATATGATTCCAGATAACCTCTAGATCAGAAATCCGAATGCTTCAAAATGAGGTATCTGTAGGATTCGAGGCATATTTTTGGGTAATTTTTATATTTAATTTTATATAAAAATCTGATGATAAGCCAGACGCTCTCGATGCCTGAATGCGATCTGTTAACACATCATAATTTTATTTAGACAATTTTGTCATCCTTAATTACTACAATTGTTTTTGTTTATACTGTCGGCTTTTCATCGATTTGGGTAGCCATCGAGTATACATAACAAACTATCCATTCAATTCAATTCAATTTAACTACCCAACTTTTTTTCTTTTAGGGATGATTTCTTTCGATTCGTGAGAGTCCTGGAGGAAAATTGCTGCTCTCAAACATTCATTCCTTCTTCTTCGCATTGCACTTCACAGCCCTAGGATTCTTGTATGTTTTAACTTCTACGTTCCAGATAAGTACACCTGTGCTCGAAGCCATCCATTGTTTTTGATCCCAGTTGATACTTGTGGAGCTTCGAAAACTTAATTTAGTACAACGGCAATGGCGCTCTTAAATAGCCTACCAGCACAACGCGATCCTTTTATTACATCCTTTTCTTCTTTTGTCGATGGTATTGTTCTTCTAGATCTCTGTGATCTTTGACACGTGTCATCTTCTTCTTCGTTTATGCTTTTCTTCTTTCTCTTTTGTAAGTATTGTATATTTATGCATACTCTATGTTTCTTATTCTTTGTACCTTGGAACTGCGGTTCTTTGAAATAAATAAATAAATAGTAGTCGGTGGTGCATCGAGATTCTGAGGTGATTGAGAACAAAGCGAATACGTTGGCGGATGAAATTTATTATTATAATTTGTTGCTACATACTAGGCTCCACATAAAAAGCGCATATAGAAAAATAATTATACGTAAGATACAGCAAATATTTTTTTCAGTAGAATTTTACTGTGTTTAATTTCTTATGAAATTCTGAAAAATGTTTTTCACGAGTATCATCTTACATGCAGATAATTCCTTCAGATCAAAACCTGTCTGTTGGATTGAGTTGGCTCGCGGAGACGTCGCGCGGTGGCGCTCGGCGGTGGCATGTCACAGTGATTGACGAATTAACACCGAGCGCGGGAATTCCTGACGGTGCGGGACCGCGAGCCACCTTCTGAAATTCTGAAAGGCGAGACGCGTGGAAATGCTGCAAATATTTCAGGGCTCGTTCATGTACTTGGCTACTTTCAATGTGTGAGTGTCATAAAAGCGTAAAATAACGAATGACGAATTTCGTTTAATTATTTACTGCAACAGATTTTACGGCTTATTATTACACAAAATATATTAGAAGGACCCTGAAGCTGACGGAAGGTAGTCCTAGCACGGTCTTTGGCAATCGTGATTTCAGCTACGCGGCACCAATCGCTGACGGAGAGCAAAAGAGAAAAAAATTTAAACCTTAGGCATCCTTCACAAGTAGACTCAAGACCCACCTCTTTACTCAGAGAGGAAAATAAGCTCAATTGGAATGACGATTCGGTCATAAAAACCGCTATACAAATACTGATATAATGATTATAATAATATGGTTTGATTTTGTGAGAAATGATAAGGTAAACTAGTGAATTCGCCAGTTTTCACCCTACATACTAATCTCTATTTAGATTATAGAATGTACTTGGGGTAGCTCTAGGAGGCCGAGTTGACATTATATAAAAAGAGGAGCATAATAGCTGACATAACTTTATTATGGAAATTTGTGACGACAATATGCTTCAAATGAGAAGGATATGATGTCTAGATGGATTTTTATTTTTTGAAAAATCAGTTTTTTAAATATTTTTTTCTTGCGTCCAAAATGGCAGCAATAAATTTCGTGTTCAGGTTATAACGCGTTGAAGTTAATTATTTGATAAATTCTTGTTAAAGGCCACTTTGTCCTACATTCCTCCTCCGAGGCCTTGATAAAGGGTCCTTGTCAGTTCATTAAGAGTCATTAGTCCACTGGCGAGCAAACTTTAGGCGGTAATGGCCGTTGTTGTCGACATACAAGAGTTAAACAACTCAATACTGGCTAAGGCGCATTGACATGATTCATATATATTAAAAGCATTATGTATTTGTATGTTACGTAAGCACAAAAATACATAATAAATGAAATATATATTTTTAAAGTAATTCACTAGAACAGTTTTTGTTATGTTATGATATGTAAAATATAAGGTTATAGAGTGTCAATCTATAATAGACTAGCTGACCCGGTGAACTTTGTTTCACCCGAAAGGCAATAAATGAGCAGATTTTGGATTTTATTAAGTTGAATTTTTCGGTACATATGATATCATATATTTGGTCTGGTTGAATTCTATTGCAGTAATCGACGAAACTTCAGCAAGTAGTTGTCAGCATTTCGACGAATCGTCAAACGATATGCGTTATAATTCATCGAGCTTAGATTCTTGGTAGTTTCTTCACCTGAAATTAAGACAATAGATTTTTAATTTTGTATGTAAAGCTAACATCCATATTTGTAGCATAATTATAAAGGGGTGAAGATAAATGATTTTAAATCGTTTGCCGGTTATTTGTCTAATTTTCTCTAAAAAAACATCTTAATCTTTAAGTCTGTTATTTTCCTGGTAATAAGCAGTGTAATTGGTCATTTATTGGAAACCTAAAGCAAAACCAAGCACTGAAAAATGTATGTCATGACGGAATCAAAACTATGATATTGATTATATATATATTGATTACTCACCATTCAATGGATTTTTCATTTTGATATTGAAATAATATCCATCTTCTCGTGCTAAGACATCAGTGGGTATTGCAACGTGTCATATGAACGACGTGTTTCAGATATCTGTTGTAGGTGCCCAGTATCACGACGTGTGTACCAGATGGTTGTTTATCCGCTCTGATCACGACTTTGTAGACCTCGATCAAGTTCTTCCTCCATATTGTCATTGAAGTATATTTGTACAAATTTATGCTGTGCATCTTCGAGAGGTTGGAATGATCCGATTCGATGGTGAATCTGTCCTTGTATCTACAAAATTAAAAGCAAAGACAATATTACTGATTTATAAACACTTTTTTTTAAGAATTAGCATACATAATTCAAAGCAATAAGTGTAGTATGTTATTCTGTTAATTAGATTGTGTGTAAGTACAAAAATAAATAAATAAATACCTTGAATGTCGGATTAAATCCTCGTCCATTCTAGAGTTCGTGCAAACGGATCGCTTTGGCATATCGTAAAGAGACTTGTCAATGTTGTCGCTGGAGGTGTCTCAGCACGTTGAACAACATTTGAAGCCGTGAAATATACCCAATGACCATTCTCCAGATGCACCGCCAAATCCACAACAGCAGTATGACGTTCGTGATAAGCGATTGCGAATATACGCCAAATCGCTTTATACCAAACTTGAAAGCGCGCAATTTCATCGTTGTTATTCGAGGTTAGGATGCCGAAAACCAGCAAATCGCTGCCATACATTCTACCCAATGACCATTCTCCAGATGCACCGCCAAATACACAACAGCAGTATGACGTTCGTGATAAGGGATTGCGAATATACGCCAAATCGCTTTGTACCAAACTTGAAAGCGCGCAATTTCATCGTTGGTATTCGAGGTTAGGATGCCAAAAACCACCAAATCACTGCCTTACATTCGTTATGTTTCAATCCCTAGTTTCATGATGGCTTTTTCGTGAAAGATTCGATCGTTTTGGTCGCAAATATCGGCACAATAAGCTAACAGAAACAAGAAAGTTCTTGAATTAAAACGTCAACCGATAGACTTCAAAATATCTATGTAACCATAGACAAAAATAATATCAGTTGTCAGATTCCTTGGCTTTTGTTATAACATTTTTTACAAATAAAAGATTAAACTGATATTTTAACTCATATTTATTTTGTTTTTACTTTTTTTTCCTGTCTTTTGTTTTTTTTTGTTTCATAATATTCCGTACCTTACGTAGGTACCTACTTACAATACCTACTTTTGCGTCATTTTTAGTTATGGCGTTGGCTATAGCAACACTTTCTTTAACTGACATCTGTCAAATGACAATAATCTTGTTTGAAAACATGTTTACGTAAATGTTCAATATTTTTTCTTAATCAAATCAATTTTGAGTATACCATGGACGTTTTTGGGTTCTAAGCTACCTTTCCACCAATTTTCAGCCAAGTCGGTTAGGCCGTTCTTGAGTTATAAAAACAAATATAACCCAACTTTCTTTTATATATATAGATATTACACTTCTGTCCGGAATTAGCGTATCCATATATATATATATATTACTTATGATTAGGACTCAGTTAAAATTAATGAGATCATCTCATACATATTGACGAGATGACTTTTGTTTACCTGAAGTGAAATTATAATAATCTAAATTTATTATTCATCTTTAATATGTATAAATACTCGTATATTTAATTAATAAAGCGGCTGAAACGTTCGACTGTCATGTGAAATATATCCAATCTTATGCGAAGCTAAGATTTATGTTTACCCCTATTTAGAATGCTCATAACATATTGATCAAAGCTATCTATCTATTGGCTTGAGCTGTTTCTAAGACCCAAATAGTTCAGGTCTTGAAAGCGTCAGGCTTATCATCCGATGTCTTTAAATTTTATGATTATCAAATACGTATCCAAAATGTGCTTCGGATACTCACTTATAGATGCAGTCTCTGCAAGTCCCCGAAGTTTTTTGGCAAATATATATGTTTTAAGGTAGACTTACGGATACATCCGGATACACGGAGTCTTGGGAAAATGCACGGACAGTGGAAAACGAGAGAACTGAGTGGCGGAAATGAAAATATGATAACCGTATGCTCCAGTCAAGGAAAAGAAAATTGATAAAAATTGGTGATAAAAGAAATTTATTTTATAAACATATCCCATTTATTGCTGTATTAATGGTATATACTCGCATATAAACTAATATTTCAATTCATTTGTAAATGTTAATATATATTTTTTATATAAGATATTTAAGTCAGATTATCTAGACTCCACATATTAAATTGCTCAGCCATAATATGACTTATTTAAAAAAATCTTTGATTACTTTCCCCCACATACTCGGAGCTGTCAAACCTTACAAGCACATCCCGAGCAACCCTTATATCCTTCGACTTAAAAACAAGTAGTTTCACTAACTTTTTACTTTCCGCTACTAATTGCCACTCGAATGCACTCTCAGCTTCATTTGATCTAAATCTCTTCAAGAGGGATATCAATAAGTACTTTAATATTCATTTCTGCAATGTATATATACGTTTAAAATCCATGCAACTACTCATCTATTCCGGATGTATTATGGAGCTGAACCATATACCTATTTTATAAACCATGGGAGATAATTTTTATTTTCGATTATTTAAGGAAATATAATTTGACACATATTTTTTTGTTTGTTATATGAGTTACAATTTAATATTTTTTTTTTTTAACAAAAGTAAGAAAGAAATATAAATATTTAAATTTATATTATTTATTATGAAAGAACGTGCTTTGTATGTAAGTTTATTATGTCAAATGATAAGAATTCGTTAGATATAAAGCATGCCGTAATAATAAATAATGAGTTATAAAATTAAATATTGTTAATTTATTCCATTAAATTTTAAATTCAGAACATTTTTTCATTAAGTGCCATAAAGCGTACAGTAAGTACAAGTATAGGCTATCCACACAAACTTAAGATCAAAAAATAATTATGTAGTTTTAATTAAAATTAATAAATAAGTATCTACAGAGAAAATATTTTTCAAATCTTATTTTTTAATTTAAAAAAATACGTTTGATGCAATCATATTGAAAATATACTATATCAATAAGAAAAAATGATAAATTTCAGTATTTTTAAGAATCTTGGTTAATTAAACGACAATACATAATTATTTTACATTATTTAAAACGTAATATCTTTAATTAGCAGCCATGTAAGTGAAAGCAAAAGAAACCTTTTATTTTATCCCTCCTACGATATTACAACGTAATAACGTAAAAGCAGCTACCACGTAGATATGACAGAGTTCTTGAATTCGGGTCCCGTAAGTTCTCTTCAATAAATAAATTGCCAAATCATCTCAGATTTTTGTGGAATACTTAGATGTCAACAGTTCTAGTATTGAGACATTGAGAAGTAAAAAGCTGGCAATGAAACTTAATGAAACATTACGCTGATAATATAAATACAACTTAGTAGCCTACTTATTAGTATCAATTGTATTATCAGGAATGAAATACACATACAATTCTACATCAAATTCTATGCATCAATTCATTCAGAAAAAATATCGGCAGACGCGGGATTCGAACCTTGAGCGTTGAGCCTTTGCTCCATACTATACACCTCGTTGTCCACACGACCATTCTCTGCCTGGACAGATACGCAAAACCTGATGTATTTTTACCATTATTATCATCATATTGGTAGGTCATTGCTCAATGGTCAAAGCGTTTGTTTTGTAAGCCAAAGGTCATAGGTTAAATCCCCGACGCAGATTAAAAAAAAAGAATTTTCAATCGATTTATGAGCTCAAAAAAATACCCCGGTTGGTGTGAATTCGATCCATCACCCGTAAAATGTCAGTCATAGCCTATTAACCAAAATTGGTGGTAGACGAAAGCTGTCCCGTGAAGACCACCTATTTATAGTAAATTCCAGTAATAATAAAGGGGGATGCGTGAATCTCGGGCTGTAGTCTATGACATTGGCGGATTAACACTCCACATGTAGCGTTTAGCCATATACACCATGGTAAGGGTCATAGAATTCCACAGATGAGGCTTCAGAAATCGGTATTCTCCTGTATCTGCTTACATTAAAATAAATAAATATATAACGATAGATGTCTCTGTAGTATATATTCAGAATATGTATATTATTATTTTATTAAGATTCAATCAGTAAACATTGATTCAAATTTATATACATTATCAATTGTATTGATTTTGGATTTTAATATTAGTTATTTTATTAATTTTTTAATGTATTCGAGAAACTTATTACATAGTAAATTGTATGTGATTATATGTTGATTGTTTATATTTGTATTTTTAAATCGGCAAAACCTTACAACAATATCCCTAGCAACTTTGTTCAGTCCATTATATGTATAATTAATTACCGTACGGCCATTTAGAACGACGTGAGCTCGGGGACCAGAGATAAATGATAAAAACTTTTAGTTTATGCCCTCCTGCGGCATTCAAAGAACCTGTCCTACTTACTACCTGTATTTTCACCGATTGTACGATGGGAGGCTGTATTATCTGCTACTACGAAGTAGCAGATAATACAGCCTTGACTTTATAACTAAAGACGACTTTAGTTATAAAGTCAAGACATTGAAACACAATATTTTACCCATACACCTCTTCTCAATACTCATAAAGACTGCACTTTGCTTTGACTGGGTAGTTCCTATTGACATCAGCACGATGTAGCCCTTGCTAAGTGGTGCCGAAAATCTCATTATGCAATCTTTCGTCTCGTATTTCTGATCGCTTTTCATACATTTATGTATCTATCATATTGTCATTTTGGACAGGTCCGCTCACGGGTGTATTAGTTATGGACATGGCTACTCAAACGCTGACCGAGATCCGCAGCGCCAGCGAGCCCATCACGCCAGTCGGTCCCCACCCTTTAGCCAGACAAGGTCGCGCTACGGCCAGCGGTATGATTTCGCTTGGTCGGAAGCTTAAAATATTTAAGTAAATATAATCAATGAGCTTCTAAAAGCAAGTATTTGTTTGCTGACCTGCTCCTCATCCTGCCTTCACGCGACGTAAAAACACCCCTTTGTGAGAGAGGTGGATGTTACTATGTATGAGACCGTATCAAATAAAATATTTCATACAAATTGACCTTATTATTTTTTCAGTGTAAAACCCCTGGAGTGGAGACGTAGAGCTTCAGGACATAACGTGTAAAATTGTTTGTGCTGTAAAATATTTTACATTACACTTTAAAATATCCCGTTTCCCCTTTTCACACAGGCGCACATATTGTCCACATGGCTACACACCCACACACCCAGGCCGGTAATGTGACTGGCTCATTTTCTTCGCACTTTGTTACCTTACACCGCCATACATAGAGGGTAGCACTTCCCAAATATTTTACTGTTTTAGAAGCATGTGGTTCGAAATGATTACCTCTTATCTTTCAACAAGCTCCATTTATACGTTTCTCGACATATGTCGAGTAAAATCGTAGTTCTGTAGTCAACAATTGTCTAAATTGTAAAGTATCTAAATGCTTAATAAAATCAGATTTTTATGTGTTCAAATTCACACATTAAAGCACACGTTCATAGGAGTGGAGAAAACACAATTCTTTGTATATATTGTGAAAAATCGTTACAAATATTCTTAAAGTAACCTTAGGAACAACGAAATCGTAACTTAAAATAAATTAAATTAAGGTTATTATTTTTATGTTTGTTAAAATTAATAGTTTTTATTTTTTACTTTTAAGATCATACGCACTTATACCTGACGCATCTAAAACATAATGTACTCATATGAATCAATGTTTTTTTCATCAGGTGCTTCCTAAGTACATCTGCATAGCAATCAAATGCAAGGTTTCAGTAAAAATTTAATAATAGCACGGAGTTTTATTAATTAAATCACTCTTTTCACTAATAGTTGTCAGTTGACTGAATCATAATGTAATACACGTTTGTAAAATTCATATATTTTTTAATAGTAGGTGTAGAAATTTATGAGCGAGCGATCGAATCAATTGTATAAAATGACCTTAAGGAAGATGATTTATTAGTTTTATGCATTAGAAGTTTGAGAATATCTCTAGAGGGGGGTATACACCACCGAAGCGTGCCGTGTATAACATAATGAATATTCTGTCAGGAACATTTAGAGAAAAGAGGTATCGAGTGTTCTGCCGGGCCCCCATCGCTTCAGATACATCATGTTACATGACACTTGCACGGGCGGCGTGACGGATAGGCCGCGAGTATCGTGGCTTTGATCAACCGGAGTCCTAGCTTAGGGACTCCGGAGGGCTGAGGCCCTAGCCAGGGGCTGAAGGAGCGGCCTCTTTTGATTAAAAGCATAATCAATGCAGCCGGCCGTGTGATTTAGAAAAATTTCAAGTGCTGAATACGAGTATGATGTGCTCAGTGAATAGAAAATCGAAATAACTTACATTAAAATATGCATGAATGAAAAACTATTTCTCAAACATACCTTGAATATAACGTTAAAGTATTAAAAAATTTGACTTAGGGGCGTATGTATTTAAAAAAAACTATTTCATCTTTATCTATTATCTTTAAAAATTCAGAGAGAAAATGGATTTAATATCGCGAATTACATAACTGTTGTTAGTTCTCGGACATTTGGGCTCAAATCAATATAACCGAAGGACATTTAGCCAAACAGAAATTTTGCAGAACATAAAACGTAAATGTGTGAGTTGTCAATACGGTCAAAATATATGTCTTGATCAAATTTTCATCGGCATAATTGTTTTCGGACAAATCTACGGTTTTTGAAGGTGAATGTTCCAAATTTACAAAATATATTACATTAAAAAAATTGTAATAAAACGTTAATGAACCTTTAAAATCAAAATTCAAATATTTTTAAATTTCAAGGTAATGTTAATATTAATTAAATATACATATACTATACATAAAATTCTATTTTCAACGCGTCAATCCAAGCACAAAAATAACGGCAGAAGCGGGATGCGAACCGCGGACCTTGGAAACCAACTATGCCCAGGTATTCATACCGCTCGACCAACTGCGCCATTGCTATGCCTAGACCGACTCGCGTTGAAACTAGTATTTATATCATTTTTATCATCGTACGATAGATGTCGCTATAGTATATATTCAAAGTATGTATATTTTTATTATTATTCAATCAGTCTTCATTTATTCACAAGCTTAATATTATTAATTTCCGACAGCCTATTTATTAAAGTAAGTACCACTCGGGTCTCGAACCAAACTATAGACTGAATGGATGAGAAACGACTACTTATAGTTCCGACTCGGACTTTATAACCAATCTGTGTTACTGAAGAATAATTTTACCTTTTATAATTTAATTATAATTTGGATTGACGCGTTGAAAATAGAATTTTATGTATAGTATATGTATATTTAATTAATAATAATATTGTAATATAGTCAATGATCTATAAAAGTAGATTAGAATATTGAAATAATAAAATAATATTCTAATAAAAATTAAAAAATTAATATTTAAGGTAATGATTTAATATTAAATAGTGAATAAAATATCTGATTGTTATACTCATATATGTTTAAATAGTGCAAAAATAGATAAAAGTAGAAAGCAACATTAGTATCGAAATTATAGCTGTCAATTGTTCAACGATAATATAAAATCTATTTCTAGATTTACATGTATGTTTTTTCTATACACTTAAATGATAATATCATTCAATAAATTACTATATTTACGTGCAAATAATGCAAATATATATTATTAATTATTTCTTATATACCTGAACCAAATGCCCGTATGAATTTAATGGCCGCAAAACATAAGCGGTGAAGTTGCCACGTTGCACAATTTGTAATCTTCCAGTGTACAGATTATATCTGGCAAATCACAGTCAGTTTTCATTATTGCCGAGTGGTAAAGCGTTCTGAAGACTCATCCCATAGTCCCGGGAGGGCAGTTGCCTGTTGGGGGAGATGCATCGCGAGCGGTGCAGGGCTGCGAGCCCTGAAGCAGGACTTCAGCCAGGTGACTTGAAAATTCATGAAGGAAAATCTTAAAAAAATGGTGTAAATATAGATTTTTCGATTGATAATTTTTGGTAAAATTCGTAATGAAAATGTTTAATTTTCTTTCACGTATTATGTTACGACGATATATTTCGGTTCGTGAAGATGTATTTGTTAAATTGATATTATTTGACACTGAAATTATATAACCTCATGGATGTATATTGATTTCATACTAAAAAATGCCTTCTTGATACAATCGAAATATACTGTTGTACATTAAATAGTGAAGTTTAACATAAGCTGCATTTTAATCAGCTTTATTAACACATTGGAACTGTATTATTTGTATTCAAAATGTATCTTGTAGTGAACTCTAATATTAATATAGGGAAATGCTCTTTGAACATTATCATCAATAAAATTTACAGATATGGTTAATTTGATATTATGATATTTGTAATACTTGCTCTATGTGTTCTGTAACATGAAACGGTTTTTTACACAGTTCTGTCAAAGAAATTATAACAGTGCATTAAGCAGCTGTTGAAGACCAATTGAACCAATATTTAAGACCATTAGCCTAACAACTATTTTCGAAAAAAATGTTCAAATATGCCTGAAACACTACAGTTGATACATATATTTTTTAGGCTTTGTGCTCTCGTTATGATGTTGTGGTCAAAATCATTAATATGAATAAAATATAATTGTTGTAACTTTAGAATAGAGAATAGATGAATGCGATTTTTTTTAAATTAACAAATAAAATTAATAAATCGCAAGATTTTATGAAATAACGTTGTAAACATCATTATTTTTTTTTACAGAAAAAAATAATTCTTAGAATAGTATCAATATACGAGTATCATACTTTACAAGATATTTATATCTCTGATTTGGGAGAATTTTTCATCGAATACACCCTGATATCTGCGTTTCAAGGAGTGTTTTGGCTCCCTCGCAAGCCACCTGAATATTTATGAAGACAACCTCGTGGCTCGAGCGTGGACGCCGGCGCCCTGCGCGATATGTTATTCATAGTCGGGTCAGGCGGAAAATATCACGTAAGCGATAAGCGCTACGCTCCTTGACATCTGAACTGAATGGTGATTACCGATATAAAGTGCATCTACTTGCAGTGGAAAATTTAATAAGTGATTGCAACCCTGTGAATTACGCCAAAGTTTTACAGTTGAACTGCAAACTTTTCATTATTTTCCCTTTTAAAGAATTTACCGTATTTAATACTATATATAATAATATAACATATATTTAAATATGAATATAAATACTCAGATATACGAGTGTAATACTCGTAGTAATAAAAACAGCACCACGACACTAATTAAATACGGTATTTAACTACTTACTAATTGTACCTCTTTCTCTTCATCCTACAGTTGATTAAGTTATGATGCCGAACGAGAATAGAAACTTAAGCTGCCCTTCTTTCTGGCCCCGGTTTTAAGTCGTCTTGGAAGTCCGTCTGTAGACTTACAATAAACTTATTTGATAATGTACATATAATGTACTACTGCTAGGAGGAAGAGTCCCGGAGATGAGTTGACATAGAATGAGAAAAATGGTAACTAATAGAGTTTCATGGTAGCAGTGTAGGACGACCGGCTAAGGATCGGATATGAAATTATGATGATATTTATTTTTAACGTCAATCGATGAATTAAAAAAACTTTAAATTTCATGCTTAGTGTTAAGAAAAACTGATTTATTATCACGGTGGATTCAGTTCATTAAGATGTTTGTTAAGAAACAATATTTTTTATTAAATTAAATCCATTTAAGCTTGTAATATATTTTAACAACATTTTCATCACACTAGCATAATCATAACGATTACAAAATGAGAGTGTCAACAAACATGTTTCGTGTATTCGCAAGTGTACCGGCAAATAGAAAATCATGAACGTTTACATGAACACGTGATGTATTTATTTTCAGGATGTTTTCGTTTCATAATTTATTTTAACATGATTCATATTCGGCGGACCTTACGTGAATGAAAAACAAACAAAGAGAGCCTCCCTAATGAAGTAAACAACGTATGGCAGCCAGTAATTAAAATGCCGAAAGAGGATACGAAAAACAAATAAAGCCCTCCCCTGTATCGTATTGACTTTCAGTCCGAATATATTAAAGAATTTCTCTGTACATTTGTGCAAATACGTTATGATTTTATTACTTAAGTTTTATCTTTGAAGCCTTCATATTTATTCAACTTTATGCAGCAGATGTAGAGACTAAAAAATAACATAAAATATTTCAGATACTCGTTTTATTATTACGCGTAATAAATATAATGCAACATTTATACGAGACATTTTGAAAGCTTGGGTTTTAATGTATTAATTTTCAAAATCAAATACTGTTTGGTGCAAAATTTAAACAAAAAAATAATGGCAGTGCTAATAATTGACGTGTGCCTTAGAAACTAAGAGTTTTTTGTAATTTGAAGTTGTTAAAATAGTACTTTGTTTATTTATATAAACAACAAAAAATAGATAACACACTCTTAAACATTTTATTTATCATTTTTTATTTACAATTTAACAAAATCAATAGAATAAGCCTAAATTCATTTTATATTAAATAAGACAACTCTTAAAAGTTTATATGATATAATGTAATTAATAAGCAATGGGTGATGAGAAATGTTTAAAAAATAAATAAATTAAAAACGTTTGATAAATGTAAAAATATAAATAAAAAGTACCTTATATGACATGTCATTCATCAATTGATCAGAAATGTCTGACAATATCGACCGCAGATAATATACTCATGATAAGTCTAATGCACCTGACGTTGACCACTGTAATGTAACTTTTATGTGTTTATTTGTATGTTTGTATCAATTGTTGAATACTCGTCTGTCCATAAATGTTACTTGGTTTTTCAAGTAATAAAATAAATATTCTGAACAATTTTTGAAAGTATAAATATATTTCTAGTCGTATTCATATATTGGAAGGTTGTAACGGAAGGTGTAAGAAATATAAATTATAATTTTTAATTAAATATTTTCCAGGTAGGCGATATAATATCTATGCATTCACAACGATAATTCACGTCGAGCAAGTATTTTTTCATCGTCTGAGAGCGGACTGAACAGCACTAACTGCACCTTGCATACTATATCGATTGTTCAGAGGGAAACGACATGCAACGCGCATATTAAGCAACCATTCAAATCGCTTTACCTGTTCTACCTGGACGCTTCATACTTCCATTGCATTCTGAAAGTACGAGGTACTGGATTCAACCCTTCAGCCGACATTTCATTAATATTCAATATATTGAGTCGCACTGAGTTTGTTTTGATGCATCGGTCAAGCAAGCACAAGTAACAGAGTCTTACTAAATTCCTATTAAAAAATAATAAATTTACATCAATGGCTACCATTTTCTACTTCGATGTGACATTTTTTAATATTTGTGTTGGCCATATATGCCATTAAATATAAGTTTGGTATTCCATTAAATAAAATGAATGTTATCTTCTTCGTAGTATCAATCCGGTGGATTGGTTTGCAGCTACAAAATCTTGCATCTCGATATCCACTCTTCTCGATCGTCTGCAATCCTCTTTAGCTCAGCATAAAAGCTACAACTCATGTCCTCGAACACTTGCTGCAAATATTCCCGTCTAGGGCGCCCTCTACCCTCAATCATCCCTTCCACAATGTCGTAAAGAAGATCATCGTGGCGCATGATGTGACTGATCTATCGGGCTCGCCTCTCTGAGATGGTTCTTACTAGGTGCCTATCTTTCTTGATTAAGCTGAGAACCTGATTGTTCGTGACGTGGTGTCTACAGCATATTCCGAGAATTCTTCTATTTGACTACATTTCAAAGGCCTCTAGTCTTTTTTACTCATTTTCAGATAAGCACCATGTCTCACAGCCGTACATCAAGATGCTCTAAACATATGTTTTGGCAACTTACTTGCGAAGCTTTTATAAAAAAGATATGAAATTATTGTTATAAAAAAACGTAAACGATAATCGTTTATTTACTTGTAGTTAATATACTTGTATGTATGATGTTTAAAGTAATTCTGGATAACATTGAAACTCTAATTCAAAAACAACTTTATTATAACGATCATATGGATGTCATTTAAACCAACACATATTTTCACTACAAGCCACTGTAATGATAGAACCTTATACATATGGACTATAAAAAAATATCATTGAATATATTTGCTATCTACTTGAAGCATATAGATCTCGTTCAAAGTAATTTGTGCATCCGGAGAACCACCCGAGTAAATAATTTGTACAGCTTCTAAAACGAGTGCTCGTGGGTATTAAGATAAGGCAACTATAGTATCCAAGGCATATATTATCTATTAATCATTGCTTAAAATAAAATCGATAGATTATCCCGACTTTTTGGAGACTATTTTACTCTTTAGAAGGATTTAAAACTCAACCATCATGATGTACTCAGGCGGTCACCCATCCAAGGCCTTCTGCGTCAAATATTGCTTCCCCGATCGGAAAAAAGACACCACCGTGCTCAAAAACTTATGTTGTTAATTGAAGATATACAAATTTCAATTACTAGATTGATTTGACTGTTGTAAATATCATATTTGGGCAAACAAGTGACTATTTATATATTTTTAATTATCGCGAATTAAAAATATTATTTTTATATCCTTGTCGCAATTCGAGGGTTAATGATCAGTCTGCCGGTCCGTAATAACACTGTTTTGCCATTTCGTATGCTTTTTGTACCAGCGTCGAGGCAATTTCAGAAAGTCCATTGAAGCAATATTAAATTAAATATTGGTTGCTTATACAATGCAAAGATTCCATTAACCACAGCTAGCTGTATTAACTAGTACTCGCTGAAACTACAGCTAAACCAATATATGGGTAGCTTCAAAACCACCTCAAAGTATTATTTCTGTTAATATAGTTTCTAGAATAGTATTGGTTTTATTGTTATCATGCTTTATCAAGATTGGTTGTAGTAATTAAGATAAAATATCTTTCTTTATGCTTTAACCGCTTCTAATTTAAGTTAAGCAGCTCCTTATAACCAAATGGTCTAAACATGTGGAGGCTTCAATTAGACATAAGATTTCCTTATAAAATCCAATTGAAAAATTATCCAAAATATTCCTCGTATTCCGTCTCATCGAATTGTTAGGTTTCTGCTATGTAGGTCGTAGAATACGTTGGTAGACAAGATTGAATGTAAAATAACTTGGTGCATGGACAATAGCAGCTGATAGAACAGACTGGCGACGATTTATGTTAATTGAAACAAAAATTGAGCATATGGCCACTACAAAACAATGTCTAAAACAGTAATCAGCTCGCAAAATTGTTCTTCATGAAAATACACTGACAACATCATGGAATAATACTGACATCTCCCGTCTTTAAGAATAAAGTTATTCAGTTGCGTGGTGGCAATATGAGGAGCAGATTAATAACACGCAGACTTTTTCTGAACCATATTGACATAAAAATTTCGATAACTTTACAAAATTCCGGCTCAGGCGGAATGATATGCCAGGCCGGCCATAATGCGACCTTCTCGGCCTTCGACACACAACTCCTGAGCGCGCTCGTGATGAGCTGTCGCACAGCGCCACAAGTGGCGATCTACGAAACTAGTAAAAAGTGCCAATATGGTGAAATATACATGTACGACAAGCTAACAGAAATAAGATTCGAAAGATTGTATAACGAGGATTTTCGTACCAGTCAGCAAGGGCTATATCATGCTGATGTCATATCATAGTTGATGGTTCTTTAAAATGATGATAGCTCATTTGTTGATAAAAACAGCTTTTATGTATGTTTTCTTGCGATAACGGCCAGCATATTGACTATCTTAAGCTGAAGTACATACACATGTAAAAATTATATTTAAATCATTTCATGGTAAAAAAGTGTATTTATGGTTGAGTTTGAATATACGAAATGCTAAATATAATTATTTATCGCAATTTTATGCATATGCATATATTGAATATTTTTTATGCACCTATATTACTTAATAAATCGAAAAAATTTACATCTAAGGATTTTACGTCAATTCAAATTTGTAGTCATATAAATTTTAGCTACATGGCCTGGCATTTTTGTAATATGTCTAGCGTACAAAAAATATGTCGAAATTTGGTTTATTTCGCAGTTCAAAAAATTTCAGCTTGAATAAAAGCACCATCATATTACAAAAGGGTTGTAAAGTTAATATTGTGACACGTAATAATGTCCACGTGCGAACACATTCAGAGTAATTAACAACCTCACGTGCATCGAATGGGTTTTGTCATTTTTTACTGACCAATTAAAAACGTCCTTTCAAATGTTCATACGCCTTTCTCTCTTAAAATTAATATTTAAATATCAAAAAAGAATGCTTATGCTTAGATTTTCAACATATGACTCAAATAGGCCAAAAGTATTTGATTAAAATGTGCCTTTTTTTTTTTTTTTAAATTATGAAAACATATCTCTAAAGATATCCATAATAACTTCACTACCTATACAATATGAGATCTCTGGCGAAAGGGAAAATCATAGTTATATTCTAGGAGTGGTTTGTGGTGACTATATAGACAAGTTAGTTGAACAAATTCGTAGTATATTTTTGAGTGGAGATATCGAAATGGTGTCATTTTGATTTTGACAGTTAAAAATAGATAATTGTAGTTTTTAGTTGTTCAAAACGTTATTATTAACATAACTGTGTTGTATTAACATCCTAAAGTCTTTAAAGTAATTGTTATAATCAACTCTTTATCTTAGATTCATTCAGTCAGGTACGACACAGAGCATTTTGCCACTCTACGCAAATTAAGGGCATCAAGGTCCAAAACAACAAGTATCGAAGAATTTGCGGTGTACGAAATTCTATGTATTAGTAATATTAATTAGCAATGCTTACGCATCGATACGGAGCATGGACCATCCCAATAATCTGCCACTCTATGTGGATTGAAGGGATCAAGGACCGAAAACGGTATCGAGGAATGTGCAGTGTATGACATTCAATGTATTAATATAGCTTTTATAACTGCTTACTTATGTTGTAAATTAGGGCATAAAAAGGGGTCTCGTATTAAATAAATTAGTACCAACTCAACTCCGGTCTTTGGACTTATCCTCAGTGCTGGAACCTTGGTATTCCGGCATCACTATTTAAGCTGATGCCGTCATTTCGGGACCGCGACCTCGGTACCGGAACATTAGTGGTGAAATGACACAGTGATCAATGTCGAGTCAAATAACCAGGACATGGATTCATTATCAATGGCTTGAATCTAAATTTCGTCGTTAATTTTTATTATTGATTTGTGATATTTCAAACGTTATAAATGAATTTGTGTATTAATTATGTAAGTATATGTGTATACTCGAATTATAAGCCATCTTGAATAATGCATATTAATAATGAGTTTTTGAAGCTCCGTGTTGCAGAGTTGACTTGGGACAAGGCATGGATAATGGTTGTTTACAGAACTACGAGTACTCGTATATGGTGGCAATTTTTGAAAAAGATAATAAAATAACACAAACATAAATATCAATAGTAAGTAATTAAATATGTACACACATACAATTATACATCAAATTTTATATGCATCAATTCATTCAGAAAAAATATCGGCAGACGCGGAATTTGGACCACGAGCCTTGCAACCTTTGTTCTATTCTTTTACACCGCGCAGTCCACACGATTATTTCTCTGCCTGAGTAGATACGCGAAAGTTGATGTATTTATAACATTGTTACCATCGTATAACGATATATGTCTCTAAAGTATATATTCAGAGTATGTATATTTTTATTTTTATTATACTATCAGTCAACATTTATTCACAAGCTTTTTAATTTTTTTTATATTATATAAGGGCTCGTGGTTCGAATCCCGCGTCTACCGATATTTTTTCTTAATGAATTGATGGGTATAAAATTTGATGTTTAATTTTATGTCTGTATTATTCTACTAATAATATTGAAATATAGTAAACGATCTATAAAAGAAGATTAGAGTATTTTAAAACTATCATATTAAAAAATTTAATCCATAAATATGTTTAATCAATTAAGATTACACGTGGCGTTTTACGGTATTGCAATGTAAGACTTCCAGACAAGTGTTATTACTTTTATTCTATATACATTTACCGGATGAAAATATTTAACTAATTTTAAGTTTAACTTTAAACAGGAATTTTCAGAGAATAAAAATGCACTATTCGTCTATCAGCGAGATTGAATAAAGGATTTTTCGCTTCGTAAGCATGAGCTTTACCCATTAGGCCAAGCCTGGACCTGTTCTATCACATCGCCACGTGCTGGAATGAAAATTATTGGACTTGCATACAAAAAGCACTGTATCGCTACAAGGCACTCTGTACAGTAATTAAATTTCATCCCAGCTTTTTTGTTTATTGCACTAGGGGTAGATGCTCAGGCGGGAGGGCTGTTACTGAATCTCGTTCCCTCTAAAAAAATAGGGATACAAAATACTCAGATATATAAAAACACAAACATCGATTTTTGTAACATCAGAATATATTATTCAATTGTTCTTAGATCAAAAAAATAACATACCTTTGTGTTCCGGAGCCGAGGTCACGGTCCCGAAATTACAACTTAATAGTGATGCCGGAATACCAAGTAGGCACTGAGGATAAGACTTGAGGTTAAAAGTATTAAGATGGAAATATTGGAAAAAAATATTTTCTGTAAGAATGCAAGTAAACCTTTAAACGATTTTTTAATTTGCTAAAAATGCTGCACGCCTGCGTCACTGCCTAGCGATATACTCAAATAACTTTAAATTCATCACCGTGTTGCTTACTTCTAATTTATCATATTGACAAATTCAGATATTTTTGCAAACAAAAAAACAGTTAATCGGGATAATATATGAGAGGAAATGGATTAATCGAGGAACATTTCATGCGACATTATTTAACATTGCTATTGATGCTGGGTCCATTAAAAATTAACTTATTATGCGGAAAAACGAAAAACGCGAAAATGAATTAGCGGGGTTCCATTGTATACATATATAATACATCATACTTTGACTATAAGCGTTGCATCACATATGTTCAAGAGAAAATATATACTTGTACATTTAGTTCTGCCAACCCTTGACCTAGCCTCCCCCGTGCAGAATATATCGGCCGATAATGTCCTCCCTTGTAACATACCCCGTTTGATGATTTTTCTGGGGTCGCTTTAAAATTTGATTTAAAGTGTATTAAATCTGTGTGTGATGAAACGAGAAAGCGTTTACGACTGCATAATAGTTCTTCAAGAGGGAGGGTTAGCGATGATTGAATTCGGATTATCGGAGATAAAAAACTGTCTGGTTACTCTGATGGAATTTTTTACTTGCAGTTTTCTTGTTGCAAGACATGTCAGACTGATTTTGATCGAAAAGGATCAACGCTTTTTTACAGCCAAAAATAAAGTTGACGTAGTTAATGTTTTGCGAACAGAGTTAATACTTATTTTTTTAAATATTTTTATTTGCGTACTGTGTTAGAATCATACTTGGAAACGTGAGCATTACAGTGCTTCATATATACGACTAAATAATTGTTATTAAAATGGGAATTGGTAATATGTATATTTTGATTTTATTTTTGTATACATATTTTTTTCAGATAAGTCCTTAAAAATACAATGGATAACAAAAAGTATTTTAATTCTTAGTGTTTAGCAGTTTTTTTGTCGTTTTGGAGAAAAACAAAATTGAAAAAAAAAATACGCAAAATAAAAACTTTATTCTTGTTTTATCTTATTATTTTTCGTTCATAACTGTTCCGTAGCTAAATCATATTAACATCCTCCTCTATTTAAAAAAGGTGGTTACTCAGTCGCGTGGTGGCAGGATAAGGACAAGATTAATAGCATACACTTTTTCTGAAGCACATTGAAATGTATTTTTACGATAAAATTTACAAACTTATGGCCCGGACCTAGTCACAGCATTCGGCCGGGCCAAAATACAATATGCTCTCGCCGACGGTCGGCACGCGACTGGCGCGCACGTGTTGGGTTGTTGCACAGCGACACCAGTGACGATATATATAACTAGTCCAAAATGCCAATATGGCGGACACATTTATGTACGACGAGCGAACATAAATAAGAGACGAAAGATTGTATATCGAGGTTTTCGGTACCAGTCAGCAAGGGCTTTATCATGTTGATGTTAATATATTCGACACAAATTTTTGCAACACGTTTATTGTATATGTAATTGTTCACCTCATCCCAAGTTATGTCGATATAGGGAATTCCACCGAGAACTAAGTAGTATAGTTTGTTACGGCCTTTAAGACAAAAATCAAGGAATTTGAGACGTTTGAGGGTGAACGTTCCATGACAATCGAGTCATTACTATCATTAAAATATAATAATGCTTAATTAGTATTGACCGACAGAAATATAACAACAAACGGTCTAATCTTTTTTTCTTAACAAAACATGGGTCAATATACAAGTATAATAATGGGATAATCAAGAAGAAGTATGTATTCAAATTGACAATTGTAAGCAATTACATTACTCGTTAAATTAAAGCATTTATAAGCGGGTATAATGAACTTAAAAAAACGCGACAGAAAATGCGATGACTTTTTTTGATGAGTCTAAAAGCCTACGGCTTTAAAAATCCAGCAAAAAGTACAACCCTTTGACAATTCTCGTAATGTTTTCATTTAATTTATCAGACGCCCTCAGGCGGCTCGGGGTGATTTCTGCCTTTTGACGCTCTCGATATGGAGCCATCATTTCCAAAACTAGGTGAAAAGACTGTAGAAGAGCCGCAGGGGAAGTTGCCCTTATTTCTATTTGTGGACAGGATGCGACGTATTCGGGTGTGTGATTGAAGTCTGGCTCAGCTCGGTTCTACCCTTCAGTCTTGCGCCAAATTAAACTTTTCAATGGCCTGAGGTATGAGTCATTGAATACTTGTTGAGTATCAAGGATTAAGCCTAACAGTATATAGATGTGATGTTTGTATGACGATACCCAATGAATAATAGTAGAATAGTTCAAATATTGATATATGTCTTTATTAACAAAGTTTATATGAGCTGAAAGTCCCCTCAAAATAATTACCAAACATATAAACATACTGGACAACTAATTTTACGAATTATTTATAAATTATACATATAATCGTGTCGGAAACAACATGGTCAGATCCTGTCTGCCCAGAAGTGGGCGACGTCGATGGCGTTACTTCTGGCCATCATCAGGTGATGTTGTTTCCGTAGTAGAAGGATTGACCGGCATTGTAAATAACCGTTTCCAGGGGGCACCACGCGGAGGTTCCTTCTTTGCTCCCCATTTATATATTTAAAATTGAACATAATAGATTTAACCACAAAACACGTAAGTATCATAGAAATCATTATCATTTCTTAAATGATCCTTAGATGAATCATATAGAAGTAACAAAAGACTTTTCTAATTTTCAGATGCCATGATCCTTGCCTCATTATTTATTTATTTATTTATTATATATCAGCTCTACTACCCGGAGATCCACCGAGTACTTGTTATAGGTCGAGTTTCAGAGGGCTTTTTCAAATGGCGAGAGAAATACTCTCCTCAAATCTCTGATTATCGTAGGATATGTCTTATGAGTATAACACTTATTTACCAGGTTCGATCCCTAAAGAAGATTTTTTTAAATTATATATTAGCTCTGGAACATCTGTTCTGTTGAAATAAATAAATTCAATCACTGCGCAATTGTTCTCTCATGCATAAAAATCCATAATAAAAGTTGGCCCTTAAAAATAGAATATTATTTGAAATAGGTAGTAGACAAAATTCATACAGTAAACCATCACCTAATCATGGCGAATAACTGAAAAAATTGACGATGCGTGAATGCAAGACTGTAGTCTAAATAACATTGACATATCAAAATCGCGTACTACGAACGATATTTTCGTTCATGTTCTCTGTACTAGTGTATATAAATTTTTATAAGTTGTATAGTAACAAAGTGACCGAATGTTGGCCGGAATAAGCTAACCTCATAAGGTCAAGCTGGTTATAGGGCACTCTATCGTCCTGGAGGTAGTAAATGCTCTCCAAAGGCGGATTAACCTTTATGGTCAACGGCATTAGGATGTGGAAATAAAGGGGAAAACACCACATTAAAGTTCTAAAAGACACCCCATGTATCAGCAAAAATAAATGATTGCATCTCAAGTTAGGACCGAGAGGAATGAAGATTGAGATGCAAGATCCTGTTGCTGCAAACCAATCCACTGGATTGATACTACGAAGAAGAAGTAACAAACATTTTTTTCAACACATCTAAAGTAAGTATTTTATAAGCTTAAAATAAAATACTTAATAACGATGTGAATTAGTCTTAAGGCACTCTAGCAATTGTATATGCTTACATTACGCAAGTCTAAGCTTTCATTGGTCAAAGTTCTATTTACTATATGTAGTCTTTATTACTTTACTTTAGTAACACAGCCACATACGAGACAAAAGCGGGCTAAATCTCCCACACGATTTTGCCATTAGATCTCTGAGACTAGAGAGATAATACAAAAACAATTCCAGACTCGCCAACAACCAGCCAACTTGTTGCCAAAACGTTGGGCTAATTATAATTAACTAAAGTACACTGTGGCCGAGAAGTAGCTGCGATTCTCATTTACAGATGCTGCTGCCACACAATCGAGGACCAGCATCGTCTGGACTCAGAGTCTTGGACATCTCTTTTTCTCCATCATCTGTTTCTTCATGCATGATACGTACTCTTATTTCATTCTCCTTAGAGTTGGATTTTCTTCTTTCTCTGATTCGGTCGTGGAAATACAATGGGGAAAAGCAGACGACACAGCGATTACATTGAACAGCTGTGCTTAATTTTAATTGCCGCGTCTGTGTTTTATTGTAAATTGTTACACGCTGTACAAGGCGAAATTAAATTTTCTATTTCGTGCGATAATATTATCGCAAAATTGTATTTTTAATTTAAATTTAAATATAAGAACATTTTTTTTTAAACATGAACGAAAAATAATATTGTTAATTAATTTATAATGTATCATTTATTTTACAGAATTACTGCTTTAAAATATGGAGCTTCATAATTCACCTTCATAATTGTTAACAGATGTTTTTATGAAACCACATAAAAAATAATTCAAACAGACGGTAATAGTGGAAATTCATCTGTGAATTCTACGATGAATGCGAATTTTGATGTGATAATGTAATATACTACAGCCCGACATTCACGCACTCATCCATTTTTATGGGGTCTTACTATGAATAGGTGGTGTTCACAAAACGACTTTTATCTTATAAAATCTGTTATTTTTTAATGCTAATGAAATTTTTGCCACTAAGCCATACTTGTTGGCATAATATATGTTAATAGTAAAACTACTATAAATTTTGATGATAAAATAAAAATAAAGGTATTTTAATACAACATAAATGGATATACGACTACTTTGTGTACAATGTAGTTAATGGCAGTAAAACAGTTGTGGCATCAAAACTTTTACATCTTCTTCGTGTAAGGAATTAAGATGCAACGATACAAGCTTGGGGCACTCTTATATAAGGTGTTTAAAACCATGTTCAGATCTAACATTAAAAATATGCTTGTGAAACTAAATACATGAAAAATATGATGCAATGGATTTTATCATACTTTTTCCTTGCCTGTGATGTTGTCTTCTAGCTGATTACATAAATAATATAGCTTAGCGAGTAATTAATTCAGTTATGATTGATTATTTTTAAATCGTATTATGTTACAAGTAATTACTTTGATTCAGGGTATACTAAAAAAATCTATGTGTAGCGCAAGCAAGAGATGTAATTTATCAAGGCCACCGAGCTCTCATCGTCTAGTAAGTATGATGAGAATTATACAAATAATGTATTCGATAGAGCTCTGGGAGGCAGTGCTCAAATGAAATGAGGCGAAAACCATGACGGCTGACACATAGTTGTGGCGGCAATTTGTGACAACCGTATGCTTTTACTAGAAAGTATGATATGGAATGAAGATTATAAAGTTATCAGGCTTACAGTGAATTCCTGTAGTAATATGGATGATGCATGAATGTCGGGTTGTAGTTTAACCATATGCAGCATGGTAAGTGTCATAGAATTCCACAGACGAGACTTCAGAATCAGTATTATCATCTGTCGGTTGTCTCCTGTATGTGTTTACATAAAATATCAATAAATTAATTAAAATTATTAAAATTATATACAATTTGTATCGGACCGACGGAAAAGTTATATCCTTAAAAATTCAAATTAAAAAATCACTCCAAATTTGCTTCGGATACTACTGCAACTGTTTATTAAGTTTCCGTTTTTCTATTTTAGATGTCATTGGGAACATTATATGTTTTTTCCAAATGTGCCTCTAGAAAATGCATTTGTATGGCAATAACTGAATGGTTAAATTATTATAGATGACCATGTGTTTTAGATACGAAAGAATTATGAAAATAATAAGTTTCGTAAAACTACTGAGATTAAAAATAAATATATATACGAGCAACATCTCATAAAAACAATTCCACGATTTTGAAATTATGATGTTAGATCTGAAAATGTGAAATTTCGTGCGAGGGGTTGCTTGAGACGCAGAGTGTTGTCGGTAGATGGGGTGAGGAAGCAGGAAGATCGGCCCGAGGCTGTTTGGCTAACAAAGTAACTCACGTGACTGCAAATTCAGGATACGCTTAATTGCTCAACAAAAACACGTCGCCATCTTTAACGAGAAACCTCGCAAATTTGTATTCGCAAAAAGTTCACCGTCGGACCCCTTTCCCCGTGATGGATATTTTGACATTAATTTGTGTTATTATTAATACGAACTCGGCTTGGGAAAGGGAATCTGTGTGTGTTGTTGCAATAATAAATATAAATTGAAATGAGAATCTAATAATGTTATCATTATCACAACTAAAATAATGTTGAGATGAGAATATGATATCTACTAATTTCCATTAAGTACAGTACATACAGAAAAAAACCTTATTTTAGATTAATAAATAATACACTGATTAAGGAAAATATTAGTATTATTCATGCCATTTGATTGATGTTTGTTATATTTAACGATTTTCTTATTTTTTATTATGGAATTCGGTTATTTCCGACGTACATTTAAATATTTTTTTAATAGTGTTGTAGGAACGTATTATATTTCATTGAATATTTATCGATCTCTAATGCATGTTAAAATAATCATTTTTTTATTTAATTGATAATTTTTAAGTAATATAACATTCTTTTATAAAAAAGAAAAATATTTGTTTTCATCTCTGATTAATATTTTATTTAAATTATTAACGCTTTATATTTGCTTTGTTTACAAGTATAATTTTTATTTTAATATTTGAATCAGAGATGTATTAACAAAAGATTGATGTACAAAAAAGCCTTTACAAAAAATACTTCAATGGAGTGAATTAACTTACTTTACCTTAAAAATAATATATACTTTTCCGAACTATGTCATGATTTTAAATAAGTGCGTAGTGCTTAAAAATTAATACTAGTTAGTTTAACTTATGCACTTAAGTAACGTAATGTTGTCATTTATATTATTGTAGTAATTTTAATGTTGAGTACTTGGCTATAAGCAAGTGTAAGTTATGGTGATCGTGGTCAACCTTAAGCTAACGAAACATTCCAAGCGTTAATGTTGCTGCATAGGTTAACATTGCATAAAATTATACTGACGCTTTCCAAACTGTTACAGTGTATATTCGAAATCATGTATCCTTAATTTAATCGTAAAAATAATATGTAATTTAAAGCCTTGCACATCCATTTCAAATATAATTTAGACGAATACTTTTTTATCTAGTTTAATGTAGGGATCACGTTCAATTACGCGGTTTTGTTTACAATGACAGCTACATCAGTCCTAGATATTTGTGTGATTATATGTTATGATCTATCAACCGTATTTTTTTTTTGTTAATATTCAATTCACGAGAATTATGAATAATGGTATTTCTTAGTTAGATAAGAGAGAGATTGATAGAACTTACCGCAGTCACCGTATGTCGTTTATGCACTGAAATCCACTGATTATAACTTGACCACTGATAATATCACTCGTTTTTAACTACTGTGTCTCTGGTACCGAATTTATATATAATAATAATAAATAATAAAATTGCTTTAAGAGACGATAAAAGAAAACACGCAATATATAGTATGTTATTTAAAAAATAAGGTGAATATTAATATGGAAAAAATATATATTTATTTACCAATAAGTCACGAACACATATAAAATTTATTTCTCATTAATATATCTAGTAAAGAGTTCATTGAATTGAATATGATACTATAGCGTGTAAGATGCGAATACTTGTTATTTTATTGATTCTAGATTATTCGAAAGAGTTTTATATTCAGATTGAATATTCTGAAGTCATGATTTGTTAAGAAGTGTCGGTTGCTAGATACATATTTATTTTTGAACATTCAAGAGTAATATTTAGATAAGCCACATACAAAGTGTTATTGATAATTCATTACAGTATGTCATGTTTCGGCATTTAATTTAGTTAATAAATATAGTGTGCAAATACACAATGTACATAAATAATAGTTTTAAATAAACATAACACTTTTTTATATGTAAAAATTAAGAAACTAAAATCACAGTGTCTACGCATTGTACTACATTTGACGACTTTAAAAATGGAGAAGATAATGTACTACGATTAAAGATCTCTTAAATTGGTAAAGTCTTGAATTTCAGAAGGTCCAGGGTAAGTCAACATTTCCTGGTGAACCCACAAACATGATTTGTTGGGTGCGGTCGTGTATGGCGCTGGTGAACGCAAAAACAATCTTTGGTGCACGCGATGCACAATAAACATAACTCTATGTATATATGAATTTACTCTACCAGTATTCATCTACGGAAAAAACACGCTTTTTGTGACTGTAACGCATTGTTAATGAAACCATTAAAATTGTTGATATACCTGTTCAAACACATACTGAAGTATCAATCGATTTAGTATACTCTAGATTAGTAGGTATATATAATGCTTTGTTGTTTTATGAGAAACTTGATTGAGATTTGAAAACACAAATCTGCATAGAACATTGAGAGAAACGTAGGCTTGAGTTTGTGAGGAATGACGAGGTGAGGGGCGAATAAAGTAGCCTTCCATATTACAGTCGGTTAAGAGAAAAATATGTACTTTCTATTTACCAAGACAGTATAACATGCGGCTGATTTTTTTCAAGCTCTCGCTGTCCTAGAACATTGTAGATATATTAGATAGTTTTGAATGTTCAAAAATAATATATTATATAATGTATATTGAAGGAAATCTGCTGAATAGCCCGACGTTACCATTGCCTGGATGATTTTGTCCTAAAATGTTTTAACTGGGTGCAATAATGAATAATTACTTGCTGTTTACGTTCTATTAATATATTTTGATACTAGAAAGCTATTTTCTTCTTGCATGTGTCTTGTATTCTGAGAGTATGGAAGCGAGACGGAAGCTAGTTTCATGCGCATAAAAGGCTGGTTAATTATTAACCAAGCACGCCGGCCGGAAAATATGACGACGCACACAGCCTGGAATAATGAGGATGCATTGAGCGGACCTTTATTCAGCTGGGTTTAATCAGCAGCACAATGAAAGACTCGGGGTGTCATCGTCAGTTCCCGGCGGGCTACTCGTCTGATCCTCGTAGATATAAATACAAACTATGTACTCGTAGCCACGAGTACTGTAGTATTTTTTTCAGTTTTAAAGACGTTGATTAATAATTCTGTAGTACAATATTGCGATAATTAAATAAATGTACATTTATTTAAGATTATATGGATATATCATTTTTCATTATCCGTTTTTAATAATCATCAAAAGCAGACGTATATCATGTTTCGATAACAGATTTCTATGTAGAGTACTAGGGGTATGATAATTTGACTTTTTGAGGAATGACGAGGTGAGCAAGCGGATAAAGTAGCCATCCATACAACAGTCGGTCAAATAAAAATGGTGTACCTGGTTATATGTAATTTGTATGCTGCAGGAGAACATAAAATTACGGCCGTAATTTTTATCATGCCAAGGGCTCACACCATCTTGAAACTATTTACAGACTGAGAGAGCTTTAAGGTGACAGTTCACGATGACCATATGCTCCTTAATGGGTGGACAATTTAGGGTGTCCAAGGTTTTTTTTCGTTTTTTTTAAGGCTCACCCCCTTATTTTGTGTGAATGATATCCAAATAATTTAAAAAAAAAATCACGTCTTTAAAACCACGGGAAAAGATAGCGACTTACATCGGAACATGTCAATACTAGAATTCTAAGGCACGCGAAAGCTGACTTAAGATAGGCTCTTTAATACTGGTTTATTTTATCAAGATACGCATTGTTTTCATTCAGTCAACATTAATGTGTAGAAAGGCAGTTATAAATGGTGAATATTTTAATTGGGGACGTAAAACATTAAATTACCAGGTCAAATCATCGTTCTAATAGAATGGCTCTAGAAGTACAATTTTAGAGCAAATCTTAATATCCGTGCTTGCATTATTTTTGGGAAAAAGTACATCTACCGACTATATTTTTACAAAAAATTATTAGATAACTACATATCTTATATCTTAAATAAGTTTTTGACGGGGTATTATACCTAAAGTGGGCAAAAAATGACCAAATAGGAGAAAAATACGCACCTTAGAAAAAATGAGGATCAAAACCGGCATGCAAAATATGTTTCATAGTCAACTCTTTTTACATCATCTTATATTACACCACTTCTAGAAACATAGTAATCTGCTTTTGATTTACAAGAAAACTTGCTGCTCTTAACTGATATCACACTGATCGATATGACGAGCATTAAAACATCTATGAAGAAAATTTATATTATTCCAAAATTAGTGTCGCTGGTAGGTGTCACTTAAGTATGCGCAATTTTGTGTTTATTATACAAAAAATGTTCAGGCACTTGGACATAGCACTGCACACATCTTTTTAGCAAATTTTCCTTTTGAAGGTTCGTACGGAAAAGTCCTCACAGAACCCATAAAAGTCAATTTTCAAAACTAAATGTTGCAGAAATTGACAAACTGCTAGAATTTTACTGAACTGAATCGACTTATGCTCGACTATCGAAAATTAGTAGAGCTTTCAATAATATTTCTTGGCGGAGATACAATTATAGAGCAGAATTTAAACTCGACCTCATAATGCAATGCACTAAGCTCGATGAATGGCGAGAGCAACTTTATCAATAAAATTATCATTACTAATCTCTCCATTCAGAACGCAAGTTTTTGGTCAATCGACTCAAAATTGATAACAGTTTTCTCAAGGACTGTCATCCTTTATGGTTAAAGAATGTTTGATTTTGTCACACCTAAACATAAGTGTTGACACAAAGAACAGTTAACGATAAGCTGTTTAATTAATGCGATGCTTTCATCATGAAACATTATTCCATTAAAGTTGTATGAAATACTGTTGATGACGAATAAAAGCAACCAAACTACGTACAAAAAAAAACCAGATGAACCCTGATTATGTATTATATACATTATTAAAAATAAAGATTTTCTGTAATAGATAATAATATTTATATAATAGATAATTAATATATGTAAAACAGAGATAAAACAGCGTTTTATTTTCTAAATAAACATTAAGTTTTCAAAAGCTCCTTTTGGCCTTCATACAAAAATTTATATTAAAACTTCAACGTCAAGTCGCTATCAGAAAAAATTGTCCGATAGCAATAAAATTTATTAAGTGAGTTATTAGGACCAAATAACATAAAAATATAGGGTGAGCCGATTTAATTTCGAAAAAAAAAATATTTCGATACATAGCCTGGGAAACCCTAAATTGGACATGATATGGTAAGTATAGTCAAGACTATTTTCTTTTGAAGTATCTGCATTTTTGTACTTATTCTTTACACAAAAATCTCAAAAAATATGGATTTCCTAGAACAATCTTCTACAGTGCTTTTTTCCATAAATTATTCTTTAGCTGGCGTATAAATAATAAATATTACGAGAGATATATTGCGTTACGTTATCCATCAACGAGTGTGGAGCGAGAAACCAATTATCTTATTGCCAGAGAACATTCGTAAAACATTCAGATACAACTCCCAATAATGAACAGCGCATTTGTGACTTTCACGCAGCTTTTTCTCGTCCGGCGATGGATCTCCATTACGCTATCACCGCCCACCGTCCATCCATCAATCTCAATCCGCTCGCGTCATCATCCATTATGATTATGGGCGTCTGCCTGACACCCAAGGCCTGGTCTCCAGCCAGACTATTCGTTATTCCCATCTCTCCAACCTCACTTTGCTCCGCCATAATCAGGTTTGTTACTACGATACTCTCGAAGCTTTTTTTAAAGCTTTTCTGTAAAGCGTCGTCTATAAAGTTATCTGATCACAATAAAAAACCCACGCGCGTTATTGATTTTATATTTTTGTTTTTTTTTTTTATCTAACGAGGTTTATATTGAATTAAGTACGTAACTTGAGTGGTATATTATGTAAAAAGATTAAGCATGGTAGAGAGCTTCGTCGTTTATGTAGCTTTATTTATTAAAAGGGGATTTTTTTATGTCATCACATATAGCAGAATACCAACAGATGGTAATAGTGACTCTTAAGTCTCATTTGTAGAATTCTATGACGATTACCATGCTGCATAAGGCTTAGAGTCAAATAACATTTTGAAATGAAGATAAACATATAAAGTCTTGCAATCTGTAATGACGAGATGGTGCTTTATCTAGGTCTTAAGTTCTGATGGTTTTTTCCAAAAACTCAAAGTTTTTTTCGCTTGTTGGATTTCATTACTCCAAAAGAAGGCCTCCAAATGGCAAGAACCGTGACTAATGGACCTGGAAATCCCTAAACAGCTTAAGAACCGGAGTTGGTAGAACAAAGGACAACCTCGAGAGGTGGGGAATGCTTCGACATAGAGAGTCAATATTATGCGACTGTGGAGACCTGCAGACCACCTCATACCTAAAGTCCTGCTCCATGTGCCTAACAAGCTGCACATCTCAGGACCTAATGCTGGGCAACACATGGGATATCGATGTTGCCAGATACTAGGCAAAAATAATTTGACGTCGCTGACACGAAGAATAATAATATTTTGTATAATAAAATTAAATGTTATTTTATCTGTAATTTCGTCTTTAATAATTGTCAAGCAAATAATATGCATGTCTTTTATATACGAATGAAATAATATTATTTCTCCAAAAGTCAATTGACCGGCTGGGGATATATTTTTATAAAGCCAACGGAAATTTTTCGATTTGATTTTCACAAAAGGTGCAATTTTCTAGTCGTATGATTTTACCCGTGCATTGAAAGATAATCTCAACAGGACGTGAGTAGACATTTCGAGGAGTTCAAAATAAACCATTAAAAATGAAAACTACTTCATTCAATACATGAACTTGTAAGCGGCTTCAGAGCAGTACTTTTCTGCAATAGAAAATTATTTTTTAATTTTTAAGAAAACATATACATTGTATAAATTTGTCATCTTCATAATGTAAAAGTATGAACACAATAAAAACATCCACAAAAACTAACAAATTTATTTTTTTTATTGTGTTCATACTTTCAAATTATGTAGATGACAAATTTATACAATATATATGTTTTAAATTTGAAAGAAAATATTTTTATTTTTGTAACTTTTACTTACATTTAATAAAATTGCTTGCATTTACGCGACGGCTATTTAAGCTACCTAAACGTTATGTTTTGAATTTTTTTATGTTATGACATCAGGATGATATAGCCCTTGCTAACTGGTACCGAAAACCTCGATATACTATATTTCGTCTCTTATTTCTGTTCGCTTGTCAGATATGAATGTGTCCACCATATTGCCATTATGGACAAGTTGTATAGACCTCCGCTTGTGGTGCGACAGCCCATCCGGCTGATTTCTGTGACTAGGTCCGGGCCACAAGTTTGTAAAGCTTATCGTCAATGTGCTTCTGAAAAAGTCTGTGTGCTATTAACCTGCTCCTTATCATGAGCTCACGCGACTGAATAACACCTTTTTTCGAGAGAGAAGGAAGTTAGTTATTAATAAGAAAACTAATTATGAAAATTTAATGGCATGATAATATTCAAGGTTTTTGGTGTTAAATATATTTTAATCTTATTTTTTACTATTTTATATAACTATTTATATTTTGGCTTGATTGATTTTTTTGAATTTTTAACTGGCAAGACTTTTAGGGTATATATTTGAGAGTTATTGTATTTTAAAATAAAATGTTCTTATATCTTCAAGAATAATTTGTCTTATTTTTATATTTGAAGGATATTAAGGACGATTTTAAACAATGATTGTAATTTCTGGCTGTAGCGATCTAGTTTTGGATGTATGTTCTAATTAGTCACATGAAAAAACTTAACTTCGATCTTGAATATACCTATCGTACGTAAAAGATAGAACTGCCCATGAGGCTATCAGCACATCCGGCCGTGGGCCTCACATCCTCGCCGCGCAAATGAAAGTCCGAGCAAGACTACAGCATCAGAGGTACGAGGTACCCAATCTAGGGTCAATATTTTTTTAGTATGTCTAATATTTGATAGAAAAAGAAAAATTATATTGCATCAATTATATTGAAAAATTAATAGTTAAAACTTATTAAATTAATATTTATATTGGAAAGTATAATAATGAAAGTATTATATATAATAATGATAGTATACTCGTAAATGAACGTAAAGAAAAAATCAATAATTATTTAGTAGACTCACATGCCCGTATCACACAGCTCGATAAAAAAACATGTAATATTTTTTATTGACGTATTGTTGTATTACACAATACAGTGTTGTTGATTCCTGTTGATTTTTGTGTTTGAAATATATAATATAATAGAAAAATTTGTGTTAATTGTGTGAACACGAAACAGACCCTTAGAAATACTTTTATTGAAATACACATTTAACATTGAAGTGTTAACTTTTTTTATTACATACAAATAGGAGAGTGTTGTTTATTTAATGTTCTGTCATATCTTGTACGTTCATTGATTGACGAGTTTTGTCATAATATAAGTAATATAAATAAATAGGGGGGAATAAAATTATCCATAAAATCGATATTTTCTGTCAATGATAAAGTTTCAAAAACGGTTATAATGTCGCAGTCTATCAGTAGGGTTTTCAAAAATATATATATCAATCGAAACTCATAAAAAAAATCATCATAATTTATGAAAATACGAGTAAAACCACATACGCACAAAAAAAAATCTCACAGAGCCGCGCAATTACTTCCATTCTTAATCCGCACTTGTACGTTTTTCCACTTTGATTTCTCAAAGAAAAAGCTCGAAACAGCTTTGTGCAGTGGCTGAGAGCGTAGCATTGTTCGGCCGTTTCATGTTGTTCCGTTCATGCAATAAGGTAATGGTTCACTCCGAGCAGACCGAACGCTACTAGTGCCAGGCGTACCTACCGTCCATCGCCTGACGATTCCTCGCTTCGGTCGCTCGCGGGCTTTATTAAAGCTCATGCAACGAAAGCACGGATCAAGCTTTTGCTCCCATCGAACTATGCCATTCCGCTATTAATTTTGCCAGTTTTTTTTATTGCATTGGTGTAGGCATTAAAAAACTACTTTGAAATGATTTCATGTCTATTTGCATATGCAAATACGTTTATTTTTACTGTGTCATACTTATGAAAATGCGCTCTTACAAGTACATCTTGTAATTACGAGTATTATTCAATTTTATTAAGACCATTATCTGTATCAGTATTTAATAATTTAATATCAGTATTGAGTACATATTTACGATTAAATATTAATATATTTTTAATATAACAAATACTACCAATAGGTTGTAATAACTATTTATTTAGTACTTTATTTTACAACATAATAAAATATTATTTAGAAGTCTATTACTTAAAAAAACTAAGTATAAATATGCTCTACTTATAATCTTACTTTTAAGGCATTTATTGTATCAGATATAAAGCATTTAATTAATAATAAAAAAGTAAATAATTTCTCTATTATATTTGCTTCATATGTAGAGTCATTTATAAGACGTAGACATTTTTTTTGGTCAGAGCGGTCAAATGTACAAAGGCCAAATATTAAGGAGAGATCGCAGATAATCTTAATAATATCATATTGTCATGACAGATAGGCCCTTCCAGCTGACGTTCAAAAAAATAAGTGACAGTTAATGATTGTCTGTCGAATGTTCGGCAGTAAAAAAATAATAAAACCAATACTATTATTCCTAATCTTAACGCGACATCAAATTGAATTCGTCCCGACAAGCAGTCATTGGAGATAAAGCAACTACTGGTTACACTGGCAGTGTTTACGTTCGATTGTTGAATGCAAGCATTAAATATGAATATATCTTACTGATTGAAATTAAAGTGGTGGACGTATTTAAATTGTTTGTATCACATTATAAGCTACAATTATTCTCGTATAAGTTATAATTTGATAATGGTTATTTTTATTAATTTTTTTCGTGGCCTGTTTCGTGGATTTATTAAGTAACTAATTCCGAACTTTAAATAATTAGCGCATAAAATGAAAACATAACCTCACTTAACCTATTATCAATTACCATTCATTAATTATTAACTTTCATTACTTGAATAATGACTGGTCATTAATTGAAATAAATACTGACAAAATAATTAGTTGCCTTTTTTATTATAACCCCGCACCTTTTTATGCGGCTGAAAATATTGGCAACTTACCAATAATATGTTTTGAGCAGGTGCTCACTTAGAATACTGTAACATTCTCCTCCTTTAAGTTTGTTATTGAATTGCGTGGTGGCGGGATGAGGAGCAGAAAAACAACACACAGACTTTTCCAGAAGCACATATACCTGTATTTTCATGATAAACTTAACAAACTTCCAGTCCTAGCAGAATAACATGCCGCGCCGGCAATAATACCACCTCCTCGCGATCGGCACACAACTGACTGCACCGGGTGCCGTGGTCGGTGACACCCAGCGCCGCAAGTAACTAACACATACGTGTCCGATGAGTGAACAAAAATTAGAGACGAAAGATTGTATATCGAGGTTTTCGGTACTAGTCAGCAAGGGCTATATCATGCTTATGTCAACTGAAAGTACGATGGTTAAAATTGTGAGGAATAACGAAGTACGAAGGACAAGGATAGCTTTCCATCTTAAATTTGGTCATTTTATTTGGATGCCTTACGACAACATAATATATATACTTAGGAAGCAGAGATGACATGAAATGGCGGTTGACAGAGTTTTGTGGCGCTAGTTTGTGACGCTATTATACTTTAGCTAAGGAAACAATGTGAATTATTTATTATGATTCGATTATATATTTTATTTTGTACATATAATGCTTTTCGAGTATTGCTTTAGCATCAAATTCGATGCTCAGCATGTACGTAAAAAATCATGAATTTTAAATTTTGATTGAAATATTTTTTCAATACTATAACTTTCTTTTATAGATCGTTGACTATATTTCAATATTATTAGTATTCGAACCAGTGGCTTAAATCCCGCATGTGCCGATATTTTTTCTGAATTAACTGATGCGTATAAAATTTGATGTATAATTTGTCTGTGTGTATTTAATTACTAGTAAAAAAACTGTTTTGGCGCACTTGTTTAATTATTCTCACTCTATGATAAACTACAAGATAAATTGAAAGTTCAAATTTAGTACACTGCCGTTGCAATCCCACACAAACTTCAAAGCATTCGCTATTCTAATCTGAACAATCGATCTTAACGTACTCTTACCACGTTTTGTAAATAATTTACTTTTTGTCACACGGTCTATGTTCTTACTTTATTTACAGTTTTATGACCTGAATTACGACATAACTATTGTTATGTCGTAATTTTCAATTACAAAAATAATAAGTTCTACATTTTATTGTCAACTTTAAAGAGTTTTATAGCTTACACAATTGTGACGTACAACTTTACAATAAGAGCATTTAATGTAATTTTTTTAGTATTTCGTATATTCGTTTATTTTATCTTTTATACTATTTCGAAATTCATACTGTTACGGACGGCTAATGACTAACAAAACATTAATAAAATACTGATAAAGCACTGATAAAATATTTATTTCATTTGCCCTTATTTATGTTTGACTCTGTTTTTCTTCATTTGACCTTATTTAGTTTCATTTGACTCTGTTAGCTTTATTTGACCTTATTTAGTTTCATATACATCTGTTACGTCAATAATGTTTATAATGTTATTTATTATTATATTCTCCGATGTAAATATTATGACGTTCCGCGAGGTGCTTTGCGATTTCGTAGTTGGTGTTTTCGGCTCTCTGGTGAGAAAGCCGAAACGCCCCCTTGGCGATAATTAGTATGAAATAAGTAGAGCTGTCCTGTTTCTTGCGGACAGCCACGGCGTAAACTCCCGCGAGAAACAAGACAACAGCTGCGAGCTTTGCGCACGACCCCCTCTTGAACAAATTTGTATAAATACCGGGGTCCGACTCAGAATAAACAGTGACTTGAAAATACTTGCGAGTTTTACTCTCTCCCTCCCTGGGCCTCTGGACTTCACGGCGCCCCCGGCCTACTGCTCTACACGGACTACTACTTGGACGTAGAACTGGAAGCTGCCAAACATCACAGCCCAGGAAGCCGACCGGGACACAGCTGCCTTACAACCAGCTGAAGGAAGATAGGATTTCGAAGGCGAGGACCGCAGTCGTAAGTAGAGCGAGTTACCAGTCGAGGTCGACTGGTCGTCTACACATACATTTACCATAAAAATATTTTGCAGAAAAAATACTCATATGAAAATACCGACCGACAACGATTGAGAATAAGTATTGATATCCTCTTCTCGGAATTCGATATCGAATTACTGAGTGACAGGATGCAGGAGCAGGTTGACAAAACAATGAACTTGTTTTCGTTTCACGATTCGCGTTTATTTCTCAAACACTTACTTTTTCGTCCACCCCGTTATGGCGAACGCCATTAGGCGTTCCCATAACGGTCGCGAGTGAGCTCCAACTGACTGTGTACTCTGTGACATCTAGCGCTGCCAGACATTCATGGCAAAAAAGCGAATTAAAGATGACAGTTGCACCAACATGAAATGAGGCAACTGTCATAACAAATAAAATGGCGTATGGAAACGCCTGCGTAATATTCTATAATTAAAACTAACATTATGAAATGTGCATGTCAGGTGAGCGAACAAAAATAAGAGACAAAATATCGTTTTTCGAAGCTTTACGGCATCAGCGTAAAAGTGCTATATCAAGCGGATATCAGTATATTTGGATTCTATGAAGCTTGTTATTTGAAGATTTAATTCCCCCGGACGAGTATTGCATACATTTTTTATTGATAGGCTATGACTGGCACTTAGAATGATGGCATAATGTTTTATCTAGACTATTGAAGTACTTATATCCAGCAAAATTACGTAAATAAATGTTTTCAAAACTCACGCTAATACTTAAAAATTGAATATCTGACTGTGCTCGAATCTTAAGTGTTTAATTAATTATTATACCTGTATAATAGAGATATTATTTTGTTAGTATAGAATATTATATTGAATACAAATTATACTGTCAATTATAAAACTAGTATTTGAAGCATAAATGTACTTATCTGGTCTATTTTCATATATAAAATTGATTCTTGTATCCTTTAGCTATCAGATGATGCATAAAAACTATTCTTAGAAAGTAGAAAAACGATATATCACGGCTACCGATGTCAATGGTAGGGGAATCTCACACGGCATATATCGGGTACCGTTGCGAACAGGTTAATAATGAAAACACGCACATGGCGCCGTGCAGATTGATATTGCATATTTGAAATTACAAATCGACTATATCAATCATTCAAACAAAGAAGAGTTATTATGAAAACATTTATCTGCTTTGATTTTAATTTTTAATTTATTTGTGTGTCTATATTCAAGTTAGTTTTTAAGCCTTTCATATTAAATTTAACTGCCAACGATGCTATATGAGTTTTGTATACGAGCATGGTATGCGAGTAATAAAAAATAAACATTTAAAAACACATTTAAACGCAGATAAATATGGCAATTAGCTTACAGAACATGGGTATAATTATTGCATCGTAGTTAATTTTCGATACCCTCTCCCTTGCATCTATCTGGGGATGTGTTTGTTCATAATCACTGCACCAGTATTCCTAGCCTGCGAACGCGAATTTCTCTCGTCGACAGTTGGGGTGCAAGTCGAAATAAACTGTTATTAAAATCTGAATAGACCAAACATGACTCATCACTCACTTTGCTTTTCACTTCACTTACGGTGTTTAGTAGTTGTGCACCCAACCTAAATGGCAAATAAATAATAAAATTTAACATTTATTATAAATAAGTAATTAAATATACACATACTATAATGCAACAAATTCTTTATACGCATCAATTCGTTCAGAAAAAATATCGGCAGAGGCGGGATGCGAACCAGCGAACCTTGGAACCAACCATTTGTTCAAGTTCATTACCCTTGACCGCTCGACCATCATCTGCTCGAACTGCTGTACGGAATATGTTGCATTTATACCGTTGTTTATCATATAACGATAGATGTCTCTATAGTATATATTCAGAATGTGTATATTATTATTTTTTATTATTCACTCAGTCTACATTTATTCACAAGTTTAATAGTATTACTTTTTTTTTTTATAAAGTTTATTTTTCAAATCGTCTTTCATTACTCTCCTTCCTTAATGTCGTAGGCAAGCTCTGGAATATTCTTCCAGTTACTGCGTTGCTTGGATATCTTGTATAAAAATATCAACAAAATATCAAATATCATTTGCTCTTACAGTTTTTATAATGCGTACAAAAGTTCATCACAGTTGTATTCTCCTTTTACACGTATCCGTAAAAATATAATTTAATATTTTATACTTTCAAGATTTATATTACATACGAGTATATGTTACGTTACGTACACGAAGTTTGAAAGGTTAGTATGATATCATCATCATTATCTTCATTTCATATCCACTTATAGTTGGAGTAAATTATTGTCACAAACTTTCGACTTTCAGTTACCTATTCTTATCTGGTCCCCAGTGAGTTATGTTTCTCTCTGTCAAGTTTCACCGAATACATTCGAAAAAATAATGGGTTGTTATCAGTGGGCAAAATAAGTGAGCTCTATGACCATACGCTACGACGGCTGGACACTGCATGCAGAAAATATGTGAGCAGGTGCGGGAGATTGCAAGTGTATATTGCTTCTTCAAGGAGGAAACATATATACTGCAATAGCATTTAATAGTTTTAGCATTTATAGGTTGTATGTAAGGAAGCAATCTTGAAAACTGCCATTTCTTGGTCGATATATTTTAACCGTGATGCAGCAAGTAGAATCATAATCAAAGTTCGAAGGTGTTAAGCGATAATTGATCGAAAAAATATTTTTAAATGTTAAAAAAATATTATATAATAAAAAATCCTCTCGTTTTCTTAATGAATGCAATTGAGAAGACATCATTTTTCAAAGATAGGGGAAGAAATATCAAAAGCATGGTGACGTAACCGTACCGTCCAATCTATGAGAAGAAATTCAAAAGGCGTCATTAGCTGCTACATTTTAGTCATTAGTTACAGAATTAGGGGAGTAGTGAACAATTTGATGGAAATTGAAATCCAATTATGGAAATGCTCTAAATAAAAACAGGGGAATGGCGGGACGCTTTTCTAAAATATGCAAACTAGCGAAGATTGCATTGAAAAACTGCATAATTTTGGTTCACAGTGTATTTACAGTGCTTTATGGAGTAGTTAGGTGCTTCGTGTTTCGAATATTAGTGATTTAAAATATGAAAATATTAAAGCAGATTTTAACTGTGTTACTATAGATTACGTTGAGCAAATATAAAAATTATTTATGAAAACCATGGTATCTTACTTATTGAGGACTTCGTAGTTTCTATAAATTTATATTTTATTTATGTTATTATTTGAAATGAATCATACCTTAATGGAATTAAGTATAAAAATTAAATAATACTGTAAATGTCTACTAAAATGCATATTTAGATTTGTAATCAATTTATCTTTCAGCTTAAAAGTAAATAAAAAAATATTATACAAGTAGTATTTTAGATTGGTGTCTATAAAATAAAAATATATTAAATAAGTTTATTTAAATGAAACATAAAAAAATACTACATATAACCTAGCTGAAGCGAATGGGCGCCACAACTTACGAACAGTTTTCAGCTACCATAATTTAGTATTATGGTAGCTGTCATGGAGGTTCACCAAATTCTTATCAACCATAATTTTCGACGGCATATTGGTTGAAAGTCTACAAGCCTTAATATAATGCAATTATAGTGAACAAATCATAACGCAGACGTTTGATAATTTTTGATTAAATGAATCAATGATTACTGCAATGCTCCTGTAGTTATAGGACTATTTTGACTTAAAAGATTGGTTTAACGCATTATATATGTTGCTGACAGTATAATATATAATAATATAATGCTAATAATATTTTATATGTTTATTTTTTAAGATAATATAATTACGAATCCATGAAGTATACAGGTATAATATTTGTATACGGATACTTTTTATATTTTGTTTAGTATGTAATATAATATATATGATTCTATGATGTTCTCTAAGTTCGTATTTTTAAGGGTTTTATCGCAATTTTTGATAAAGACATTTATTTACAATTTGAAGCACTTTGTTGTATTTCCCCGGGGAGAAAACAAATAAATGCGAATTAAGAAAGCAAGCGTTTGAGATAAATTCGTAGAATATTTCCCGCTTTATCATGAAAGGCTTGGAGGAAATCTGCTTTTTGATACAGAGATATTTCAGGCATCCATTAATCAGGCTCGTTTTGATTCTCACCTGGCCATTGTTGGAGAGGATAAATGTACCCCCTTGAAAGGCTTCAGGCGTAAATTTTGAAAAGCGACAAAAATTCACAATACCGGCAATCATTATTTTGAATTTAACGAAAAGCTTGTGATATATTATTCGTCTCTTGTAAAATGCCAATAGCAGATAAACACAATATATATTATTAAACAGAATATTATATCAAATGTACTGTATCTACTTAATATATTTTTTTAGAGTTTATATTTTTAATTAGTGCGAATTAATTACAATTTTTCGAGAGCGTCTTGCAAATTACTTGATCTCATTTAAAAATCTGATTCAAAATTAACCAAATACGCTTTGGATACTAAAAACTGATTTATAAAGCCACTGAGAAATCGTAATATAGAATGTACATGGTGAAGCTTTTGTTGCACGGATAACATAGATAAAGCAGCTTAATTTAGTTTTTTATTTAATTTTCTTAAATCTCGGGTATAACTCAATGATCAAAGCATTTGTTTTGCAAACCAAATGTCGTGGGTTCGATCCTCGACGGAGATCAAAAAATATGTTTTTTTTTAATCGATTTCTGAGCTCTAAAATGCCCCCGGTTGGTGTGAATTTGATCCCTCACCCGCAAAATGCCAGTCATAGCCTATTAATTAAAACTGGTGATATACGAAAGTCGACCCGTGAAGACCACCCATTCATAGTAAATTTCTGTAATAATAATGATGATACATGAATCTCGGGCTGTAGTCTGTGGGGTTAGCGGATCAACACTCTACATAGAGCGCTTAGCCATATGCACTATGGTAAGCGTCATAGAATTCCACAGATGAGACTTCAGAATAAATATCACAATCTGACGGTATTCTCTTGTATGTGCTTACATAAAAAAAGAAACAGAAAAAGTGTATCAATACTGTAATAGAAAAAAAAGTAGATATTCGGAGGAGAACAGTACTTTCGAAAAAAGCGTGTGTAGTTGCGCGTAGAAAATGGTCATGAGCGTGCCGTGTATCCAGACGAGAAGATGGCAAAAGAAGTGAATGAATGCCAACTAAGAACCAGACGCAAAAATGTGCGAGTATGTCGACAACTGGTGTGATAGAAAAACCATATCGCCAATACCGATGAAAAGAAACGACCAAGATCATACAAATTGGTATTTATGAAAACCGTCAATGAGCAATGCATTATATAAAATATATATAAATATTTTATTTCGGTTATTTTAATTTATTCATAACATCAACGTAATGTGAGATATTCTCTTGATTATAGTTTAATTGGGTAAATTTTTAATTTCATACATTATGTACTATTTATAAGTCATCTCTGTATTTATGCCAATGTAATCATTATTTGCAATTAACGATTTGCAAAGCCAACACGTTTGCTTATAAAATTTAATGAGCTTGCATTAAAATAACATAGTAATATTACTATTTTCATTACCCATACATAATAATTTAAGCTCAACTAGTAGCGCAAACAAAATTAATTATTCAATTTACTACATACATAATTACATTAATGGAACTAAATGGATAAAAATAGACATATTTACAGAAATATGAAAAGGCTCTGTTTTTAAAATGAACGATTTATTTTTAATTTTGATGTTGTTAATGTTATTTTAAATTTACTATATGCTAAGTTACTTTTATTTCAAATATAATTGAATGATTATTACATAATAAGGGAGAAAAATAAATTAATTATCTCTTCTTCGTAGTAGTATCAATCCGGCGTTTTGGTTTGTAGCAACAAAATCTTGCATCTCGATCTCCACTCTTCTCGATCCTCTTTAGCTCAGCATAAGAGCTACAGCTCATGTCCTAGAACACTTGTTGTAAATACTCCTGTCTATTGCGCCCTCTGCAGTTTCTACCATCAACCATCGCTTCCACAATGTCGCGAAGAAGACCATCGTGACGCATGATGTGACCGATCCATCGGGCTCGCCTCTCTGAGATGGTTCTTACAAGGTGCCTATCCTCCTTGATTATGCTGAGAACCTCATTGTTCGTGACGTGGTCTCTCCAGGAAATTCGGAGAGTTATTCTGTATGAACACATCTCAAAGGCCTCTAGTATATTTGTTTCACTTTCAGATAATTATTTATAATTATTTTAATTAATTATTTATAAAACATGTATATTTTTAATTATTTATTGTCACATGATCAAAGACGCTCCATTTAAAATATGTTTTTCAAATTGTAAAAGTCAAAGGTTGTAAAACTAATTAATTTGTTGATCAATCTTGAGGATTATTACTAAAATATTTTCTTACCAAATATATAAAATACCAATTAGAATTAAAACAATTAAATTAAATTTATTAATTTATTTTTCCAAATAAGACCTACTGGCAACCAATTTGTTATAAAAGCTGACACGAATAAGTAAATATATTTATATATAATTTAAGTCATTTTGTATGAGAGTAATGATGTTTTTTTTTCTCTGTTGTATCTGTGAATAATGTATTACTCTGCGAACTAATTGCTTATTTACGAGTGTATTCGTACATTGCTCATTATTCAAATATATATTTTCGAGTAATAAGGAATTCCTAATTAGAAAAAGTGTACTCTCAAAGTCGAGTGAATAAATGTATCATGTTGAGAATTAAGTGTCGTCAATTTAAAAATATATTTTCATATTTTTTAAGGTTGAAAAGAAAGTACTGGTACATTCGTTTTTAATAACAAAATAACAACAAAAACTAACATTTAAAGCCTAAGTGTTTCAAAGTATACAATTAATGAATAGTTGAAAAAATATTTCCCCGCAATCTCAGTTGGTTAGTTGTTATTTTCCGGCTTGCATGAAAAAAGAACTATAAAATCATCTGTCTTATAACAACTGCTTTTTTATTTGTAACAGAGATTTTTCCTTCAGTTTAAGCAGCTTTTCTTCATATAACGGTCCCTTCTTCGCCACACAGGGCTCAACCTAAAAGATAGAATTCCAAATCTGGTCGCAAAAACCTACGAAGTTATTCGGTTCATATGTTGTTATTTTGGGTCGAACTGCCTCTTAGGACTAAATGGTACAAGACTCAAGGAGCATCGGGCTAATTATTTTATGAAAAAGAATCGTGTAAATATCAGCTTCAACCTACCTTCTGGAACGTGTCGAAACTTGAACTTCAAAATTGTAAAATTGTAGGATCAAAATTTAGCAAACCAGTATTGGCACTGGCATTCTGTCAATATTTTTATCAATACAAATCAGCTTAATTTGAATACTGTTGATAAAAAAAAACAAAAAAAACATTTAATGCTGCAGTTACATTTCACATTTAAAAAAGAAGTAACAAAAACTACTGCATAGATATTATTAACAAGCAAATATGATTTAACAAATGTTAAAATATATTAAGATTGTGGGGATAAAGTGTGATGTTAGATTTGTGAAATTAACAGTAATGGTGTGCGTTAGAAAAATAAAAGAATTATTTGAATAATTTAAGGCTTTAAAATATAACTATTCAGACGATATATAATGTTCGTGTATACTTAAAGTTTCACCAGTACAATACAAAGAGATTACATAGTTTTGATTGAGTAATCTGATACGCTTAGCATAAAACGGCATGTCGTTATGCGAACGAAATGATATATTATTATGTAGCGGCAAACTTTTTCGCGATAAAGATACTCGTGCAATCTCTACTGTATCAGAAACTCAATCTCTGGCGACACGTGGGTTCGTTTGCAGTAATCTCTTTGAGAGTCTCGCCCGTCCATTGTGCCGGGGGTCGGTTCAAAGCTCCCGGCTCACGTGCCTCCTGCGGGACAACTAACCAAACAAGGAGTCGCACGTGTCGCGCGACTGATCCGGCGAAACCGTAATTACTCCATGAAAAAAAAAACTGCGGATGCTGCAGATTAGAGCGCTCTGTCTAACATATTGCATCGCATATATATATTTTTTCAAGTGAGTGTATGCAGGAAAGCATAACCGATTAAAATCAGTAGGCTCTATGATGCTAAGTCAAGGCGGCTGAAAATTGAATGCAAAGGATATATGCATATCTAATAATCTTATTAGTAATTAAATATACACATACTATACATTAAATTCTTTTATACGCATCAATTCGTTCAGAAAAATATCGGCAGAAGCGGGATGCGAGCCGCGGGCCTTGGGACCAACCTTTGCTCAGGTATTTATATACCGCTAAGCCACCTCGGCTATTTCTTTGCCTGAGCTGACACGCATTAGAACTTGTATTAATACCATTGTTATCATCGTATGACGATAGAGGTCTCTATAGTATATATTCAAAGTATGTATATTATTATTTTTTATTATTCAATCAGTCAACATTTATTCACAGGATTTAATCCTGTGAATAAATGAAAAGACCTCGAGCAAAGGTTGGTTCCAAGTCATGCTTTCGCATCCCGCTTCTGCCGATATTTTTCTGAACGAATTGATGCATATAAAGAATTTGATGTATTGTATGTGTATATTTAATTACTAATAATATTGTAATATAGTCAATGATCTATAAAAGTAGATGAGAATATTGGAAAACTAAAATAATATTCTAATAAATATTTAATCCATGTATATATAATCGATTGTGGTTGAAGAGTTTTTCCACTGTTGAAAATAATACCATTAGGAGCGACGCGTAACAATATTTAAAAAAAAAGTGAAATAAAAGTAAATATTGGTATGTTTCTATTTTTAATTAATATGAGCCAACAATTATGCAGTTTATCAACCTTTACGTTTTGAACGACAAATATAAAAATATTAAAAATAAAAAAATACAAGTAACGTAAAATTTTTGTTTTTTTACTAGTGAATATCATGATTTTTATGTTGTAATGAATTGTTTTTTGAGTGATTATTTGATATTTATCTTTGGAATGGAAAATTTTGCAAATGGATAGCTAAATAAAATAAATACATCTCATCGAAAAACAATAAATAAACAATTCGTCAAACATTGTTTGAATCAGAGGTGATAGAAAAGTTAAAGCCTCAGGAATAAGTGGAAAGTTTGTTTATACCTTAAAGGGTAACATTATTAAATAATCAACCCTTTTGTGTTTAGGGAACGTGAAAGGGTTTGAATTATTCGGTTGCAAAGCAATTAAGAGAAAACTCCTTGTTTTGTTATTCACAATATTGCTGAAAATATGTAAATTAGTGAATATTATTCAGGAAAAACAAATTAAACCACTATGGTGCCCTTTAAAATAGAATGTCTATGCTTGAACATAAATTATATACAATATCGTAAGTATGATACAAAAGGTTTCACTTTATACTTTATGTGTTTATTATTATTTTATGGAATTAGATGTGTGAAAACAATAAGATGTTACATTTGTACTGTATATTGCTGAATATTAAAAGCGTGCGACATACTAATACAATTTTAACATCCTCCTCTCTTTCAAAAAGGTGTTATTCCGTCGCGTGAGGGCATGATGAGGAGCAGGACATCAAAAGAAGACTTTTTCAGAAGCACATTGACATATATGTACGATAAGCTTTACAAACTTCCGGCCAGGTGGAATGACATGCCACCGGCCGTAATGCGACCTTCTCGGCCGTCAGCACACAACTGCCGCGCTCGTGATGGACTCTCCCCAGCGCCATAAACGGTGGTCTAAATATAACTAGTCCCAAATATGGCGGACACAAAAATGTGTGAAAAGCGAACAGAAATGAGAGACGAAAGATTGTATATCGAGGTTTTCGGTACCAATCAGCAAGGGCTATATCATGCTGATGTATATATCAATTATGACTCATTAAGATTTTAAAGTAATACACAACGGTTATTGAAAAGAAAATGATTGTACTTTTCGTGTAATGTATTGTTTTTTTTATAAAACAAGAATTATAAGTTTAATTTAAGTTTCTTCATATATATTCCTGCAATTACTTTTTTATTAAGAAAATCTTTATAAGACTTAATTGAATTTGATGTTATAATTTTTAGGTTCTACTATTTTATTTATCTCTATATTTGATAATATCTATTTTTGATTTCTCCAATTGAATTTGTAGATATTTTTTTATTTTAAAATAATTGAAATCATTATTTGAAAGTGATTAAAGATAATCTCAATTTGTAAATTAAAATATATATTACAAAGTTTTTCGATTCTATTAATACTTTTTTTGTGAGATCCATTCAATGCATTACAGTTTGTGTATGTTAATGATTTCAATTATTTCACTTTAATTAATTAATTTCTATTATTGCAAAGTCACTAAAGGCTTACGTGTTACAGATTAGAAATTTGAAAAAAAGTTGTACATTATTGTTTGAATTAAATGATAAAAAAAATATTTTTGTTTACTTAACAATATCCTAAATTCAATTATCAAAATATTGCGGAGGACCGAGAGGAATGGAGATTGAGATGTAAGATTCTGTATCTGCAAACCAATCCACCGGATTGATACTACTACGAAGAAGATTCCAAATTACTCGGTTAAGCTTTATCAAAAAGTATTTTACTGTTATTTAATGAAAAAAAACGTTTTTTCGCCTTTAATTTGATTGCAAAATTTGGATAACATTTCAAATTAATAAAATTAGTAACAATAAATATACGAGTATATTTCAAAGCAAAATTATCTTAACGTTAAGTCTTTTTTTAGTAGATTTATTTAGTATTAAATTTATTTGTTATTTTAACGAATGTTTTTTTTATTTTAATAGGAAAACATTCGTCGGAAGTCAACTAGGCATCAAGACTCAGGAGTGATTGATCAAAGGAGGCTCCCGGCGTGTAACACTCGCGGGATACAATAAGGGATTTCTCATTTTTCAGCGAGCACAAAAAACATCCGCCTGAAACTGGACGTGAGAGGATTCCAAACGGGCTCCTTTAAAGCTCAACGTCACGCCAAGGTGGATAGGGAGCTTTTCTTTACATTTTTTCAAGAAGAAAATTATTCGAGCCTGTCGCGTCTGCAGAAAAAGCTGCCGTATTGAATTTTCAATATAATTAACTTTTTGTTCAAACGTGAGTGAGTATTTTAAAATTGAGTATTATTTAAAACTATGATTAATTCACGCTCATTATTATAATATTATAAAAGTTTATCTACGTGACGTGAAATCAATGATCTATCTATAACCCAATATAAGGTTCTGGGAAGAACAACTAGTAAGGAATATAGGGGGGATTTTCAGTTATAGCAGTCGCACAGCAATGACTTTGCCTGTTGGAGCACTCACTGTTGGTTATGGTTGGCTCGTTTGGTCCCCATTCTGTTCAAAAACTTTTATATTCCACGTGAATATCAAGATTTGTACAAGTAGCTTACTATTTGAATTGATTTTATTTAATTTTAATTAAATATACAGATACTATACATAAAATTCTTTTTTTCAACGCGTCAATCCAAGCACAAAAATAACGGCAGAAGCGGGATGCGAACCGCGGACCTTGGAAACCAACTATGCCCAGGTATTCATACCGCTCGGCCAACTGCGCCATTGCTATGCCTAGACTGACTCGCGTTGAAACTAGTATTTATATCATTGTTATCATCGTACGATAGATGTCGCGATAGTATATATTCAAAGTATGTATATTTTTATTATTATTCAACCAGTCTTCATTTATTCACAAGCTTAATATAATTACTTTCCGACAGTCTTTTTATTTTAGTAAGTACCACTCGGGTCTCGAACCAAACCATAGTCAGTCTAGGCATAGCAATGGCGCAGTTTGCCGAGCGGTATGAATACCTGGGCATAGTTGGTTTCCAAGGTCCGCGGTTCGCATCCCGCTTCTGCCGTTATTTTTGTGCTTGGATTGACGCGTTGAAAAAAAGAATTTTATGTATAGTATCTGTATATTTAATTAATAATAATATTGTAATATAGTCAAAGATCTATAAAAGTAGATTAGAATATTGAAATAATAAAATAATATTCTAATAAAAATTAAAAAAATTCATATGATTTATTTAATTTTATTACAACAGATCCATAAGAGCCATCCTGCCCAAGGTAATTTTTTTATGCATCAGTAATCTTTATAATTAATGTGTTCACAAGGTGAAGAAAAACATTTATATTGATTAAATTATTAGAGGCAAAAAAGTTTTATTATTTTTTGCTGATATTTTTGGAATATTTAAAGTTGAAATCCAAATTATCGAAGAGCAAAATATTGTGAAGATGAAAAGTAACATTTTATTTATTGTTGTTTCTTTAGTCTCTTTTTTTCTTTGAATGAAATAATGAATTTTACTTTTTCACCGTATGAAATAAATGAATTAAAGTTACTAATTAGTTAGGGTGAGGAGAAATAATAATAAATAAAATATAAAAATATCAGATATAAATAAATAAACTTGCTGTGAGTATTTTTGAACCAGAAAGTAAATTTAACGAAGGTTTCTCTATTGCAGACGAAGCAATTTTATTGATTTTTAAGTTTAATTAAAAATAATTCAAATTGATAAGTTGTAAAACAACAACACGTTTTATAAGGGATAATAATATGGTAATATATTTTGAGCCGAGGATTATAAAAGAGACTGGAAAGGTCAACGAATTATTCAGTGCTTAATTAATTCGATGAATTTTTAATAAGCCGCTGGTAAATTTTGTTTTATTATTTATGATAATCTTGTGATAAATTAATTAATTATTTTAGTCTGTAAGCTGCCTTAATTGTTGTTTTTAATGAAAAGATATAAACAAGGCTGTTATTTGAATAATTAAATTATAGAGAAATATAATCATATTTATTTATCTCGTCTTTTCTAATAATGTAATTCTGGCATAAATTCATCTTACGCTTTCTTGGAGTCATTACGTTTTCTTTCGCAAAATTTTAGGTTACGTGAACTGAATATGTAGGCGTTAAACAAAATTAACATTATGAATATTGTTTCACTTTTCCTGGAATGTGCGTAAATATAATGAAATACATTTCTTTTGTTAATTAAATTTAGATCAGGTTTCAAAAGCATCGATTATATAAATAAAATGACAGCCTTACGACAATATACTGCAAGTAATCAGAATACATGGGAAGACAGAAATAAGTTTTCTTCTTATTACGTAAGAAAACATTACAAGAAATTTTTTGTAAGCTACCAGTTTCTTACTATCTTAGATGTCAAATTATATATAATGTATTCAGCAGAACTCCAAAACGCAGAGCTGCTTTAAGATGAAATACAACCAAAAGTGACTGAAATAAATTGGAAGCAATTTAAAATGATAATATGATCAAGTTAAGAAGAAGATACAAAATAAATGTTATTGATATTGCGAGTATTTGATTATTGATTTAAAAAATTAAGTCAAAAATAAATAAATAATAAAATTTAGTAATGCATCATTCGTACATCGTTTATAATATGTAGAAATATAATTTTCATTAAAACATCTATGCCAAATATGGTTTGACTTTGTGAGGAACGACGAAATGAAAAAGCGGACAAAGCAGCCTTACATACTGCAGTCGGTCAAGAATCGTAGGTGGACCTGGTTAGGATATGTACTACATATGTACTCAAGCTCCCGCCATCATGGAAGGCCGTCAGGAGCTGTACATACAATGCACTTGTAGGTGTAACGGGAGGAAGAGCTGACATGGGATGAGGCGAGGACTAACACGGCTTACTAAGCTTTGTGGTAGCTATCTACATGATCCAGTAAGGGGAGCGTGGAAAATTACATATTAAATTATAATTATGTATTATAGTTTTTTAAATTGATGACTCATGTTGAACCGCACCACGAATAGATTATGTTTCGACTTTTCTTGTAGGTTTTATCGCTAAGCCAATCCAAATCTTTGCATGAAAATGGAAAAGAAACGATAAATAAAAAATCAAATATACGCACACTTGCAAACGGCCCCCTATTTGGTTACGTCCGCTGAATGCAATATGAGGCTACCGCGGGCCCCCGCCTGCCTGTGGTCAACCAACGGCGGAACTAAAAAAAGCTCGTTCACGAACTTTCGGCGAGGTGCAAATAACGCTGAGGTATACAAAAATGTGTCAAAAGGTTAAAAATTAAATAATAAAAAGAAACGTAAATTTATTTTTAATCTACTTATTTGTAAACAATTTATTTTTCATCAAATATTTATTCACGTCAAATTTTAGACAAAATTTATCAAGCCTCTATAACTATTCTTTTCTGCAAGAACTCGGGATTAAATATATTGAGATTCCCTACGATTGTTGTCAAGGTTAGACTATGCGTGAATGGCTTGCCGCAGTCTTATGACGTTGTTGGATTTATATTTCACTTATGGCTTGTACCTGTACACATTATTTAAATGGCAAGCTTATTTAAAATTTTAATAAAATCAATTAGATATATTTATCACTATCTAGCGATGTTCTTTTAAAGGTGTTTAAAAACACCTTGATTAAACGTAGTAGTGCAAAGATATGTGTTTGGTAATCACATAATTTGTATAGTTTTAAATATTGCTGAAAAATTAATCTAATATATGATTTTACATATTCTTATATTTTTTCATTTCATTTATATATACGCTACTGTAAAAGTACAATGACCTATCGTTCGAAAAACTCTCAACTTTAGACACTTTTTTTAACGTCGCATAAAAAGAAAACAAACATATTTTTGGATTACCGAAAGCCTAAGCATATTGGAAAATAAAATGATAATATATCGCGAAAAATTGAAATTTTTTGTTATATCTAGATTCAGAAGAACAATTCTGATAACGAGTTACTTAACATTGTTTAACTTTTTTTTTTCATATTGTACGAGTAACGTTATCACGCCTATAATAAATTAGTCTTATTATGGGTCGTACTCAAAGAGAAATTATATCTTGTGAGTGTCAGAATGTATGAAACACTCACGAAAATCCCTCTTTCATGAAGAACTTTCATGAATGTTTCAGAAGCCCTAGGCTGTCTCCCCGAGTGACGAGCTTTAAGTCGGAGCTTAGCGGAGCTCAGGCCACTCGCAGTAGTCCTCATTCAATCATAGCATTGCATTTAATTTATGGGCTTTAGTCAAATTATTAAGAGATTTTCATAACCTTTCGTTGATCAGATCATAATACTCGTATTGCAAATTAATACTTTGAATGCACTATTTACGACCACTCATCTATTTTATTTTATAATAATATTGGTTTTCTTTTAACTCAAACCGAACCAACGATATGCGAATTTTAACGAATGAACATGCAACATAATTCAATGCCCGATACAAATATTGAATAATACTATTGCCTGTAAGCTTCAGTTAAATATATGCGTATTTGTGAATTTTAATGAATTAAAATTATTTATTTCGATTTTTTCGATCGATATTTCTTGGTGGAATTCCATAATATCAGATATAAAATAAAATATTCTTTAGAATTTATTCCAAACATATTTTATTTTTTTGACGACATGTTTCAGCCAGGTCGGATGGCCATTTTCAAGTCCCGATGTTTTGAAAATGGCAATCCGACCTGGCTGAAACACGTCGTCAAAAAAATAAAAATATATGTCTAATAAATTTTAAAGAATCTTTTATTTTATATCTGATAAAATTATTTGTATTATACTCATAAGAAGAAATTCATGCTTAGAGTAATATTTAAAAGTCCTCTCCCTTTCATTATTTTATAAGTATTATTTTGATACCCGCTGAGTTCATTGTTTGTCTAGAGCAAAGAGTAATAAAAACATACTTTCAAGAAAAGCAATAAATAATAAAATGAGTCGTTGTTCTTTAACCGAAACGCGTTTCCATGGCGTCGAAATACCAGAATAACTGTGTCCAAACTTACAAAGTTTATTAGTGAGCTCCAGTTAACTTCCGTTTAATCTCCAAATGACAAATGTTTCTCGGCATTAACTTTACCCCAATTAAGCAAATTCTTACCACCGCTGTCCCGGCAACTTGTGTGGCAGCAGGCCTTGACAAGCGAGGGCGGGCCCGGCCTCGCATGCGGTACCCAGTTCGCAACTTCTGATATTTAGCCCAACAAGATAACTGAAATGCGAACGTCTCACTGTCGAGAAATGAGACTTGAAATTTACGTCAGAGAGGTAGTTATTTAAAAATAATTATATTTTAAAATACTAAGCAGTACACTGAGACAATGCAATGAATAGTATTTTCAGATATTTGTGGTGCACAAAAATAACATAGAAGGGCTAGCGCGTATCATATTATATTATTATAGATCTCTTTTATAAATGCTAATTTATCCACACTCATATATACCTCGTATACTAAAGTGGTCGCCAATTTTGTTTCTAATAATATATGTTACAAGATATTTGTACACTAAATATAGTTAATACTCTTGAAAATGATATTATGAATATATTTTTCAAGTTAGAAATGACATCATTATACAAATAAACTTATTAATTAATACTAAATAGTTTATGTTGTTAGAAATATTTAAATTTTGTTGAATGAGTGTTTATCATTGAATGATTAAAAAAGTGTCTAGTGCACATAAAAAAAATGGTCTCATTTATCCAAACCAGAGTTTTTTTAATGGAAACAACATCAAAGTATCTTGATTTATACAAAAATAATTGAATGAAAAAAGATCTCTTCTGAGCTCACCTCAAGCTTAAGATCTTTTCTTTACATATAATTATAATTAATTTATACTTATGCTCAAGAAGATGAAACATGATCCATTACATTTCAACTAAATACATTTTATTTACTAAAACCGGGCTTGTATAGAAGTTACGAGAAGGTATAAGCTAATAGTTATTTCGGGCAATAATATGAAACATTAAAAAATCATGTATAATTGATAATTATTTAGGTAAATACTCAGGAATTGGGCAAATATTTTTTAGTATACATGTAAATGAGTAAATTAAAGAATCTTAAAGTCTTTAAAGTACACGAAAATACATGCAATAATAATTATTGAAGCATTTTAAATATCGCATGTTCAAGACGTTTAGCCTAGTTATCGTCCGGTGGTTTCCCAGGGCGCCAAGTATTTTATTCAGCCTGGGGTCTGTACCACAGCCTGTACAGCCTGCGGCTCGAGTGATAAACAGCCTTCGCTGAAACTTCACAGATGCGGGAGACGCAAGAATCGTGAACTAGAGGTTACCTCACACAACTTACAAAGGATGTTATGATCTTTCTTAACTGAATTGCTTGAAAACATAGAACAGTTTGCTTGAGCGTATACATGAGAGCAAAATTATCAATCCATATAAAGTCTTCGAAAACGATAAGGATCAAAAATGAATTATCTTTACATGCATAATGCAGGTCAACAAAATCCTGCGAAAAAAAATAATATTTTTTTCATTGTAATATAATTTAAAAAAAAATTGATTGATGTAAAAGCCGCGTATTTAGTAATACATTTATTTTTTTATATAACTGCAGCAAGACATCATGAAATAGAATAGGTGATTTAATTATTATTTTTAATGCTCCTATTAATTTTCAACAAACAAACACTTTGTACCATGTTTTAAAATGGATCACACTAAGCACTGTTTAAACACTTCCTGAAGGGGAGAATTTATCTATGTGATATTACGAGTACAATGGATCTTAAAAGTCAATGCTAAGCATATAAATAACACTCTGTGATAATTTTGCTTGTTTGCTTGTACCTAAATCTTTGATGATAAAATAACTATTTTACACAAATTTTGCACATTGATATGATGTCGATACAAATGTATACTTTTCTCACCGATATGTTAACCATTATTACGTTAAAGCGTGGCACTTTGTTTTCACTTACCACGTTGTTAACTACGGAAACGAAAATAATTACATTTCCTTTCATCCAATCGAACTGAAATTTTTATAAGTCAATTTTGATTCTATGAAAACTCACCTTTTCAATCATTTAGTATCAAAAATACATAAACACTTTACTCACGACAGTATCAATGAAGCTTATTACATTTTTTCATATGTCAGACTTTCATTTATAAACATTTACTGGTAGAAAAAAAATCAAAATAACATCGAACAAATTATGTATATATGATATATTTATTAAATATACCTTCTTCAAAAATGAAATATGTATACTATCATAAAAATAATGACACGTTTAGTTGAATTACTTAAAAAAACGAAATGAAAATGACACAATATAAAATAAGATGAATGTATAACTGTTTTATTTTTGTTCTGAAGAAGGTGACATGTCTAGGCTGTTGTCCTATATTTAAACCAAAACATATGTAATGTAATATAATATTAAAATTGAAAACAACGCTTTTATAGATAAAGGGTCTGCCAAATAACTTTTTTTTTTGAAAATGGGGCGTAAAACATCGAGTGTAGCTTCGGCTGTGTGGCACATAGCGCCGTCCTGTTGAAACCAAATGTTGCCAATATCCTTCTCTTCAATTTTTGTAAACAAAAATGGCCCGATAACGATTGACATTGACTTTAACGGCTACTCCTTGCTAATTATCTGTCAAATCAGACATGAGCTAAGTGTTACCATTCACGAAATAAGCACTAGTTGAAAAAAAAAACGTTAAATGGCGGACAATAGCATGCTTTTCAAAGTAATGTTCCAATATTTCCCAGCGTTGTTCAAGCGTATGCACAACCATATTCGTTTAGCGGAATGATAAAACTAATTATCTGTTAAATCAGACACGAACAAAGTGTTACCATTCATGAAATAAGCACTAGTTGAAAAAAAAAACGTTAGATGGCGGACCCGTTAGTATATAATTATCAACTTGCACGGTCGCAACATTATGTATTCTTCATATATTCAGTATATATCATTAAATTTAGACAAAATTAAGATCTGTGAAACGAAAAAAATTTGGTAGAAATTTGTATTGGTTATACAATATTCAATTAATTCAATATGTAGTCTTAAAAACATAATATCCAAGCAAATTGTAAATATTATTTAGCATTGCATTGAGTTGGACATACGTGACTCGGTTTTGTATGTGGGTAACCACTATCCTTACAACCAAGTTAAAGTTTGCTCCACCATTGATGATGATACTCGTAGTTTGCTGTTATTTGGCTTGGCTGTTCGGGTATGTCGTCTTTGGAGACAGTTGTTCCGTTTCTGCTATTGAAATACTTAGAAGTCGCTTTGTTCATCTACAACCTGACTTCTTGACTGAGTAAACAATGTTCTTGAAGCAGATTATCTAGTTTAAATCATTGTATTATATAAGTAATATAGTTGTACATTAAATATTTTTTTTGTTTATTGCATACATACTATATTTATTGCAAGTTTAAAAATATATTGTTTTTCGAACTCGTAATTAAAATTAAAATTGAAAGTTTATTTAACGTTGATGTTTTGTTTTAAAATTATAACCCTTGTTTATTATGGTAAATTATGCAAGGTCTACAAAGTTTAAGTATTTAACTTTTGTGTTTATTTATTATGTTTCAGTTTTCGTATGCTTTGAGTAAAAGTTTCCAACTATGTAGATATTGAACAAATGTTATTTTAAGTAATAAATTACACATCTCATATTGTCCAACAATAACTAATGGTAAAATGAATAAACTGAAAAAATAGATAATAAAATAGCACGAAAAAAAATGTTCTTTCAAATTTAATTACATAAGTAAATTTAGTTTGGCTGCAATATTTTTTTTATTTTTATGTAAGCACATACAGAGAATACCGACATATGGTGATAGTAATTCTGAAGTCTCATCTGTGGAATTTTATGACGTTTACCATGGTGCATATGGCTAAGCGCTGCATCTTGAGTGTTGATACGCCAACGTCATAGACTACAGCCCGAGATTCCCCATCACCCTTATTATTACAGGAATTTACTGTGAATGGGTGGTCTTCACGGGAAAATTTTCTTCAACCACCAAATTTGATAAATAGGCTATGACTGGCATTTTACGGGTGAGGAATCAAATTCACACCAACCGGGGTATTTTAGAGCTCAGAAATCGATTAAAAATCGTTATTTTTTAATCTCCGTCGGGGATCGAACCCACGACCTTTGGCTTTCAAAGCAAACGCTTTTACTTTTGAGATATACCCACCGGCAAATAACTCATTCTTCTTCGTTGTATCAATCCGGTGGATTAGTTTGCAGCAACAGAATATTGCATCTCGATCTCCATTCCTCTCGGTCCTCCGCAACCCTTTTCAGCTCAACATAAGCGCTACAATTCATGTCCTCGAATACTTGCTGCAAATACTCCCGTCTAGGGCGCCCTCTACAGTTTTTACCCTCAACCATCCCCTCCACAATATCGTGAAGGAGACCATCGTGGCGCATGATGTGACCAATCCATCGGGCTCGCCTCTCTGAGATGGTTCTTATTAGTTGCCTATCTTCCTTGATTATTCTGAGAGCCTCATTGTTCGTGACGTGGTCTCTCCAGGAAATTCCGAGAATTCTTCTGTACGACCACATCTCAAAGGCCTCTAGTCTTTTTTTATCACTTTCAGATAAGCACCATGTCTCACAGCCGTACCGTATTACTCATTAAAAAATATTATATCCTTTATTAACACGAAATTGTTATGAACATGAATCCACTCGTGTATACGAGTATATACATAATTCTGAAAGACAGGCTTTTAAGAGGAAATATTTGTTTCGCATTTCTGCACGTCTGGGAATTATAACAAATAAAGAAGTGAATTCGCATCTTTCTCAGGAAGTGACTGTTACCTGTCATATTAAACTCGTTAATGTTCAAAAGAAAACTGGCGGCTTGGAAGACCACGAGAACCGAAAGACGAATTGAGTATTCATATTTTTTTTATTTGCACCTTTTTACCAAATCTACATATTCATTATATTATATCACGAGTGATAAACAAGTCAAAGACTTTCATTTGAATTCACGACCAGCTTGCAAACATTTCTATACTCAAGGTGAATATACTCTTATAATATCAATCTCCTAATTAGCTTTTTATAGTGACATTGAAATATTTTTATTGTTAAATAGTTTTGATTGTATGTTTTATTTATTTTATAAACATTTTCATATCAAAGCATTGGTGACATTTCATTGGTATTGGATTGGTAATACAAATACTTTTCAAGTATTTGTATTACCATCTTTTTTAAATTAAAAAAAAAAAGATGTTTGCAATTTTTTTTCCGCCGTCCTGTTCGAACGTAATAGAGATTTATTTATTTATTTAACAGAACCGCAGTTCTAAGGTACATATAATAATAAAGAATAAAAAACATATAGTATACATAAATATACAATACATACAAAAGAGAAAAAAAAACATAAAATAAGAAAAAGATGACGCGTGTCAAAGACCACAGAGGTCTAGGAGAACAATACCATTGACAAAAGAGGAAAATGATGTAAGAAAAGGATCGAGGTGTGCTTGTAGGCCATTTATAAGCGCCATTGCCGTTGTCCTACATTGAGTGCTTGAAGCTCCACAAGTATCAACTGGGATCAAAAACAATGGATGTCTTCGAGCACGGGTGTACTTATCTGAAACTTAGAAGTTAAAACATTCAAGAATCCCAGGGTTGTGAATCGCACCACGAAGAAGAAGGAATTAATGTTTGAGAGCAGCAATTTTCCTCCGGGGCTCTAACGAATGGAAAGAAAGCATCCCTTATATCAGAGCTCCGCAACGTTTTCTCATCTACGGCACACCAAAGTACTTCTTTGGATTCTACGGCACACCAAATTTCTCTCATTGAATACCGCGGCACACCAAAAGCAAAAAATATATATTAATTTGATCAATTTCACTTTTTTAAATTTCATTTCGAACTTAATAAAGCAAGCACCTCGTTGTATGTCTACATAAATAAGCGATAGGCGCTGGGAGCTTGAGGACCGTTGTAAAATTATTTATTTATAATATTGCCTTATTTGATCGCGGCACACCTGTATCGGCTTACGGCACACCAGTGTGCCGCGGCACACCGGTTGCGGAGCACTGCCTTATATCATCCAGATATAATACTAAAGGATTACCACTCATTTTATATAAATTAGTCATTAAAAATGATCCTTCACCTAAAATTCGTTAAACTAAAACTTTTAAAATGTACAAAACAATAAGTTTGAATGCAAGAATTATAAAAAAGGAATATCAATGTAAAAATTAAACATATAAATTTTATTAGGTTTATTATTATTTAAATAATTGTTCATTTAAAAAAATATATATTAATTTGTAAATAAGTGTTTCATAAACGGCAGTCTACGTTATGTCTAAGAACACACCCGCTTCGCTGAAAGCAAAAGTCTGGTAAAATTATTCCGCCAAGAATTTAAAACGTAATTTCTTTGGCTAATTCCACCATACATCTCATCTCCGCGCGTTACTTGCAAATACGCCGAGACTGAAAGCCTCGCCTCCTTCAGCCACCTCCACCTCCTGAAAGATTATATCCTTTTTGTACGTAAGCACATTTTAGAACACACCACCAGTTAGTAATGAAAATATATTAGAAGATATTAAAAGTCTACTAATGGTTGCGTTTGAATAATATATCTTTTAATTGCATCTATCAAAGATAATAATTTTTTTTGAGAATCTTTTTTTGAAAATGACTAAAATATTTACTTGCCATGAATTGAATTGAATTGAATACTGACAAAAGATTTAGTTGCCAACATCAGGAATGACAATGTAAATCAACGTACTTATCTTAAATATTCTACCTTACTCTCTTTCAAGAAATGATTCACATAAGACAGCGTAAATTAAAGCTGTAATTTTTTCATCTTCAGCTCTCTTTGTCTAGGAAAACCGTCAAAAACTATATATAGAATGTACCTGGCGATGCTTCAGGAGATAGAGCTATCATGCTCGAAATAAAATGACAAAACATTTTTATAGTGATTTGTGTTGACCGTATGTTATAACTGGATTATGAATATTAAATTACCACATATATAAATAAACCAAATATATTTATATGTAAGCTTTGCTGGGTAAGAACTGTCCATTTGAGCATTAAAGTCGAACGTGTAGCCTTTCAGTGATTTTTTCTTCAGTCGTCTCTCACTCGTCTTACGGCTGGTCTCCTCGTTCACGACTCTGTAATGAATCTCTCGGCTAGAGCCAGTTTGGGCCCGAATGGATGTGCGTTTAATGAGAATGGCGATTGTGAATTCTGGTCATGCGTCTGTTTTCACGCTCGGGGGCGTCGGGTGCGAAGTGGGAAGATGCCAATGCGCAAATTATTCACGGTAAGATGGTCTGCGTAATAGCTTGGTGAATACAATTATCAACGTGTGTTTTCGAAATAACTGAAGACGAAGTACTTATGACGGGTTTTTTATTGTTACAACTTTGATTCTTCGTGATTTTGTTAACAATCAATCCGCCAATACTTCAGCATACTGATATTAAAAACATTATTAGTTGATGGGTTTTTGTACCTTTTTGTTGTTGTATTTTTTTGTTGGTTATGTAGAAATGTTTAAATACGAGTAAAATGGAAACAAACTGTAAAAATTGAATACCAATAGTTGTACGAAGAACATAAATTTATTCTAGTATAACAAATTAAAAAGTTGCTGGTGTTGTTATGTGAAAATTTTAATTTTTGTTATACATTCAATATTTTAAAAAAGTGCATCTGAAGATTATTTTATTAAATTATATATTTTATAACAACCAACCTATTTCTCAGATTTATAATTATTTTTATTTGAATTTTATGTTTTAAACGGTAAAAAACACCTTACACTTATAAAAATCATACACGATATTGTCCGCTCAAATGAAAAACAGGCCCATAAGATTTGAATGACACTAGTTATAACCACATTTAAAATGGTTATTATAAAATTATACTTTCGAATATCCTGTAAGAGAACAGCTGTGCACAATTAAGACGCGACAATAGTGCATGTGGAACTGGTTTAAACAATTTACAAATAATAACTAACAAATAATGTACCTACAACGTAACTATAGTAACACAGTAACTATTATTATATTTATTTTCGATTATAGCATCAAAAAGAGTACGTAAAGTAAATAAATTCCCTTAATATTAATTTCATATGTTATGTTGTATGTTAGCGAAAAAAATATTCATTAATGGTTAAAAGTTCCGTGCAATGCATTGAGTGACTTTTCTTAATGTTTCCAAGCTTCCGTTAGGAGCTTGTCGCTAGGCCTGTTTCACGCTGAAACCTGAAACCTGACGCCTGAAGTCCCGGGCTGGAGTTTGCTGTATGCTAGCGGCGTTCGTCTCACAGCTTCCGTCAGCACTTTACCGAGAAAGAAAGTTCAATAAAAAGGAATTTGGCTGAATACTAATGTCGCTGAACGGGCTAAACGACGCACAGTGGTATGGCCATTTAAACGAAATTTACGCGTTTTTCTTCTCTTCATATAACTTGATTTTGTGTCTGATTATTCTTTGTTTGTTTATTTCTAGAAATGAACATTATATATTTAAGTAATTAAGGGAGGAATATGAATGAATAAGTAATAAAGCTACTAAATGTGGTTCAGAAAAAAAAGCATGTGGAAAATACATTATTTCATTTAATTAAAAATAAACAAACATTATTATACATAATTTATATTTAATAACTATTAATATTTTATAATTATCTTGTTGGCTAAATATGATTTATATGATTTTTTATAAAAGATAAAAGTAACGTATTTTTTTATTTTTATTTTCCAAATGTTTTTTTAGGACGAAGAGATAAATTAAAGGAGGTAAAAAATACGAAAGTATTTTAACAAGAAGTTTTCAAATAAAAATAATAGAAATTTAAAATTTAGTTTGGACTGAAGTTCACGCAAATACAATTTAATACTTTTTAAAATTAATATTTTTTATATTTAATTTTTTTCATTAAATAACTAAATAATTTCACTAAAATAATAAAAATATATTTTTTTGTGAACAATAACATTAAATTAATTTATAGTATTAGAGTCTCTTAGTTTGTGATCAAAAAAAAATATTCCATATGTTCATATAATATTTTTTAGTTTACCAATAAGAATTCTAATATGAAGCATAATCAGTGTTTATGTAAATATAAGCGAAATTATACTACAATTATTTGGTAATTATTTTGATGATACATTTTGTAAATTGCTTAAAATATTATCTAATATAAAATAAACTTACTATCAAATAAAAATCTAATCTGACTTACGAGTATGACAAGCACTTGTTTTGAACCTGCGTCGTAATAAAAAACCTAATTTAATAAGTTATTTATTTATGAATACCAAAATGATGTAAAAAAATTCAAATGCCTTTGCTTAAATTTGAATGATTTTATAAGGCAAAAGATAAAATACGAATATAAACTACTATTTATTTTAAGAGAAAATCAAAGTCTTATGACAAAAGTTCTTGGAAGCGTTTTTTAAACTAGGTGGAAATTCTAAAAACTGCTGACGAGAAACTAAAGTGAAATCTTTCTTTTGCTTTATTTGCAGTGAAAAATTCTACTTTTTTCCAAAAGAGCACTAAATTTCACAATATTAAGAAGTGAAGCATTTCTTTAACAAAATAATAAAATTTGCAATTAAAATTAATTCAGGAATAAAATACTTCATATAAAATAGTAAAATAGTAATAGTAAATAAAATAAAACTCTAAATTATTAAAAAATTACATCTTATTCTAGCTCTGCTTAGTAAGTATATTATTTAGTCTCAATAAATTTCCGCCACACAGTTTTGTCAGTCGATATAATCTGTAAGCCTATGCTGAAAGAGGTTGAAACGAAAGCTTATGTAGTGTCCTAGGCTTGTCGATTTAATATGAGTTTTTTTAGTATTTTAAAAAGTGTGGCTTATTTTGGCTTTTAGAGACGATGAACAATGAAATATGGTTGTTATTTAATCATTTAAATTTTAAATGAAAAACAATACGTTTGAAGTCGTCTTTATTTTTTCTGGCTTAACGCATTTCATCTCATTAAGCAGATATTGCCAAAAGTCAACAATTCATTATCAAAAATGTCATCTTAAGGTGTTTAAAACGCGTGTACAAATACGTTAAAATTTAAATTGTGCAGCTTAACCAGGATTTTAAATAAATCATTAGCTTCTCAATAAATAATAAATTATATCATAAATAAATATAATACGCAAGTTTTGACAAACATTTTTTATCTTAGTTAATTTATAATAATAACCAAATACTTAACATTAATTTGAAATAAATGTTAATCAAAAAATAATGAGTTAAAAATATTTAGTTTTGTCTAACATTTATTTTTAATGATTACATGATTCGGACTCCCTGGAGAGAATCTTCAATATTGGTTAAATTATAAACTAATAGTGGCTTACATAGGTATGCATATGTATTAGTTCCTACGTTAGTACACACAAATTTGTAGATTGTATATGTGTCGGGTTTAACCATTGAAAGAATACATTATAAAATAAAAGGGTATGTGTTATCTTAATGTATTAAGCTACTGTATTTTGTGTTAAATTTTTAAAATTCCTTGTAATTATAAAAATCTTTGATCTTCAGTGTAGACGACGGTTAGTCCATGGTGTATGGATTATTTGACATTTATATTTATTATTGTAAATAACTAACTAACATAATTATAACATCACAATAACTAATTATTATTTAACTGTAAAATATAAAGTACGTAATCAAAATGGATACAACGTGTCAATTATGATAAACGTAATATCTGTTTGGTGAAACATATATAATTCAATGACCTACCACAAGAGACTGGTAATACAGCTTTTGGATTGTGTGTAAAATTTACTTCATAATTACTTTCAATCTGGTAAATTAGAATGCAATGCCAACACGGGTAGTAAAATAATTAACAAACGCTGCGTTTTCCCGTAGAGTTATTATGCGATTCAAATACGTGTAACTCCCTACAACATGCAAGTCGTAATTGAAACTTTCTCCTGCATTGTTCCCCAGACGGCTGAGAGTATTCCGACTCGCGTGTGAGCATAAGGGGCAGGAATACCACTTTGCGTTCATAATACCGGATACCGATTTTAAAGCACTTAATTTTTAGTGCATAATTTTTTTTTTTTTTTTTTTTCAAATTTAGTTTGGAATTGAGTGATTAACAGCTGTATTAAATAAAAAAGATTGCATATTAAGTAAATTCAAAGATAATATTTCTTCTAAAAAATATTCAGTATTTATGGTAAAATCAATAAAATAATTCTCATTTTTATTTTTCGTTTGTTTGATAAAACTAGAAAAATGCTATGTAATATTTCCTGTGAATCATTGTGTTTATTCATAATGTAATGTTATGTATGTTTATAAACTTTTATTGGTTTTTATCTTTTACCTTTGATAAAATCTTCATTTAGAATAACATACAAAACCTTCTTCAGCTTTCTCTAGAACAATATTGTGATTCTATTCGAAACTGGTTTATACAAAATGGATGTTCAGCTATCGCGCCAAATTTAGTGTAGTTTTCGTGTTACTATTTTCCCAGTGTATACCACTGGGAAAATAGTTAACAATAATTAAATACACACATACAATTCTACATCAAATTCTACGCATCAATTCATTCAGAAAAAATATCGGCAGACGCGGGATTAGTATATAACCAGCTGATTTGCTCACAATGCTTTCAGAACATATTCTTACAACGTCATCTCTTCTGAATCCTCTCCATCAATTACGTAAATTCTCTTGGAATCTCAAACTCGCTATAAAAGCCATGATTTCAGTGATTTTAAAATTGTTTTTATGGAAAAAGTAGGACTACTATCAAATACCAATAAACTGTAGTATGTTATTTATATTCTTGGTATTCATTTTCAGATAAATTTCCAATATTAAATAAAAAAAGTACTCCTTATCATGTTTTAATGGATATTTTCATTGAAAGCAGCACCGTGGTATTCCAGCAAGAGAGTAAGCATTTCTTAGTTGAATGCATGCTTAAAAATGGTAGAATATATTGATATATTTAACAAGATATTTTATATAACAAGTTTTGTAGTCCCTAGATTCAGTACTTACAGAGCAATGTGCAATTGTGCAGGTTGATTTTGCTCTCTCGCGGCCTCGTTCAGCGCTGGTCTCTCCGTAACTTGACCCTCGGGGTTACGGGCCGCCACACTGACTGCAGCTCAGCAAACGTAACCGTACGCCAGTCCCAGCTTCAGCCCGGTTAGCAAAGAGGATAGAGGTCTCAGTTAAAATATCAGGCTCTTGTTCGCTGAGTGCTCGCTAGGGGATGATAACAGCGACGGGACACCTTTATTTTAAAAGTTAAGCGACGCTAATGAACGGTCTTATCTCGCACTTTGTTTTGTAAGAAAAAACTGTAAATACCTCTCAAAAGAAGCTTTTTCTTATGAAACAATGATGTAGTAAATATTATTATTTTACGATGAGAATAATAAAAAAATTTGAAACATTAAAAAAAAATTAAAAACATGAAAAAATATGATTTATATAATAATTTGGAGAGACGTATTTGTACCAAAATGGAATATTGGACTTACGGGAAGTGTTATTATTTATAATTGGTTGTTTTAATTTACAATATTTATTACTAGTATGTGTCAAAACAAGAACTTGTATAACAGCATTACATGTATAATCATGATCATTTATATAGTATTGTACATTTCACTTATTTTGAAGATTAAAGTTGAGTGAAACTCACTCAAGCTTAATTTGAACGTTTATAATGCTTTTAAAATCGGGACAACGTTTAAGCTTGCAAAAAATACACCACATATTTAATTATCAAAAGCACTTATAAACAAATAATTCAAAAATTTTAAAAATACTTTATATTCAACAATATTTCCTTGATACTGTAACGAGAAAAAATATTGTTTTGATACAATGAAGATTGCCGGGTTAAATAAAACGTTTTGTACTGTTTTCTTTTATATTAGACCATTTACAACAAAATATGATCATAGTTTCAAATTATGTTTTCGATAAATATACAGTTGGTATTATTTAAGAATATCGCTTAAAATTTGATCCGCACCTTAGAACAAAATGGTCCAGGCCACGAAAGCATCGGGATATACTCGTACATACGATTTCCGTAAAATATCTGATTAACAAATTACTCAAAAATATGCCTCTTCAAGTACTCGGATTTTTACTCTTAAGGTTGGCGGAAAACATTTTTATTTTCAAGTGAACCTTCAGATGCTGAAATATCCTAGAACGAAAAACGGACTGATGAAATTGTAGCGACCATATGTTCTAGATATGGAACGGATATAGGAAGAAAGTGATAAAAAAATACTAGTGGCCTTTGAGATTTGGTTTAACAAAAGAATTCTCGGAATTTCTTGGAGGCACCTCGTCACGAACAATGAGGCTCGCAGCATAATCAAGGAAGATAGGCACCTAGTAAGAACCATCTTAGAGAGGCGAGCCCGATGGATTGGTCACATCATGCACCACGATGGTTGTCTTCACGACATTGTGGAAGGGATGGTTGAGGATAGAAACTGCAGAGACTGCCTTAGACGGAAATATTTGCAGCAAGTGTTCGAAGACATGAGTTGTAGCTCTTATGCTGAGCTAAAGAGGATTGCAGAGGATAGAGAAAAGTGGATATCGAGATGCGTGATTTTGTTGCTGCAAACCAATCCACCGGATCGATACTACGAAGAAGGTAGGAAGAAGAAACAATACACTGGTATCATTACATTTCAACTTGTCTATAGTGATGTGACTACGTGCAGACTTATAACGAGATTAGCCAAGTTCTTGTCTAGCAGATGCTCGCGACTTTAAATAATTCAATGTGGAGCGGAATATTGAAGGCGCTCAGCGTAACAAACCCTATTGCAGTTAGAATTGATTACCAGTGCAGTTTGCTCGGCAACTACGATACTTAAGTGTTTGCCGTCACTAGACGATACATTCCTGAAGTTACTTTTATACTATACGAGTATAAATGGGAAATAATTAATTCTTCCATGCTTTAGAATTACTAAAATTTTCACCAATTGTCCATTTAAGATTGATGTTGAAATAACCCGTAAATTATCATGCAAAATTATTTAAATTTTTTTTTATTCACAAAAAAAAAAACAATTATGCCAAGTAATGTTTTTTTTGTTATAATTTAAGTTATCGAGAGAATGCCGACAGATGTGATACTACTAAGTCTCATCTGTGGATTCTATGACGCTAATCATGTTACATATGGTTAAGCGCTGCATGTGGAGTGTTGAACCGCGAACGTCATAGACTACAGGCCGACATTCACGCATCATCCTTATAATTACAGTTACTTACTATGAATGGGTGGTCTTCACGGGAAGACTTTCATCTACCACCAATTAAGCGACCATAAAGAAAATGCGTTCAGCTCTCAATAGATAGGTTTTAGATTCGAAACATACTCATTTTTTAAGCAAATATTTTGTTGATTACGAATATCTTTTCAATACAAATAACATTTGTATTTAAAATTCAGTATTAAAATTATAAAATCTTAAATATGCCAGGATGCGAAAGATGGAGGATCGAAGAGGATGGAAACTCATGCGGGAAGCCTGCGCTTAACAGTAGACGGACACAGGCTGATGATGATGATGAAATATGCAAGTCGAATTTAAAACGGGGATCAACGTAGTGTCCTGGCATTTTTAAAATGGCAAGTAATATAAAATGAAAAGATGAGATCTCAACAGTTACGGTATTTTTTGATTGTTGTGTTATTTAAATTTATATATATTATATATACATCCTCCTCTCTAATGTATGGTTGTTATTTAGTCGCGTGGCGGCAGTATAAGGAGCAGATTAACAAAAAAAAGACTTTTTCCGAAGCACATTGACATTTATATTTCGATAACTTTACAAAATTCTGGTCTGGACCACAGCATTCAGGCCGAGCCACAATATAATGCGATCTCGCCGCCGTCGGCACACGACTGAGCGCGCTCGTGACGGGCTGTCGCCCAGCGCCGCAAGTAACGATCTATATAACTAACGTCACACCCGTGACTGGATTTGTCCAAAATGCCAATATGTCGACATACATTTACGACAAACGAACAGAAATAAGAGACGAAAGATTGTACATCAAAGTTTTTGGTACCAGTCAGCAATGGCTATATTATGCTGATATAAATTTTATTATTATGCTTTGTTATTTGCTTCATAAAATATCTGTGTCTGTGTATAAAGGTGCCAGAAAATTTCAAAGAAATACTAAACGATGCATATTTTAGCGGAAAACAGCAAACAATTGTTGTCTTGGTACAAATTGATGGTATCAGTATTTAAACATTCATTTATCATGACTCATTACATTTCTTTATTACGTACTATGAATGGGGTAAGGTAATTTTATTCATTGTAAAAAAAATTTATGTGAGTACTTATGGCACAATCATTTTAAACCACGTTTTTGTGTATGAACCTTTTAAAAGTAATGACCCAGATATTAATTTTGTCGTAAAGTTTAACAAGGTGGCTTTTTATCTGGTAAAAGGCTTTTTCAAAGAAAACAGCAAAGCGTTGAGGTAGGAAATTTGTAAGTTTTAAAAACAAGATTATGTAAAGCGGTTCAAGTAATACGCAGAAAAACAAAGAAAATATGATTTATTTTTCTTTTAAGAAGGTAATATATTATATAATTAATCATAAGCCTTTTTTGTTTATATAAAGAGTAAAATTAACAAAAGTAAGATTTTCAATTTAAAATATAATATGTTTTTCAGTGTAAAGTACAAAATAGTTGCAAGATCGTATTTTCAGAACGCTAAACCCATTTATTGTAGAAATAGTTTCTTTAGCGTCTTTCACAGAATCGTGTTAGACTAAAAAAAATATTATACGTATTTTATTAACTTTTTTAAAGCGGCAACACCATCCAGGTGTGCCACTGTCTGAAAAGCTCCCTGAAAAAGCTCCAAACAAGGCCCCGGCTGAAGACTTGGTTGCCGGGGTCACCACCCCCTGCTCCACTTTTCCGGCCGGGCGCCTTCTATTAAGGTAATACGTTTCAATTCCACCCTCTGCGAAGGCTTGGGTACACGAGCTTTTAAAAGCATGAAATATTAAATTCAAGTGAATTGAATGTGTCACGACATATCTACGATTTTCAACATGAACAAACGCAACATAAATCTGACTCTTTAATGATTAATAAGATGATTGAATATTAAACGATATCTCACTTTTTTTGTAATAAAATTTTGATTGAAAAATTAAGTGTGTTTCATTAAGATTATTTATAAAATATAAACTGGTTTTAATAAACAGTAAGAAGCACAATTTTACATATATATTTTATTTTTTTATCAATTTGTAGAAATAAAATAAAAGCCTTATTCCTTGTAATTAAATTGTTGAAAGAGTACTTTGGGATTGCGCAGTTCACGACAATATCACTAGAAAAGAGTAATGTCCTTTTTTTTGTACCTGAATTATTGAGTTATTTCCATTTAAAGTATTAAATTGAGAACTTAATATCAAGACTCTAAAATCAAACGTTTTTGACGGGTAAGCCGTTTATCTGTAAAAAAAACTTAAAACATAAAGAATAAAACCAATTTTATTTGAATGTGAAATTCTTAAAAAATTCAAGAGTTATGTCACAAATACTCGTATGTTCTAGATAAATAGTATAAAAGTGCTAGGACAAGTTCGGTTTGTGCAAATAAAAAATCAATTACAAAAATACTACATTATGACAATAATGTGCCACTATTTTTAATTTTATCTATGTAAGTTACATCCTTATTTTTATAATTATTTGCTTTGCTCTATTTAATGATTGTACAAATTATAACAACTTCTTCCAAAAAAAAATATGAATACTTATTAGTTATGAAGTGAAGACGCATTATTTTGAATTTTCTTGATGATGTTTCCTTCAATATATTTCTTAGTTTACTCACATTAGCAAGTTAATTTAAAACACCTGTTTGTGTAGTTAGACGCAATGTTCGTGCAGTGGTGTACAGACCTGTGAACACGCCTGTCGTGTGATTTTCCTCATTTAAATAGTTCGTGCCCTTACATGCATTGTTTCGAATGTTTTTTTATCTCTACAAAACAAATAGTCGTTTGCGACTTAAAAACCGCGTGTTGTTTGTTCCATTTTTCTGCGGTCGTGTTACATAAATTACTCAATAAATCATCAAGAATTATTTTAAAAATATATATAATCGAATCGATGTCTTTTCTGGAATCCATTTTTTTAAAATAAATGTCGTATTTTATCGCTATATTTATTATCTGACTGACGTTTAATTAGGATATAAATTATTTTCATATTTTTTGCATTATCATATTAAAAAGTGATTTTATAAAATTCTTGAATGATTCTGTTATTTTTTGTAACTCAAAGCTACCTACACACCTTAAAGTAAATCTAGTCCTATAATAGTTTTTCGAAAACAAGTGCTTGTTTATAGTAGTGTGAATGACGAGGTAATGAAGTAAATACAACAGTTTTCCATCTTTAAAGGCGGTCAAGAGACTAAAGACCTAAGTCATTAACTTATACACAGAGAAAACATATTCATTTTATACATAATGTTCTAAGCAGAGTTCTGAAAGTAGAACTGACAAGATATGAGGCAAAGACAGTTTAGATGTAAAACGTTTAATTGCCATATCAAAAGTCGCTGGTTCAATACCTGACGAAGGTTTAAACAAAGAAATCTATTACTTCTATATATATTCTAAGTTGGTGTTAATTTGATTCCACACTTATAAAACGTCAGATTTAAAAAAAATATATAGTTTATGAAATTTGTCTCGTGAACACCGAGCAAAGTGAGTCCCACGAAGTCAATGACTGGCAGAAAATACTTTTTATAGCATTTAGCCACACAAGCGTGATGGATTTTATAGATCAGATGTTTTAATCATTAATGTTTTCATATTTTTGTGTTAATAAGAAACAAAAAAAAATAAAATGAACGTATTTATTTCCTGTAATGTATTATATGTAAAAAGTGTTCCTGAAAGATTTTCAGTTTTTTTCAATCCCGTGTAGCAGCACCTTGGCCCGGCTCGTCTTCGCGACGCTTGGCTTGTCGTCCTGATGAAATCACGTTGGATTTGCATTCGGCTCTCTCCGTGGCCGACGCTGTGACATTGACAAAAAATAAGACGGCTCGGGACGGGCGGAGAGCGCGAGACTAAAAGCCCTTCCAGGGAAATTTCAACTGAGTTGATCTAATTGAAATTTTTAGGCGATAAAATTATATCGGATACCTTGCGATTCTTGAAGTGTCACAGGGCATTTCAATAAACAATATCTACGAAAAATAATATACATTCTGTAAAACACGTTTGACGTTAAGCAACTAAAATAAATATTTTATAATTATATTTCACTATATAATATTTAGCTTGTTTATTTGAATAAAAAACTATTTTTTTCTTAACCTTTCCGTTACGGGTTGGTGGAATACAATATGCTGTCAATACGGCGTGCATTTTTAAAACTATTTTTTTTTGCTTTAAACTAGTATTTGCAGCATAAATGTACTTATCTGACCTATTTTCATATATCACATTGGTTCTTGTATCCTTTAAGCTATCAAATGATGCATAAAAAACTATTATATTTAACAACTTTTTTCACTATGTAACTCCAAACATGTGGTGGCATTGACACATGTGGTTTACAGATAAATCGCTCCTGTGACGAACTTAACGATATTTATTTACATGCTTTACAGATTCCTGTAAAGAAAACATGTAGGTTGATTAAGGGAATGTCTGCACTTTGAATTTTCTTCATAATGAGTACTGAAAGTAGGAAAATGATATATCACGGCTCACCTATGTCAACTGTAGGGGAATCTTAGACGGCATATATCGACAACTGTTGCAAATGGATTAACTATTAAATAAACGAATATAATAATCGTATTAATGGTACAAAATACAACACAATTCAACTGATATGATAGTAACAATTTGATAGTAGCATACGAAAATTAGAGATATATATGAGATTGTTTATTGAGATTGTTGTTAAATAAATAAGCTACAATTTAAAAAAATACTTCTTGCAAAGAAGTGACGCGCGTACTGTCAATTAAATTAAAGTTAATTTACAGTATATAATTTAATTTTAAAATATAATTTCCATTAAATTAATATATACAATTTATAGATTCCTACTAAATATATTTTAGCAAAATTTTCTTTGACTCATGATGTTTTAATATCATTATTACTTTACAAGACTCGGTTAAAGAGGTAAACACAAACAATAAACATTGAAGCGTTCAATACAAATGTTGTTATTTGATCAGAGAGAAATCACGTCGACCGTAAATTTCCACAACTTTATGAATGCTGCGGCGGGGCTGGCAAAGTTGTTTGTGCCTAATGTTTGATGTTCCATAAATATTATATTTATACGAGGACAACTCACATAAAAGAGCTATTAGCAATGATTTGAAACAACACAGGCTTCATTAACGCCATTAGCTTTTATTGATCAACAGGACGGTTGGCAACGCAATATCTATTAATAACCAGAAGCCAGCGCAGGTAATTGAAGCAAACATCGTAATTATTTTCATTTTAATAGAGTGCCACTACTTTAATATTACACGCTGATACTAATCAATTATTAATGTGATGTTTTTAATCAATTTACATATTGATAGATAATATGTGTATAATGTCATAATACTAATGCGATACAAATATTGGATTATTACACATAACGTAATAAGAAAACACAAAAGATCAAGTAACGGGTCCGCCATCTAACGTTTTTTTTTTAACTAGTGCTTATTTCATGAATGGTAACACTTAGCTCATGTCTGATCTTACAGATAATTAGTTTTATCCTTCTTCTAAACAAATATGGTTGTGTATACGCTTGAACAAAGCTGGAAAATATTGCGACATTACTTTGAAAATTATGCTATTGTCCGCCATTTAATGTTTTTTTTTTCAACTAGTACTTATTTCGTGAATGGTAACACTTAATTCACGTTTTATTTGACAAATAATTAGTTTTATCCTTCCGCTGAACGAATATGGTTGTGTATACGCTTGAACAACGTTGAAAAATATTGCGACATTACTTTGAAAATCAGGCCATTTTTCTTCAAAAATGAGCAAGGAGTGGCCATTACAGTCAATGGCGATCATTATCGGGCCATTTTTGTTCACAAAAATTGAAGAGGAAAATATTGCCAACATTTTTATTTTACAAGACGGCGCTACGTGCCACACAGCCGAAGCTACACTCGATGTTTTGCGACCCATTTTCAAAAAAAAAAAGTTATTTGGCTGACCCTTTACATTTTTTGCGTATTTATTTGGCAGCAAAAGCATATAGTCGCCACAAATGGAATTATTAAATACTCTTAACTTTAACTAAATAATCTCTACACTCTTAGCTACAACGAGTTAAAACTATGGGACTGCATCACAACGAGTGCATGTGTTTTTTTTATGTAAACACATACAGGAGATTACCGACAGATAGTCATAGTAATTCTGATGTCTCATCTGTGGAATTCTATGATGCTTACCATGGTGCATATGCGCTGCATGTGGAGTGTTGATCCGTGAATGTCATAGACTACTGCCCGAGATTCACACATTATCCTTAATTATTATTACAGGAAATTACTATAAACGGGTGGTCTTTACGGGATGACTTTCGTCTACAACCAATTTTAATTAATAGGCTACGATTGGTATTTTACAGGTGAGGGATTAAATTCACACCATCCGGGGGTATTTTAGAGCTCAAAAAGCGAACGCTTTGACCATTGAACTATACCCGCCGGCCGGGTTGAAGAAAATATTTCTCTTTCCCCAAATCATATTTCATATATCATCAGTTCTTAAGTTCACATTTATAACAAACAATACTTAACGTTTGTGCTCGATTCATGTAAATTTATGTATTTTTTCCTAGTAATTATATACCATTGTCATACACGATAAAAAAAATTTTTTTCGATAATAATTCAATGCATTCAATTCATATGAAAATGTACTGGTATAACCTCATTACTTCAGATAGATGCATGTTATTTATACCTTTTTTAAAGTGTATCTTTTACCTATAAATAGCTAAATAGATAAACAGATTAAATGTCAGTCTCCCTTCCATGAAAGGGATTGTCGAAGATTTCATTACTGTGGATCTGACTCATTCCATTTCCAGCCGAGGGAGGGTTGTATCTTTTTTTGTTATTTTGTCACGCATTTCCCTTCTCGTTCGTAGAGACTTTTCCGATTTTCAAGCGACCCAGAGTCCCAACAAACAAGTGATGCCTGGACACTTATTTTGCATAAATTCGAAAACGGTTTCCAATATCAACAATTTGAACCCCAAATAAGCATAATTGGGCACATTATTTTTTATCAGTCTCTTTATGATATTCCTTAAAGGCTTTAAATGCAATGACATATTGTTTATTATTTATATTTTAAATATTAATTTAATTTAATTATTTATAAAGTATACAGATGCATTTAAAATTTCTCCATTGAAGTAAATATTACTCGTTCGTACAATGTTACTTTTAACCTGCTAAAATTAAGAAAAAAAAAATCTTCACATATTCGCTACTTAAATAGTGCATTTGCTGGTCAGAAATTGCCACCATATCTGTTCTTTCATGTCGTCAGTTATTTTTGTAGGGAGTCTCCAACACTCCTTTTGCTAGTTGTTGGGCGCCTTCGGATTATATTTTTTAGAGATCCTGTTTACAATGATTGATCCATGGAAAGTTTACCGTCAAATAAAATAGTTTTTAAAAATGCTTTTAAATTATGAATATCTCGTTAATCGTTCGAATTAAATGTTTACTCGTTTCATCTCATTATTTACAACAGCGAGTCATACATTTCAGTGCTTCATTGTTACGCTTGACAATATGAGGCAAACCAAAGAAACCCCCTGTATATAAATACACTCCAATAACCGCAAGTTTCGTCTCCCGTCTTTCGTCTTCCTCTTGGGGATCCCTTCGAGAGAAGTCTCCTTAATCCGTCACCATTCATCGCGACACAGTGCTCCAGCCTCCATAATGGCAGATCTCAATTTTCAACGTAACTAGTTGAGGTTTATTTGAAATTTGATCATCATCCCGAGAATGCTCGCCTTTTCAAAGACCAACTCATCACAAAGGAATGCATCGAGCGTAGCTGGTGTTCAGCTTCTTGGCAGGGCCGCATCAGAATATTCGATACCTGAAAAACGTTAATAGTAACAAATTTAACAATAATCTGATCTAACTACAAACAATTTTTGCTCGTAATTTGAATAAACTCTTGATGTGATTTTTTTGTTATTCTAAATATTGTTAAAAAATATTCTTCGTATTATTAAACTACTAGTAACATTAATTTTTTATTTTGTTGGAATACTCTAGGTAATTTTTTGTTTGTTATAATTCTTATTCTCCTCTGTACTCCTAAGAAAAAATATTTATAAATAGTATGTATATATAAAAGAAATAATATTTTAATTTTCATTACATGAATTATGTAACAACTATTTAAGACAATTTTACATTTGTTCGTACGAGTATACATATTGAAGTCATAATGGATTTCTTATACTGTTAGGTCTAAGATTTTTTATGACATTACAATTTAAATCTATATTTCTTATGATTACTTAAAAATAAATAGGTTTTTTCGTCTTCAAGTCTTGCATTCATAATTAACATTTGATCTTGTTTATATAAATAAGCAAGTCAAATCACATAAACACTTTTTATTCATTTTTTTTTATACAGATAAATAAACATTCAATTTATTAAACCTGCCTACTTTGTTTAGAAAATAGTAAGCCACTGTCAACAAGACAGTGCAAAAATAAATCTTTAAATAATATGTCAGTGCAACAAATATAAATGAAAAATACAATAAAATTACTTAATCAAATTTACAAAATAATATATTTAAGTACTACGAAGCTGAACCATATCATATCAAACTAAAATTGTACAATAAACATAAATATATATTTTATTTTTTTCATTCAAAGCTTATGCGGATTAGTAAAAGCACAGTAAAAGTGACTGCGGCGTGGAGCAGACCGTGTCACACCTTTTGGAGTGTGCGCTGTGTCCGAATAGCTGCACCCAGGACGACCTGATGATGGCCGGGAGTAACGCCATCGACCTCGCCCACTTCTGGGTAGACAGGAGCTAACCCTAGTGTTTCCGACACGATTATATATATAGTAAAAGCACAAACAATGTGTAAATTATCATATGAGAAAAATTAATTTGAATTCCTTAGAAGCTTTTATGGTATTAGAACCGGCCCTGATGGGTATTCTATTCAATTCTCAGGGACACTGAGCTTTGTTATGCATTTCCAGGGCTTATAATGCTAATATTACGAAGGCAAAAATAATAATAATAGCACATAACTGAAAACTCGGTTTCAAATTTAAGATGCGTTAATGCAAGGATTGGTTTCAAGTAGCGTGAAAATAACTCCTCTGAAACTTAAGTTGAAGATTTATGCTACATAGCTATAAAGCTTTTCATAATAACTAATAAACAATTATTTTAATAAATCATTTATTTTCATAAAGATTCTCTAAGTAAGAAAAAACGTACATACTATATAATATATGTTAATAATATGTATCAATAAATAAATGTTTATAATTTCAAACATCGATGACTTAGATATCCAATATTATTTATTTATAAACATAGTGTGTGACTTAATTTTAAATAAAATACAAATTTCAAAATATACTTTTCCGTTACATAATATATATGTTATATTCTAACACAACAATTTAAGTATAAAATCAATTATTTTCCTTGCATATATAATATTATTGAAGTTCTCAAAATACTATTCCACTAATAAATATATATTGTAAATTAAAAAACGTTTTATCAGCCAGATGTTTTTATATGTAGTATTTAAGTGTATAGAACGTCATAAAAAAATTGACAGGTTGTAAGCAAACTCTGCAACTGACCATGAAAATTAATACAAAGAAGATTCACTGCGAAACAGCGCCTGTATAGATATTTCGAAATCAGTTTCCTGCGTAGAATATAAGTACGATGGTTTGACTTTGTGAAGAATGACGAGGTGAGATAGTGAACTAGGCAATATTTTGTAGTAAAGTTTGTCAAGAAGCAAAGGTGGAATTAGTTAGGAAATACACTTACGATGCCACTGGAGAGCATAAGTTGCTACTAACTTTTTTTTAAGCAACCTGGTTCGCACCGTCATGGAAAACCGTTGGGAACTATACAAAGAAAGTACTCAGTGAAGCTGCGGGAGCAGAGCTAAGAACCATAAACTCTAGTTAGAAGAGCGGACATATTGATGATGCTGATGATATAATGACGATGATACTTACGATACTAAATAGAGGACATCTTAAAAAATACATTAAAAATGTTTTAAATTGTGACTATGTTGTAATATATATATGGAATCATACAGATCGGGCTTACGGCCGGCTTGCGTACATGAGTAATGATAAATAACACTTAAGTAATGATAAATATGAAAATTACCGCAGACATTTGCTCCGTTCTGACACCGCTTTATCACGGAAAAGGGCTGTGTTTCCCACATACCGTAAAAGGCAGTGTTTTACTGTTCTCCAAAAGGTCGAGTTTTCCTTCCCGCTGGTTGGCGGTCCTCCTGAAATGCTTCGGCCAGGGCCAGCCGGTTGTGAAGGGTTGATTAATAAACTTGGGTCTTTTTCCCGTCCAGTATAAATTAGGTGACAACATGCCACAATTAAACTGCGACCCTTTAAAATGTAAATGACCTTTAATTAATTACCGGGGTACGGATTGCAAGAATTATTCATACAATGAGGTTGAAACATTTTTTAAAAATATTTCGTATCACAAACAAGACGTAGGTATTTTATGTTTGTTATTAGTCTAGTGATAGTGGTGAACGCAATGTAAGTAAATAATTTGTATTTATGTTTGACTAAATTTGCCGTTTGAATTATTAGTGAATAATTTAAAGAGTTGATATGATGTATTAATACATTGTACTAGTATTAAGAAATATGTCGGCTTACCTAATATAATCTCTTGGTATTTTTTTTTACCCTGTTTTCACATGGATCACGTTGAGAATGACCTCTGTACATGACACTGCTGTTTCGACTAACTCGTAGCCTTTTTTAATCCGTCACTGTCAAAAGTAAACTTGTTGACTATTGACAGAAGAAGGCTATGTAGGTCAGATCACAGAACACCAATATTTCTTAATCAAATATTATAAAATAATTCACTATTAAAGCAAATAAAATAATTGGAATCTGAAATAAATAATTCTGTGCTATAAGAAACACTTGGTTAACAACCGATGCAATCCAAAATCAACATTAGGTTTATTTTCTGACTGAATCTTCCATTAAAAGCTAGACGTCAATTAGAGCGAATATTCAAAACGCATTTCACTAAATTCCCGAGTTCTTGACACTTGAAATTTTCTCTTTTCTCAATTTTTTCGTAAGTCGTTAGAAGACGGACACTTTTATGACTCATAAATTTTAATGAGGCCTGACAACGACTAGGAAAAGTTTTTTTTACATCGATCAATATATTTTTTGAAAATATTATTCCATTCTTCCGATTAAAATAATATCTGGAATGAAATTTGATTAATCGGGCCATATAAATAAATTTATAATGATAATAAATTGGATAAAAAAAAAATCAGCTTATTTAATCATACTATGACATTGTTACTATGTTCGTATTCGAACACTAATAAACATTAAGCAAATGATACATATGCAATTTCATAGCAGACACTTCAAAAAACGACCAAAAATCAATAATAACTACCAATTACTTAATTTTAAGTGACAACCATATGGAAATTACTTTAACACGCTTCAACTATATCTTGGAAATGGTTTTACAAATTATTTGTTGTTAAATCAGTTGTTAAAATATAATTATATTAATTTCCATATAAGAACCCTACACCTCTACTGTGTTTTTAATTGTGATTATATTTGGAGTTCTATATTTTATTCGTATTAAATATAATAAATTTTTTTACGGTAAATTTTCATTCTGTGTATTTTTAATGTCATACTCGCAATTAACTGTTTCCATTTCACGTCAAATTTTATTTAATTTTCTTTCCGTGTTTATTTTATTTCTGCAGTGCTTTTTCGTAAATTTGTTTTGTACGAGTATTTCAAGTGCCTTTTTAGGTATTTGTTTTTCTGAAACTTAAATTCTCTTACAAATAAAAACTATACAATATAAGTAAATAATAAATATAAAAGCAATAAAATTATGGTCTAACAGTTTGAGGCGACTCTAAATAATTCTTGAAGCTTAATGAAACAAAAACAAACAGAACAACGTAATAATTGTTCCAAATATTTTTTCCTTTATTAATTAAGGTTGTTATTGGCTAATGATTTTTGTATTCAACGTGTTTGCACGGCTAGAGAAAACACATCTATTACGGCGAAATTACAACTTACGACAACAATAAGTTCCGTTCGAAAGAGTTATAGGCATAATAAGAAAAGCGATTTTCCAAAATATACTTTACAGCCGCGCCCGGGCTCCCAAAATCCATTTCCATTCTCCGGGACCCCCGGGCGCCCCAGGGCTCATTCCCCGCGAAGTCGCCGTAATTTTTTACGTCAAATAACCGTTTGCCGGTAACTGTGTCCAATAAAACCAAAGCGCCGGTCATTAATTTTATTGTCGGGTCGTGCGACGCCCGGACCGACCGAAGGAGGATGCGCCCGATCGCCGAGAACCGAAGAACATTTTTGTGCGTTCCGTCGATACATCTTTTATAGTAACCTTTCGGTTCAGTTTGCTTAACCGCATGATAATTTAAAAAATTCACGCAATTTTCTTTCTGATTGAAAAATTTCACAATAATTGTGGTCAGATATGATATAGAAATAAACAGTTAAAATTTGCGTATAGCCACTTGGTTTAAAGTTTATTGTATACGAGTTTCGGTAGCACCATCTTCAGAAGATGGTATGGTGCTTCTGAAACTAGTAGATATAAACTGTAAGCCAAGCGGCCATAAACAAATTTTACATAAATAAACTGGAGAAGATCAAACATATTATGAAGCGTTTTCATGAAATCTTTCATTTATCAATTTAACTGAAAAAAATAATAATTAATATAGTTGACACTGATTGTATATATAAATATGAGCAAACTCTCCAGTATCAATAAAAAATATGCAGCTTAAACAATTGAACTGTAGAAAATCAAAATATAAATACAAAAAAATGATTAAAACAAATAAATAAATAATATATGTATATTCGATCGCGTTTTATCTTCCTAAAGAAATATTGTGAATGGTGGCAAATACTAGTGTTATTTAAGAAATATGTATTTTTATGCATCACGTATTTCGACGTTTAGCATTTATAACTGAAAAGAGTAACGTCTTGATTTATGGAACAATCTGACTGTCTAGATATTCACGGAAGTCCATAAAGCCACACACTCCTCGTCGGAGATGCTTTTATCTTGCGGACGTGTTGTCTAGAAGCCAAGAATCTCCCTGCAGATCCTCGAGCTGGTGCAGCAAAACTGGCGCCTAAGTCTACTTCTGATGCTGGAGAGCATTTAAGGATAAATGCATAAAGCAAAAACGTGTTTAACTGTACTTCCCGGCCGAGCTTTTTGATTTTGTTTCTCGTATTGTTAGTGGTCCAGAGAGAGTTTCATAGCGTTATTATGTTACGGTTTTAGTGTGTATTATATTGACGGTTTTAACACCTTAGCACTCAACTATTTGTGATATAATTATGTCTGCTTTTCAGTTGTCATATTTTTTTTATGTAAAAACATATAGGTAATATACCGACAGATGGTGATAGTGATGCAGAAGTCTCATCTGTGGAATTGTATTACGCTTACTATGCTCATATGGCTAAGCGATGCATGTGGAGTGTTGATCCGCCAACGTCATGGACATTCATGTATCATAATTAATATTACAGGAATTCACTATGAATGGGTGGTTTTCAAGGGATGATTTTCGTCTACCACTAATTTTGATTAATAGGCTATCACTGGTGAGGGATCAAATTAACTATAAGAACTCAAAAAATAGATTAAGAATATATTTTTGTTTAATCTCCGTCGAGGATCGAACCCACGACCTTCGGCTTGCCAAGCAAATGCTTTAACCACTGAGCTATACCCGCCGTCAAATAGAAATATCATACAAAATATATAATAAACATTAATTGTTTTTATTATTGTTGAATTCAATTAAATCTATTTAATTTTCTGGATTCTAATATTTAAAGTTAATAAATATTTTTAGGTATTATGTAAATAGCACCAATAAGTAATATATTTGTCTAAAAAACATTGACTTTGTAGGTTTTCATGACGAAAATGCAAAAATAAATCTTTTTAATAAAACCACTGAGATAATATATTACATTGGTTATCCATATTAAATCACAAATTTATCTCTAAATATACGGCGATTGTAGTCAAAAATCACAAAAAAAAACATTTAGATTGAGTGGAACTTACATAAGGTAGACTTTAAGTTTATTTTATATATTAGGAATTTCAAATAAAAAGGTACAATATCTAATCAATATAAGAAAAGATGTAAGGAAAATAAACTCTTATAAATTTCGCAAAAGGAAATATCGGTTCTTAGAATCAGAAAAAAAGATGGTTTTATTTTATGCACGTGCCATCTTTCGATATATCTCGGAAAACTGCTTAATAATCGGCCTCCTGTGCAACTAAACCTTTCATCAGATAATAAATATCGGGCAGAGAGAGAGCCTCTCCCAGGACTAACGAGTGAACGCCAACCTCCAAATTGGTAATCGATCCCGCGAGAATTTCCATCGCGAACGGCTTCAGGATATGAAGCTTGGAACGTTTCAGTGAAGCAAACGTTCATGTTGGTCTGCTCGGTAAAGGAAATTATGGTGGAATACTCGTAGTATGAAATACCCGATGCACTTTAGCAACGATGTGATGTATGTATGTATGGAAATGAAACGATGGTGATGTACGTTTGATGCAACGTATATGATGATTGCATCAACACATAGTGTTGGCGCAAATGATAAAGCGTTGTATGGAGTGATGCATTTTGGAATTGAAGTGTAGATTACGAGAATATTCAGCAAATGACAGTGACTGAAGTTTCAGTCTTCATGAAACTTATGTCACTCGTATATGTGGCATTGCATAGTTCTAGCAATGGCATGGTTTTTATAACATACAAATTTCTGTAGAAAAAATATATTAAATTAACGTGAGATAATCTTTAATTTAAAGTATAAATAAATATTATATTTTCAAATCAAATTATTGCTGGAAAGAAAATTTTATTATCTAATTCTATTTCCAAGTGTATAATCTGATATTAAATATAAAACTGCGATCTGTTATTATGATCCATCTTATAAAATCCGCACTTATTGATTAAATATCATTTTCTAGAACTGTATTTTAGTAACTCAGAAAATATGCCAATTCACACTTAAGGCTTTTTTTGTAGACCTACAGAAATTCAATCAAGAAGCGCATATAAAATATATAAATTGATAAAAAGGGAAGGCGAAAATTCTAAACATTTTTAAATTAAAATGCGCTTTTATTTGAGGACAAAAATGACAGTCGTTAAATTTGTGGGTTATTAAAAATAAATATTTTAATTTTTTTACGAACAAAATATATTGAAAGGGTATGAACGAATGAATGAAGTATAGAGTAAACCTTTCTATAATTTATTCATAAGATCGTATGATTAGCCTGATCCTCCAGAGGCCAGGACCATTAAGTCTTTAGAAGCCGTTCGTACCCAAAAAAAAATAGAAGGTATTGTTAAATAAAAAATCGCCCCAGATACAAAAAATAAGATTTAATAAAAAATAAATATTCTAGAATAGTGTTTATTTGTGTGTGTAAGAATTGTTGAAGTTGATTCATTTTGAATCGAAGATATTTTACGCGTGCGATGATAGCTTTTTTTGGATATTTCTTATAATTTCGATCAATGCAGGTTAGCTTGGTTTCTCCTTAATTTATCATTTCTTCCTTTCAGCTTTCGAGGTACTCACCCATGAGGCTGGTGCGATGCGAGAACGCCTTGGGCGGAGGTGCCGAGGTTCGCATGGGAGGGCAATGAGAATTCGGTTTGGGTTAAATCGAGGATGAGTTTCAAAACGGAAAAATATGAAAGATCACTCACCTTGGAATTTGTATTTTATTCTCAATATATTCACAAGCTATCTTACAAATATAAAAGTGATAAAACAAGACAGTATTATCGAAGTGACTAGTATGACACATAAAGTGATGACTTTTAAATGGATTTTTTAAATTTTTATTAGAATATTATTTTATTATTTCAATATTCTAATCTACTTTTATAGATCATTGACTGTATTACAATATTATTATTAATTAAATATACATATACTATACATAAAATTCTTTTTTCAACGCGTCAATCCAAGCACAAAAATAACGGCAGAAGCGGGATGCGAACCGCAGACCTTGGAAACCAACTATGCCCAGGTATTCATACTATATTTAGTTCGAGACCCGAGTGGTACTTACTTAAATAAATAGACTGTCGGAAAGTAATAATATTAAGCTTGTGAATAAATGATGACTGATTGAATAATAAAAAATAAAAATATACATACTTTGAATATATACTATAGCAACATCTATCACACGATGATAACAATGACATGAATACTAGTTTCAACGTCAGTCGGTCTAGGCATAGCAATGGCCAAGTCAGCTGAGCGGTATGAATACCTGGGCATAGTTGGTTTCCAAGGTCCGCGGTTCGCATCCCGCTTCTGCCGTTATTTTTGTACTTGGATTGATGCGTTGAAAAAAGAATTTTATGTATCTTATATGTATATTTAATTAATGATAACTTTTAATTCGCAAACAATAATCGAAATAATAGAACATAGGAGAATCGTTTCTTTTCTTCCCATATCCTACACAAACCACTGTCTTAAAATATTTTCACACGTAATAACATATATTATATTTAATATTTTGGATGATTTGATATATGTTTAATTGTATTTATCGACAGATTTTCAGAACGAAAGTTCCAAGTAAAAAACATTGTTCGAAGCATATAAAAACAATAGTTAATCGCATTTATTTAATAAGGTCGGATGATTAACCATGTACTTCTTAGACAATGACCAAATGGTATTAAGGGGTGGTTTATTTATAACTCGCATGTAAAAATGAAAATATTCATAATTCACAAGATGTTTATTGATAGTACTGCAGTAAAAGTTTTATTTGATCAAGTTTATTATTTTGAGATTTTAGCTATGGATATTTAAGGATCAACAACTTTCAACGACCTACCGTAATTTTTTTCAGCTTGTTAACTGTCATATTGTAAATCAGCTTCTTGGTAGAAGCATTTGGTCTCCGTTGATTGTCATATATATAAATATAATGAAAAAATAATTTATTTAGTTAAAAAAAAATAGTTTGCAATTCACCTTGGAAGTGTTTTTATTATGAAAAAAAATGTGAAAAATATGAAAGTCATTTAACGAAAATTTATTTTATGTTCTCGTATTTTTTTTATTGAGCTTTAAAATAAAAGAAATTCAAGCAGAGTGCAGATATTTATACCAGGGTTTCAGAAAGGCGATCGAAAATATACGATGGAGCAATCAATCGTTCGAACTTCCGCCTACCGCGTTATCCATCAGTTGTCCGCCTGCAGCAAAACCTGAAATGCTCTTTTTTTTCAGGATAGACATCAGACATGTGCTGAGCGCGTGCAATGGAAATTTTAATGAAGTAATTTTTAGGGAATAAAATAATATTTTACTGTGAGACAAGAATACAAGATGATTACATTATGAAAAGTGTATGTCATATTCATTATTGTAAACGTATATTGCATCAATACATTTAGTGATAGTGTAAACCATAGTATATGTAGTTTACTAATGTAGGTTATATATATTTTTTTCAGAATTAACTTTGAGGTAAATTTTTATTATTTAATAAATGACTTTTACATTTTTTTATATAGATCATGTTGAAAAAACTGTTATTAATTGGGTACAAGCGATAAATTCACAAAAGTGCGGTTTATACGTAACCGTTTCATTTTTATGATTCTTATTATAGTTCACTCAACGTGATTTATGTTGAATTTTTTTTTATTAAGGATAAATTTTCTTTAAAAAGTAAATAATGAAAAATATAAAATAATCTTTAAATAAATTAGATTATAGATAGTATACAAAATAATAAACGTTTTATAACTTAAATAAATGTCGTTATTGTATCACTAATTATATGATAAATTTTTATTTATGTCATTTTTTGTACCAAAAAATAGATTTGAACTCATAACGGATATTGCCATTGAAGGCTAAAACTATTATCCTTTCCGGGAATATTTAATACTTTTTAATTTGATCTGCGCCAAGTTTTTATGTAATTATAAAGCCATACAAAATTTCAATCCTTTCAAAATTTTTGAAACTCTAAAGGATTGTTGTTTTATAAATTTCAAATATTCACGTTAATATTTTTATAAATGGAATGTCTTAAATTAACAAATAATGAACGTTTTTAAAATGCTTTCACAATAATCAACACTTATTATCATATTGATACACGATTATTAAAAGATGGAAAAAACACATTTTCATTTATTCAGCCGATAATTCACGCATCATCCATTTCAAAGAAAATTTTAATGGGTGGTGCTCTTGAAAATATTTTTTTTTATAACCTGAATTAATAAATAAACTGAGAAAGGTATCAGTTTCATACCAATCTGGGTTTTTATAAACGAAAACACTATATAGCTTTTGAATTGAAAAGTATATATTTCACACTGCATCGGGGATCGAACCCAAAACGATTTGCAAATTTAGTTGCTGAATATAGGAGTATTAAAGAATAATTGCTTTTTATTGGAGACAAAGAAGTTAGAACTTTAAAAAATATATTTGTAATTTAAATAAAAACAATTTGGTGTTTTCGCGTTATGTCGAGCATGTAAAGATGGATGTGTTTAAGTTAAAGCTTTAAACACGAGCCTTTAATAAAAAGGGAAATCAGACGTACCGTGAATCTCTCAGAGATTAGTGAAATATTAATTCTAGAGCGCCCGACCGAAAATATGCTATACTTCAGAAATTTCAGCTTGTGTTTCAGCGAAGATTCCACCGGCCCGCTGGGTGGAAGTTCTTTAAGCAACTGTAAAATTGCTTATAATTGGATAGGAAAAGTCAGATGCTGATTTTAACGGTTTAATTTAAAGAATATTTCCTTATTTTTTGCACGCTTGAATTTACATTGCAATTTTGTATTCCCTTCAAAATTGTGAAAACTACAGAAATATGCACTTTTACATTTAATTTAAATCTTAAAGAACACACTCTACACAAATTGAATTATTCAAAAAATATAAGGATACTTTGTTGTTGCAAAGCTAAGAAAATAATAATAATATATCAAACACAATATTTTTAATAAACTAAAATTGTAATTTTTTAAAGATACTACATACAAATGCCATTGTTTCAAATTGAATTTAAAAATTTTGAATAATGTCTACATTGGATTGAGACATAATAATTATAAATTTAAATAATAATTTTAAATTTAAAGCATAATTTTATGATAATAATAAATTAAAGTAGAAAAGACCCTGTGGTTGTTCCGTTTATTTGATAAACATTCATCCATTTATTTCAATATTTGTTCTTAAAATGGGAACCGTATCTTAAAAATTGTACTAAAATCAGAAATTGCACTGTTGCGTACGAGTACTCGAATATGTTATCTTTTGTCAGCCTTGGATATTGAAATATTTAATGAATAACAGAAATATATATTTTACACATAGTCGCTGTGTGGAACCAATACATTATTATTTTGAAACAGGTATCTCATATCACCTGACACCTGAGCATCTCCCCCCGAGGTAAGCCCAGATCGCCGAGTCGAGTGCAGTGAAAGTGAGCTCAGGCATTCGGGCATTACTTGGGGAGTTCCATGCTCGTTCAGAGGATGACACTAAGTGAACAGGGGATAAGACGTTGCGAAGAGAGCAGTCGATACGGTGGGTAAGTCTCCCCTGTAGTGACTGACGTGTGCGGTCACCCTTGGCTTGTTCTGTGCTCCTGATACTCTGATACCTTTATCTGTTATGTAAAATACGTTTAAATGTCATTGGTTATCGTGTCGCATTTTGTAAAGCATTCAAAATGATGTAGGATTGAGGCAGGCAATATGACATTTGATCGTACAAAAGGATTAGCATGTATTAACTAGCAGAACTAAAATACCAAGTATATTGATGATAGTATATAAGTTTGGATCAACAATATACTACATTGAAAAGAAACGTCATATATGTATACAAAATATATTTTACATGAATATTTGAAAAAGTTGTATTAGAATACATGAAAAAATGTTTTAAAAAAACTTAAATAGAGTAGACAGAATTTCAATGGAATGATAAAATATCATGAAATCAGATTGTTAATAAATGTAATATTGAAATTAGAATAAATATTCTAATGTTTTTTCATTGTTTTTTCAATGTTTATTAACTGTTTATTGACTGTAAATTGATTTTTCAGGCAATAATTAAAACTATATATAATTCTGTTGTCAACGCAAAAAATAATATGAGGTTATACAAATACTTTTGGTCTTTAATACAATATATTTTTTCTGATAAAATCAAAACTAATTGGAAATTACAAAAATACTAGTAGTTTTAATATAAAAGCATAATAATAATCACCATCTTTTTATTCTCCTGTATGTGTTTACATAAAAAAAACAGATTTTAAATAAAATGTTGATTACTCGTAATTGAAATAATGTTTTTTTGTTGGCGAAAATAATTAAATAAATATTAATTTATATTACTTTTGAAACTTGAAAAAGAAAATAAAAATATAAAAGTTAATTACTTTTGTAAGTTAAGTAAGTTATGCGCATAAAATGAGGAAATGATTTTATTTTTATTTTTATGTTCTGAAAATAAAATGCGTTCATATAGTCGTGCTTATAGAATTATACATACAACGAGAGTCTGACATTCGTGCTAGGTGACATTGGAATCGCAGTGTCAAATAAATGCATCGAAATAAGACCAGGAATTCGCGCACCCGATCCGCGGTTCAACCGGATGACACTAAGTGAACAGGGGATAAGAATCCACCAAGAGAGCATTCGATGCGCGCCACGGTTAGCTCTATATACGGTTACTGGCGGCTCGGTCACCCTCGAGTAATTCTGCGCTCCTGATACTTCTACCTGGAATTTTGCAAACCGTGAAATCTGCAACACGCAAAGGGAGGAATTTTTCAGCGAAACGGATAAATAATAAATTCCGCGTAGATTTTTCGCTAGAGTTTTGATGAATAATTTTGAAATTCGATAAATTTGCATGTTCGGAAATATATTTTGCGCATTTGAAATTGCTCGATTGTTTCTGACAGCACTATTGCCTATCATCTGTATTGACAGCGCGTTTCAATTTGGTAAAAGTTGTTACAAAAAATAGCGAATTTGTTTATTTGTAATAAAGCAGTCTAAATTGTATTCATATGAAAGTTATAAGATTAAAAACTAATGGTTATTTTAACGTAAGAAAAAAAAAGTAATTAAATGAAGTCATAAATATTTGCATTGGATTCATATTTACATGGATCACGTAACAAAAGTTCTCTATTAGGAGACTGCACTAAGTAAATAAATATTTATAATGGATCTCATAGCGAATGCTGAAAACATTGAAAATGAATTAAGTCACTTCTAGTTGGAAAATAAGGTTATGGTTCTTACGCTGCCACAAAGTAAAGATTTTCGTATGGGTGAGTAATTCGATTTCAGTCTTATCTACTGTGTATTTTTTCAATGTATAAACGTTTTTTTTTATGTAAACACATACAGAAGAATACCGACAGATGGTGATAGTAATTTTCTTGAAGTCTCATCTGTGGAATTCTATGACGCTTACCATGGTGTATATGGCTAGCGCTGCATGTGGAGTGTTGATCCGCCAACGTCATAGACTACAGCTTGAGATTCACGCATCATCCTTTATTATTACAGGAATCTACTATGAATGGGAGGTCTTCAAGGGACGACTTTCGTCTATCACCAATTTTAATTGATAGTTTATGACTGACATTTTACGGGTGATGGATCAAATTCACACCAACCAGGGTATTTTAGAGCTCAGAACTCGATTAAGAATCCATTTTTTTTTTAATCTCCGTCGGGGATCGAACCCACGACCTTCGGCTTGCAAAGCAAACGCTTTACCATTGAGCTATGACCACCGGCAAATTATAATGAATTCGATTAAAATTGGACTATTAATAAGAATTACAGAACTAAAGCCTCACAAGTATTACATAATCTAACTACAATAAAAAATCAATGTAAGCATCGACTAAATTTATGGTGTATCGTTTTGGAGATCAGCGATTCTAACAAAAGCACAATTTCTGTAATATTTAAGCGTGTAAGATGTGTGGTAAGAATGATTATTTTTACAGAATTAGTATGATTACATTGACGTTATAAACTTAAGAGTTATAATTCTTACCTAATCAATTAATATATGAAAAACATTGCTCAAGACCGGCGACTATATTAAGTTTTTCATATATCTCCCATCTATTTCGCATGACATCTAAGCAATGACAACGAATGCAAGGAAAAGTGAATAAAACACCTTTTTTATAAATATCTTTTTATTAAATGTGATGTACAAGATTTTTGTCAATGATTCTACGTTATATACCCAGCGTAATAGATAAGTATAGGTTTATTAGGTAGCTGGTTCATCCTGGGGTTATTTAATAGCGCTCATTAGCAACCTTGCAAAGCCAACGTCATCTGTCACGTGGTTTGAAATGCAGATCGCCTGCAGGCCCATCTGGTATGCAAAGTGTTCACTAATAGGATATCACTATATTAACTGTTTGAGCGTTAAGGGTCATGAATTAAAAAAAAGGTATTGCTTGTTGCCACGAGTCATTGGTGAATGATTGGTTGATTGAGTTGCTTTTAATGACCAAATAATGCAAGTCATTAAAATGCACCATGATGGTCTTCTTCACGATATTGTGGAGGGGATGGTTGAGGGTAGAAACTGTAGAGGGCGCCCCAGACGGGAGTATTTGCAGCAAGTATTCGAGGACATGAAATGTAGTGCTTATGCTGAGCTGAAAAGGGTTGCGGAGGATCGAGAGGAATGGAGATCGAGATGCAAGATTCTGTTGCTGCAAACCAATCCACCGGATTGATACTACGAAGAAGAAGAATGCAGGAATCTGGAAAATTTGGCTTTAATAATCTAATCTTAAAATGATACAAAGTAAACAACTAAATATGCTTTTCATGCTATATCTGCTGTCTTTTCAAAGTCTCCAGGCTTTCGATATGCAAGTGAACATCCGAGTGCAAAAATGTCTTGGAATTAGTGATGTACAAGTAGCTTTTAAAACTGTGCGGGCAGTTTTGCGGTGAATATATGTTTGAGACTTGTAAAATTAAAATATTTTAAAAATATGTAATCAAAACTGCTGCTGCTTTTTTCAGACGATCTTGTCATTCTGAAAGGCCATCGGGAACTATAAATATAATGTACTCGGTGGACCTTCAGTAGGTAGAGCATAAATAAGATGAAGTAGCGGATATAAAAATGATGATGATGGTGATAAAATAATAAAATACATAGCCAAAAATGTCTGTCGTCCGATTATACCTTCATGTCAAGAGTACGAGTATTAAAGAGCCCAGAGTGATGTCAAAATTGTTTTCTTTTATGATTCTGAGTATGAAAACAATACACAAATTTCAGTACGAAATATATTATTTATAAGGATTATCATTACTGACCCACAGTACTCAAACCACAGTAGTCTCGATTCTAAAGCACTAGTTACATTGGCGCGTCCGGTCCGTGATGCCGGAAGCGCGGCCGGCGGAAACTGTTCGTGCCGGAGCCGTGACTGACGGTAATGGAGAGGCGGCGCCGCAGCTTCACTAATGAGACCACGGGATGCCTCTCGCCTACCGTAAACTGATATCAGATATTGGATATTGAAGGTTTAGACTTTTACAATTTTTCGCAAGTACTTTTAAGATGAGAGGTGGAGGATCGAGATTGATGGAAAACATATGCGGGAGACCTACGTTCAACAGTCTTCGAACACAGGCTGATGATGATGAAATGAATGAGTTTTGAGATTAATTTAATAACGATTTCACAATATTTAATACTACAAGATATTTGACTAAAATCAAGTGATTATTGTAATATTATAAATTTAATATAATGTTTTGCTTGTATTTTTTATTTCCTTAAATTACAATCACACGAAAGATGTTATAAAAAGAGAAATAAGAAAAAATATTATGATAAACAATAAAATGTAAGTATTTTGAACAATATACGAATTTGATGTAGTATTGATTTTAAGTATTCACTTTGAGATCCATTTCAAATATTAAATAATCGTACATATTTTATACTTTATTTTAATATGAATCACGTTGAGTACTGTTTATTTACATACTGTACGTTATTAGCTTCAGTAAAAGCTTCTTCAGTTATTCAGATATACAAACGTCCTGAGAAACAACGGTCTTCGAATATGCAAATTAGCAGTGCTCAACAAAATCAATTGTAAAGTAAAATAATATGTTTTTAATAAATGTATTAAATGTAATTGCTTCATTTTTTAACTATAATTCTTCGTCAATTTCAATATTTGCAAATATGTAATAAAGGATTTTTAGAGAACTAATGAAATAAATTCTAAACAATGGAATTTAGACAAGTGAGTACAAGATGTAATGGTAGGACATTTACGTCATAGGAAAAGGCTTCAAGAAATAACAGCAAGCAGTTTCAAAGAATGCAAAACAATTTTATTGTTATTATTTAATTTAAAATAATATTTCTAACAATTAATTGAGAAAATTGGATAAAAGTTAATGCGTAAATTTATATCGTCGTATGTGCAAAACATATACAACTATTTTTAATTGTGGGTAAAATTTTATCCTCGAGTTGAAACTAGAGTATCAAAAGCTCGTATTTATGACTGGACCCTTGTCAGTCTGATACGAGAGCTTTTATTGTTAGCTTTACTATCATCCTCGGCGCTTTGAGCGCATGTGTATATAATATGGCGGAGGTTCAAACGTGAAAATGTATAAAACGTGATCTCTGTGAAAACAAACTACCCAGACGATTTACCGTCAAATTGGATATTGATTTTGATTCATGTTTCTAGCTGCAAGTCGTTAGAGCTTTAAAGCACAACCAATGCACTTGTAAAGCAACGGATTTTCTGGAAATGGATTAAACATGAGGCCTGATTCATTTTCGTTTCGGAAAAATGTATTTCTAGTTATAAGAAAGCACCAGATTGTTTAAAAATTTAATAATTAAATCATGATAATATTTATTATAAATTATAATTCTTTTTTGACTTATTCCGACTTATTACTTATTATTTTATTGATGTTATAGAGTTGATGATTTTTTTATATCCTAAATTGGTTGATAATTTATAATAAGTTATTATGTACCTTACAAAAAATGCAAACATTATATTAAATCCATAACTATTTTAAATTCGTAATAATATAAAATAAAACATGAATATTGACAAATAACAATTCTTCGTCAAACATCAGCATTACATGTAATGCTCATGATAATTTAAAATAAGTTATTATGTACCTTACAAAAATGCAAATATTAAACATCAGCATTACATGTAATGCTCATAAAATAAGAAATATATATTATTACTGTTAACATAGTTATAATTGTATTTCTAGGGATATTACGGAGTCAGAGCGTTCAATAAACAAACATTAAACATATGAAATGATAAACTTCGTATAAAATACTGAGTTTTAACTATTTATTTGTCTATTGGTTTCGGTTAAATCACACTATCTTCTGGACAAACATTTTTTTCTGGCCATTGTACTTACGTACGTTGGTTTCAAAACATATAAAATATATTTTAATAATTAATGTAATAAGTGGAAGTATTTCCGTTTTGTACCCGTTTGATTAAAATAATTATTAGGAAAATTTATTTCAACGAAAATGTTTGCATTAAACCAGTTCAAATGCCTTGCTTCGTGAATAATCCAAACGATTAATTGAAATTTTTGGATCTCGAATTTATTCCAAATTAATGTAGTCCCTTTCTTGTAGGCCGAACTCTGCGATAAAAGCCTCTCGCGTGAAGCGGAGTAATCTACTCTCTACCTAATTATATATAAATTAGATGCTGATTAAGACCCCTTTCATCCAGGTAGAAAAGCGAACTCCGAGTACGAAACTTTGCTTAATTTTCCTTCTCCCTGAAAGTTTTTCGCGGAGATCGATATTAAGTATTTAGAACTAAAGAGATAGGTGAACTTTTACTTGTAAAAACAAAGTTTACCCCCATTCTTATATTACTCGCTGAAATAGTCATTACCAAGTATATTATTAATAGACTGAGATATAACTGAATCGAAAAATCTACGATCGCAATTTAAATGAAAAATAAAAAAAATATTTTCATTATTTTCATTATTTTCCATGTAGTATGGATGAGAAATTCAGACTATAAACTATTTATTATATTTTGAGCATTTATTTAAATATAAATTAGATATTTTAAAAATCAAAACAAGTTAATTTTGTTCATAACCACTTGGTTTACAGTTTATTTTCTACTAGTTTCGGTAGCACCTTTATAATCTTCAGAACAACACTTACAACTAAGCTATTAATATAGAAAAAAGATAAATAGTCAATCAGTGGGGGTGGAGAGGGGGAGTAGGAGTAAGGGTTCACACTGGATTGGCCAGGGGAACGAAGTGATTTACTGGAAATATATCTAGAATTAGATGTCAATTGAACTGACGGATAACTTAAAAAAATGATCATAATGTAGTAACTATGATTTATTTGTTAATAAACGTCTTTAGTTGTAGGGTGTTTGAAAAGTCATTCACGTAATTTTTTTATATATTGTATTTATTTGTAGAAGCTGCCATTTACAAACTATCCTCAGTAATAAATAAAATGTAATTTTTTTATGACGCTGGCTGAAAAACATTTTTCCAAGATTTTTGCTAAGCTTTCATACTAAGTAAGTCATTTTTTCAACGTGTGAGCTAAAAACGATAAAAATGCTTTTAAACTCTATTTTTGATTAATCGAATAAGTTAAAATAAAATAATAAAAGATAAACTATGTTGAAAAAAGTGTTTTATATTATTATAATATTTATTTGAATCACATTATCCTACTGAAAGTTTATCTATTATGTATAAAACCGAAACCATATTTGAAAATGTTACTATTTTTACTATAAGGTTGCATGCAAAAAGCCTTGATTTTCTCTGCACGGAGTTACGAATTTTACGTGACTTCCTTCACGGGTGGAAGACTGTATTCTCTGCACAGTAGCTTGTAAGCCGTAGGGGGTCGAAGAAGGCTTCGCGGGTCCACAGCCTCAAAGTCCGAGCTCCTGGACACATGTGGCGTCGACTCGGCCCGGCCGAAAACTTTTCTCATTTATTCCCGATTCAATATGTCGCAATTGGAGGGACGCCGCCGATATATAAAGCGGGCGAAATAAAAGTAAGTTATTGGGGACACTTCTTAATACCGGGGGCCGGAAGACGCGCGTGTTGGAAAAGGGTTTTATTTAGTCCAAGTTATTTATGTTATTGGATTGTTAAATTACAAAAGTTATCAATGTTTCGGATAAATGTTTTATAATGATGTCCACTTCAGAAGTTTTATCATCTTCTTGCTTTTTTATTATATTTTATAATAAACAGTAAAAGTTTTTCTGAATGCAATAATAAACAATATGTTGAAAACCAGTTCCATATTTTTATGTATTTCATTTTGTTCAGTTATATTGATAAATATTTTTAATAAAGTTGGGGTTTTGACTGACAATACTTGCGAAATCATAAATTCATTAATCATTTTAATTAAAAATAATCAATCTTTAAATTTTATTATTATTTATTTAAATAAATTTAAAATATATTTTTTAGAATTAATTTAAAAATCAATAAGAAATTATTTTCTTTATGTAAAAAAACCTGTGATGATAAAGCAGAAATTAATTTCACTTCTCGGTGCTTATAAAATTAAATAACGAGAATACATATATTAATAACTAATTACATTGTTTTTTGATTGTTTTTGGTAGTGTTATCAGTAATGAACTCAATGTTGTGAACTCAATGTTAGTAATTACAAACGTTTAGTATTATAAACTGATGTATGATATGAGTTAAAATAATTATATATTCTTTATTCTCTATATAACCGAAGTTAAGTAACGTTTGACGCTGTCAAAAACTTGTTATATTATATAACAATCCCAAAGTATTGTTAGTGGTACCTGTTGAGTGCTGTGTGTCATTGATTGGGCTGAGCCACCCCTTATGATAAATGGTATGCACCGAGAAAATCTATAAAATCGTACTGTATCTTTGATTCAGTTGGTACAGTTTATTAACTCATTCATACCTACATCGAGAATCACAATTCAAAAACGAGTTTTTCAGTCGAAGTAGAAAGTCATCAACCATTGAATATACAGAATGAATGACGAAATGAGATGTCACACTAAGCTTTAATTTTAAAATACTGCCTGAAATAAGTGATTTAATTTCACTTTTGATTCGCCAGAGAAGACGAGACATTTATTGTAATTTTAAAACCGAAAGTATCAGTCGACGATGCCATAACGAGTCTAATGTTATTTTAACGTATAATTTTTGCAATTTAAATATTGTAATGTGCCGGATTTCTCGCGCCTTTTTTCTTATATCCGGCGGAAAAAGTGGGAAATGTGGCGCTGCACGGATCAGAGATAAAGCTGCTCCGTCAAAATGAGATTTCGTAACGACCGTTGCAGGCAATATGAATAAAAATTTTGCTATTAAGGAATGAAAAACCAAATTCGTTGGCCGATTTTTAAGAAAACATTCGTAAACATCTTAAAGACCCCCTTACTATTGTTCTATAATAAATGGACGTAATATTCGTAGAACGAATGCCAAAGAACATTTTATTATAGCGCAGTAGTTGTTCACAAGATTCATGTTATACATATTTTTGCTATTAAGTGTGAATGAAAAACTAACAAATTATTAAAGAAAATGCAAAGTTGATTTTTAAGAAAACATACAGTATATACTGTAACTTGTTAAAAGCAAATAATTTAAATTATTATTTAGAAATTACGGACGAAGTATTTTTTAGTTTCAACGACTGAAGTGATATGTGTTTATAAAAAAATAATGAAAGTAAATGTTTAAATTTTCATTCAATGAGTAAGATAGTTTACTATAAAGAAACAAAATTAAATAAAAACTCTTCGTTCTACCAATAAGAAATATTCTGAAATGAATTATGCACAATCAATACAATTTTTATTATATTGTTTGGTTCACCATACAACTAATAATTAGCCTAATAGATGTTCTATTACTCTGATGATAGTGCATTTCTCTTATATGTATGCATTAGGGCTGTTGCAGCTGAACCACTAGCGGACCACATCAATATCAATACTGTTCAGAGGCTAGAGAACCACATAGTTGGTTAGTGCCTAAAGCTCCCAGTATGCACTCTGTAGGATGCACTGATGTACAACGTGGTCATGAATTACCGTGACAAATTGAGATATGAAGATCTAATTGGTTTTGATGTGATTTATAAATTGAGGTTTCTGTTGAACGATACATTTCAAGCATTGATACATTACCTAAATTACTGAGTTAAAACCATTTAGAGACGCAACAGCTTCATATATTTTGACGTTCACTTGAGAGCAGTGGTCTGCATAAAATCTCTCTCTCTGGCTTAGAACCTGGGGTACATTGATGATGCTGTCATCATAAAACACTCTGCTGCAGATCTGAAAGGCATCATAAACTGGTTGCAATTGAACTATTTGTGACTGATGATGAAAGTAATTGCAAAAAATGTCAAGTTGCTATGTAATATCGCTTACTAAAGTTATTGAGAGGGTCGAAAGTTTCTGATATATCGGCAAATGATAACTGAGAGTGACGCCACGCAGAAAGACTTCGCCTTGGTAACATACAAGCGTCATTAAACTACACACACATACGTCACAACTTCACACACACATGTTCTATAATAAAAAATGGCGAATAAATTCTTAATAATCATTTTATTTTCACACACATAGTTATTATTCATTGAAACAAAGTGCCGCCTTTTGGTTTGCAGCAACAAGATCTTGCATCTCGATCTCCACTCCCCTCGATCCTCTTCAATCCTCTTCAGCTCAGCATAAGAGCTATAACTCATGTCCTCCAACATTTGCTGCAAATACTCCCGTCTAGGGCGCCCTCTACAGTTTCAACCCTCAACCTTCCCTCCCACAATGTCGTGAAAAAGACGATCGTGGCGCATGATGTGACCAATCCATTGGGCTCGCCTCTCTGAGATGGTTCTTACTAGGCGCCTATCTTCCTTGATTATGCTAAGAATCTCATTGTTCGTGACGTGGTCGCTCTAGGAAATTCTGAGAATTCTCTGTATGACCACATCTCAAAAGCCTCTAGTCTTTTTTCATCACTTTCAGATAAGCACCATGTCTCACAGCCGTACATCAAGATGCTTCAAACAAAACATGAGCCTCTATTAAAACTTTATTTTCATTTGGTTGCGAATGTTGGCATATCACCAAAAATATAATAATCACAGATGTTTACGATTAAGTATACGTTCTCACATTTGTAATTTGATTATGTTATTGTAATGTTGGATCTTGCTTTGGTAACTAATAACTAAACACGTCTATACAAAGTCTACGCTCAGTGATCCATCATTGTTTTAGTGTTTCACAAATTATTCGTAAATAGATTCCCCTAAATAATCTCTATGCGTCCTTGTGTCCCGCCGTGTTTGCGTTTCATTCCGCACTGTGTTTACCCCACGTGTCTATTAGATGAGACATTAGTACATACCACGTGCAATCCATTGCGAACTTCACGGTCTTCTGTAAATATTACCACTCTAAAGTCTCATCTCTAATTTATGACTCATATATATTTAGTCGCCTAAAAAAGCCAATTTTATTGCTACTGTAAAAAACTCTACAACATTTTCAAATTTCACACTAGACTGTGCCTGCGTTTGTATATATAGGATTCGTATATGTATGATCCAATAAACATCAGATTTAATGTACTTTCTGTGTCCGAGTGTCCCTAGATAGTTGACTTATATTGATACGTCTAGATTAGAAATAAAATATTTTTTACCCTCTTTTTTAATACCATAGATTGGGTTTAGTTGCTCTGCCAGTGTCTATTTCAATTTGAATTTCTTTAAGAAGCAGATAAATAAAAATTTAAAATACTACTAATCAGGAAGATTAAGATACGGTACTGATGGTCCAGCATGACAGGTGACAAAATACCAAAGTGTTTCTTGACTACAGGAAGACTACATAAAAGAAGGCGAGATCACTAGCCATCTTCATATCAGAAATCTGAGTAATAATAAGACATAGTGATAGATAATTCAAATAAGAATAATATGCTTAGTTATTATAAGGTCACAATTCTTAAATAGCGTACGAAAAATGGCGGACTAAACAAAATTATGACAATCAATTCCTATCCTTTTAAAAAAACAGAGCAAAAAAAAACTAAAAATATTGTAAATTTTCGATATTTTGATGTATGAAAATATCGATCGGTTTTGCATAAATTGTTTTTGTTGTATATACTCGTAAATATAATGCTCTTGCATATATTATTTTCTTCGCGAATGTCGTAGACTATAATTAGCAAGGAGCACTTTCAATATCTAATTTACAACTCTATACTTCCTTAGAGTTCCTTCTGCCTTTGAGTAATTTAATACGATGCTCTTTAAGATGCTCGCGTGGAAAATATCTTAGAATTTATGAAGAGTATTTTCTTACCGCATCACACAAAAAAGAAAATTTAAACTGATGGTTAAGGAATATAATTATGCTTTGAATCATTCCTAATTACTACTTAATTAATGCATAAATAAAGCGCACAAAACATTGTAAATATTTCCATATTATATTGATATTATCTTGATTTAACTCTTTTAGGCTGATGCCGTAAAGCCTCGAAAAGCGATCTCTTGTCTCTTATTTTGTTCGCTCGCCTGACGCCAAAATATTTGTTATGACAGTGGGTCAATTTCCTGTTGGTACCACTGTCATCTTGAATTTACTTTTCTCGGCAGAGATAGTTGGCACCGCCGAGGTGTCATAGCACGCCGTGAGCTGTCAGTGAGACAACGCTCGTGACCGTTATGGGCACGCCTATATGGCATGTGCCGGATGCGAAGTGTTTGACAAATAAACGTGTATAGTGGACAAAAACAAGTTCTTTATATTGTGAACCAGATCCTGCATCATTCATCAAGTAAATCGATGTCCTAAATATGAGACGAGGATGTCAATATATATAAGTTATTTTAAATAAAAATCGATTTTAAGTAAGTAATGACTTTTGTGAACAAAAATATATAATACTCGTATAATACAATGAAGTCCGGCTTAATTTAAAGTTTAGTAAACGCAAGTAAATTTGGTTTTTCAATTTTTTATTATTGCGTCCTATTTAATTAAATAATGCTCCTGGGACACTGATGACTAACTGTTTTTATTTGTTTTTATTTACATCGGATTGTCACTCTTTACCGCAATAGTTCGTAGATGTTCATCTCAGTGGTATTTAAAAAGTTTAATATATATGATATTTTTCTATCATTCCTAAATTGATAACTAAAAAAATCATTTCCTTTAAAATCCTAACTAACCATGGACTGATTTTATGCGTTGGTATCGTGCTGTATTTGGAATGTCCAATCAACTAACTGTATAAACAACTATACTTATGATTAGTTTTAAGGTGACATATAAATACTTTATTACTCGCATTAAAAAAAAGGGATATATTAATGTGACGACATTATACAACTGGCAATAAAAAAAATAATCTTTTTGTAATTTTAAATGTCTTAAATTCACCGAATAAAATACATCCTTCCATAACCAAATTCAGCATAACAATATCATTTTGTTTAAATACAGTACTTTTTATTACCTCTATTGAATACTTACAATAGTATATACATTTAATTGTGGTTTTATATTACAGATAATCTTTTGAGTGTATCCCACGTACTTGTTTAAAATATAATTTAAAATGTGAAGTATTTTCTTGGATGTAGTTAATGCTTAAATATTCAAAACGCTGCCTACGAGTATTTCCCGAGTGTTGCTCTACTTCATCTGTATACCAGTATTGTTTGAAGATGGTGTATCATTACATGGTTGGTGAATACCTAGGTGACATGTTAAGTAACCGAAGTATGTGTTAGGTTTGAACAGAGAGTATATTTAATTAGTTCTGTGTCTAAATATAATATAGTATTAAAATGTAATCATTTTCTATATTCCTACTAGAAAATAAATTGCTCGTTTATACACTTCGTAAAACTTTGTATTTTAAAATAACAATACTAAAAATTTTATAACTCATTTTACATTGTCATCCAATCATATAAGTAAACTAAGGAAACTATGGTTTCTTTGAAAAAAGATACTAAGTGAAAAAACTAATCAATTTGTTTAGAAAAAAAAAGTTTTGATAATATCAGTATATTTTTAAATATAATGCATTCCATGTTGGGTATCAAAAACTCGCTGAATGAACAGATAGAACAATCCAAAAACTTTTCAATATAAGTTAAAATTGAGTTGACTAAATAAAAAACTGCATTTATATAACACACTACATAATAAGTAATATGATTTCAGCGTGATTGACTCAAAACTATTTTTTTTTACTTCATATTCATGAATAGTGTGAATTTTTACATCAATGGCATTTTTGTTTCATCGTTATACAGTGAAATATTAAACAGTATTAAATGACTTTTAAATACGTTACTGAAAAGGGTCAAATTTCATAATTAAGACAATTACAACCGAATTAAAAACTGAGCTTACGAAGTGAAAGAGCAGGCAAGGCAGCCTTTCATACTACAGTTGGTTAAAATAAGAAACTGAACTTGGCTGAGACATGTTCTCATGTAGAAAACATAAGCTACGATAGCTGCGTTTTCTTTACCCGCCATTCTAAAGGGCCCTCGGAAAATATATACTCGTATAATGTAGTTGGAGGTACTCAGGACTGATATGGGATGAAACGTAGACCAGAGCTTGTGTCAGTGATAAGTGAGAGCCATATGTTCCAGGGAGACAGATATGGAATTGTGATTATGTATATGATCATACAAATATAGTTGTAAAATGACGTTTATAAATTACGGTTATAAATAATGATGTATTTTTAATTAAATATATATTTTTTTGTACAAAGAAAGATTATGCATACTTTGACAAATATATTCTTAAGGTGATAGCAAAATTATTATTAATGGCAGCTTAAATTATGCATCAGTAGTATGATAATTACGTTCTGGATCGTATGTGGCAATTACCTTTACGCATTTTAATGCGCCCTCCCATATATGGTGTATGTACGTGGAAGGAACATCATTAAGCAATTAGTACAAATTAGTTAAGTGAATTAGTTTGATGGATAGAGGAGAGATATAGCTTGTCTGGAGTTAAACTTAATTTGATAGAGTGAAACATGTACATAATATCCAAATATGTATAATTCGTCACAATGAAAAGTTATGTTTCCATAAATAAATTAAAACAATACATATTTATTGTTATTTTTCAATAATGTTTTGAATTGTTTTCGATTATTATGTACTGAAAAATAATAAGATTGGTCTGTATTTGCCTAATTGATGGATCCTTAACTAAAATTCACCACCATTTCAGATTCTAAGCCTTTCATGATTTCGCACCTCCTAGTAGCAGGTAATGCAATCAATCGGATTGCTGCCTATTAGACAAAATTTCATTGATTAAAACAGTAGACGCAGTTTTCGGTTGATTTAAACTATAATTATCCTTGGTTTTTTATAAGACAAACGATTATTTTTCATTACATTTGACCTTTTAATAAAGATAAAAATAAATAATACAAAAAAACATTTATATATATTTGTCACTGCATCCGTAAATAAAGAACGTTATCAACTCACTGTGATTCTGGATTAAAAAACGTATCAGAACATCAAGGGACAGGAATTTAAATTAGTTAAATGGCTTCCATAATTCGCTACGCAGACCGAGAGTTCATACATATCACAGAGCTTTGCTGATTTCATGACTTTTGATTCAAAGTATCCTGGTTCATTTGAATGAGCGCATCGCTGTGAAGCTATGGGATGCCAAAGCTCCCAGGCCCTTTGAAGTCCTCCCCGTGACTGTTGGCCTGAAGCCCTGCGAGCTTTCGTGACTCGGTTGGTTCCCGATACAATCTCAAAGAGAGACGGTGTTCCTCTATAGGGCTGAACAAATTTTTATCTGGTCCTTCCACTTGAATGGAAATGATACCGTTGGAAAAAGCGCGTAATTGATTGATAATACTTTTTGATCAGGATTATAAAGCGACAGGATATATTTATAAAAAAACAAGGCATATATGTACAAAATAAACGAGTTAATTGATATTTATTACCAATAACAGTTAATAAGTATTATAAACGCAAAAAAAAAACTGTTTTCTTATCAAGCATATTTTTAAAGGAAAAAATTGTTTAGTATAATTGAAAATTATAAAGTACGAGTAATGCATCTTTGAATTTCTAAAAAATATATTATATTTTAAATAAAAACTCTATAAGTATCTGGTATCGACGGATTCATAAAATTGATTAACAAAAAACATACCTTTAAAACAATGAAAACGAAGTATATAAATAGAAAAATAGTAATTTAAAGGTAGCTTTCATAATCAACAAGACAAGGGACGTTCGTTTGATAGGAAGGGTCTAGCCTTAACTTCACATTTTATTTACTTCTTCGAATAGAAAAGTAAAAGAGACCCGATTCCACCACTTGCAACATGTACATTAACTATTCAACAGTTTTTGAATGCGCTTGGGTTACAAAATACAAAAGATCTACACGAGGAGACTATGTAGTTAGAAGATTTATAGTTAAAAAATTCTATGCTCAAAAGTGATCTCAACAATAATGTTGAAAACAAGAATATATTACGTTGCATATCTTAAAAATAAGAAAGGACATTAAGTATAGATTCTGAAATTTTTATTTTTAAAACAAGTGTGTGAAGAACCTATTTTCAAATGTTAATATACGAGTATTTAGTAATCTATTAGATAGAATCAATGATTGAGTCATTAAACTAGGAGTGTGGTTCAATATTTGCATAAGATTATAATAAGTTATTGTGCGTAGTAATGGGAAAATAATGAAATATTTCATAAATTATTTAAATAATTAAATTGTTAATTAAATAATTTACAAAATTAAATTAATAATATTGTTATATATTTGACGCAGTAAAATACATGTCTTTTTATGGTAAGTAGATTAAAAAGATACCTTAAAAATATTATAAATGATGTGTAACTGACAATCGTACTTTTTTTTACATAAAATAAAATTGTTATGTTCACGGAAGATTGAGCACGTAAAAAAATGAAGGCAAAAATGTTCTTCGTTCGCGTCTCGAATGGAAGTATTTTTCATTTTAACAGGCATTTTGCACCTCAAAAATATCTAAGTTGCACTATAAAACTCCCTAAGGCGTAGACAATCGTTATTAAGGCCATCGAATGCATACAAAGTGACGCATTTTCGGGAAGGCTTATGGCGTTTTTGAAGGCTCCGGCTGCGGAAGGCTTCGCGGGGTGAGGAGGAGAGGTGCTAAGAAGTCTTTATGACGCGTTTATGTGTTTTCAGACACCTGCGACCTGAAAGATGCGAATCTGTTTTTATTTATTGAAGAAAAACCTTACTTTCGGGTTCCTCTAACATCTATTCGTACTATAAAACCATTTTTGTAATCATAATTTTGCTTTTAGGAAGTATCACGTGATTAACATCATAAATGCAGTATGGTTTTGAAAATACTTGGGACTTCTTGAAAACAAGATACCTATTATGTTGTAATTGTTGAGAAGTGTATAAAAAAAACCTTATACATGTTATCTTAATTATTAAAAACCTTTAAATAAAAATCTTTTAAAATCCTGATATATTTAAAGGATAAATATTGATTTTTGTAAAAAAAGAACCCTCAAAATATTTTGAAAACTTTTGAACGAAAGATTATTTATTATTTTTTCAATCCAAATTTAAATGATATTATTGAAAGCCATTTAAAAATATAATAATTTTCTTGCTACTAGAGCAGACTCTTATATTGTGAAACTGCTCGATTTTGATATATGTATTGCATCAAGTGTTCGAGGACATGAGTTGTAGCTCTTATGCTGAGCTGAAGAGGGTTGCGGAGGACCGAGAGGAACGGAGATCGAGATGCAAGATTCTGTTGCTGCAAACCAATCCACTGGATTGATACTACGAAGAAGAGTGTGAAGATGATTGATAATGGTGAGTGCTATGGGAAACGTGTAATTACGAGTATGCTAAAAGTGAAAAATTATGACAGCCATATGCTTATATAGGACAGAAATACTGTAGACGAGGATTGTGAGTTTTCATTTGTACGACAATATATTTCTTACAAAAAATATGAATAACTATGCAAAATTTGATATTTCTATTCTGTATTATCGTCAACTCTTTCAAAAATATAATATGAAAAAGTGTTTGAAAATCCACAATTTTTAATATGTATGCAGTGTCGTAGAATATATTATTTTTATGTCACACAATTTCGCAAATGTATTCTATTTCACTGCAGTAAAAAGTCGCAGGCACCTGCTGACGATATATATCTTCCAACTAAATATTAACGACCGGAAAAAACCTTTTAAAAGTAGAAAAGTACCATTCGCGTCTCAGGTAAGAAGGACTGAAAGAGAGTCTTTCAGAAGGGAAGCTCTCAGACATATAATAATATATGCTAGGACTCGCGAAGTGCTGTTTTTTAAATTGAACATGGAGATTTATCGAACTATATAAATTTCGCGTAACAGCTGCGCTCAACGCGATGAAAACAGGAATTTAAATTGAATTTTATGCAGAATTTATTGACATCATAAGCAGCTGGAAGAGATATCCACGTGTAGCCCAGGTGAAATGAAATATCATAGCCGCTTGGCGGAGCACAAATACGACACGTGTGTCAATTTGCGGCGGGCAAAGGAAACTCACGTGTAATTTGTTTATTCGTGCCCCAAATATTTTCGCGAAAACACCTATACAAAGCGAGAAAATTGAAGTCTTCCACGAGATGAAAAGCGCGCAAGTTGTTTGTATTTATTTGATAAATCACTTAGGGAGAACAAAAAACTTATTTAAAACATTACGTTTTTATAAAATAAATTTGTATTATTAAGGTCGTGGGTTCGATCCCCGACGGAGATTAAAAAAAAAAAAGGATTTTTAATCGATTTCTGAGCTCTAAAATACCCCGGTTGGTGTGAATTTGATCCATCACCCGTAAAATGTCAGTCATAGCCTATCAATTAAAATTGGTGGTAGACGAAAGTCGTGCCGTGAAGACCACCCATTCATAGTAGATTCCTGTAATAATAAAGGATGATGCGTGAATCTCGGGCTGTAGTCTATGACGTTGGCGGATCAACACTCCACATGCAGCGTTTAGCCATATACACCATGGTAAGCGTCATAGAATTACACAGATGAGACTTCAAAAAAATTACTATCACCATCTGTCGGTATTCTCCTGTATGTGTTTACATAAAAAAAAAAACATACATATACACGTCAATGACCATCTATATTGACATTATTATAAGATTTTAAAACATATTTCGCCAGGTGTTTTGAGTAGCTTAAGAATGTTTATAAATAAAAAATGTATTCCGATTAATAAAAAAAAGTCATCCCACCAAGAAGAAAGGTATCCTTTATTGAATTATAATATTTCTCAAATAATCATTATCGGTTATTTGATTGACAACATCATATATTTGTGCACATCTGTGGTTATCGATCTTCGTTACCGTCTCCAGGTCTCGGTTGTCAGTCCATAACTTTTCTCCTCTACCTGCAGTCTTCGCGCTTAAATACAAAGCCTACTTCAATTTTCAACGTGAAACTAACTACAAGCTCAAAGTCAATATATGTTAGTAAATAAATAAAGTTTAATTCTATATAATGCACACTTTGTTTATAGTATGCATTAAAAGAATGCCAATTGATAGTAAAATTTATGCTTATAACGTTTACAAATATATTCCTACAGCTTAGATTCTCGAATGCCTAACTTAACTTTGAGTTCGCCATACGTTTTGCCCGCTTTGACTATTGATGATAAACTAATTTCATTAATCATAATGTAACAGTTGCGGAGGACACTTTCTCCGAGACAAAGTGATGTCATTTGTCCTCGTTTAAAGTTGTCTTGTAAGCCTTCGAGGGTCAAATCAACCCTCAACATTACAAATTAAGGTTGTGTTTTGCTCACGAGGAAACTTTAGTTGCGAAAGATAAGTTTCAACATTACCACTAAAATGCATACCAAGAAAAGCACTTGCATTTAAAGCAAACGCTTAAATCACATTTTCAAGGCAATTAAAATTCAAGGTGTTCATACAATTTACTTCACCTTATTTTTGGATATTTTTGTATTTTTTTTTATGTACACACATACAGGAGAATACTGACAGATGGTGATAGTAATTCTGAAGTCTCATCTGTGGAATTTTATGACGCTTAACAAAGTGCATATGGCTAAGCGCTGCATGTGGAGTGTTGATCCGCCAACGTCAAAGACTACAGCCCGAGATTCACGCTTCATCCTTATTATTATAGGAATTTATTATGAATGGGTGGTCTTCACGGGACGACTTTTATGTACCACATTTTTAAATTAATAGGCTACGACTGGCATTTTACGGGTGAGGGATCAAACCCATACCAACCGGGTGTATTTCAGAGCTCAGAAATCGTCTTTTTATTTTTATTTTATTTTTTAATCTATCGTCGGGGATTAAGCCCACGATCTTTGGCTTGCAAAGCAAACGCTTTTTTTTGACCATTGAGCTACACCCGCCGAAATTTAGTGTTGCAAAAGAATTGTATATTTATTTTGATTCGTAGGCTCTTACATACACAATATTATACTATCAAATGTTTATTTTTTTATTCTTCTCATATCTATTCCATAATTTCAATATTTGTCAAACGAAAATTGCCACTACTCAATTCTGTGACTTTAAATTGCCAAGACAAAGTTGTACCAAGAAAACTCTGCACCCGAAGGTCCAATTAAGACTTTTCATTTATAAGTTTATCTGAAAATTAAACGGCTAACTTAGGAATTGAATCGTAGACAACTATTCTAATTATTATAAACACGTAATGTAATACGCCAACTTTTGATGTAGACAAAGGTAAATTTCAAGAAAGATTGAATTCATATCAAATTCAAATATTTTCATCATTTCATTTTGAAAAACATAATACAAAAATGCTTTGTGCTATGGTTGTAAGTTTGTAAAAAAAATGATTTTTTTATTAACTTTTGAAATCAGTTTTTTTTAATACTTAAAAAATATTTTATTTGCATTATATGTATGCTTTAAAAAAAATGCTTGCTCAAAATATGTTACATTACTCAAAAAACCATTTAATTTTATTCAGTTATTGTGTTCTCAATCTGAAATTAAAAGCATGTTTTATTTCATAAATTTTATTTATTAATGATCAATATGAAAAATATATTAATAAAATGAAAAAGACAAAGAAAAAGAATCAACTTTGTGTGTCATCTAATTTGTCAATAAAAAAAGTAATTAAAAATAAATATTAAATCCCATGCCACACACAAGATCTTATCTTTAAGTGGTGTGGTAAGCGAATGTAAAAAAAAAAAAAAAAAGATTGGAAAGTAAATTACTATGTAAAAAATGTATCTTTTTATATTTGATTTAAAAAAAAATATTAAATTTGAAATGTTTTATATCAACACATTTATTTTGGAAAAATCTTTTAATAATAACAGTATGTCAAGTACTTTGATATGAAATTACTTTCTTTTATGAGCCGGTAACTTTCCTCAGATATTACCAGGGGGTACAATAGACAAATCACTTCTAAACGTGTTTCATAAAGTTATTTGTAGGACACGATCGGATTTTCTCGAAGGTTTTCCTCTACACCCAACTTGGGTAGAAGAAGCAGTTTTCCTAAGTTTTGCCCAACAAATAGGAAGGCATTAGTTCTGTTTCAGACTTTGCCAGCAGATGTTCCTGAGACTCAATACGCGCCTCGTTTCAGTACTTTGGGATCCAAAAATAAATTATTATAGATATTTTTCATCGATAATCGAAACTATTTCAGCGTCCGTTTTAATATATTTTAGGTCTTGGGATGTGCAGCTAGTCAGCAAAATGGGAGTCATAACTAGTCATCACGTATTGTCGTCATGGTGTTTCTTTTACCTGCTGTGGTCTTAGCTTTATTCCATATAAGCTACGCATCTCTAGGTTCCATCGAGTACATTATGAGTATAGCTCCCAATAGGTTTTTAGGGCGGTGAGTTAAGGAGAGCTTGTAGTTAAGTCAACAATTTATTTTCTCTTGTAACATCTAAAGAACGAGTAACAACCTGTTCAGCTTAGTGTATTGACAGAAAGGGGTATGAAAGACTGCCTTTTCCGCTCTCGCAACTCGTTATTTCTCTCTAATTTATACTATTGCATACCCAATATCCTAAGTAGGTATGTTTTCCAATTCGGATACACGACATAATTGCGTGTACTCAAATACTGGTCTACACAGATGTCAGCTGAATCGGCTAATTCCTTTGAGGCGTAAGGGACATCGGTTTCCATTTAAAGGATAACGACCACCTGCACATTAAGATAATTAGCAGAATAACACATGTTTGCACTTAAACGGATAAGGACTACCATTGCGATAATACCACAATTTTAATGTAATATATCATTATTAATATGTCAGCTGTAGATTTAACCTGTAGTTATTGAAGTATGTTGAAATTTATGATTTGCAGTAGCAAAACGTAAAATATTTTAAGAATTCTTATGTTTTCTCTCTTTATCGTATCTTTAAAAAGTTTAAACTTGAAATATAAAAATGTACACAAGCAAGAAATACAGATTGCATGATTGCTTAACTTTTAAAGAGTTACTAAGCTTTAAAAAACAGAACCTCCTTAGATTTTTTTCTACGCATTGTTTGGTGTCTATTAAATATAATTAGGTTTTTAATCTAAACGTTATTTTTTAAAATTTTATGTAGACTATGAAAAATTGTGGTGTACTCAAATGAAACATATAATAATTTTTTAATTTTTATTAGAATATTATTTTATTATTTCAATATTCTAATCTACTATTATAGATCATTGACTATATTACAAATTATTATTACTTAAAATATACATATACTATACATAAAATTCTTTTTTCAACGCGTCAATCCAAGCACAAAAATAACGGCAGAAGCGGGATGCGAACCGCGGACCTTGGAAGGTGTTGAAAAAAGAATTTTATGTATAGTATATGTATATTTTAAGAAACATATATTATTTATAACTACAAAAATATTTAATGTGGGTTTTATATAGATTTATACAAAGTATTTATAAAGATAACAGTTAAATTATTTAAAGACGAAAAATAAGCAGGCAATACAACAAAGCAAACATAAAAATTTAAATACAAATAATATAAACATTTTTTTTTATATCAAAGGAATGAATGTGCGTAATAAAGATGGACAGAATATAAAAAATATCACAGTTTGATAGTTTAAGGGTTAATATGGACAAGCTTGACATAATACACACATAATAAAAACAATAATTTTAACATAAAACAGACATATTAATGTGTAGCAAAATTTAAGGATGCCATAAGGACAACGACATACAATAATTTGACAAAATAACACCCTCTTTGAAAAAAACTGACTAAATATGTATGTATAAACTATAAATATGTCTTACACGTACTAGAGTTGCATTCCAGTATTTAAACATGGGTTGTTGGATGTGTTTTCAGTTGTAAATACATTAAGAGTATTTTATTTAGTCTTCTTTGTAGTCCGGTGGATTGGTTTGCAGCAACAAAATCTTGCATCTCGATCTTGCATCCATTTATTTAGTATAAACGAATAAATAACATTGAAATTAAGTTTTTAATACGTTTTTCTTGTTTTTTAGTTTCATCAAAAGACAATGTGAGTATAAGCCTAGGTTGATGTTTCTATAATCCTTCCGTCTGTGTTCATCCCACACAGTACAAGCGGGATATGTTTTTCTCACATACTCGTACTAGAGATAGGCGCCACTAGTCCGCTGGTCTTACACTTTGTCGCCGGAGCGAGTGAGCCGAAGATTGCTTTTTAATGCAATGTTCATATCGGATGGGACGGTTTTGCTACAGCCTGCGTAGGATGGGAAAGGGATAAAAGAGGAGGAGAAGGGAGTGCTGGGTGACTAGGGGGATTGAGTTGGGGAGGGGAGTGGAGATGCTGAATGAAAAGGGGAATGTACCAGCGGAAACTGCAAATCTCGTGTCTCTAATTGAAATTTTACAGGAGTGCATTTTATTCAATGGCCTGTAAAACTTTCACGTATGGCAAAAAATGTATAAATATTTTTGATACCTTGATGTTGATATTTGTTCGACTGATAATTCCCAGAAGAATGTTAAAGCGTTTATTGCAATCTTTAAGAATGGATTATCGACGAACCCGAAACATGTAAATAAAATTGACAAATTAAAAAAAAAAAATCCAATATTGCATCGTATTTTGGTTGTTTTTGCGTTTGTGTGTTTTATTTGGTATATATTTACGAAAACACTATCAATTTTATTAGTATTCAACAATAGTGGAATTTTATTAAAAATAATTTTAGTGGTACAAATTATTTATTTAACTTATATCGAACTTATTTAATGAACTATAGAGCTGTCATATGAAACTCAAAATATCTAATTTATGTTTATTTTTGCCCATAACGTAATTTTTAAAATACGAGTTTAAAAAAGTGAAATGTTTTTCTGTCACAAAGTACTTTGAACATCAAAGTTGTCAATATTCGAAAAGGCACTGTATTTAAAACCGTGAAAAAAGCAAAATACAAATTGAAACAAAACTGAAAAATACTTTTCACATAATAATTAAAATGAAATGTATATTTTCAATAATTCGAAGTGAACCTGTATAGTTGTAATGTAAATGTTAATAAATGAGCATATTTCTTTATGAATTTCACATTTCAAATATGTTTTGTAATTTTGCAACGAAACTGTAAAATACATAATTCTTACTAACTATAACAAAATTAAGTAATTGGTAACTGAATTAAATGTATACGGCTAGTGAAAATTTTCAACTGTTGTCGTTACATACAAATATTGGATCGGTTACATAATATACTGTGTATTACCGATTTGTTAATTATAACATAAATTCTGACAGCGAATTAATGTTGTAGAGATAATTGTAATTTATCCACAGCAAGCTTGTATTTTGTGTTGTAATGAACAAGGGTATTTTGAATATATTTATTATTAGAACGTTATCGGTATGTAACAGCCTATAAACGGGATGTACTCAATAGTATGAACAAGAAATGTGCCGCGATGCACCACTGCGCTCGAATAAGTGAAAATGAATGCGTAATATGAACTACATGGTTGGCAAAAATCCCCTTTTCCATACCAAGAATAGATTCATATTTGTACAGGTACTTACATCTGCGGACCAACCGTCACAGGAAAATTAAATGGGAAATGAGAGGAGTAATTTGATATGAAATAAATGCACGCTGCATATTTTAACACAACAAATCCCGACTTGTTCAAAAAAATATATATCTTTATGTGTTGATTTATTTGATTTTAATGATCGTTAATTTGGGAAGAAGTTGTTAATTTTAATGTTGATAATAAAAGCAGATTTTTAGTATTGTTTTCACAAGCTTATGCACTCGAAAATGACTTTTCGATGATGCCGAACCATGTCCTAAAATAAATTGTGGAATTTATTATTTCTATTCTCTTTCAAAGAATACTATGCCAGTATGAATGTATTCAGTTATGTAATTAAAATGGCAGTAATTTATGCAATATTGGTACAAATTAATGTAGAATGTTACAAAACATAAAAAATAACTAACCCATAAAATGGAAACCTAACCTAAGCTTACCTTACCTATTATTCATATTTTTTTATTATTTTACAATACAATAATTATTTCCTACCAAATTGTTAGTATTCTACTGCCGATTGATATTTTCTATTGCTAAATGATTATTTTTTACTAACCTTTTAGCTATTTATTACTGACCGTTTAAATAATTACAGCCCATTAATTGAATTAATTTCTGCAAAAAAAGTAGCCTAAAAATAATGCATTAAAGTACTCGTATATAAGATTTGTTTGATTCACGTATCTGCCGTTTATTTCTCTCTATTCTATGTATAATAATTATATTATTTTATTATATTATTAATATGTATAAGAAAAATGTCAAATAAAGTGTGTTTTCTGTCAAATTGCATTTGTATCAATTAGTTTACTTTTTACTTGATTTTAATATGGATTCCAATTGATTAACATATTTAAAGTCTAAGGTTTCACTTTCAATGGGAAAATCTTCAGTTCTTCACATGCATAAAAGAACGTGAACAGCTTAAAAAATGACATCGAAAGCAAAGCCATGGTTTTTTAATTAAATTCATCAGTAATTAACTGTACATTGTTCAAAATGTAGAAAACATTATTTTCTAAATTTTATTAAGAAATGTTTTGTTTAGTCTCAATTTTATTATTGGAGTGTTCGTCATTAATGAGTTAAAAAACTTGTTCAGAGGCAAAATGACTATTTTAGTTACGATTATTAAAAGTTATGGCGACTGTCCATTTACAAATTTGGAAAGTCTGCACATTCAAATAAACGTAAGTCAAACTTTTTTTAATATCAGAAACATTCATATTTTTATCATAAAACATTCTAATGCCGTTTTTTTAATGAATTAAAAATGATATTTGTATAATCTGAGATACTCGCATTACGTATTGACGACGTTATTTTACGACACTTTTTTAAATAATTATTAGTTAACTTATAACCACTACAGTTATTGTCCTACTTAATAACATGAGTAAATAATAAACTCCATTAAATAGGTGACACCTAAGTAAAGTAAGTAATTTAGATATAAAATAAAAGATTCTTTAGAATTTATTCCACATATACTTTTTTTGACGACATGTTTCAGCCAGGTCGGATGGCCATTTTCAAGTGACTTGAAAATGGCCATCCGACCTCGCTGAAATATTTCGTCAAAAAAAATATATGTGGAATAAATTCTAAAGAATCTTTTATTTTATATCTGATATGGAATTCCACCAAGAAATATCGATCGAAAAAATCGAAATAATTAAGTAATTTACTTTACTCGTAATCATAATTGTTCTGATTAAAGGCTCAAGCATTCAAAAAGTTGAAAAAAAAATGTAGGCAGATATTAAGAATTAAACAGAGTTTCATATGAAGTATTTAACAGAGTTTCATATTCAGCTGGACTATTTTCAGGAATCGCAATTTGTAACGTATGTAATATGTAGATATTTATTCTAGATTTATTACGTATATTTGTCAAAACTTACATAGAATTGAAAAATATGACAGCATTAAGTGAAAGTGGCTGAAAATAGGGTCTATATCTAATATTTGCTTTATTAGAATTTGAATGCAACCGGAGAGGTTTAAAATAATTCATAAGCCTCAAATATTACTGGAGCGATTGACGTTTAACATGGAACTGCACTTTCAAGCGCCATGGCTAGTGCATTCGACCGGTCCTCACCCCACAGGAACCACCGTCAAATAATTCGATACGCACCCTCATTATTTAGAGTCAAATACATTATACTTTACAGCATACCGACGCATTCTGAATTTCAGTGAATAACTTCGGATTTGCTGGCTTTGAAACCGTAAGTATGACACGCTAAATGCATTACACACCCTTTAAAAGTGTCCTTTTTATCACGAAGATTACTTGTGATCGATTTGATAATGCACTAAATTTTAAATCTTCTAGTCTTAAAAAAAGGCATGGTTTCTTTACTATGCACTTAATGCAATCGTGTACTGAACGATGTACGCATTATAAAATATTTTTAGTGGAAAAAAACAGTCAAAACAGTATATCGTGTTAAATGTAAACTTTAGATACTTAAATATTTGAAATTGTTAAATTAAATCAGTCATACTCGTATTACTAATCTAAAGCTGTCAACGAATCTTCACTGGCAACAATTAGTGTTCTACTTTGCAAACCGTTCCATAATTATTGGATTTTTTATTGTTATATCAATCGAAAAAGCATAACGCAAACAGGTTCATAACATGTGAGACTGTTTTGATAGGAAAACAATCTGTTATATTTTTGTTTTTAATAAAAAAATGCAAAACATTACATACAATAATATTGTTTACAAATGAAACTTGCTATTGTGATGTACTTTATTTATTATAAAAATAATATTTGTACGTTTTAGAAATATTTTGTTAATAAATATTTTTGAAATAATTGATATTGTACAATATATTATATAGGCATGAATAAAGAGAAATGTGTATTGGAAAGTGAGGGGAACGTCGGATCCGGAAAAAGAAGCATCCTTAGGCTGAAAGATATGCATGACTGGTTACAATGCAGCTTGCATAATATTTTTGAAATAGGAATAGACTTAGTAAAAAAAACTTTTATTACTGAAATAATTTCAATAAATAAAATAGAGAAGGTTATTCAGATACTGTTATGTTATGTTATCTTAATTATGCGTTTCATATATTCATCGGTGCGATAATTTTCATTTAAAAACATTGCAAAATTGGTAATTTAATAATTATTTAACAATTAGTATACTCGTAAACAAAAATCAATATGAAATACCCATTTATATGCCATTTCTTTCTCCGATTAACATATAGGTATATAGACTAGGTGATATATTTACATATTGTTTTGATTGAATGTATCTATGAGTCTTAGATATAGCAGAATCAAATTTATTTAATAGGGCTGGGTGTTAAGCTCCAACGCTGATAAACATTTTAAAAATGCTCGATAACTTGCATACATTATTAAAAAAAAAAAAATAATCCATTGATGATGTATTTTAGAGAAAAAGATATTTAAATAACTTCTTACGTTTTCATCGCCAGATTTGATATTGTGGCCTTTGGGCTTACTGTTAGTTACCATGGAGATAACAATGACGCTCGTGGAGGCACGTTAGGCTGACGGCTAAACTACCTCCTGACACCAACTCACAAATAAGTCATCAACCCTGAAGAAGACCCCTGCAATGGCGATCAAAATATTGGTAAGAAGAAATTCGTCACACACGGCTAAACCCAAAAGCCACAATATAAAAACATATTTAGTAAATTAATAATATTTTTCATACGCTGAAAAATAATATCGGTGATAAAAAAGCAAAAGAGATTGTAACAATAAAATGATTTTTATGCTCTTTCAAAACAAACAAGTACAATATTATAATACTTGAAAAGAATAGCGAAATATTTCGCAAAAGCACTTTCAGTAAAAAAGTTATATGTGGATAAACCGTTTCATATTATACAAAAGTAACAGAGCATTAGCATGAAAAATATAATTGGAACAAAATTACATTACCTTTCAAAAATCTTATATACGGTGAGAACAAACACCTGTTAGAATTCCCTTGGCCATTTACCGAGCGAAGAGCCATCAAGGAACAACCGACCGTAACTCCCAGGCGAGTCTTTGCAGGAAAATCTAATTTCTATTCTCTTGTACTCGTATACGAATTTCGTAGTTTTTTTTGTTCATTTTGAAATAAAGACTGAAAAATTTTGAGGTGAGAAATACAAAGTAAAAGATATTTCTATGTATTTTTTGTTAAACATTTTATGTTTAATTTTAATTTCACTTTGACTTGTTACAAAAGCGAATGATTATATTTTAAAGAAATTGAATAAAAATATATCCCAATATTTTAAGAAGATTGTAACGTATTTTATGATATAAAGTAACCATTATACAATTTTAAATATTATAAAATAAAATATTGTGTTGATAACACACACTTTACTAATCAAATTAACAATTAAATAATTTATAAGACACAAATATAAAGCAAATACTGTACTAATAAATATTTATTTCATAGATAACATATATTTTAAGAAAAATAAACGGTCGACGTTTGGATTTGAACCACAAACCATGTAATAATCTTGTACATTGTGTGTCATGGAAAATAAAAAGAAAACATTTTTATTGCTTATAATTCAAATTTTTCATAGATGGCATAAACAATAATTATTATATAATACGGTTTTTATTTAAAATGTTTATACTATTTTCAGGTTCTTGATGAAACTTGAAAACTTCCGAAACGAGGAAATACGCAGAAGAACTCAAGTAGTGGATGCTACCCAACGAATAGGCACACTCAAGTGGCAATGGGCAGATCATATCTGTCGAAGAGACGACGGTCGATGGGGAAGAAAAGTATTGGAATGGCGCCCAAGAACTGGCAAACGAAGCATTGGCCGACCCCCTACAAGATGGACTGACGATATAAGAAGAATATTGGGAGTGACCTGGATGCGGAAGGCGGAGGATCGAAGAGGATGGAGACTCATGCGGGAGGCCTACGTTCAACAGTGGACGGACACAGGCTGATGATGATGATGATGATGATGAAACTGCATACTTATAATTGTAATTTAATTGGATTTAATTTTAAAAAATATTAAGTATTTAAAAATAAAAATCAAATGCTGAACGTGAGAGAGTCATTATAAAAAGTGGCATATTTCTGCCTATTGTTGAAAATGTCTTCAAACTTTTATAATTCAATAAATATGAAATATTAAATATATATTTACATGAAAATATACTGCCTTTTATTTTGTAAGCATTTACTATAAATATATAATATTTATTAAAAATATCAAAATATAAGATAAAAAATAGGTAACGCTTTAATATAATCGTATGTTTGCTTAGGTAAATTTATTAACTTATCAGTGTCAAATATTGTTGATAATGAAAGTAACAACGAATAAGTCTTTCTACTTGAAGCATATACATGTATTTGTATGAGTATGGCGTGAAATATATATTATATTAGAACTTCATATGAGTAATAATATCATCTTAAGCCCTTGTACTTGAAGTAGGGTATTATAAACAATCACGATGCGATGACGTGAATAGGGGAGTCTTACTACTTGTATGTAGCGTGCACCCGCCAAAACTGGAAGCCGATTATGTGCTTCATTAATCAATGTTCCTGCTGCAGTCAGAGTCTTGTTCCTATTATCCCGGTATCGATACAGGGCACTCACAGCGGTCAACTTCTCATACTCGAAGTAATACCTTGCAAGTAGACTGGTCAAGTAGCCAAGTAGACTTGCATGGTTATTAACGTTTGTTCTCTCTCTGTTACTTACGAGTATAGTTAGTTGTTCGGTTGCCGGCTTCGGTAAAGCCACTTATGATTTATTTCATTTCGAGGCAAGAGCTTTTAAACTTTATTGCAGTTTTATTTTTTTCGATCGTTTATTAGTTTCAATGAAAATAATACTGTGTAGCTTTTTAAAACTAAACGTGTAGTTGTATTTCTAAGGTAATAAATATCGTTCAATAAAATTTACTTTTTTGATAAATCTTACAAATTTTACTATTTCAATAGTTCATTATTAGTATGTCGTAAATAAATAACCTGAAATTAAATCAGTATAATAATAAAGGAATCAACATGTTCATAATAATAATTGATTTTATTTACAAAAATCTTCCTGTATTCGCTTCGTATCTGCAACATATTGTCAATTCAAATTGTTGTCACTCAGTTTTATGATCTTCCATGGTCCATAAATTGTCCCAAGATCAGAAGAAGATGTTTTTGAGAATATATATGGTTCCCAACGACGTCTAAAACAGAATCCCGGGGACTTTAAAAGACGGCAGCTGTAATGTCTGAGGCATATTTTGGGTGATTTGTTTGTCAAGTTATTAAAAAGACCGAATATTAGCCCAACGGTACTGAGATCTAAATTATTCTAATGGGCGGTTTACTTCATCAACGATTTGTGGTAACAGCATACGGTAATCTAACAAAATTTTTGGTCAACTACCCATGTTGTTTAACTTCGGTGATCTATCAAGAACCACGCTTATTTAATTAATATCATCATTTAACTAAAGAATACTGTATTAACATATTTTTAAATAAGTAAAGAAAATGTTGAAAAATAAATGTCTTTATTTTGTATACGTTCTTTCATGTTTTGACAGTCAATTTCTCATACAATGTAGTGTGATAAATAAAAGGCTTTTTTTTCCGTAAAATGACTAACATTTCTATTTGAGTTCCATCGTTCACCCTTCAGTGAATAACAAGGGGCGTTTCAGTGTAAATTGAAAAAAAGAAAATTGTATAATTTGTACTCATGAGAACAGAAACACATGGCGGTCTTTTAAGTGTAAGATGTCTTTTATTGTTGTCAATGATATAAACTAAAAAATAAATTAAAAATTTATTGAACAAAAAATTTCTAAATAATGGATAAAATGACAAAGGCTTTTTTTTGTTATTTGTTCAGTAATTAATTCAAGGTTTTGGAAGTTATTTAAATAAATTGGCCGTTAATTAAATTAATTGACAGAAGATTAAATAAATTAACAATACACTGTGTCAGTATGAACGTGGTCACTTATAAATTGAAAATGTCAGTTATTTTCAAAACTTCCAATAATTAATGTAAAACGAATAAATAATTAGAACATAAATTGGAAACCTTACCTAACCTAACTTATTATTAATAACCATTCAGTATTTATTGACTGCCAATTGTCATTTTTTTAGCAAAACTATTTATCTAATGTCAATTCATATTTTTCTGCTGCTTATATATTATTTTTAATCATAATTATTTAGTCTGCGTTAAATCAATTTATTGATATTCATATTGAAAATATGAAGGCATCATAAATGAATCGGCCCATTATAGAGACCTTAAAAATTTTAAGTAGCCGTAATGCAGAACAATAGGCTTATAGGCAATGCCTCAATGGGAATAATTACTTACGTTTCTGGGGAGGATTAAAATCTCCCGCTTTAATGCTATTATCCCATTCAAAAGGGAGATTTCCGAAACCAAATCAATTCCGTAATTAAATTATGTTTACTGTGTATCTCTAAGGTATTCAATATAACACAAAACTTTTAGAGGCGCTGCTCGGATTCGCTCTGCCACATTGAATATTATAATTTAAAAGTTTATAATTCCAATGTTAACACTGAGTCGACTTCTTGAATTCTGTTCCAAACGGAAATCAAATGACATTAAAAGGAAATCGAATCTAGAATTAAGTGAACTGTTGAAATGTTTTCCATTTATTTATTAAGTTAAACAACATTTTTGTAAAATAAATCAACTCTAATAATAAAATAAAAGATAATAATCTACCACAAGATCTTATTAGTGCAGTTTTTATTAGAGTAAATTTAACAACATTGGATGCGGAGATTTTTTAAAATTTTTTATGTAACCACATACGGGAAAATACCAACAGATGGTGATAGTAGTTCTGAAGTCTCATCTGTGGAATTAAAGAACGCTTACTATGCTGCATATGGCTAAGAACTGCGTGAGGAGTGTTGATCAGCCAACGTCATAGACTACAGACCGAGATTTAGGCATCATCCAAAGTTATTACAGGAATTTACTATGAATAGGTGGTCTTCACGTGTTCACATAGGCTATAACTGGCATTTTACGGGTGAGAGATCGAATTCACACCAACCAGGGGTATTTTATAGCTCATAAATCGTTTTTTTTCTACCTACGTCGGGGATCGAACCCACAACCTTTGGCTTGCAAAGCTAACCTTGACCATTGGGCTATATCCGCCGGAAATTTGTATTTGTTACAGTCATACAAATTCACAGTAGACATTATCTTATTTGGCATCATCATCATCAGCCTGTGTCCGTCCACTGTTGAACGTAGGCCTCCCGCATGAGTCTTCATCCTCTTCGATCCTCTGCCTTCCGCATCCAGGTCACTTCCGATATTCTTCTTATATCGTCAGTCCATCTTGTAGGGGTTATTTGGCATATCTCATAAATATAAAAATATAATATTAAACTCCACCAAAAATAATTGTAAGCCGATTACCGGGTGTCGTCGGTTAGTAAGTTGCTTATTAAGACCAAATGGCCTCTAGAGTCTCGGATTAATAATCCGATTTATTAAAATGTTGTCGTATACTAAAGCTGCCGTCTTTTTAAATTTTAGATGTTTCCAGGTGGACTTCGGGTTGCAGAGATATCTTGATATTTGACTAAACTATTGTGGTGGAATCCATGTGCTTTTAGGCTTGGAAAAAAAATAACAGAAGGAAACAATGAATATCAGTATTTCAAATCATAAGCCACATTTACGTTGGTTGGTTGCGGAATTTGTAATTTCTCTTTGATTATTAGGTAGACGGTTGTATGCAAAAGAGCAATGAATATTATGTATTGCAGCTATATTATCTAGTGCAGTATGCAATTGATGCAATAATGGATTATTACTTCTGAGCTTAGGGTAATGTAACAAATGCGAATAAGTTATATTTTAGGTTTATAAGCTATTTAAAATTGTCATTAAAATGAAGACATGATATTAAAAATGTGCTTCGTAATAGAATGCTTTTAATTTTTTTCATGAAATTTGTAGTAATTTTTTAATGAAATCACTTGTTACAGTGAAATTTAACTATTCCCGCAACTTTTCGGCGGTTTTCAAGGAATTGAAATAACCAAGAAGAACTTCATTGGTTTTAATAGTAATATATTGAATTTCAAAGATGGCTATATTTTTCATTTGATTCTTGCATTTTGTTTATGCTTTACTGTCTACTAAGTGAATATATATTATAAATAAATATTATTTTTATAGTTAAAAGCCAGAAATGTGACAATAAATATTAAAATCACGTACTCGTATTAAAACACATTAAAATACCGTGATTTACTTATTATAAATAGCGATATATATTAATTAAACAAATTAGCATATCAATGCACAATGAATGCCATTTATATAATTTCAAATAAACTGATGACCAAAAACAACAGTAAATAAATAACAAAGTGTCGTATTAGATTTTCTATTGAAATATTTCGATAAAATATGCGTATTTTACAACCGCGGTTGATCGAATAGAGCACCAAAAATTTACGTAGACTTTTTGCGATAAACCCGATATGCGTTGAATTTCACTTGGAATTTCTCCATTTATTTAGTCCAGTTGTCGCTGGATGTCACGCATTTTGCGGTGTGGTTCCTCGTCCCACGGTGGCTATGATGACATTTGTCCAGTTCTCTGATTGATCGCTCGGTGGGCGATGGTTTCGTTAGGCGGCGATCTGTCTTTGTTCAGTTTGTGGATCGCACGACACGTCGGATGAAGCGGCTCTGTTATCTGCAAAACAAACTGACAGAGACTCGGTGAATCATCAGTGTATTTGGTAACAGCTGTTGTTGCGAATAATAACGAAATCTGTTTCTACGGCGTTCGATGAAAAATGTTTTTTTTTCACTGTAAATTCAGTGAAGCAGTTTTTTTCGCTTTAAAGAAAATTAAATAAAAAAAAGCAGTTTTTTTGTGAAAAAATTGATTTTTTTTTTGTTATACACATACGTTTAAGCTAGGATATTTAAATGGCAAAGACTGTATGTTTTTAATTGGATGTTCGTAGTTGCAGTAAAAAAAGCTAATTCATGAATGCCTTTATTTTTTTTAGCTCTTATACCCTTTAGCATCCTCCTCTCTCTAAAATGTTGTTATTCAGTCGCATGATGGCAGGATTAAGAGCAGATTAATAACACACATACGTTTTGCAGGAGCACATTTACGATAAACTTTACAAACTTATGGCCCGACCTAGTCACAGCATTCAAGCCGGACCACAATACAATATGATCTCCCGTCGACTGTCGGCAGATGAATCCCGCGCTCTTGATGGGCTGTCGCCCAGCGCCACAAGCGGCGGTCTATATAACTAACGTCACACCCGTGACCGGACTTGCCCAAAATGCCAATATGGCGACACATCATGTTCGACAAGCGAACAGAAATAAGAGACGGAAGATTGTATATCGAGGTTTTCGGTACCAGTTAGCAAAGGTTATATCATGCTGATGTCACCTTGACTACACAATAAAGTCGTGTTACAAGTTATTCATTTAAAATATATTCAAACAATGTACGTGTTCTCATAATTGGTTCTTATTGGAAAGAAAATGGTATCTGAAAAGTTAAGATGGCACAAATATAGGACACCAAAATCATCCCGACATTAGAAATTGTGTCATTTTGCTACCTGTTAGAGTCGAAAAACTAATGCGTATTATGATAAAATATATATGAAAAATATATAGATTGAACTTCTTTATTTAATAATAAAAAACATGACATTTCCCAAGAATATTTTCATAACTAAACTAGAATGATATTTGACATATATTTAAATGTTAAATAAAAATAAAGTTTTTTTTATTACAATGTGTGTTTAAATCTTTTTAGTTTAATATAAGAAATAATCTTTCAGTATCGTATTTTTTCAATGGTATATTTATATTCAACCGTCGCAGCCCACATAATATAAAACGCAAGAACAATATGAAGAAATTGTTTGAGCATGAAGAAATAATCTCGGAAATAAAACAACAAGACCGTCACGCAGCATCATGAATAATGTGAAACAGTGGAAAGCTCCGAGAGAGAGGATATTTCATATATCGCGTCTCGAGACGAGAAAAAACTTGGTACTCGCTTGTACCTCAAGGGGCGCGCTCGCCAAGATTTCATACTTCAAATATTATTGAAGGAATTGATCTGTTTATGCTGGCGGGTACCGGTGTTATTGGATTCCATATGTGTGCGGACGGACCGCCCTCGCCGGAATGCCAATAGTTTGCCGAGGTAAATAAATATATCGCTGAAATTCAGCCTCCCTTCAGGCGGCCCTCTCCCGGCTGGTCGGAGCTCCTGATCTCGAAGGTATTCTTTTTACAGGGAGCGAGATTGAAAATTCCTTCCCGTTGCGAGATTGTGCTTCTTAAGGTTGTATTAATTTTAGAACGCGCGGGAGATTTCTGTATTGCACCGGCGGCACACAAAGCCTCCGCTAAATAATAATAATAATAACGGTGATCAAAGGTATCGGAAAGAAGATGGAGAGCATTTTGAAGATATTTAATATACTAAGGGTTTCACTAATAGCCATATGAGATTTAAAATATATTTAATTTATCTTCTAAATGAAATGTTGTAAAAAAACGTCATTCTGTCGCTGAGTGCTTTGATAGTAGTTTAAAATATTTATATTTGTTATTTCGTCTGAATTTAATGAGCGCATCATTTAAACGCAATAGTTAATGATGATTTATATACTATAACATCAGCATGATATAGCCCTTGCTGATTGGTACTGAAAACCTCGATATACAATGTTTCGTCTCTAATTTTCGTTGGCTTATCGGACACGCAAGTGTTGTCATTTTGTAATGCCGTTAGTGGGACTAGTTATATAGATTGCCACTTGCGGCGCTGAATGTCACCGACCACGGCGCCCTGTGCCCAATCAGTTGTGTGCCCACGGCGGCGAGGTCGTATTGTGGTTGGCTCGGCCTGAATGCTTTGACTAGGTTCAGACAAAAAGTTTGTAAAGTTATCAAAATATATATGTCAATGTGCGTCGGAAAAATCCTATGTGTTGTTAATCTGCTCCTCAAACTTCCACCACGCGATCCGATAATTATGCCGGCGACGTGAAGTCGTTTCTCCATTAGAGATGAGGATGTTTACTTCAAATAGGATGTGGCTAAAAACAGTTTTAAACATGTATGTAAGATTGAAAGAGCTATGAGATAGAATGCTGTAACCATGCTCTATCTAAAGAGTGAAAATGAAATAATGATGAAAGTGAAAATGGACAACCTAATTTTAAATAAAATTTCGGATAATTAGGACTGGTATGTTTAAATTTTTTATTACAAACGTGCAATCATCAGATCACGTACTTTTATTATGTAAACACATACAGGAGAATACCAACAGATGGTGATAGTAATTCTGAAGTCTTATCTGTGGAATTCTATGACGCTAATCATGGTGCATATGGCTAAGCGCTGCATGTGCAGTGTTGATCCGCAAACGTCATAGACTACAGCCCGAGATTCACGCATCATACTTATTATCACAGGATTACAGGAAGAATGAACAATAATATATAATATTATTAATATCTTTTTATCATATTACAGCACAATATGAATTGCATGTTATAAATCTGTTTTAATTCACCTTGTTATATATCAAACCAAAATAGTTAAGTCTAATCGAAATAAATATGTGTAATAAATTGTCATCTAAAGAGAGCTTGTTAAAAAAGCGCTCATTAATTTTTATATTGACATTGCCGTCACAATTATATAATTAACAAAAACACGATGATCACAACTTATAATAAAAAAATATTAAAATTTAAATGTTTTTTTAATTGTACTATATACTCGTATATATAGTAAATAACAAATCATTGGCGTTATATTGAAATAAAACTGTTGATAGACAAAATATTATAGAGGTACTTTTTGTTGCGCTTACAATTTATTATCATTGACGTTCTAAAATGTACTGAAAATTTTCCGCTCAGCCTTTGGATTGAAATCCGCCATGAATTCCACTACACTGAAAATTGATAAATGAGCGTGGCACATTAATTACTGCCATTTATCATTGTTACATAATGTTTCACATTCGTTCGAGACAAAAACTTTTTGAAGTGCTACGCTGCGTAGATACCACCTATACACACGAACTGTATGTACGAGTACTTTTCAGCCTCGTTAATAATATCTGTATAAAATATTTTAAAGAGACAATTTCTGAACAAATATGACGCCGAATGTGAATAATCAAATCATCATGCAAAATATTTCGAAATGTTATTAAATAAATAAATGGACAATTTTGAAAATAAAATTTAAAAAAAGAAAGAGAAAATTTCAATGGTAATTAATATTTAAAAAAAAAAATCATGCGCCTAATATATTTGCTAGCGGGTAAAGCGCAATGGTCAAAGCGTTTAACTTTCAAGCCAAAGGTCGTGAGTTCGATCCCCGGCGGTGATGAAAGAAAAAATGGATTTGAAATCGATTTCTGAGCTCTAAAAATACCCCGGTTGGTGTGAATTTGATCCCTCACCCGTAAAATGTCAGTTATAGCATATTAATTAAAATTAGTGGTAGATGAAAGTCGTCCTGTGAAGACCATCCATTCATAGTAAATTCGTGTAATAATAAGGATAATGCGTGAATCTCGGGCTGTAGCATATGCACTATGGTTGGCGTTATAGAATTTCACAGATGAGACTTCAGAATTATTATCACCATCTGTCAGTATTATCCTGTATGTGCTTACATAAATTGTTACTTTATTGAAGCTGCCTCTTAGTGAAAGGCTTATAAACAGGATTCCTTATAAAATGGTTATTAAAAAATACTCAAATATGCTCTTCCAATCTCATCTCTTTTCATATCCCCGGACTTTGGCATTAGAAACTATTTATGTTCCAACCATTTCTGGTTGCAGATATTTCATGGAGCCTGACGCAAGCAAAGGCGTCTGCTATAACTGTTTTGCAGGATTTTGTATTGACTTTATGCTCCAAATACGAAATGAGTATGTAAAAATGAAATATAATCATATCTCCCCATCATCATTTTTATTATTTAACAATAAGATTGTTTTTCCCCAAACGAAGCTTATAACTGCATTGGCAGAGATTTTTCTATTAGCAAACTTCTCGACTGATTAAACTATCTCCCCACATGACGTAAGACCCTCCCGAGTCACAGCAGGTGCAGGCGCCGGCCCACCCCAGAAAAACAATCATTAGGACATACTCCCGAATGTTCCTGGTACTTGCTCTAACATTTCGCTAAACTCAAACACAATAGAACAATAATAACGTCCTCAGCATGGACTTCCAGCTACTGGGGTCTCTCCATCCACTCGTCCCCTTCTCGTAAGCTTCCTGCTGCGATCTCCCTGACTCTCCATTGATTTCGCCGTTTTTGTTTATCCGGATCGTATTGTTGCGAATGAAGTTATGCTAGTTCTGCAATTGATAAATGGATCACTTTTTGATATTATGTAGTAAAAAATATGCTTGTAAGACGCATATATTAGGGTAAAAAATAAAGCAATTTACAACATAAATTAATAGTCAATAATTGGTTCACACATATAATTTCACAAAAAACATCATGTCATATAAAATGTATTACTCTAAAAATATCTGTAAATATTTAACTGTATGTACTTTTTACTTGTATATGTACCATATATATATATATATCTGTCAATTAAAAAAATCCATTTATTTTATTACTAAATCGAATACAAATTAACGGCAAACACTGGGATTAAAACCATGGGCTAGCGCTTAGTAATGAAATGTATAATGGCTGTAAAGGTTTGTGGCTCGAATCCCAGCCGTTTATTTTTCTACGGTTTATTGATGAAATAAATAACATTGGAAACGAATTTTACAATAAGTATGTATCTGTGCATCATTTGTTGAATATTGGTTTAAATTTTCAATGATTTATAAATATTAGAATACTTTTAAATATGTATATGAAAAAATCCACAAAATTTAAAGAATAATGTTGAAATTAAATACGTATTTGCTTCCAAATATTTTGGTCGCAATGTGGTATGAAATGGATCTCATAGCAATAGTAATATTGATATTGACATAACTTTTGTGAAATATAATTTGATTTGACAAAATGGCAATTCAACTTAATTTATTCTTATTAAATACAAGGTTTTTCATACACTGAAAAAAAATATCTACAATATAAAAATGCTACTACTGATTGACTCCTGCATTTTTTTCATTTTTTAAAAATAATAGTTAGGTATCTTTTTAGGTATTAACGATTTCATTCACAAAAGCCTTATAGAGGTTTCGATGGCTGGTAATAAGGACTATATCCCCAGCCCTCTTAGTAAGCCCCCTGTGGTTGGTCCGGTCTCCTCCCTTTCCATGTTTCAGTCCTTCTAGCGGATCTGCAAGAATTCAACAATACTTTGTATAAATGGATGATTACTTTTTATATCATGGCACACAGTAAAGCATCATAAAACTCCTGAATTATTATTTATAAATTTATAAATTTGACAAAAAATAGATGATGAAGCATTAAGCAGCATATTTTATCCTGAAAATTTTGCTATTATACAATTGTTATTTTTAATTTTTGTATAAAAAGTATAATCCATTGCAATGTAAATAATGCTTCCGTGATAAAAATTAAGAACACATTAATATGCTGCTACTTAATCTCGCTAATAGATACATGGCGAGTAAATTAATCATAGATCTTGTTCAAAACTTTATTATGAACAAAATTATTTTGTATTAAACATCCAAAAGTCTTTAAAGTAACTCTTAAAACTCTCTATCTTAGAGAGAATATGTCGATTCATACAGTTGGGTATGATAGGGTGCTTTTTGCCACTCTATGTAAATTGAGGGGATCAAGGCTCAAAACATCAGGTATCGAGGAATTTGCGGTGTATGAAATTCAATGTAATAATATTAATTTTATTAAATAAAGAATGCTTACGCATCGATACGGAGCATTGAACATCTCAATAATCTGCCACTCTATGTTAATTGAAGGGACCAAGGTCTAATACAGTGTCGAGAAGTTTGCGGTGTATGAGGTTCAGTGTATTAATGTTGGTTTTATAAATGCTTACTCATGTTGTAGACTAAGGTATGAAAGGTGGCCTCTTATCAAATAAATCAGTATCAAGTCAAGTCCGGTCTTTGGATTTATCCTCAGTCCCGAAACATTGGTATTCCGGCGTCACCATTTAAGCTGATGCCGTCATTTCAGGACCACGACCTCGATTCTGGAACAGATCTAATTTTAAATAGGGTCACCACTTGCTGCGCTTAGTCACCTGTCATTATCATCGCCATATTCCAAATCATATCCTTAACCGGAGCTCCACCAAGTAAATATTTAAATATTAAATCTGAACCTAGCTCGAAAGTTTGATGGACAGGACACTGTGTTTTTCAAAGATTATTTGGTCGCTTGATATCATTTTATTTAAAAATATGTAGTGATTATTCTGACGTTTTTGAAGCTTAAATTATTTGCTTTTTAAGAACGACTCAATACAATCAATGACATACAGTGTTCTCAAGCAGTCATCTGTCATTATCATCATCAAAACCATGTCCGCTCCCCTAACTCGGTCCATCACAAAGCTCTGTCAGCCGCTATAATCTTTGGCTTTTGGTGATTTGACAGAAAGTAAAATAAAGAAAGGTGTTAAAAAAAAGGTATCAATTGTAAAAGTGCTTGAAACTAAGTGAATGAGAAGTTACTCTGAATTTAAAATAAAATCAAATATTTGTTTTCGTTAAAGTTCACTGATTCAGGTGACAGGTGATTGTTCGAACTTAGAATTTATCCCTGAAAATTAACCGAGACGAAGTTTCTTAAAATGTCATACTTTTTTAAAGCGGGAAGGTGTAGATGCGGCCGTTCGGGAAGAAAAAGTGGGATAACGATTGCAATTAGTTAAATGTCCCAGTATTAGGGCAATCGTTACCGACGCCCAACGGCAACACTTCGTTAGCCTAACGGACGCCCGCTCCTGGGCCCAGACGCATTTGTTATTTTAATTGGGCGTAACAGTCCCCTGGAACCGGCCTTGACGTTTCAATTTTACTACATACTTAGCCGTTCCGACATTTTAGAGAGTTATGAATGCATCTATTTTCACAAAATTATCAAAAACATCTTTAACCTTATCGGATTCCACAAAATTGCATGCAATTCAACTACTGATACACTTATAAATTCACAACAGACACTATTTTTTACAACATTTCCCTCTTCAATTAATTGGTGAAAAAGATATATGATAGATATCGTATATCTTTGGCGATGATTATAGATGTAATCATCGCCAGAAAGTGAAAAGTGTACATTTTTTATGAATGCATAATCAAATATATTTTTTTGACTGTTCACCAGATGTCACTTACGTTCATTTAGGAGTAAACATATTTAAAAAATGGTTTGTTTTTAACTTATATACTCTTATAAGCTAATGTTTCAATGTACTTTAAATACTTATGCATTTGAATACTGCCATAATAATGTACGTTTACACACTTAAATAGTTTAACAATGAATATATTGTAATATTTAATTTATTAGTCATGGCTTATATATTTTAAAATATTCTTTTTATAGATGAGAACCCTGTAAATGAACTGGCATTACTTCTTAGCCACGCTCGTCAGTATAAACCTATGAAATTTGAAGAAAAAATGTGTATTTTTTTATTTTATAATAATATACATCTACACAGTTTATAGAACATATAAATTATCAATTTTAATAATGTAAGAAATCATCTGTTTTATACAATTACGAAATGTCTATTTTTATTAAAAAAATGTCTATTATTTAAAATTATTACCAAATTTATAATGTTTTTTCATTCCTTTTTAAAAAAAATGTATATAATTAGGAACGTAATCAGATCTAACCAACTCTCTAGATATTTTTTCCGAAAGGCGGAAAAGCTCCACGAGGAAGCTCCGAGAGATTAGGAAAATTCTGAAAACTCATTCGGCTTATTGGCACTTAAGCAAATTAGTTTTCAAAATACCTGCCAAGTTGTTTTCAATAAAAAATCGTGGCAGCCAGAGGGAGTTTTCTTATTTATTACGAGGCTGTCTTAAAATATTTGGGCGGACGAGATCTGTAACGGGTTGCAACTTTTCTTGTAACTTTTCAAAACAGGAAAGTAGAGAAAAGTTTTGTGTTAAAACTCTACAAACTTAATTCTTCACACACTTCTTGCGTTAAGCATTATTTATGAGAGGAGATCCAGTGTTAATGAAAATTCTGAAGAAAAAAAACTCTCAAACATAAAGTCTCTCTTCTTTTTATTGCTATTTAAAATTTTATTTATCTTTAACAAGGACCAAATTATTTTGTACACTTTCTTAATATTTTATTTTATTAAGTTTTTTTTACATTAATACTCTTGCTGATTCCTATCACTATTTTAATCACATAAAATTACTCGTACTACCATAATTACTTATCGTATAATTGCATTTTATTAATTGCACCAAAATATAATGTCACATAAAAAGAAAAAACAAAAAATCCTAAATTTTGTATGCTTAGATGTTGTGATATAATGTATTTGCCTTTTTGTTCAATTTATTTCAAATATTATAAAGTATTAAGATAAATTTATCACTTCCATTCAAATCCAATAGAGCAAAAATATTTTACTTTGTATTTTTGATAATGTTATTTGAACATAAAAAAATCTTGTTTAATTGTTTTTATAATAAATTGTAAAAAGAAACATAATTCATATCAAAGTTAGATTTTGTTGTTCCAAAGCTTTAAGACAAATTTGAAAAAATAACATTTTCAAATAAAAGTCGTTCGTCTTGGAATTAGTCTTTTGGGAAATTTCATGCTAGACTTTCAAGACGCTGATGGGCTAAAAATGTCCCCTTTCCTTAAGTACACGCTTCGCTGATCACTGATTTATTTTTCAGGCCTCAAAACAAAAGCACATTCACGAGTCTTGTCAACTTATCTTTATTAGCATTATTATCATACCAAATTTTGACAAGACATTAAACATTTATATATATAAAGGTATCATTTATAAATAACGTATGGAATTTTATGAAAATATTGATAATTAAAAAAAATGTAGTCGAAATTGGTAAGTACAGTAGTACCTAATCTGTCATGAATGAAAAATCGAAGTAGATGGAGACTAATGAAAGAGGCCTAAATTAAGCATAAAAACATATGACATACTGATGATTATGAATATAATAATGTTGTGACATAACCTTACCTTAGTAATGCTTCATATGTGTATTCTACATTTTTCTAAGCATGCTGAATACGCTACAGAATCTGGGATGTGTATGAATACCGATTGCATGATATCAAATTTGTTTTCTTTCACTAGCTTTTTTAATAAGTCGTCCAAAATTGTATCCTATCATTGAATATGCTTTGAACGGTGCTTTTCGAACTGATACAATGGTAGAACGTTCAAGATACCGTACCTCTGAGAACGCGTGTTAATTGCTACTTTGTGTATTTAATGTCACATAGGTCATTTGTGAAGCTTAGTTTAAAAATGAATTACTTTTTAATATGAAACTTGTAAATTAAATTGGTCGAATTGAATCAACAAAATTAAATATTAATCAATTTAAATCAATGTAGACTAATATAAAAATAACTCGATGAAATATTTTATACTCAATTATTTGAACAATTTAATTTCAATATTTGAATACGAAATTTTCACACTAGGCATATATAGTATTTAATTTTTAAAATGTTCAAATCAGAAAACTGAATATTAAATCTTACGTTAACCGAGCGAAAATGTTACATTTTACCCAATTTAATTTTTCGATTTTTTCCTGCGGCGGCTTATAGGCTCCTGCGTCGAAAAAATGAGAAAACGTACAGTTATCAAATTAAAATCGGCCGTTAGCTAAATGGGTGTTCCATTTTTCTCGGCTGCTCTGAAGACTTTTCCTGAAAGAGGGGGCCTCCTGAAAGAAAGGTTTTCCCCCGCGGGGAGCCTCCGCGAAACCGCATCATGAATAATTGATGGCCGGGAGCACATCCATCATTCTCGGTGCAAATCTTTCTTTAAAACTTTATTTTTACCTTAACCTTTTGAGCAACGAAAACATGCCTAAAGCGACGGACGTAGTTTTTTATAACAGTGATCTAATTACTATCATTATAATAATATGATATTTTGTTAATAGTTAATTAGTTAACAAGCTATTTTCCAAAAACAATCTTTATAGTGTAAGATGCTTAGTAAAATTATTTGTTTAGTGAAAACCTTATTTAAAAACTTATTATCCATGGATTTTTTGTCTCATATATTTTTTTAAAAAATAAAACAATAAATTAACGGTAAATTTTTATTTTATTTACAAATATTCATAATAATATTTTTTCATTCTGTTACCATCCATTACTTTTATATCAAGAGAATATGGTCACCACAAATTTTCAAACTATATTTCAATAAGTTGCTATTTTATTTGCACACAGATGTCGTTTATAATTCTCGATGGCTTTCAAGGACTTATTTGAGTGTTTATGAGCAAAAGTGTAATTAAATTAATAACATGTTTTTACAAATGCACTACAAAAAAACACAAACTCTTAGTTATATTTGCAAATTTAGATTCAGTAAATTATAATACCATATAATATTTCCATCTACTAAAATAGACTCATGGGTTTTATTATTTTTTGGGCATTTAACGGCCGTCATTTTTCCCACGTCCAAGACGAGCCTTTTCTATTTGCCGTAAAAATAATATTTAACCACAGGTTACTTTTCCACCCAGTTTGGTTTACTTGTGCTTCCCGGAAAGAAAGGCTCTGAAAACATTTCAGGTGAAATACAAATATTGAAAAAAGGAAATTTTCAAAAAACTGTTTACACAGTGGAGTAAGAATGGCGAAATTTCTTGGAATTAAGAACAAAATATGCAGTTTTTCGCTACCTGAAAAAACAGTGTAAAAATACGTTGTACGGTAAAACAGTCACTTAAATATAATGTTCTTCGAGTTATTATATAAATTTGGAAACCAAAACAAACGAAAATTCTCGTAAAGTACGTAAAAAATGTAATCTATATATATAAAAATGAATGTCTGTGTGTCTGTCTGTCTGTCTTTGATGCATTCCGACACCATTAACCCGATTGCGATAATACTTTGTCGAATTATTTCTGATACTAGAAGGAAAAAGATAGGATACTCAAAATTTGATTTAATTACAAAAATTAATTGAATATTTACGTAAAACATGTTTTTATACAAGACTATTGTAATACAGAACGGCCAATTTAGAACAATGTGTTTCCTTAGCAACGCCGTAAACAAAAATTCACTCACCTAAAGTTATCTTACGTAGGTATTTTAAGTAGGTATTTTAAGTAGGTACTAACGTAAGGTACTGAATATTTTGAAACAAAATTCGATTTTCGAATAAACTATTTCAATATTTGATTTTTTGACGACTTTAAATCAAATTAAAATTAAAATAACATATTAATTGTGTGTGATATACAGTAGGAAGAGTTAATTTTGGAATTCCAATTGCTGGTCGGCTTCGGATAGTATTATATCATAATTTTATAATTTATTTTAAATAAAAAAATATTAAATTAAAAATATTTAGTTTTGATTCACAATTTATTTTAATGTTTACATGTTTCGGCTTTCCTGAAGACCATCTTCAATAATAAAAAAATAAAAACAAACTTTTTTTTAGTGGCATTGCAACGCATGCCAGGTACACGCTAGTATTAATAAATAATGGATAAATATTCATGGATATTATAATGAAACTTTTTGTATTAAACAATCGAATAAAAATTAAATATTGATTTCGAATCTACTTGTTATCGAAATCGTTTTTGTATGAAGGTGAACACTTCTACACTTTTATTACCTTTTAATACAATTTATGGTCTGCTTCGCGGCGCGTGGATTTAATGAAGTTATAATTCATTCAAGTGAAATAATATTTCCCCCAAGGCGTAGTTCTATGAGATAACTTTGGAATTCCAAATTACCAAAATTAATATTATCCCCATATTTAGAAATATATCGTGTAACTATATATCATCATCAGCGTGTGTCCGGCCACTGTTGAATGTAATGAGTCTCCATCCTCTTCGATCCTCTGCCTTCCGCATCCAGGCCACTCCCGCTATTCTCCTTATGTCGTCAGTCCTTGCAGGGGGTCGCCAAATGCTTCGTTTGCCAGTTATTGGCCGCCGCTCCAACTCTTTTCTTCCTCATCGACCGTCGTCTCTTCGACATCTGCTCATTGCCAGTGAGTGTATCTATTGGTTGGGTTACCTTCACTACTTGAGTTCTTCTGCAGATATCCTCGTTTCGGATTTTATCTTTGAGCGACACTCCGAGCATGGATCTCTACAAAGCACGCTGGGTGACCTTTATTTCATGGGTAAGACTTGCTGTAAGATTCCACGTCTCTGCGCCATATGTGAAAACATGGAGAATGCATAAGTTATGTTTATTTTAAATTGAATATACGTTAATTTTAATATATATTTTATGACTCTTTGATTTTTTATTAACATTTTTTAAATATTTATTTATATAAATTTGTGTTTCCCACTTGAGGTGCAAAATAACAGATGCCTTGCAATCATGTCTAGGGCAATATGTTTTATTATTTATCATGTTATTTATATGCAGGCTTATCAGCAGCCTTTGAAATTGCATCCTCCTGATGACAGAAAGTACATGATTCTCGACAGAATGATTATTTATTTATTCATATTAAATTGATATTTAATTTATTCATTAATTATTAATTGATTAAGCTGTTTCTATTTGCTCCACATATGAAGCTGATACGGATTTTATTTATATTTTTTATTAATACATGATCCATATGCCGGCGGGTATAGCTCAATGGTCAAAGCGTTTGCTTTGCAAGTCAAAGAACGTAGGTTCGATCCCCGACGAAGATTAAAAAAATGAAATATTTTTAATCGATTTATGAACTCTTAAATACCCTCGGTTGTTGAGAATTTCATCCCTCACCCGAAAAATTCCAGTCATAGTCTATTAATTAAAATTGGTGGTAGACGAAAGTCGTCCCGTGAAGACCACCCATTCATAGTAAATTCCTGTAATAATAAAAATGATGCGTGATCTCGGGCTGTAGTCTATGACGTTGGCGGATCAACACTACACATGCAGCGCTTAGCCATATGTATTATGTTAAGCGTCATATAATTCCACAAACGAGACTTTAAAATCACTATCCCCATCTGTCGATATTCTCCTGTATGTGTTTACATAAATAAAAAAATGTATAATAATTGCTTATGCACTCATTGTATGTTATGTTTCCAGATAAACTTATTTTTCACTCTCTTTGAATTAACATATCTTTAAATCAGATGCGATTAAGTTACATTTAAACTCCTACAAATGTTTCAATATGTCATAATATATTTTTTTGGGTCCTCAAATATTCCTATAATTGAACTGAATAATAAAGATATTCTTTTGAGAGTATTCAAAAATTAGTGCTAATATTAGACATTACTACAGAAACAATTACTAAGTAACAGCATAAAAAAAATCTTAGTGTGGTAATAAATCAGTCAAGTATCTTTGTACGCGTGAGATGTAAATTGTTTTTAATTATTTTATAAGCACGACAAATTATATTAATATAGTCTGTACAAATACGCGAATTGAATTAAATTCCTGTTAATCCGCTTTTCTCATTGCATACAATAAATCAACGTCTTGACTTGTCCGCAAAACGTCTGAGAAGAAGCTTCTCTTGCCAGTACAAGCCTTAGCGTGAAAATGTTTTGGTATCGTCTATGTACAACTAGAATCTAAATCTCAACCAATCTTTAATATGCTTAATGGATTCCGTGTGACAAGATAACTCTGCGAATCGAACGAGCTTCCGAGTATTATACTACGGGTAGACGTCTGACAATGTTGTGTAATACATCATTCGACATGGATTGAGTTTAATATGTTTTTAAACAGATTGGATTTGAGATTATTCAGTGAGTGACACACAAAGGAAAAATAAACTTACAAAATTTATTTAATTTAATAAATATATAACACTGAAGTTTATTTTGAAAACAAATTTAATGTTACCTTAACATATATTATGATCATTTCATAAACAAATATTTTTATCATTATTTAGCATGGTTTCATAATATTTTGATATAATTGCCTTTTCGATAAAACTGTGTAGAGATTTCAACTTCATATAAATAATGCCACTATCTTTGAAAAAGCGTGTTTCGTAATTATGGGTTTTATAAAAAGAATGTTTTTGAAATATAAGTGTACACTTTTGAATTAAGTTTATAGTATTTATCTTTGATAACAACAAAACGTTATTTATAAAAAAGAGCCCCATTTTCTTTAATATTATTAGATAGCAAAAAATTTACTAAGATTACCATAATTAACGATATGTTAAGTTTTGTGGATTTTCCTGGCTTATATACTACAGTTATTCATAAAGGCATTCTGGCAGGCCGGTAGGTATATCTCAATGTTCAAAGCGTTTCCTTGACAACCCAAGGTTAATGGGTTCAATCACCAACAGAGATTTTTTTTTTTTTTTTCAATCAATTTCTGAGCTCTTAAAATACCCCTCGGTTGATATGAATTTGATCCCTCACCCGTAAAATATCACTAGTAGCTTATTAATCTAAATCAGTGGTAGACAAATGTCATCCCGTAAACCACCTATTCATAGTAAATTCCTGTAATGATAAGGATGATGCGTGAATGTCGGGTTGTAGTCTATGACGTTGGTGGATCAACACTCCACATGCAGCACTTAACTATATGTAACATAGTAAGCATCAAAGAATCCACAGGTAAGACTTCAGCATCACTTTTTTTTTAATATACATTAAGGCTTAAAGAAAGAGATTTATTGTTAATTAGATAATTTATATTCAATTGCATATTCCAATTGCATTCATACAATCAAAGTATTTAATATATTTTATTGAAAACTACGTCTTCGGGTATAAATGATATTTATTTAACAAATAAACGTTTCATTCAAGATAAGTTGGTAATAAAAATAACCTACATTATTGCAATGCACCTGCTTGAGTTCAAGAGATATAAAAGGTGTAGGAGTACGGGCGGTCACCTGAAGGTCCACAGTTCAAGCGGACAAAATAAAGTCACAAGGATGTGAGACTTTTCCGGCCGCTATCGGGTCGCGGGCCGCCTGAAACTCCTGAAAATTTATGTCCCGCCAGGGAATTTTCAGCGAACCGATAAAAATATTCGCCACCACCGGCCGACTCCGTTCTACGCCCTTCGACCTGGGCCAGATTTACAGACAGTTCAAAGTGTTTTATCTAAAACTTTTTTCTTGCAGCAAGCACGGCGTCGCAAGACAAAAAAACTTTAAAAGTTAAACTTTAAGCTTTAAAAATTATTTTGATAAGAAAGTATGTGTACCGTTGCGTTAACGTTTATTTCAGATGGCATTTCTTTTTTTACGACCTGAATTGCGTGAATGTTTAAATATTTTATGCCGTGAAGTTTTTAGTAGCGAAAACATTTACAGGAAAATCCTTCTCTTTAAATTAAAACTTTACGGGCAGAGAACGCGTAGATAAAAATAGACTACGAAAGCCTTAGTACTTAAGTGTATTAAAACTAAATAAAAAACTAATTTTATTTATTTTAAGATACCATACATTTCAAAAAGAATAAAAATATATAAAAAATATTATTTAAGTTATTTATATAAACCAATTTCAAACATTATACATTGAGTACACAGATGGAATTAATTGCTTATGAGTATAACATATTATTTTATTTAAATAATTATATAATACAAGGGATAAAATAAAATAAAAAGTCAAAATAAAAAGTTAGGACAAAACTATCGCCAAAAATTTATTCATTATATGTTTGTGAAAGATTAGAAAATAGATTTTTGTACAGAATATTTTTCACAGAATTTTTTTTCAATCATATGTAATAATGGGGAAATTCTATGTTCCCTTTAAGCAAAATTAAAAATATTTTACCATTTTGGCTCTATATTTGATGATGTTAAAAAAACAGATTTACTTTCTTAAGCAGTGTGTCTATTACCTAAATGTTTTGGTCTATATATATATATATATTTTAATGAAAACTTATCATAAAAGCTAAAGCTTTATTCATGTCATATAAGATTATTGTGTTTATGTTCTAATTGAATTTAATAAAAAATATCTGTCCATTTTCTGAAATTTAATACGACATAAAAAACCTTTCTATAGAAGATTATATGATAAACAAAAAACATACAAGAATATATTCAAACTTATTGTTCGCTTATGGGAATTAGCTTTCTTTGAATTTTTCAAAGAACGAAGAAAAATAAAATTGTATTCGGAATATATTTCGTAAGATTATTACCAATTTTCTAGAGCAATAAACAGCCAGGCGCTCACATGTGCCTGGGTGAGCTGCTGTTGTGATTGTTAAGGTTTTCCCAGACTTCCAGGAATAACGAGTCCCTTTGTTGTTTGATGTAATGAACTGTGTAAGGACGTTCATCCGGAAAACTGAATAATTTTATCCCAAAATGTTTCGGACGACGTTTCAAACGGTATAATAACATATGAGAAACTTCTTGCGGCTCCGATTTAGAGAACATGTTTACGCTCGATATCTCTTGATTTATTAATAAAATTAAGCAATTGATAAAAAATTAAAAAAATAATTATGGTAACGTATCTAAATCTTTCGCAACACAGAACAATTTTGAAAAATCCACAGTTAACCTTACAAGAAAAAATAACTTTTCACGTCACTGTTAATTTACTCAAACATGCATGAGTTTGAACTTATTTGTAAAATCAATAAATTACCAAATAAAACAATTTGAAATTTAATAAATAAATATTTATTATGTTCAGATTTCATTCAGAAGTTAGAAATTTTGATATAAATTTATAAAATAACGTGGTATGATTTTTCTTCTTAAAACTGGTGAGCACAGCATCTGACGAGATACCATTGGATATCCGATGTTCAACACAAACACACAAAAGATGATGTGAATACTGGACATCCGTGTTACAGGATTCGGCTTTGAATTATACTGGGACGCATATCTAAAAAATGGCGATGATAACAAAATTAATAAGATTTAATTGAAATAGAAAAAGTGTAAAATAGTAACAAATGTTCAGTACTTAAGATTAATATAGAATGTACAGAGAATTGACTTAAATTTTTGTCTTCGAGAACCCAAGAGCAAAAAACGAAATTCTCACATCGTTTAAGGCGCGACAAAAAAACGAAATTGCCTGAAAGAGACGCTGAAACTCGCTCGGAAATATATATATAATAACATGTGTATAGATATACGTTACATAAGAGTAAAGCGAACAGTTACGCGATTTAATCTGAGATTAATGTCTCGGTAATAATCGGGTTGCGGACTGGACCGTCGGTCGCTCAGTCAACGTCTGGTTTCTTTAGCGTGGTCATCTCGAGTGGATGAAACCTCCAATAGCTATCCTGGACCGTCCAGTGAGTGAGACGCTATGCTAGATGGGATGGAAGCTATAAGGTTTATGAGTGTCGGATGGATCACTTGCGACCACTTCATCACGAGCTTTTTCAGCGAGAACTTGCGCTTGCTTATATATCCGGAGATTTTTTATTACTATTTTCAAGAAGCGTGACATGAGTAGAAATAATGTTCATTTTGATAATGTGTTGATAACTGAAAATTCTGCTTTAATCAAATATAAACCATATTATATGCGCTGTGATATAGCCCATCGTGTTGCTCAAAAATAATTGAAGGAGTTAACAGGTGCAAATCCTCACGTTATTTATTTTATTTTTTGATGTCATTTAGTTGAGGTGTTTTTTTATTAATGAATCAATTTATGTATATATCAGTTGTGAATATATTCCTTTGAGTAAATTATATAGTATACATGGAATATCAATTAATACAATATATCGATACAAGGACATGAATTGTAGCGCTTATCTTGAGCTGAAAAACGTTGCGGAGGACCGAGAGGAATGGAGGTCGAGATGCAAGATTCTGTTGCTGCAAACTAATCCACCGGTTGATACTACGAAGAAGATCGATACAATAAAAATGAAATCATCACAATTATTTTTAATATTTAGTAATGGTTGCAATTAATATAAATTTTCCCCCAAAAATTAAATACCCTTTTGCTTAGAAACTATTAAGTGTTAAAATAAAATATTATTGGTCACACAATATTAGTAGTGATGGTCATAATAATAATTAAAAAAAATACATTTGGTTAGATAAGATGTGTGAAATATATTTTTTTGCAATTTAAAAATATGCTCAAAATTATATATTTTGCTCTCTCAATTCTTTAGAATCTTTTAAGATGTTCGATGTTTGTAATAATTGTATGCTCCAACAAAAGTAGTTTTATAGAAAAATCATTTTTAAATAAAATAAATCATTTCTTAAAACATAAATGAATTTTTAGACATTAAACAAAAATATGAACACTTCTAAAATATATATTTTTATGTTTCATCTTGTATAACTGATACTTCTTGCATTGAAGAACATTGTTGAAAGTTTGAATAATTCCGAAAAAAAATCACATTGCAACACAATTGCCTCGTTATAGTAACGACCTCCTTTATTTTATTGTCTCTCATTAGCGATAGTTCACAAAACGCGTTGCTGAAGGGGTGACGAGGACACCGTTCGGACCCCCGGGCCATTTTTATGTGCCAAACATGAGTTATGACGTCACACGGACTGCGCCAATTTCAAACACGTGGCGCCTACCCCACGATAAATAACCGCGGGCAGACCAGCCGCCCTACTCCCGCTAATAACAGAGCCAACCAGCATCACATACGATCACGAATCTAAGCACCTTAACTTTTCTTACTTGTAATGAATTCTTCACGACATCAAGTAATGATACAAAAATTAAGTTCAAGAAATTATCTGGATTCCGAACTGATATAAACAAAATTATGATCTTGACAACTTAATGAACATTATGATAAAAGTTTGTTTATATGTAAGATAATTAATCAAAAGCCAATGAACTCGTTTGAGGGGTTTTGAGACTGTTCTCACTTGCACCTTTGTGAATGCGCAAATAATTAGACTTGGCCACGCCTAAGGACCAAAAGGCCAAGTTTTAGAAAGTTTCGGGTTAATCATCGAATTTTATTGAATCTAATGATTACAAATCACCCGAATCACTAATGTTGACTTTTATTGTTAGTTTATTGGCTGTTTTCATTGGCTTGAGCTCGTCGGGAACCGTTCATGTTCCCATATCCACACCTCCGGATGTGGAGATATTTTGTGACATTATATGGACAGTGGGAACACAAAAATCTGAGTGGCGGTGGTTCTTGGTGACCGTATACTCTTTATAAATAAACAACGGTAAGGGAAAGACAATTTGATTTCACGAAAAATGATGTGGGGGTAAATAATTAAGTATGGTAATTTTGTTCTACAGTCCGTGAAGAGACCAAAGTCAAACTGGACGAGATGTTTTCTTAGGATGCCGCAAAAGAGTATACAATAACCTTTTTTTGTTCAAACTACGAGCAGTTTATGTAAGCCAGCATCCAAATACAGGTTAACGTTTAAATTTGCTTATTTTTGATACATAAATGAAAACTGCGTTAAAAACAGTCATTGCTTGTTATGGAGCAGACCCTGTCACACCTTCTGGAGTGTGCGTTGTGCCCGAATAGCTGCACCCAGGAAGACCTGATGATGGCCAGAAGTAACGCCATCGACGTCGCCCACTTCTGGGCAGACAGGATCTGACCCTGTTGTTTCCGACACGATTATATATATTGCTTGTTATATATATTTATACTTATTTATTAACATATTTAATTATGGGATTCTTAACAGTTATCTACAGTAGAGATGGAACAGACAAATAACGTAGCATTAGGTTGGTTCACGAACACAATGTTACGTAACACAGTTTATCAATCGTTGGCTTAGTGCCTTCAACCCTTATCGCTGGCCAGCTAGGTGTTAACTACGGGGGGCATCGCGGCGATGTGAGGGGGCGTCCGAAATATCGGAGCGCTCTGTCACAAGGCGCTAAATACATGGGAAGGTTCGATTTTCTTTTATACTTTTCCAAATTACCGAACAGACCCGTCTTGATGGGTTTCGGTCCGACATTATTAAGGTCAAATTATTCAATATAGGACCGGTAATATAAGATCACTTTCTTTCATTAAATATTAGGTTCATTGATTGCAATGATAAACGATAATGGCTGTATTAATCAATTAAATTTTTAATTATAATACTCGTATATTAAAAAATATATGTGTTTTCTAAAAGAATGAGCATTTAAATATTTTGACATACTACTGATAACTCATCTGAAATTTTATTATAATTTCAAATTACGTACAAACTTTTCAAAAATTAAGACACAAATAATACGATAGAAAGTCCCAATTCCCATTTTTTTCTTTTCATCGATTATTAAAAAAAAAAAACAGTGGACGGCTTATTGCACTATATTTCTACCAATGCTCTAGTAATAATTTTGGTCATTATTTTTAATTCACTTTTTATTATTTTGCTTATTTATAAGATGCAATTAAATTTGAAATTGATATATTTTTAAATAAAAGCAGTTTTAATTGGATTGAAATAAATTGCACCGTACTATAAAGACAAGATAAATAGAACAAAACTTATTTTAAAAATATATTTATTTTATTTAGATTGCAACTTTATAATACAAATACAGTTTTATTATTTCAAAATTAAATGAATTCGTCATGTTATTTGATTTTTGTACGCTCTAAGTAGTTTTAAAATAAGAAATACAAAAAAGCTCAAATAATAATATTTGTAGAAAAAAAAACGACAAATAACTTAGCTGCATCAATATTGAAACTTTACATTAAAAATGGGTGACAACTTCAGTGTTGGCAATATTTTTGAACTAAAAAATCTTCCCCTAAAGCCGACGATCGATCAAGTTAACTGCAGACGTTGCCATGTCAGTGGATAATTTTTATTTTGAAGCCAGCGCGCCGTGTTTTTGATACGTTAATGACATTGGCGAAAGCTCTCGATAAAAGCTGAGTACGGGTTGCTGCCCCAACAAAGCTCTCTACCCTCTTCAAGTAAATCACTATTGCAATAATTCTTTCTTCGGCCCACGTGTCAGATGCATTACCCGCCCAGCGGCTGTTGCACTGGCAATGCAATTCAAAAGCTCTGTCAAGCAAGAGCTTCCACCCTTCGTCAAACGTTTTCAAAGCTTTAGCTTATATAACAACGTACCTTATCACGTGCGTTGGAAGCGACTTTACGATTCGATTGCGACGCGCTTTTTGAATGACTGCGTATGTGTTTTTATGACTTTATTATGTGACACGTTTTTAGTTTTATTTCAAAATAAATGCGTTATTTCACGATACACTAAATTGCACAATGAAAGATAACCAAACAAAACATTTCATGAATCGATCTTATTAATAGACAGTAAATGAAAGCCAGGCAGTGCTATGGAGTTAGCCGAATAGAACTTTAAATTAATTCAAATATAATTGGTACGAGTTCTTCAGTAAAGTGAGTATGCATTTTTCTATATATATATATATATATATAAATGATTCATAACTTTACTTCATAAAAAGTAAAAATTATTGCTATAATACAATAAATGCCTAATGGTTATCGTTATGTAAAATATAAAAAGTGTTTGTTTACCCGACCAAAGATCATGGGCTCAATGCCGACGTTGATTAAAAGAAATTATGATTATAATTTCTTAATTAAACCCCGATTTGTGTAAATTTGATCCATCACCCGTAAAGTACCATTCATTGTCTTTCAGTAAAAAGTCATCCCGTTTACACCACTTATTCATAATCAGCCTTCGTAAAAATGGTTGAATGTAATAATTTGTCTGTGACGTTGGCGGATTAATAATCCATATGCAGCGCTTAGTCATACAGAAAATGTTAAGTATCATAAATTCTGTGAAATTTTTGTATTCTTCTGTACCATATATAAAGAAATAATTTCACATCTCAACGGCCATGAAACTTTTTATGTTATACATATTTGCACACGAATATGCAATCTTTTTTAATTGTTTCAATAATATATAAATTTATTTAAAAAATAAAAGAGAATATAACTGCACTGTAATGACATTTCCACCTGAACGAAAGCGCAATTTTTATTTAAGTATATATTATATGAAAAATTGTAGAAAACTGTTTCGGGCTCGGGTTGGTGTATTTTTATTTTCCTTTGGCACGCTACGAAAATTATCCAAGCACTATTTAATAAGCTATGTACAATAACAAGGGATGTATTCGTGTAAGAAATAATTCATGTATGCAGCGATGCAGCTCACCGAGGATAAATATGTAAAAGACGTTGCTTTACTACCCAACCCTCATCCCTATAGCTCATCCCTAAAGCGATCCAGCCCTAGGGGACCTTCTTTGTGTCTTCCCGAATCAGGTGGTTTGGGTCTCACACTCCGGGGCCTATTGTTTTCAGGCTAACTCACTTGGCAATGAGGACACATGCAAACACGCTTGACCGTTGTTGTCAAGATTAAATGTGTGTTGGGTCGTTATGACGCAAATACTTGGTAGTTAATACAGTTTAAGTAGAGCCTTTATAGGCAAAGCGTAATTTTTAACTTCAAACACCCATATAATTATTTGTATGCAGCAGAAAAATGACAGATTGCGACATTTAAAGCGCACAATGTTTTGGTTTTATCGTTGAAGTTAAGTAATATTAGATGACGTTACGGTTATTAACTGAAAATACTTGGTGAAACTGCAAAATAATTATTTTATATTAATTTTAATTAAATAAAAAAATGCATATTAACTTCGAACTCCATCCGGTTTGCTAACGATTGACTCGATGGAGTCCAAAACGTGTACAATCACTTAATCATACAAAATAAGTGTGAAATCAAAATAAATATTAATTTATTTTCCTTGATCTTACATGGATCAAGTTGGGTATGGCCTCTGTTTAGGAGACTGCAGTTTCTACTAACTCCCAGCCTTTTTAAATCCGTCACTGTCAAGTGACAACTGAGTTGCACCTACTTTCGTATGAGGTCGAACGTATTTTATATAGGAAGGGGGTGGGGGTGTGTCTATAAGGGAATCATAAGAGAGGTAGACAGATAGTGTTGCAAGGATGAAGATGAGAATCAGCAATCTCATCTTGAATAACCAGGTGGATATATTTATTGAATTGAATATTTGGAATGTATTTATGAAGAAAATATTTTTTTAAATTTTTAAATTGAATATAAGAAAATCGGCGTAGCGCAAATAGTTTTCGGCATTATCTTTTGTACACTATAAAAACAACACTGTTAAACAACACCAACAAAGATAATGTAATGAGCAATGAACATAAGTATGCTCGCGTAATCGTCGCAAGCGGACCAATTAAATTTTCAGTCGGGAGCGGTATGTGCGTGCGGAGGTGTACTTACAGTTCCAGCCAGCTACGAGCGTCCCCTAACGGCCAAATTACGAAACAATGGGTTTAATGTCATCGCCATCTATTTAGAGAGGGAGACAGTGAGATCTGAATTGTTTTTCAGAAGCCTTTATCCGCACAGATGGACAATTAATGTATCCGCGGATCCTTTCATTATTGTTCGGAATTGGAAAAGGAGGACCTCCTTTGTGAAACATTTGAATAAAGAGGAGAATAACACCGGAAGGGTTTTGTCATCTTCAGCGGCCGGATATTATTATTCATCAGTTTTTCTCGCTTCTTTAAGATCGCGATGAATGGACTTATGTATTATACAATTGAAATGTAATGGCTTATAATCAAATAAAGATATTCATTAAGGAGATATGCAATTATATTCTACGAGAAATATTCAAACGTTTTTAATAAAAATTAAAGCTCCACGGTAAATATAAAACAGATAAAACATCAAGATAATTCGAACAACCTTTCTCGTATTAAAAATTAGCAATGATACTCGTAGTTAAATATGATACTTGGTTAATTATTATTTTATGTTATTAATACATTTTCATTAGTTCAACAACAATTTATTAATTACAGTTAAATATTATTGTTCGATTGAACTTTATTCAGAGCATTGTGGAACCAACCTCACCAAATGATGACATTTGAATTTAAATTCTTTTTAAAGATCTCCTCCCCATAGAGTTCATTTAAATAACTTCTTAGGTTTTTACGCCCAGATTTGATATAGTGGCTTTTGGGTGTAGCGATGTGTGGCGAATAACTCCTTTCCAATAGTTCGACCGCCATTGCAAGGGTCTTCTTCAGGGTTGATGACTTAGTGGTCACTCTACAATGTTGGTCGAAATATTGGAAAGGAGTAATTTGCCACACACTGCCAAACCCAAAAGCCACAATATTAAGAACAATTTCTTCATTTAAATTTTTTTCAATTAGTTGAAGTAAACCAAATTTAAAGACATGAAGCTATGATATATTTACATTTATTTGTTTATTCTTAACAATCATATGTAACTTAAAGTCTTGCTCCTACTTTTAAGTAATATAAATTAATATTTTCAACAAGTAAAACCTATAAAAAATATAGTAATACCATTTCCCCTTAAGGAATTACATCCAAAATATAGCATAGAGTTAGTTATCATGATTATTTATATGTAAGTAAACTGTTCCATATAATTAATGAATAATTAGTTCAATAATAAGCGGATATTTACGTTATGCCTTGAGTCACATGTACAGATTGTCACAGTAGAGTATAATTACGTAAAAGACATGAAAATTTCAGTCAATCACATGTCAGCTTATGACGCGTGGTAACGTCCTGAAACGGCGAGTACTCCATGAAGTATGCAAAGGTTTCCTCAGCGTATTTACTCGCTTCCTGGTATTAAATACTTCTCAAAGGGATTTTCCTAGTAGGTTTATTTTCATGAAAAAATAATATTCACTCGTACGCCTTATAACATTTTTCTTATTTACCGCTCTGTTTAAGTAGCATGTTTTTGACGGATAATTTACTAAGAAATACATGATACAAAAAAAGATTAACAAAAAATTGTACATATTTATGTTTAATATATATTCATTAAATTTGATATTTATTTAAATAAAAAACTCACAGTTTGATAAACAATAAAATAATAGTAGATTGGGAGAAGCTCTTCGCTGTAATGAAAGAAATTGGATTCAAATACAAGGAACGAAGACTCATATTTTCACTTTACAAAGAAGAAGCTGCCATAATATCACTTGGAAATGTCCAAACGGAAGCAAAAATACGTCAAGAGGTGAGACAAGGATGCTCTCTGTCGCCTGTACTCTTTAATGTATACATACAAAATGCAATAGACAACATCAGGGAAAAAATAGGCCATAGATAGGGGGTTAAAATACATGGCCAAAAGATTGATATGATAAGGTTTGCTGACGACATTGCTCTGATTGCTGAAACTGAAGATGAACTCACTGAAGCGCTGACATCCATGGAAAACATATTTATTCCAACTAAAATATGAAGATAAACAGCACAAAAACCAAAGTCATGACAGTAAGCCGCAATGAGCAGAAGAAAATTAACATATCGAAATTAGAAGTACCCCTAAAAGATGCAAAAGAGTATGTATACCTTGGAAGTACGATCACCTGGGATGGCAGAACAAAAAGAGAAGTCAACAGGCAAATACATCAAGCAAGACTAGCTTTCAATAAAAAAGCTAAAAATTCTTGAGTCAAAGAATATTACTTCACTCCGCAAGCAACTTGCCAAAACACTTGCTTGGAGTATCTTAATGTACGACTGTGAGACATGGTGCTTATCTGAAAGTGATAAAAAAAGACTAGAGGCCTTTGAGATGTGGTCGTACAGAAGAATTCTTGGAATTTCCTGGAGAGACCACGTCAGGAACAATGAGGTTCTCAGAATAATCAAGGAAGATAAGCACCTAATAAGAACCATCTCAGAGAGGCGAGCCCGATGGATTGGTCACATCATGCGCCACGATGGTCTTCTTCACGATATTGTGGAGGGGATGGTTGAGGGTAGAAACTGTAGAGGGCGCCCTAGACGGGAGTATTTGCAGCAAGTATTCGAGGACATGAATTGTAGTGCTTATGCTGAGCAGAAAAGGGTTGCGGAGCACCGAGAGGAATGGAGATCGAGGTGCAAGATTCTGTTGCTGCAAACCAATCCACCGGATTGATACTACGAAGAAGAAGTGGCTTAATAGAAAGTTTTACTAGTTTTATTCTTTACATTTGTTAAATGAACAAAAAACAATCATACATCAACCAATATTAAAAAAATCTTACACGCTTCGAAACCAAAAATATCCTAATAGGATACAATATTTTATAAACTTCATTTCAAATTGAACATATACATTTTAAAAGTAAAATGCTACATTAAATCAAAAATTTCTTCCCATAACTCAATTTCTTCAACAAATGCAATCTTAATTGTTGTATACAATTAACTTCTAATCTGTATGTCTCAGAAGTTTCTAGATTAAATAAAAACCAATGGTGATACTACTCAAAAATATATGAACCCACATGAAGTACCACGGAAATGGGATATGTTAAATATTTGATGTCTATTCTTTGCGAATTGAGTATAAGTTTAATATGAGCATAACATGACAAATAATATACATTGAAGTAGGAGTAAAATGCATGAATATTCATTTTATATAAGTTTAGCCTGAATATGTAGTATTATTCTTGCATATATAATACGTGAAACGTGGATGTCTACAACGTACTATATATCACGTATGTCGAAGCATGAATATCCATTATACCTGATTGCACGTATGTACGCTGAAATGTAAGCATGAATATCCAGGGTGGCATGATATAATGGACATTCAGCTGGTTGTTTGGAGCGATCAAACGGTAGGCAGTGCGGAACAAAGCGGACGGGGATCATCAATTGATTGAGATGTCGGGGATTCTCGTGACCACCGGGTCAACAAGTCCACACTCAAATTAATGACGTATATTTGATAGGCTATTAAGCGATTGTCATCTCGAAAGCGGGCAGCCGTAATGACGAGCACGTGGGCTCGGCCGGGATACGTTTCGCATGATAATTAATGAAGCACTGTTAATGAGCATCGTTAAATGGATTTAATAATCATACATGTGATTTATTTTAAAATCTTGACCATATCCGCACCCCTATCCAGAGCAAAAGGTCTTCACGAACTGCATTCAAAAAGCTCTGTTAGTGGCCATGGTCTTCACTTCATCTTACGTACCTCTACTGAGTACATTTTATGTAGAACAGTATGAACCAGGACGCTTTAAGAATAGGTAGCTGTTGTTGATGCTGTCTTACGACATCCCAAGTATATTTCCGAACCAGGTTCATCTTTGCCTCTTGACTGACTATAGTATGGAAGGCTACTTGTCCACCCTCTCACCTTAACATTCTTCACAATGTGCAGCTATCGCCACCCCAATATCTTACGAACGCAACTGTTTTCGAAATCCATTATACGGCTGTATTGTTTTTTCTGAAACGCAATAATTTACAGTAATATTTTTTATAATAAAATAATGATGTTACCTGAAATGCCGTATGCATTAGAAATCTAATGACATACGTTATACAATATTTTCAGTTGTTAATATCTTTGCGTTGTCTTTTTTATTTCAACTCTCTCGAATTTATACACCAACACCACAAAAGTATAAAGAAAAATATATTATAATCATTTTGTATTTGATCTGAAAATGGTTTCTTGAAATACAAATATTATTGTAGTACAAGTATGTACTTTAATTTTACATCTAGCACCAGACGTTTGTTTACTTTTAGTCAAAATATGATAAAAATAAAATTATAATTGTGATATATGTATGTATACGATAGAGTATATCAGATGCAACTCGTTACATAGTATGCAGTTCCATTCCTGAGTGCCGTAAGCCGGTGAAATAAAAAGCTGCGGAGTAAAGCCTTTGCGAACTTCCCGCGTGCATATAGAGTTGTAGGGTCCCGTAGAAATTCACGTTCACGCATTTTGTTAACGGCATCACGTTGTGTCTGAGAGCGGCGTCAGAATCTAAACTCCAAGCCGCACAAGTAAGGTGTCATATATTTAAAAATACATTTAAAAAGCATTTGATTTCACAGTTTTTAGAGTGAAAATTCTATTACGTGCTGTTGTCCTAATTTGCCTGCATCAGATGAAAAGTCAATCACTCTTCAATTAATGAATTATACTCAGTTCATTAGCTTGTACCGCAACTACTTCGTATATATGTATCGTTTACAACCAGTAGATTATTACGTATTTTACAATACTTTAGCTGTACGTGTTTTGATATAGTACTTTATTTAGCGAATTGCTTTGTACGAGTATAACAAGTGAACTACATGGATGCTTTATTTTTATGTATACAAATAGAAAAATATTTTATTGAGACCAATGCTTAAGCTGAAATGTTTTTTTATTACGTAGGCATTTGTACTTTTAAAGGCTTAAGTAATGTAGATTTTTTTCGTATGAATCAGTGCTGATATTGAAAGATTTACAGGTATAAGAAGTATTGTTGATATCCCAACTTTATAAGAAATATAATTATATTTAAGCTTCAGTGAGAATTAAATGTGCTTCCTAATGCATTGAGTTCTAGTTTTCTTACTGTCAACCACACCTTTTGGTTAAAAATAACATACTGTGTACCTTTATTCCAGTACTAAGCCGACCTTAACAGCATAATAAAATGAATGTATTAAAAATCTTAAAAAATATATTTAATAATTAAATGATTATAGTTAGTAGGTTACATGATAATTAAAAAAAAAAATAACCATATATTTATTTCGTTTTATTAGAATTTTAAAAGCTTAATTTTTAAGTTTAAACGGAATATATGATTATATCTTTATTTGTAACTAGTTTCCGTTGATTATTAAATAAATCTTTCACTCTAAAAATGAAGCTGCAGCCTTCATTTTTGTTCAGTTGTTTATCAACGTGATCCAATTGAAGACAATCTAAGAATATTTTTAAATAATATTTGATCATTGCTTTAGTATGAGATACAAAAAAAAAACTTTGTAATAGTTATTGTAAATAGTATTTTTTCCTTTTACTGATAATTTGATAAAGACGTTTTGCTTCTCGGGGCCCAAACTAATGCCATTTTATCCCGTCGCTGAGTTCTGTGAAAACGTTTTTAACCAACTCGGTAATCCGGAGCAACAACGAAAGAAGAAATCCCCGCGGCTCCAGAGGGACAACTTTTCCACCACGTACAATTGTGAAAACTTTGAGGTGCGGGGGGCTAGAAAGCCGCCCACCGCGTACATAATTGCGACGAATAATCTACAAATATTCCACGGCAAGTGTTTTGCAATGTTTGAATTTAACACCACTACGTGAACGAATGAAATTTTAATGTTATTTTATATACATATAACATATTACTATCATCATAGAATATGTAAGTATCTTCTTAAATATTTTGTGATAAACAAAATGTTTACATAATTTTTTTTTTTTTACTTTTGTATGAAGGCTCCTTAGGACGGTCGTTTACCCTATCATTCATTATAAAGTCAAACTACCGTACCAATTATTATTAATATAATGTACCTTTTCTCGAAATACATAATAATGCAATTCTTGTTTGCATTGAAATATCAGAATCCACAGTCTATCAAATGAATAGGTAATACAGGAGCTGTAAACGCGAAATTTTGATTAAGTATCGTTGCGACTCCCATATATTTCTTATAAACTCAAAGCTGAAAAAAACCCGCAAATCTCAGGATGGGTGAGTAATTTAACCTGTAGATCTCAATGACCTGTACCCCATTAAATCAAATACACTCGGCCCTATGGGTAGTCTCAGTAAGATTCCGTTTAATTAAAAGGAGCAATTAATATAAAATTTTTAAACATAAATACAGCATATCGAAATTTATATTTATTACGCACCAAATACTACATAAAAGTGAATTAACTGGATATAAATATTTTCAGAATTTTCATATGTGTAGAAAGATGATATTTTAACATTTGACGCACAATTCATATTAGCATAATTTGGTTAAAACGTGAAATAAATATACACGACGAGGTCGAAAAACAATATCGTGTAGGGTCACCTATAAGACATCGAGGGTGAAGATTTTTTTGCATAATGTTCAATTTAAATTCAGTATTTTGGCATTTAAAAATCCGCCTTCGGTAATATTGATCAATTTCACAATAAATTCAATTTCTCTGCGAAATTTACTTTTTTCAATCATATTTTTCGATTAATGCGAAATAAAATGACAACCGCGATGGAGAATAAAATCTGCTCCAAATCACAACAAAATATTTTTTATATTTTGTATACGAAGCTTGGAATTTTTTGTTTTTTCCCTTTGGGTTATCTTTCCTTCGTTCAAATTGTTCATCCCCATATTTTTAATTCTATTCGAGAGATGAAATATACGCAAATATTTTTCATACGGACGTACAGCATGCAAGAAATCTTTATGATTTCAGCGAAAGCGTTGAATAAAATTAAAAATGTTAGGTAATATTTTACGGAAAATAATTTAACATTTCTTATTTATTTTATACTTTTACAAAACTTTTTGCTTACGAAAACCTTTCATTAAATATTTTCTTTTTACCCTGTTCGTGTTTTTCTTTTCTTGTTTCAGTATACTTTGTCTTTGTTGTGGCTCGCCGACGAAAAGCTTAGAAGTTGAATTTCCTCCAACTTTTTTTTTATTATATCGTATTTTTCCTGCGTAACCGAATGTATTGTTACAAAATAAGTACCCAAAATAATTAACAATTTCATGCGTCATAAAGTGCCCTTGATAATAATTTAAACTTAATTCCATTTTTGCTACGCACTTCAGTGAATTCATTTGAACTAAATTGTTTTTTTTATTTTTATGAAAAAATACCTTTTTTATATAACGTATATACATCATGACCAATGTTACCTTTATAAAATACGATTAATTAATTCAATAAAAAGCATTCATATAACAGCAGTTAAAAGTTTTTCAATAATTGGTTGCCACAAGCTTATATAAATGATCGCAAAAATTGCTTATGTAAGCTTGTTTTTTACAAAAAATGAAAAATTCTTTGGAAATAACTGAGAAATTTAATATTATTATTTTTCATACCGAATATACAGTACATTTATTTATTCGAGCAGTACAGTGGGCCTATTAGTATCCAAGCAACTGGGTGGGGTGGCTCCTGACCCCATCCGAGCATACAACTTAACCGTGTATTTGCACGCTCACATCTCTAACCTTAAAACAACACGCATATCTTCACAGCGGGGTGCTAGCTACCCCGGCTGGAGCAACGTAAACACTGCTTGATGTACGTAGGTTAACCGAGCGCTGTTTATATAAAACGATTTGCCACAAAACCTTAGAGTAATTGTTGCCCATACGTTATGTGCTCTCATACCAAGAATGACGACCGCTGAGAAACTAAACCCATTACCTTCATGACGTAAAATATTGATGTGAATCTTATTTTGGCCAACATCGCGTAGAATGCAAATACAAATTTGAATTTGTATACATTTTTTTTCTTCATAAATACTTTGTATGAAAAAGAAAAATATGAAGTATTTTGTGATGGTTTTTGATAACATAAATTTATTGTACTTTTTTATTAATTTATCTAGTTAATACATGCAGGAGACTGCAAAAACTAGATGTGAATTATTTAATGGATTCTATGTCCTTTAACCAAAGTGACAAAATATCACATGCTGTAAGGTGTATCATGTAAGATGTATCATGTAAATTAAAAATACACATGTGGCATTTATAATTTCATTACAAATTCTGTATTACTTTTGATAAATATGAACAGTGTATGTGCGTTCAGAGTGTGAAGACACGTATTTTGTGAACAAAACCTTGTGAGTATTTTTAAATAAAATAAAAATTTATAAAATATGGTTTAAACATAACTGTTAGCATAAAATGCGTCACAAGTAATTTATTACGGGTCTATAAGACTTCATATCGACGGGCAAAACACTTATGTGAAATAAATTATTGTCATACGTCGATTTCAATTAGGCACTCTCGCTTCATCAAAAATGCAAATTGCGTCTTTTTGCAAAGTTTGCCCTCAGGCAGATGTACAGACAGAATATTTGCAGGGCGCATCTTTGACGGGGGCGCCGGTTTAGGGCCCCCATCCGGCCGGGAAGTCTTAGGGTTCCCGGAGCCTGCGATCCCTGGGGAAGATGGCTGAGTGTTTACTGCCACTAAAGTCTAAAACTACCCCGGCCCTAGAACAAACACAGTGCAAAGTTATTTTGTCATCAGCTTATAGCTACGGAAATATACCTCGCATTTTTAAGTCAGATTGCAAGGTTTCATAATTTATGAGCAGTGCCGTAACATTACATAATTGATTTTTCTGTTAATAAAACAAATACACATATTGTAATTAGCCCAATTATTATTAAATCACCAAATTAAAACAATAAACGGACGAGCAGGAGTAGCTTGGATACGGAGTGTGGAGGATCAAGGAGGATGGAGACTCATAAGACAGGCCTATGTTCAACAATGGACGGACACAGGTTGATAATAATGACTGGACGAGTATAAATATTTGAGACACCGTTTGCTGCTTGTCTTTTGTGATTGGTTCGGTTGTTCCGTCTTTCGAAACTTAATTTTTCTGGTCTCAAAAACGTTGAGGTATTCTCTATCTTTAAAGTTATGATCAACATACATTTAAATCAACTTTGGATACTTTAGCTCCGTCTATTCAATTTTCGAGTTCTTATACTGGAAACAGTTGAAAACCGTATATTCTATAAAGTGGATTTCTAGATTCATATATTTCTTGGTACTAGGCGTTAAAATTGGCTGCTGAAAGAATTCTAGGGCGGAAATTTATTAAGAGGGATTTTGGCTTTCTACGAGCTTTGTGACGCTCAATTGAGTTGCCTAACAAGTGCGTATGGTGTGTTATAATTTTAAGCCAGGATTTTTTTTCAATAATCTGCTTCATAAATAGACACACTCAGAACAACTACGTAGACTCAAAAAAATACAAAATAATATCACATTTCTATTAAGCTCCAAGCTCTTATTAACCCTTCATCTAGCAGAAGACTTTTTGTTATAGAGATTGTGGTGTTCATATACATTAATTTAATAGCAAAATATAATATGAATAACTGACTCATGTTTAGATATCTGGTATTGAGCAGTAAACTATGACATGAAACAGTTATATTGTACGATTTTAATTGCTAAAAACATAACGTTTCAATATATTCTTTCTTATACTAAAATGTATCATACTACTAAAATATATAATTAAGACATCCTCCTCGGCACACAAATGAGCGTACTCGTGATGGGCTGTCGCACAGCGACGCAGTGACGATTTATGTAACAAGTCCAAAATGCCAATATGGCGACACATACATTTACGACAAGCGAATAGAAATAAGAGACGAAAGATTGGGTATCGAGGCTTTCGGTAGCAGTCAGCAAGGGCTATATCATGCTGATGTCAGACATTATTTAGTTTATATTACAATGTAGTAGATTTAAGATATGTTTTCATAATTAATAATTTGAATTATTTTTATTTCACCACATGAGCAGAATATATATTAATATACTAAATTAACATTATAACTCACGTGTTATATAATAATTAGAGCATGTTTAACCAACTTCCAATATATCAGCTTACATGATAGCACATGTTTAGTCGACGTTGGCGGCCGAAGCCAGCGGTTCCTAGAAATTTACTTGCTGTACTTAATTTAGAAGTTAAGTTTGGCTGCAAACTTATTGAAAGCTAATATGGATTATTATATTGTTATTTCACATTAGCAAAATCATAGTTTTTCTTTTTTTGATTAAATATACATACTTAATTTTTTTTCATCGTTTTTTCTTATAAATTATTTAATTCAAAGAAGTGCAGTGCACCTGATAAACAATAAAACCTTTACATTTGATATCTAAAAATTTAGCGAAGACGTAAAGTAGTTGATATTGTGGCTTTTGGGTTTAGCCGTGTGTGGCGAATTTCTTTGACCAAATATTTAAGATATTGTAAATATACAAAAGCCACAATATCAATCTGGCCGTGAAAACCTAAGAAGTTATTTACGTAAAGTAGTTATTTTTTTTGGTTAAGAAAGAGCGATGTAATGCAAATGTGAAGAATACAAATATTGAAAGCTAGCAATTTTATTAAAAGGCAAAATAAAAAAAAAATTAATATTTTTTTTCAATGTTTTCAGCATTCACATTAAGATCCATTATAAATTTTAAATATTTATTGATTTACCTTGCTTTTACCCTGCAACACTATCTGTCACCCTCTCTTATTATTCCCTTATAGACACACCCCACACTCTCTCCTACATAAATGTGTTCACTTGTGACCACTTACGAAATGTACTTGCAGCTCAGTAATCCCGTGATAGTGATGGATTGAGGAAGACTACGAGTCGCTTGAAACATGTCTCCTAAACAGAGGCCATAATCAACGTGATCCATGTATATGAAGGTAAATAAATAAATATTTATTATGAATACATTTTAAAATCTACTACACTGCCAATTAAAAAGAGCGCACCTCCATTTGAGTTTCATTTATAAATTTTCAGATGTTTACCTTATTTATAATGCACAAGGGCGGGTCATCGAACATCAGACGATGCCAGCCCTCGACTGCTATTCCACCCCCCAATCTCTTTACTGTGGATATTTCTACCACCAGGTCTTTTCTCAGCCCGTCGAGTCTCCTTCCCGCCTACCAGACCTTCCGCCCACGTTCTTTTTGACAGTTGGCTCTCCTCTTCTCTTCGCCAAACAGTTTTGCCCTCCGCTCTTATGGAATACTGTACGAAAAGACTAAAGTAGCTTATTTATTCAAAACTTTTGATCGCCAAGACGCAATAAATAATAGAACAACGGTGACGCAGGACGACGGGGATTAAAATACAAAATTCGCAATAAATTACGGCGCTTACTATCAAAGTAAAGTTTAAATTTGTTTATCAAATTGAATGAATTTTATAAATGCGACTGGTTTTACTCGTTTTAAGTCAGCCGAGATTTTCGTAGAGATAGGTTACCTTTTGTTGATCATATAGTATAAACTTCGAGTATAATTTTTCAATACTATTTTTATATCGACATGCTTACGGAGATTTGTATAAGAAACGGCAAATATTATTTTAAATTTAAAATTTAAATTTTATAAATAGGAATATAAAAAAACAAGTGTGAGTAATTAAAATAATTAATTTAATTCAATTCACAGTTCATTGAAAAAAAAAACATGTTTCAGCTACTGGAATAAGTAAACAGATGTACATATTTACATTACATAAAATTAAAAAAAAGCAATTATCATAGTAATAAATAAATTATAATATTAAATGTACTATTAAGAGTTATGCAATGGTAATAAATGTCAACGAATAGTAATAGTTTAACATCGAACCATAATTTATGATACAAGTATACTGTACGAAGCACCTTTAGCAAAAATTTATATATGTGTCTTTTGTTTTGGCTTTGTGATATAACTAGTTATAATTTTAATATAAATTGTGAATCAAAACTTAATATTTTCAATTTATTATTTTTTTAATTAAAATTAATTTAAAAATTATAATTATGCAGTTTCACCAAGTATTGTCAGTTGATAACCTTAATGTTATATGAGTAGTTCGTGAGCTTTGGATTGACCGTTAGTTGTTTTTTGACATGCTGACATGTAAGTAATGAATAAATTAAAATATTTATTTTGTTGAAGTACAGTATATACATGAAATATCATCATTCTACTTACGCCGTTGGCGGGTAAAGCTCAATGGTCAATGCGTTTGATTTGCAAGTCAAAGATCGTAGGTTCGATCCCCGATGGATAAAAAAAATACATATTTTTTTACCAATTTCTGAGCTCTTAAATACCCTCCGGCTAGTGTGAATTTGATCCTTCACCCGTAAAATGACAGTTATAGTCAATTAATTAAAATTGGTGGTTGACGAAAGTCGTCCCGTGAATACCATACCATACCATACCAGGATAATGCGTGAATCATAGGCTGTAGTCTATGACGTTGGCGGATCAACACTCCACATGCAGCGCTTAGCCATATGCACCATGGTAAGCGTGATAGAATTCCACAGATGATACTCTAGAATTAATATCACCATCTGTCCGTATTCTCCTGTATGTATACATAAAAAAATAACTTTTTAATTGGTTAGAGACTTAGCTTGTGATATAGAAATTACTTATTTTGTAAAACACATTATTGAAATGGGACCCATTTTTCCACGAATAATAAGGCGGTTGAGACTAAAATTAATCCATTAAACCTATTCATAGATTGTGTTTATTGAATAATCATTCCCTGTATAAATTATTTCACGTCAATCAAATATAGTGAGGTTACTTTAAAACAAACAGTGACGGAGTTCAGAAATTAGTTGTATGAGTAAATACACCATGTATTTGATCAAATGTATGTATTTGACTTGAACGTGTACGCCTTCAGATCGATGTGTTATTTTTTAGGATTATTAAAAAGAAAAACTGAATGCAGAAAAAGTAGATTTGTTGAACAAATATTATATTTCGTAAGTTGGTAGCTTAGGAATAAAGTTCTTAACAACGTGCTTTTGAATCAGTTTTCAAGATGAGGTGAGCGCAGTCCGCTGGCTGCATACGAGGCACCGCTTATCCCCTTTATGCAAAATTAAACCTTTTTTTGTTTGCGCTCGGTTTTATTTGATTATTCAATCTACTTGGCAAGCTATAAAATGTTCTAAAATATTTTTTTGCTCGAAAATATTATTAAAATCGCCTTGAATGTTGATATATTTCACGTAAGGGAGTCCCAATTCAGGCATGAACTTCACGAGTTTCTTTGGAGGAATAATTTGTTGGCGTCGTCTGTTTGATGAGCACTGGGACCTTCTGTTGCTTATCTTTATTGCTTTGTTCTTAGTATTTAATCATAAGTACCTATATTTGTTTATTAATTTTTATTGTACTTCAGTAAAGATTTTTAAAATTTGTAATGTTTCTGTAAGTGAAAAAAATTAATAAATTGAAATTGATATCGAAAATTGAAAGAAAATACATACTTATGTTCTATTTTAACTGAAGATAGAATTAAGTCGAATAATGTAGCTCGTTTTTATTACTCACATTACATTTGTGAATAATAAAAGTGATACCAACGAATGCTGCAAATCTTATTGACGATACATGAAAGATTTCGAAACAATTAAGACGTACGCTTTATAAAACATTTTAAATTAATTATTATCACATGATATGTAAAGTAACAATTTATTACAAGGTAAATTTAGTAATATTATTAGGGAATTTTGTGGATCATGAGAACAACGCACCGACCAGCTGACTCAATTGCTCGTTATAGAGTTTACAAAAGGAAATATAAATTTTAAACTATGTGATAAAATCATCTGTTTAAGCTTTAAGCTGTAGTTTGTATGAATAGGATAGGTTGCTTGTTTCAAAAAGTATTCTAAATTCCTCTTTAAAATTTTATAATTTCCTAAAGAAGCGTATTGTTGCCAGTTTAAAAAGGTAGGAATGACAGCTTACAAAAATAATTAGATTTATAAACAGTATATTTATTATAGACAGAAAGATTCTTCTTCGAGCATTCATTTGGTAAATAAAAAAAATGTTAATATTATAAGTCTTAAAGAAATAGTTATACAAATTTTGAATCTACTTTATACTGAAAACTACGAACCCAAATAACAGTTATAGTAAAGCTTTGAAGAGGTAAATTTTTCGTAATATGAAACTATGAAAACAATTTTTGAATTACTGTGTCAAAAGTATTTTAGTAGAGATATTATTAAATCTTTAAAAAAGTTGTGTATATGTTTTTAATTTAACAGGTATGTATTTTAAATAAAGGATAAAACATCACAAAGCTGAATTCTAAGTACATTTCGTTTTGATAGGTAATCAAATACAAAAACATCATCCGATAAAGCCTATCTAATTGACGGTCAGATACTCAGGCCTCGATACATTTCATTGGAGATATAAATACAAAGAACAAACCCAGTTGCTGGTTGATACGGCAAAAGGTATGGAATAGCCCTGGGGCGGGAATAGACGGAAAACAAGGGCGGATTTGTACATTTAGAACATTATAGACAGAATATTTTAGGTAAATTTGTATCTAATAATACCAGGAGAATTGTGTTACAATTTAATATAAGAATATTTTCACCGTTAGATATAATTTTATATTTTAATTAATGCTTGAAATACATGTCAATACAGAATATATATACATGTCAATATAAATATTTATAAATTATTATTATTATATATAAATATTTTTTATTATTACAACTTTTTTCAGAAAAAAAATATTTCGAGTACAATGCATAATGTATATATTTGACGAAGTACATATAATGATAATAAGGATTCAATAAATAGGAAAAAATTACCGTACAAGTAATATATTATGTATTTCGAGAATTGAAGATAAGACGTTTTTGTTCAATTATTTATCCATCTAGTTCAAAAATAATTTATTTAACATAAGCTACAAACATCAGCCCTCGGATATGTATTCGGAATCCAATATTCAATTTAATTTCTATAGACTGGCGACTCTAACCGAGCAAATTTATCTCGTCTCATGATTTCGATCTCATCTTCGTTGAATATTTTACAACATATTTTTTCATTGAGTGTGTTATATATATAGTGTTATAAATTAAGTTTTTAATGAACACATTTTTAATGCCCTGCAATATAATTTTATATGCAATTTATTTTTTATTTGCACTTAATGTGGCTATGCCACGATGGAGTGTAAAATTTGCTCGTTATGTGTACGAGTACAATGCGAATGTCATTTATATGGAAACGCTCATTAATTACGGAGTCAACTATGCCAATATAAAACCTTTAAAAGAGCTGAAGAAATTTTAATTTTTCATTTATGGCTACTCTACAGAACCACACAAGCAAAAACCTACTCAACAGATACCAAATTCATTTAATAAAATTTCTTTCCAAAAGATAGAAGTAACATACTAGCTGATATTAGTTTGTACAAATATTTTTAATATTTCATGTTAATAACATAAATCTTGCCACCGGTATGCTCTTACAGTGTCTATGTTTCTATCTTCATACAATCTGGATCTTTCAAGAAAAAATCAATATACACTAGCCAGTTCTGCACACAAACTCACTCCCATCTGTCCTGGCTGACTGACATAGAAGGTACCGGCTGTAATCTCTTACATGTAATTTATTAAAAACCATATAAAAGAAAATAATAAATAAACAAAACTTCTTAAGTAGTATCAATATTTTCCAGTTTTCATTATTTGACCATACCTTATATTGGGTGGAACTCTATTTGCATATAGTTTGAAATATATTAATTTTTTATTGTTTATTGGTGCTCGTTTATCTTTCAAAATGTGTCCAGTCAATATGAAAATAATTTATAGTTGATATTATTTTGTACAGCGCGAATTTAGAATCAGTGAGTTGTTTCCCCTAATAAACTTCCCTCGCAAAGTCTCTGGTCTCCCCGCCTCCATTTCGCCTTCAGCGTCTTTATCTTCTTCCCTTATTTGAGCGTCTGTTATCTATTTATGGAGACTGAGAGAGTTACGGGACAACAAGCTCTGGGGCAGGTGTCTGGCAAAAAAGCTCACAAACGCAACTCACTTTCTATTTTGTCATTGCGAAAAAGAAACAAAAAACAATCGTCGGGAAAAAAAACCGAGTTCGCTGAGACGGAAAACTGTTTTGGCCGAATAATATACTCTTTACTTTTGAAACAAAACTTAATATACTTTTTTATTTTATAATCTTATATAAATTATTATTAATAGTGAAATATTTATGTTTTTAATTTCTTTATTATAATATCTATTACCAGTAACAATTATAGTGTTTAATATAATTTCTCGATTAACGAAATAATATTACGTACAAAGGGGCTTAACTGAGGACGATACGTAATCAATAATTAAATAATGTAAAAAACTAAATAATTACAAAAAAAGTTTCACACATATACGCCAACAATCTATAATAAATAACATTTAGGTTATCAACTGACAATACTTGGTGAAGGTGCATAATTATAATTTTAATTTCATTTTAATTAAAAATATTTATTTTTGATTCGCATTTATTTTAAATGATTACATGTTTCGGTCTCCTGGAGACCATTTCAGATTATTGAAGATGGTCTCCAGGGAGGCCGAAACATGTAATCATTTAAAATAAATTAGAATCGATATTAAATATTTTTAATTTACTAATTGTTTAACTAAAATTAATTTAAAATTATTATCTTTGATCAGTTTACAGCTATTATTTGTGTTTGATTTATCGAAATCGTGATTTTTTTTAATTAGCGATTTAGCGAATGCATCACATCAACATTTCACAAAAAAATTAATATATAATAATTCTTAATATTGTTTACTTAATATTCATTACTAATATAACCAAATTTTGGTCATGATATGATTGAAAATTAAATAAAGTTATTATTTTTGTTTGCTTAATCGCATTCACGACTACATTTTAATTCTCAATTTGGTAAATGTATCGCATCAACGCTTCCGCAATAAATTGCCGCGTCGGCAAAATCGTCGTTACACGGCCAAAGAGAAGCATCCTGCAGTCGTAAAGAGGGCTCCGTCTCCAAACAGAGTTTCATTACGTTTTTATAAACACAGAAATATGTGAGCGTCGCGGAGAAGCGATTATTTTTCTTCGCGCCGGGCGAATTTATGGTGCGCGCAACACATTTCCGATCGGGACACTTCGCCGGAAGGGATTTATCGCACCGCGCGACACAACAAGTAGACCTATCTACTTTGGGCATATGAAAAGTCTGTCGTCTTCTCTGATTATTCTCTCATTACTGTATAAACGGAACCTCGCTAGCAAGCCCAGTGTTAGCGCAGCAGCCGTTCGCGATGGACTTCTCGATTGATACTCTTACCAAGTTTTTTATATGTAATCGCATATAGGAGAGCACAACCAGTCAAAACCAGTGAACTCTATGACAGTCAGCCAGGGAGGCTGGACGCTTCATGCCGGAAATCTGTGTTGTGTTCGTGTTGGGGTTGGGACAGATCCAGATTGTAGGAAGGAGGAAACACAGACGCTGGAAGAGCATTCCAAAGCTTACCGGTGGCATTAAGGAACGAACTTTGGAAACTGCCAGTTCTTGGTCGGCACACATTAACCGTGTATGGATTTTCGGTAAGTGTAAGACGAGTTTGTCGGTTGTGAGTGGATGCATGAGGAATAAGTTCTTTAAGTTCTGAAGAGCAGCGACCGTGGTAATAACGGTAGAAAAGACTAAGTGAACCGTTCTTACGCCTGTGTTCCATTGATTGCAGGTTAGACGTAAGAGTGTCATTGTTCATCAAAGGAATTGCTCTTCTTTGAACTGAGTCAATTAAGTTTAGAACGTATTTTGGGGCATCAATCCATGGTGACTGCCGTATTCAAGGATAGGTCAGATTTGTCTATTATGAAGAAGAAGAAGTTGTTTATCGTTGAAATCCCGGCGTGATCATACAATACACCTAGTTTTTTGGAAGCGAAACCGGCTTTACACTTAATTGACTCGTAATATTTGACATTATTCAAGTTGAGAGTACAAAGTGTTATTGAATTTTTGCATCCAAAAAATGTTGTTCTGATTAAAAATTTTCGCCAATCGAAGAACTATATTAAACCAAAGTTCATGGACATGAAAAATATACAAAAATTATTAGGAGTATTTTTGAAACGACGTCACTTATCATGCAATATGAATGGAAAGCGATGGATCATCCACCTTAAAGTCCTAAGAGATGACGAAGATGTTCAAGAAGCGGTTTTTACTCTTAAGCGCCGGGAAGCTAGTTTGAGAATAAAAACATTTGTCTTTCGGATGCGGAAAATCATCAAGCGTGACGGTGACTTCATCGAAAAAGAGCTGTATTTGCAAGGATTCTTACCACGTTTGAAATATATTGGAAATAAATTTAATTATCGATGTGAAGTAATTCAAAACTTTCTTTTTCATATGCCCTTCGTACAATCGTAGTCCGCTATCAAATTCGAATTGCTTGTCGCAATGTTCGAGAGGAGTACTGCGTCTTTAATTGAACTTATAAATCTAGTTTCGGACGCCTTTGGTGCCGGTGCTTCTGCATATTGAGTTATTTATTATTCAGCAACCTTCTTGCCAGAAAGTCGAACTGGTTTAAGCGATTTTTTAATACAATGTTCGTACAGTATTAAATTTAGTTATTAACTGCATTTTAGAAAAATTGTTGTATTTTGAATCAATTTTCTCCATCAACTGTAGCATATAGTTGTCACAAACTGCAACTACAGGTATAAAGGACAAGGCACAGTAGATAAATTGCTGCTAGAAAATACATTTTTAAATAGCAGAAAGGTAAACACTTACAATCTTTAATATATTTTTAGGTTTGACTTTGTGAAGAATGATAAAGTAAGGAAATAAAAAAGACAGCCTTCGACTGAACTACGTAAAACTACGAAACTATACATGTGTAGAGCATATACTCCGGATGTTTTAAGAGAGCTAAAACTACTTCCGTCTTTTTCTAAAATCCCTGTACTTGTTCTAGAAAACCGTTGGGAACTATGCATGTATAATGTACTCGGCAAAGTTACTGGAGACAGAGCTGACATGGGATAAGGCAAGGACTATGGCAGCTGCCAGGGTATTATGGCGGAAGATTGTGACGACCATTTGCTCCAGTAAGGGGAGCAGACTAAGAAATGATGATTTATTTTGACAAATATCGTCGGACACATTTAAAAAGTTAGTAAATGTTCTTATATTTACTAAAAAATTAATATTTAATTGGTTACTTCTTAGGTTTTCACGGCCAGATTTGATATTGTAGCTTTTGGGTTTAACCGTGTGTGGAGAATTTCTTCTTTCCAAAATTTCGACCACCATTGCAGGGGTCAGTCATCAAGAAGACCCTGAAAAGACCCCTGCAATCGCAGTCGAAATATTGGAAAGAAGAAATTCGCCACACACGGCTAAGCCCAAAAGCCGTAATATCAATTAATTGGTGTTCGTCACAAGAAACATATTTGTATGTAGAAAAATAAGAGTCAATTTATTTAATTTTAACAACAGATTTCTCTAAATATTTACGTTAAAAAATAAGTGATATAAAGTGAAAATAAAATTGTGATTCAATGTAATAGCACAATAAATTTAAATAACATCAACTTATTATTTGGGTGAAATATTATTCCTGTGGTGTTAAACATTGACTTTCGCGAAAAACGTATCTTCCAATTTAAAATTCAATCCTCTGTTAATTTATTCATCATCGCAAAAATTTTGCTCCATTGAACATTCTAATATTGCGGCCCATTGACTGTCTAAGAGCGGTGATAAAGTTTACACCCTTAAATGGAATTGTGGCGCTCCTCCTGCATCGTTATGGAACGTGGGTGTTGCCCAGCGCCCAACGCCCATCACCCTAAATCCACATTTCATAACCATAATTTCATATTTTAATAAACCACCAATAACCATGAAAAATCAAGTAAATTACATTTTTTTAAAAATATTTATTAATGTTAACCTTGTTACTGCTTACTATATTATTATTATCATCAGTCTGTATCCGTCCACTGTTGAATGTAAGCCTCTCGCATGAGTCTCCATCCTCTTCGATCCTCCGCCTTCCGCATCCAGATAACTCCCGCTATTCTTCTCATGTCATCAGTCCATCTTGCAGGGGGTCGGCCAATGCTTCGTATGCCAGTTCTTGGGCGTCATTCCAATACTTTTCTTCCCCATCGACCGCCGTCTCTTTGACAGATATGTCCTGCCCATTGCCACTTGAGTATGCCTATACCAATGCATCCTCCCTGTATTAACTTATGGCGCAGAGACGTGGAATCTGACAGCAAGTCTTAACCATAAAATAAAGGTCACCCAGCGTGCTATGGAGAGATCCATGTTCGGAGTGTCGCTAAAATATAGAATCAGAAACGAAGAAATACGCAGAAGAACTCAAGTAGTGGATGCTACCCAACGAATAGTTAACTATATAAAAAAACTAAAATAAAAAACACATTTAATTATATATATTATATCATTAAATAAAAAATAAAAAAACATCTTAATTTTAAATCGCTCCTTCTTAGTGTACAATACGTGCATTTTTTTTAAGTAGAATATATCTTAAATTTAATTAATGATTAAAATATGTCGTGACAATGGCCCAATGTGGCTGAAAGGTGTCGTCAACCAATAAATTTTGTGTAATAAATTATATAAAACTTTTTGTTTATATATATTTGATATAATGGCATCACAAACTCATTATTTAATTAAATTTGATTACTCTCTTCATGTTTTATGATTATAGTTTCATAAATTTATCAGTAATTAAATTTAATAGTAATTAGTTCATTCGATGTATTTAATAAGTATCAATTTTTTATCATATTCAATGAAAATTATTTCAAATAACAGTAATAATATATTTCGTAAGATTTTTTTTTTCTTACAAAATTATGCCATATTATTTGAACTTTCTATCTTCAACTAATTAGAGAAAAAATGATGGTCTTGTGATTTCAATTTTAAAATAAACAGTTTAATTGATTTTAATCGTACAAAAAAATGTTATTTTAAAAAATATACATTAAGCGTATTAATTTATTGACAAGATTAGTTGGTGAAATGAAGTTACCGTAATTATAACAAACGGGTTACATTGTCTATGGATTGAATCTTATGTCCATCGTATTTCTAATAAATTGTAAAAATATAAGAAATAAATAGATGTAAACGATTCGATAATAATTTAATTACATGCTCTTTGATACATTAATGTTGCTAAGTGAAATTACACATTGATTTAAAAAAAAACACTCTCTGAGCAAATTTAATTTACTTAACTTGGCATTCTAGTTCTATATAATTCCATTTACTGTAAACTTGCCTCGAATGCTCCGGCTAATTAAAGGTGGCAATTAATTTAATGATTTCTCGTCCATTGTTCAGTGATTTGTGATCTAATATCCTGCTATGAATAAGTCACACGAGGCTAATTGCTCGGTCAGCTGCCATAATTGGGCGTAAGGGGGCGCCATAATGTGGGCGGGGAACGTCCACTACAGGGGTAGTCAAGTTGATATATACTCCAGAAAGGATTCTCACTTATCATAATGTTTTATTATAATTTTGTTAAATAATTTTTCAATCAATATAAAAAGTATTAATATTTAATAATCGGCTATAATTTTAACATTGACAGTTTTAACAAGTAAACTCCACATCTTGAGAATTTTACAAACATTAATGCTATGTGCACATTTATAAAAGTTTGTGGAGCTTAAGAAATCGAAGGCTTTGTTTAATGCTAACCTGCAAAAAATACAAAAACAATTTTAAGTAAAGACCACTTTACGTTTTGAATAAATATACCTGTATGTATATGCATTTTGATATATTTTTAAATTTAAATAATTTCAAATAAAAAAGTATTAACGTTCATACATGGTTAATTCATAACAAATAGTTTTGATACATTTAAGGAATACATAATATCGTAAAACATTTTTTTAATAAGATTATACCTATGATTTGTAAAGGATCTGAACACAATGTATTTTCAGTACAGAAATATTACTTCAGTAACTAACTATACAAATGGTGAAATATTTCACTTTTGTCATGAATCTGCCAAGCAGAACTAAAATGTATACACAAAGCAAAATACAACTGAAATTATTTCACGCTAATGGTCATAAGTTTGACACAAAAATAATTGTTCAGTTAGGGTCAAACTAAAGTTTTGTTGAGTACCTACAAATGAAGGCTCAACGGACAGCTTAGGTGGTCTGCAACAGTGCGAACAGCCCGGGCGATTGTAAAAGAAAACTAATTAAACAAGTTTGTTCTTTCTGAAAAAGGCTCAACGTGGAGGTCTATATCCTTTTCAGGTGTAGGGTCACCCAACGGTTTTCAGCATCACAATAAATTACGTTTCTTTTATTCCTGTAATACTTTCCGTAAGTCTTTCTAGTGAAATTATCAATTATAAATCTCATTTAAATAAAAAATTGTTTTAGAAACAATATCACTTAAACAGTGGCAGGCAACTAGGATGCCATTTGTCCAACATTTCCATATTAAACATATATTTTCAACGAACAAATATATATAGAATGGACTAATTTTTAAGATGGCAATTAATGAGAAGAGACAAAATAAGTCCGGTTAATAACTCAGTCTCTTCATAAATAACAATATTTTTTTATATTTTATTTATTATGATTTATATGCACTCCTTAATGGAGTGCATATATCATAATTCAAAAACACAATCATAATTTTAAGTAAAGTTAAGTATTGGTTAAGTGCATCCACAATTCAATTATATTTTTACTTGTAATTGAGCTTTCGTTCTTTTTAAATACAAAAAATATTCATATCTGACTTTATGAGGGAAAAATAATGTTATTTTTGGATCATTATATATTACAATTACAATATTTGTATATCTATTATATCATATCTATACTTATATTTTATAAAAAGATACACACAAACAAATCTTTATAATACATTTCTCTCACCACCAATTGGTGAGAGAAATTTAATGTAGATTTGTTGTATGTGTGTATCAATTTATTAAAAAAAATAAAAATAATCAGCACTGTTACTATAAAAAATATACTAATTCGATGCTCAGTATTTTTTTGTAAATAATACTAATACTATTCTAGGAATCAATTTATTTTTGTAACTTGTCGTAATAATTCAAATGTCTTTCACATTTTCTTTAATTTATTTTAAAGTGGGCATTAATTTGGCAGAATAAATGTTTATTTGACTTATCAGTTACTTACTTATCATAACCTGAATGGGCGCATTATTAAGGAGACTTCATTTTCATTCCATTTTATGAGCAGAGAAAGCCTGGTTCAGTTATTAAATACATGTAAGCACAATTACACAGAAACTATATTCTATCCATATGCGGTTACAGTAATTTAAGAAATCGCATTGATATTCAGTTACAAGCAATGTTAAGATTTTCAAATATTTAGTTTTACGCTAACTTAGATTAAAGCCGCTTTTAAAAAGAAAACAAAACTGACAGATAAGAAAGCGAGTAAAGAAAACGTAATAAATTAATATATATTTACGTTTTATTTAGCTTAAACCCTTGAAATGCATTAATTCTAAGAAACTCTTTGAACAAAATAATAGCCTAACCAGATCACGTTGCAAGCTTTGTTAACAAAACACCTTTGGGCTCATCGTTCTTTGGTGAAAAGATTCTGGTAGAAAAGTCCGACCTGAGAATCTCTACTGAGGTTGAGAACTTTCTTCCAACGACTAACGAGAGCACACGAGTTCAGCTTCAGCCTCAATTTTCTAGTTATAAAGAGAGAGCTCAAAGGTTTTATGAATTTAATTTATTAAAGCAATTTCTTTGATGTTTGCTCGTAAAATCGATACTGATTTTAAAGCAAGACGCTTGAAAGCTGTATAACTTATTAAAAACTTAACCCGAATGAATTTTAAGTGGAACATTATCAATAAGTAATTAATAAATTAAGGTTTTAATTTAATTTTTTTTTATAAAAAAGTGGTTTTGGATATTTTAATTATTTGCCATTTTCAACCTGTTTTCTTTCATAAAACTCTTTTCTGTTGCAGCATATGGCCAAATTGCATAAATTGTCGGCGTAAATATTTATCAAATTGTACCATAGCAACTCTTTAATTTTGAGCTCTGACATATTTTAAAATACGTAAAATAAAAACAGAGAACGTTAAAAGTAATTGAGATAATATAAACAATGAATGAATATGTTAAGGATTAATATAAATCCACCAAATAAAATATTTATTAAATTTGTTTATTTTGGATTATTTTATTTTTAAAATTGTTGCGTACAACAGAAAACTGCAATTTTACATTACTCTGAGACTTTTTCACGTCAAAACCATCATCTCTACGTTTGATTAAGTACCGCAGGCTGCACCGCCCTACTCGCAGCAGAAAAAGTAATCGCTCCTTCGTTCATGAAACTAAAGACATAATTCATCTCGCCACCGGCATCAACTCTAACACGCCCTCTCCGGCCACGTCATTCACCTACAGTCGCACTTTTCTGCGCATTTGCCCGGCGGATAGCGCCGTTTGCGATTCATTTTTCGTAAATTATACTCGCAGAAAGCTCCCAGGCCGGCCGACGCCCCTCGAGTCTTTCTGTCGAGCGTCGAGACGTCCGGCCCCTGGACAAAATGTCAACGCCATTGGCGTAACCTTATTATTTTACAATTCATGCCTCAAAATACCTTATAAACTAAATTGACGCGGTTCAAGAAATAGCATTTCAAAAAAGAGTCCAAATAAATTGTAGCCCACGCATATGTCTAAATTCAAATTCTTGGTAAAAGACGTTGGTTTGCTACATTTAAATTCATTTAATTCCGATCATAAAGTCAGTTAATTCCGAACATTACCCAACTCTTTTTCTTCTAGGGATGCTTTCTTTCCATTCTCTAGAGTCCCAGAGGAAAATTGCTGCACTCAAACATTCATTCCTTCTTCTTAGCGGTTCAATTCACAACCCTGGTATTATTGAATGTTTTAACTTCTATGTTCCAGATAGGTACACCCGTGCTCGTAGCCATCCATTGTTTTTGATCCCAGTCGAGGCTTGTGGAGCTTCAAGCACTCAATTTGGTTCAACGGCAATGTCGCTCCTAAATGGCCTACCAGCATACCTCGATCCTTTTCTTACATCCTTTTCCTCTTTTGTCGATGGTATTGTTCTCCTTGATCTCTGTGATCTTGACACGTGTCGTCTTCTGATTCTTTTGTGTAATTTTTATTTTTAATTTTTTTCTCTATTTTCTTTGTATATTTTTTCTGAATATTTGTAAAATTGGAATTTCGATTCTGTAAAATAAATAAATAAATAAATAAATACATTTAAGTCTTTTCTACTGTAATTACTCAAATGATTAATCTCTTCATCACTTATCCACATCCATCAGATTTGTCTTAAAAGTACTAAACATTGACACACAGCTATTTTTTTTTCAATCAAAAATTGGCGGTTTTTTCAACGAAAGTGGTTATCTGTAAATTGCTTTTCTGGTATCTGTGTTTTATTCTTCTTCAAAATATAGATTATCTAAAGAAATGCATGAATAAACACAAGCAATCCCCGACCTTCTTCGTAAACTTACAGTTCGGGATCAGGAAGACTTACGATAAGGTATGCGTTCGGTATAAAGTATATTGTGGGGAAGCTCCAACAATATAAATAACATACTATTTTTTTATTATAGATATTTTAAATGTATTTTAAATATATTTTATGATTCCGTCACTGTCCGGCAGTAAACTGCATCCCTCCCGCTTATTTTCCGGATCAGATTTGGAATTGGGCGCAGTTTTTCTGCCCCTACGATCTTGTCTTTGAAGTGCAGTGGCGTGGAAAAATGAGCTATTTAATAAGTCACTTCGCATAGTCGAGTCTTTTGAAACATTCTCAAATTACAAGATTACCTTTAATTCACATCCCTCGTAGATTTTGAAGGACTTGTCATAGCAAAAGTTCTACAAAGTTAAAACCAATTACATAAAATATACGACAATGCATTTTTTCTTCTTTGAGGAATTGAATATACTTAAATCTGTCAAGTGTAAAGAATATAAATATATACGCATTATTTTATTACAAATCAAGAAAATGTTTTTAAATGCATAGTGCTAAAAATAGTATTTTGATAAAAAATAATTTTATTGAAAATGTATTTTATTTCATAAATGATGTTTATTATAATAGAAGGAATTATAATTTGACGTTGTCATATTAAAATACTAACTCTCGTTGGTCTACACAAATTGACCAAAATTAGACGCGTTAATTACTTTGATAAGTAACGTCATAAATACACCATGTATTGATGATTGAGTTGAGCTTCCCCTTTAGGACTCAGCATCTCACCATGTAATATTTGCAGTCAGATCCTTCAACGTCCGACTACAGATATTACAGCTCCACCACGAAAGCAGTCAGGAATCATGTATGTAACTAGAAGGTGTTTTAAGTGCAGAGTATGATATATATTGGCAGTTGATAAAACTGGTAACTATTTGTTGCAGCAATGCGCTTTAGTAGCTCATATATAAAACAATTTTTAACAATCACGACATATCCATATTAATTTAAAACAAGAACACATATCATGAATTTAAACATGTTGTTTTATTAAAGAAACGGCATGTATTGTTTTTTTTTTCTAATAAAAAATACACCAAATAATATAAGTTTTGTATAATTTTTTTCGCTGCCTCTGGTGAGATGGTCCAAGAAGTTCGGAGGGTGTCCAAAGGAGATTGCACATATCCTATAAATGATTGCCATTAATAAAGAATGGACCCGCACATGTCTTCCCCTGTCTTGGGCCTTATAGTTACAAACTCAATACTGTTTCGAGGAACAAAACGAGATTACAATATGAAAAACCCATGAATATTCCATTGGAACTTTATTAAACTATAGTTCATTGTTATTTGTCTGAAAGATAACGATACAATTTCAACTGCAAGTTTATTTACAAAATACTTTAAAATAATCCACACAAATAAATCGAAATGCGTTTATTTGTTCAATATATCGTAACTATTATAAAGAAACACAATGTTGCAGGTATAGTCTATACTCTATATAGTTTTAATTCGGTAATTTACTATTATAGTCATCTCAAGTAAAAAATTCACGCATATTAATAGTGTGTTTTAAAGTGTTCTTTTCTTAACTTTACATCAATGACTATTTACATTTTACAATTTATCTGTGTCTTAAATAAAAAAAAAAGTTAAAATACTATTACTTAATACGTCAATTTTAAATCGTCAATTTTTAAAAATGAATATTTATTTATTTACCTTGTTTTTACATGGATCACGTAAGAAATGTTCTCTGTTTAGGAAATTGCAGTTTCAAATACCTCGTAGCCTTTCTCAATCCATCAAGTTTTAACAAGTCATGGATTGAGAAAGACTACGATTATTTATAATGGATCTCAAAAAAAAACTCAATTTTTAATTTCTCTGATCTCACAGTTAAACTCTTCCATCATTTTCGTATAAAAATCAAAAAAGCCTATAACTGATTTTTGGTAAGCTTTTAAAAGAAAATATCTTATGAGATCCATGTAAAAACAAGGTAAATAAGTAAATATTTATTATTTGTAATGGATCTCAAAGTAATTGCTGAAAACATTGAAAAAAAAACGGCAATTTTTAATTTCTCTGATCTCACAGTCAACTCTTAAATCATTTTCGTATAAAAATCAATAGAGCCCTTAACTTTTTTTGGTGAGCTATTTTTTAAAACGTGAACTTTAACGGCTTATATGTTATTCCTTTCTTTTGACTACGATTAAGTGAATGCTTGTAAATTTCGGAAATCAGATCAAAATAGAAAAAATACAGAGCGACCACCGTACACTTGGAAATGGAAAACAAGTCCCTCGAGAGCCTTATAGCTGGATTCTTAAGTGACCATCATCTGACGGAGTGCTTCAGAGTTAATAGCTCGAAGCTTACGGGTAGTTCGATCAGGCGATAACCTAAGACTCAAAGTGATCTTGAACCGTAACGAGTGGACGACAACGGAGTGTGGAAATAATATTGTCAATTTATTGTGACCATAAAATGGGATATATGACATTAGCAACGCGAAATGACCGCGTCTAGACAACACACGATTTATAAAATTACAAAAGAAACGATACACAGAACAAGATTTTATTTCACACACACACAATGAATCTTTAACGTGTTTATATAATCTGTGAAAAACTCTTGCAATACAGCAATTAATATTAATTTGTCAATATAAAGAATAAAAATATTATTAACCTTTTGAGAACTGCGTCTTTTAAGTGGTTCTGTTTAAATCTAAGGTTATCAAGTGACAATAATTGGTTAAACTGCATAATTATAATTTTAAATTAAATTTAAAATTATATTTATATTCTTATTGTATATTGCGGAAAAATGTCTAAAGGCCTAAACTCAATAAAATTAAAGCTAATAATAAATTTATTTATTTTATCTTGTATATTTTTTAGAATCTTCCGTTGAGTAAAAGCGTTCGATTAATATTTGATACGATGATTCGTGATTGGTGAATTAAAGATCGCCCCCCGTTTCCGTCAAAAGTTGTATATTTGACAAATAAATCTTTAGCTGAAAGTTTCTAAACTCTGACACAGTTCGGAATTATGACAGAGAACTTTCTAAAGTGGCTCTCGCCTAGGAAATAAGCCACATTAAATGTTCCAAAGAAAAATAATGTTTTATAAGAGCCAAGAAAATGTTTCCGTTAAGATTTTTTATTACACAGGCGTTGAGAAAAAAAAGTGATTATTCAAAAGTATTACGACTTACTCAGAGGCAATTCAGTACTATAATAAAAATAATACATTAATTACCGAATTCTTAATTTCAAAGTTTTTTTATTTTATCAGTCTCATATTTAATTTGATTCGAGAAGAAATTTCTCGAAAAATTTCAGTCGAAAATTAATCGAAATTAATATATCTTACGTCTCTAGTGTTGGAAGTTCAATTTGATAAAAATTATTACTTTATATTAATATGGATTTATTAAGATTCTTAAGTAAGTAAAATTACAGAAATATAAAATAGATTAAATCACTATAATTTAATTAGCCGGAGAGTATAGCTCAATGGTCAAAGCGTTTGCTTTGAAAGCCAAAGTTCGTGGGTTCGATCGAAAAAAAACTTTTTTATCAATTTCTAAACTCTAAAATACCCCGTTTGGTGTGAATAAGATCCCCCACCCGTTAAATGTCAGTAATTGGCAGATCAATACTACACATGCAGCGGTTAACTATATGCACCATGGCACACGTCATATAATTCCACAGATGAGACTTCAGAATTATTATCATATGTTGATATTCTCCTGTGTGTGCTAACATAAAAAAAAACTTTATTGCCATGATCAAATTTATAAAATTGCGAGTTCACCAAGGTACGTAACGTAATAATGGCACGCAGTATTGATAATAATCCTCTTTGATAAGCCAACCATGATTCATTTTACAAAGTGGTTTGTTAGAAATTAAATGTTACGAGGGAGGTATTTTCTTTTCGGTAAGTATAAGGCGATTAGCGCATGCTGTAGTGTAGGCTGCGTGAGCGCTTACAACGAGCTTACAGCTTAAAGCTCCCGAGCTACGAACGTGACTCACCTGTACGAGCTTTCGACGGTCTTGTACTTGACGTAATATGCGTCGGTACTTATCATTGTACTCTTGTAATGCTCATTACAATTCATTAAAGCGCGGTGGTAAAAATAGTATAAATTATTGTGTAAGTGCTTAATTATACCTGTTTGTAAGAGGTTAAGTGTACATTGTAAGTTCCTTATTATGTTTATAAAATAATAATAAAACGCACAAACGAGCACCAGCGGAGAGTCTTGAATATCTTTGGATTGAATGAGAGAATCTTTGATCTGCTTGTTAAAAATATATTTAAAAAAATATCTTGAAGGAAACATAGATGCTAAGAGACTACACTAAAGCTTGTATGAAGTGTTAAAGAACGATATTTATATAACTGGATTTTGAAATTAAGATTCTGGTTTACAATTTTTTTCAACTGGACGTTAAAGACAAGATAATGATACATTGAATGGAACTTACGTCATTTAAAAAAAAACGATGTGCAATTATGTATAATATTTAGAAAATATACTTCATACGAGTAGTAGGATCAATATCGAATAATGTCAAATATTACGAGTCAATTAAGTGTAAAGCCGGTCTCGCTTCCAAAAAACTAGGTGTATTATATAGATCACGTCGGTATTTCAACGATAAACAACTTCTTCTTCTATATAAAGGACAAATCCGACCTATCCTTGAATACGGCAGTCACCTTTGGATTGGAGCCCCAAAATACCTTCTAAACTTAATTGACTCAGTTCAAAGAAGAGCAATTCGTTTGATAAACAATGACACCCTTACGTCTAATCTACAATCAATGGAACACAGACGTAAGGTTGGTTCTCTTAGTCTTTTCTACCGTTATTACCACGGTCGCTGCTCTTCGGAACTTAAAGAACTAATTCCTCCTGCACCCACCCACAGCCGACAAACTCGTCTTACACTTGCCGAACATCCATACACGGTTAATATATGTCGACCAAGAACTGGCAGCTTCCAAAGTTCCTTCCTTAATGCCACCGGTAAGCTATGGAATGCTCTTCCAGCGTCTGTGTTTCCTCCTTCCTACAATCTGGATCTCTTCAAGAAACAGATAAATATACACTTGCAATCTCCCTAACCCACACACAAACACGAACACAACACACGTTTCCCGCATGCAGCGTCCAGCCTCCCTGGCTGAGCGTCATAGAGTGCACTGGTCTTGACCGGTTGTGCTCTCCTGCATGCGTTTACATAAAAAAAAAAAAAAGGATCTACGAATATTTACCAAAATGTAAAATATAATATGAAAATGTTCACATGTTTGCTCCAGCTCGTCGGTGACCTCAATAGTCATAGCGTTTGCTTTGCAAGCCAAAAGTCGTGGGCTCGATCGCCGATTGGGATAATAAAAAGGATTTTGAATAAATTTCTGACCTCTATCATACCCCCCAGTTGGTGTGAATTTGATCGCTCACCCGAAAAATACCAGTCAATTAATTGAAATCGGTGGTAAATGAAAGTCATTCCGTGAAGACCACCCATTCATAGTAAAATTCGTGTGATATTAAGGATGATGCGTGAATCTTGGGCTATGACGTTGGGGAATCAACACTCAACATGCAGCGCTTAGCCATATGCATCATGGTAAGCGTCATAGAATTCCACAGATGATACTTCAGAATTACTTTCATCATCTGTCAGTATTCTCCTTTATGTGTTTACATAAAAATAAAAATTAACTTCCAAATATTTTGTAAGTAATTCAAGTCATTTTAAATACTTTGACTTTTATATAACCCCGCAATTTCAGTTAACATCATTTATTTATTTTTATTGTCAAGAATCATGCTTAATTTATTTTTGTCTATTTTAAGTAAAAAATATTATAAACGTTTATTAGACAATTCAAAACACTAGAACATTAAATAAATTACCAATTAAAGATGTATTTTGCTTATTTTCTATAATATTGAAAATTGGAAATGTACAAACAAATTGCCATAGACACGCAAATGTAGACAAAAAAATTGTCTAGAATCGTTGACGAAATTCACAGCTGACCTTTGTTTTGTCACATCCCATTTATCGGATACGGCCAAGAAACGGTCTCGAATTTCAAAATATTTGCCAGCAATACCTTCGGTGTTGACACTCCACGCCAAATATTGACCGTGCGGGAAGGCTCCGTTAGCCGGGCCACGAGGCGAGGAACGACGGGCGTTTTTCAAACCCGATCCCATTGACGTGTGGAGAGAGCCCAAGAAAAATCTATTTTCAGACACTGAAAAAAATACTCACTGCTTAGCTGACAGACAGTTATGTCTCTATCAAGTGAAACATTTTTTAAGCTTTTATGTTTTAATACATTTTACAAAATAAACAATTTTTACCGAGTATAATATAAATGCTACGTATGGAAAGAGTGTAAAGTGGTTGTGTACTTGTAATTATTTATTCAAATTAAATATGCTTAAAGTAAATAGATGTTATGAAAATATTTACACAGAGACTATTTTTAAGAATGAGACTAATTTTGAAGGACTTCATAGTAGGAGTCAATGTAAGTCAATTACGTTCATTTATCCACTTGTTATTTTAAAAAAACATAGAGATCACTTCATTTTCATCATCATCATCATCATTTTATGTATCTGATTTCTTCCATGCTACTTTTTTAATGTCATCAGTATATCTTATAATTGGTCAATACTTTGTTCGTCAGTTTTAGAGCACCATGACAACACGTTTCATCAGCATTGACCATCATATCTCATGCATATTATATGTCTTTTGCCACTTAGGTGCCACTATTCGTTTGGTAGCGTCCACTAATTAAGATCTTTTTCATATTTCTTTGTTTCAGTTTCTGTTATTTAAAGACACTACAATCATTGATATGTTCATTATCAAAATCACTTACATAATATGAAATACTTGTTTGGAGCATCTTAATGTACGGCTGTGAGACATGGTGCTTATCTGAAAGTGATAAAAAAAGACTATAGGCCTTTGAGATGTGGTCGTACAGAAGAATTCTCGGAATTTCCTGGAGAGACCACGTCTCGAACAATGAGGTTCTCAGAATAATTAAGGAAGATAGGCAACTAATACGAACCATCTCAGAGAGGCGAGCCCGATGGATTGGTCACATCATACGCCATGATGTTCTTCTTCACGATATTGTGGAGGGGATGGTTGAGGGTATAAACTGTAGAGGGCGCCCTAGACGGGAGTATTTGCAGCAAGTATTCGAGGACATGAATTGTAGCGCTTATGCTGAGCTGAAAGGGTTGCGGAGGACTGAGAGGAATGGAGATCGAGATGCAAGATTCTGTTGCTGCAAACCAATCCACCGGATTGATACTACGAAGAAGAATATGAAAAAAAACTTTGATAATTCCAAAAATATGTCTGACTCAGGTGGCTTAATTTTCAAAGTAAAGTGCACGATATTGTGAAGAAAGCTATGCAGTTTGTTTATTGCGAAAATAGTTTGAATCGAACGCAAGTCCCTCGTGTCGATCAGTGGTCGTTAGCATGCAAGTCTACCGCTTACCGGGCAGATTAATATTCATACCTCGCTCGGGCCCACCTGTGCGCTTTTCAATCACCGCCATGCTAATTATGACAGTTATCCCATTTGAACAAGCTCCTGGACAAGCGCGATGATGCTCGATATAACGTCATTAATAGATTTGAGCTTGTGATGACACGAAACTGAAGGGTTGATTGGTTTAATATGCTATTTGCTTGAAAAGTTCGACGTGGAGACTCGCCATATTTATGCCTATGGTTTAATGAATTATCAGAACCATTAGGAAGAATGTAGATGTCTTGTTCTCTTTTGTTTTACGTCACTGATCCTCTTCTTCTACGTGTCAGCGACGTCAAATTATTTTTACTCAGTATCTGGCATCATAGATAGCCTCTGTGTTGCCCAGCATTAGGTGTTGAGATGTGCAGCTTGTTGGGCACACAGAGCAAATCTTAGGTGTGAGGCGATCTGCAGGTCTCCACAGTCGTAAAACAGTGACTCTCCCTGCCGAAGCATTTCCCAACCGTTCGAGGTCATCTTTTGTTTTACCAACTTCAGTTCGTAATCTGTTTAGGGATTTCTAGGTCTACCAGTCAAGTTTCTTGCCAGTTGGAAAGCCTTCTTTTGGAGTAATGAAATCCTCTGATGCGACTTGTTGCCAGAGCTGGAGTCTCTCATTTTCAGGGCTGGATGTGAGAGGTTTTGTGGATCTTAGAAAGCTGCTTCGCGACTTCAGTCTGGGTGTTGGGGGTATCTGATTATACAAGCTGTAAGTATTTCTTCCGACGCATATTACTTTGCGTCTCATGTTTGGGGGTGCGATACCAGCCAAGGGGAATGTCACTGATGATCGGATTTGATTGAATAATGATTCAGTATACTGAGTATCAGTATATCAGTGTACAAAGAGTCTCTATTTCGTTTTGTTGACATAATGTATTTATTAATTATTATAATCATTTTGAAACGATGGATATTATAAAAAATTAAGTTGAAATATTTTGAGTCAACCATAAAGTACGATGAAAAAATCAGGTGAAAAAAATTGCTAGAGATTCTGCAAAAACAACAAAGAAACATAAAGTTGATACTTTATGTCCGCTACGTGGAAAATATTTTTTTGGGCGAACAGAACGACATTGTCATCTTGCCAGGGTGACATTTTAAAATGATATTTTAGAGGAAACATGATAAGCAATTTTCTTGAGGAGCGATGTGGCGAGAGGTGTATTTTAACATCCTGATAAAAAAAAGTCTGGAACTTTTAAGAAAAAACAAACCATTACTGTTCCTTTTTTTCACGAAAAATTATTTTGTTATTATTTGCAATCATATGAAACTGCGGAACGAAAACTTATACGTTATTATTAAAATGCTTTTTTTGCTCGTTTATTATTGTGGATACTCCATTGTTATTTGAGTTTAAGCCAATTAATTTAAAAAAAAATAGAACAATAATTTGAATTCAAAATAAAATACAACACGTGGAACAATATTTACCCCACCACAAATAAACTCTATGTATATTAATAATTAAATATACATATACTATACATAAATTTCTTTTTTCAACGCGTCAATCCAAGCACAAAAATAACGGCAGAAGCGGGATGCGAACCGCGGACCTTGGAAACCAACTATGCCCAGGAGGTATTCATACCGCTCAGCCAACTGGGCTATTGCTATGCCTAGACCAACTCGCGTTGAAACTAGTATTTATATCATTGTTATCATCGTACGATAGATGTCGCTATAGTATATATTCAAAGTATGTATATTTTTATTTTTTATTATTCAATCAGTCTGTTATATTCAATCAGTATGTTATAGTTGGCTGAGCGGTATGAATACCTGGGCATAGTTGGTTTCCAAGGTCCGCGGTTCGCATCCCGTTTCTGCCATTATTTTTGTGCTTGGATTGACGCGTTGAAAAAAGAAATTTATGTATAGTATATGTATATTTAATTAATAATAATATTGTAATATAGTCAATGATCTATAAAAGTAGATTAGACTATTGAAATAATAAAATAATATTCTAATGAATATTTAAAAAATTCATATAAACTCTATGTAATTTGAGTGAGTGGGGTCATATATTTTGTCATCAGCATGATATAGCCCTTGCTGACTGGTACCGAAAACCTTGATATACAATCTATCGTCTCTTATTTCTGTTCGCTCATCGTACATGTATGTGTCGCCATATTGGCATTTTGGACTAGTTACATAGATGGCCACTGGCGGCGCTGTGTGACCGACCACAGCGCCGCCAGTGACCATCTATATAACTTATCCTGCCATCACGCGACTGAATAACAACCTTTTAAAGAGAGGAAGATGATAAAATACTATAAATATAATTAATGAAATTTACGATGAAACTGATTGTATTAATTTCTGAAAATAAATGTTGTACTGAATAACAAAAAGGCAACACATATAATTAAAATATACATTACCTTACTTCTCATTAATTTATCAAAAAATAAAACTACAATATGTTGTGTACTTTTTGGATGTTTCTCTTTTCATATGTCCAAAGCTTTTACAGACATATTAAAAAAAACATTTAAATATCAATCCCTACTTACATTAGCCCTGGGGACTTCAGTAGGTAATCCTAATTGAAAAACAAAAAGTCCCGAGGGTTTCCTTTTCATCTTTCAACATTTCCTTTCTGGGAAAAGCGAGTTTAAGGATTCACGTAAATTATTTTTATATCATGTTTTCTATATCTAATGAGAGGGAAGCGAAGTTAAAAATTGTATTTATAATTATTATCATTAAATTTAAATTATCATGTCATAAAACATTAAGTTAATTTATTTTAATTACAAACATGATATTAAAATAAATTTTAATTATAAACTATGATTAATTGAAGCATCTCGTATACTTTTGAATATTAAAAGAACGTCGTACCTAGATGATTACGATATTTATGTATGTTTGTGTTCCATAAACTAGAAGGGTAGACGCAAGTGAGTAATTATTTATGAGATGAACTGCTCTGTTTTTTAGAATCGGTTATTGTAGAAGGTTATTTAGAGCCCACAAATGACTGCCACATTTGAGAAGATATGTAGAAGTAGTTTTTAAAATAAAAAGTAAAATACCGAATTGCACTATAGAGCAAACTTAGTTTTTATACATTTGAAACTGACTTAAGCAAATAAAATCAAATCAGAAGACTATAAGAATGAGACTGCTTGAAAGGGGCAAATAATCGAGATAGATGAAGTACTTCATGTAGCTGCGGATTACCTAAAAATTTAATGATATTTTAATAATTTATGAATTAATATTATTTATGATTAGGCATATAACGTTTTCAAAATTCATGGTCACTGAGAACGTCTGAAATTAATAAAGCTTTATTAATTAGAAAATTATTTGAAACACGCACGAATATTATTGCTCATTGTGAGAGTTGAGACAAATGTATCCACAAATTCCAGTTGATCCTTTGCATGGAAATATTTCGAACAAACCTCACTACTATAGGGTATTAACCATTTAGTTGCCACGCATACTGGAAAATAATAATTTGCACATGTTTTTTACAATTTCATTGATTTTTTATTCATTTATGTTCAACTTATTTCCTTGAAAACAGGTAAAATTGTAAATTGCAGAGAAGAATATTGTAAATTATGCAAAACAAAAAGGAAAATTATTCAACTTAATCAAAACAGGCTATAATCGTTTTTAAGAATTATAGAAAATAAGATCAATGAAATGTATTCAAAAATTAAAATTAATATTTAATACCATTAATTCAAAATATTAAATAAAAATTTCAAAGATTCATGACATAGATTAAAGAAGAAAAAGGTTTGAAAAAAGAATCGAGGTGTTCTGGTAGCTCATGTAGAAGTACCATCGCAGTTGAACTGAATTGATTGTTTGAAACTCTATAGGTATCAATTGAATGGAAAAAAATGGACGATTACGATCATGTGTATCCAGGACGTAAAGCCGTAGGCATTCAATTATTTTTTGTTTGTTTTGAATAGCACCTCTAAGGAGACGAAGAAATTAATAGTTAAAAGCAGTTTTATTTTAAGTTAAATATATGACCAGTAGCGAAATATAAGTATATTTGAGATTATATACTGAAGAGAGTGTAGTGGAAGGTGCTCGGCGATCAAATGGTTAACCATCCTGAATTTCATGAAAGCATTTTCGTTTTCAGGGATGATGGATCGCGCTTTAAGCGACGATTCATTTATTAGCGGAGCTCCGTAACGACGCTGGTCGCCAATATCGCTTCCCCGAAAAGGATATTATGAATCGTTAAAACCATTTATTTTATGAGATAAGTGCGTCGCATTCATCAAAACGCGTCGAGGATCACGTTCATATCTGACGTGATTGATTCGCAACCAGATTAATGGAGTAATTTATAATCGTCCAGGTGTTTCTTTGTCTTATGATATAATATTCTCCGAATTTTCTACCTTAATTTACTCTAAGCACGCTTTATAAATTTATAATTAATAAAATTTTTATAACACTTAATAAATAATGCTTAAGAATTTTAAGAAACTATAAAAATCATTATTCATCTCTTTAAATTTATATTGTACTGAACATATGATAATAAAAACATATTTTGAAATACCATAATGTTTTTAATGTAAACTTCTTTTATTTTTGTGAATTTTAAATTCATTTTATTAAAGCAAAAATTTAAATTGATCGTTTTTGTTAAGTGTCTTAAAATATCACTTCACGAAGTACAAATAATTACAAAAAATTCTAATTTGACAGAAAGATCAATCCATTGCTTAGTAGTTAAATAAGGTTTTTTTTTTTAAATAAACATCTTATAACATAAGTTTTATTTTAAATGTTTTTTAAAAAGATGTATAGTATTTTGGACTGACGATATAAGAAGAATAGCGGGAGTGACCTGGATGCGGAAGGCGGAGGATCGAAGAGGATGGAGACTCATGCGGGAGGCCTACGTTCAACAGTGGACGGACACAGGCTGATGATGATGATGATAGTATTTTTGTATACACTTTGGATTAAACAAAATTTCATTCAATTCCGAATTATATATAAGTATTTTATAATGTTAAGGTTTTTATGAGACTGATAATGATAAAAATGTGATTCATATTGTAATAAAATTCAATTGAAATGAAATTCTTAACAACACAAATGTTTAGATCTTACATTGTTGTGAAAGTACGTACCTGAATATTTAAAAATTATTCTACTTAGAATAAAATATTTTATGGTTGGTAAATTTAATAAATTTACCAACCATAAAATAGTGAAATACCTTTTCGAATAGCCCATTTTCCCTCGAGGATAAATGTTTCCTTTATCAATACATTTTAATATTAAATTACCTTAACCACATTTTTGTGGTTCATACAAAATGTCAGATTTGTATCTTTTTGATGTAGCAAAAATGTAAGATAGCTTCGTTTTGGAAATATGCTGGTACGGAAATCAAAAGGCCCGCATTATTTCAAAATTTCATCACAACCGTATCAACCGACCCCTTTTTTATACAAAATATTATATTCTTTCAGAAAATATTTCAGCTGGACAAAGATTCATTTACCACGGATGAAAAAGTAAATATGCAACAGAAGACTACAGGAATTTCAGATAAGTATTTGGAATGGACAAAAATATCGGCAGATCTATTTTAAAGTATACTGTGAAAAAAATTCCAGGAACATTTTTGTCTTTAAAGAAGGATCAAAAGTCTCTTTTGAACAATTTTGTTTTTATTTTTAATAGAAAGTAATATCGTAATATCAAATCGTGATGGACATCAGTAAAAAATGGCTTCTTAGAAAACTCATAGTATAAAAAATATTTGACGAAAGTCAAGTGCAATACGTTATTATAAAAATTTTTTTTATTGAATTACTTTAATCAGTATACTTTTCACAGATTTTTAATACTTAAAAAAATACTAAAAATCTCAATAAAATGTTGTCATGCATAACGATAATATTGTAAACTCGTATGTAGATAAAGCAATGCAAATCATATCAATAACATGGTTGGCTACAAGCTGCGTGTCGGGAAATATATTTTTAAAATAAAAATATCTAACTATAGACAAAAATGATACAGACGAAATCTTAATAGAAATATAATAAAAAATAAATATTTGTATGCGGACAATTCAATGCCTAAGAAATAATGCTTAGCGAGGTCTTTCAAGGAATTTTTTACGTATAAAAATATACATTTTTCACGATTCATCTATCAATAGTAGTATTTATTTCAGCAGTGATAAAATTCTGCGAAATCTCGGAGTCGTATTTCTGAAAACGTCCTGGTGTAGAAAAGCATCTACTTGGACACTCATTGACTACATCTGTTCCACTGACCAGTCTTCGGTTCCAGTCATAGACTGCACCCACGTCTTCCCTTGCGCAACAAGTATAAATTTCTCAATTTTCTGCTGCGATTCTATTCATTCTAGTATATTCGCACTTGCTGAATATAAACCGACAAACCGTGTCAGTTTCAAATAAAAGTACGTAATTTATTATAATAATGAAAATACAATTGTTATAATGGTTATATTTTTATTGCTTGAATCAGGACATATTCAAAAGAACAGAGTTATTATCAACAATCAACAGATAAACGTAACTCACATTACTAAAGTCACATGATAAAACCTGAGGTTATAGAAGATAATTACTGAAAAAAATTACAATAATCCTGTACTTTTCGATTATTAAAGTCACAAACGAGTATAATATGCAAATATTCTTAATAAGAAGCGATTGATTTATATATATTTAAAAACGTTATTGTGTTTCATTGCATTAAATTATTTAAGGAATGATGAAATTTAAGAATAATGAAAATATTTTTAATAATGCTTGCCCACAAAATAAAGTAACCGAATTAAAATCAATTTCGAGTCATAATTTTAATCAACTTTAGGTCAGAAAAAAAGTAATGATTCATTTTAATTTCAGTCAGCTTAAACGAGTTTAGTTATTATAGGTTAGGTTGAGTAAATAGCAAATAAATATGTTGAATATGTCAAATAATGCAAAATAATAATCATTTAATTTTATATTTTGATAAAAAAAATATTCTGACCGTAAAAATAAGAGCGATAGTGTGTTTAGTTATATTTTTCTCTTTTGTGGTTTAGTTAAAAATTGTATTGCGTCAGGAATATAAAGAAATAAGTAATTTTATTAAACGAATAGATTTGAATTTCAGTTGAAATTTCTACGGCTAACATAGGGAATGTTATTATTATCTTTATATGTATTGACTTTACAACAAGCGTTTATACCCGAGTTCGAAGAATACTAGATTTCAATGAAATATTCTGCGAATAACATTTATTCTAGAATAACTGACATTATTTTGATAACTAGATAATATTCACATATCTAAAAACATGGTCATATCAACAAACAAATCATATTTTGCTGAGGGCTATTCCCTAGAGGCTCGCTTTTAGAACAAGAATCAGCTTGTAGGTTTGATCTACATATATTACTATCTTAAAAAATGTATCACAATAATTATTTTTCAAGCTTTATGTTTTCAAATGAACATCTTTTCATACCCTGTTGATTTTAAATTAATCACTCATACATGTAAAAATTTGTAATAACTGATTAATCATAATTGGTTGCTGACAAAAATCGTTCTATTTACGTAACTTTTAAGGTGAAAACCCTAATGATGAATCACACTCGTACAAAAGTTCTAGGAAAACAGGGCATTCAATTTTGCCACAGTAAATTTCTTTTAAGTGGAACTATCCGAAACTCTGCTATGCACATTACATTTATAGTTTTGAACTTGCAAGTTAACTACATCCTAAAATCTTCCTGACGAAAAATCTGTTTAAATATTGTACGCATGTTAGGACGCCTCTGAGACCTTTTCGTCCCAAGTGACTATAAATTATATATCATAAATACAATATAAGGTCTTAGATACGAAAAAGTTTTATTACTGTCATATTTATGACAAATGTGATGTGTTAACGAATGAATGTCACTTCTTGCAAAAAAAAATGTTTCATCAAGACTGCAGTGATGATCGTTTAATATGCACATTGTGTAAGTTTTTTTCGTAGCAAAGACTGCATTACATTAATTTGCAGTCGATAGTCGTTGGTCGATAAATGCAATTCACGTTTGTCCATTGCAAATTATTCACGTCTGCAGAATCAATTCGAAATTATTTGCATGTGGCTCGGCCAGGAGCTATGAAAGCCTTTTCATACAGCGTATTCAAATCGCCAAAGGAAATTGTAATGAAATTTAACTTGCATCAATGAATTATTAAATAATCCAAAATATTACATAACGTGTATAAAAAGAGAAAAAAATATATATTTTACATTACAACAAAATTACATTTTAAAATATCGACACAGGATTAATAGCTTCTGCAAATTCTCTTTTCATACCACATATAAGTGTTGACACGTTGTCTTAACATTTGTATTTCATCTCTCATATAATCTGATTTTCTTACAGTAGCACTTCTAACTATCTAATGCACCGTATAGCTTTTTATTTACTCGACAAAAATAATGATGACAGGTTCTACGAGTACGTTGCTATGACAAACTCTTTAATTTTCTCTTCTAATGCTAAAAAAGCTGATAAGCAAACATCCAAATGGAAAATGGTCTAGCTGGGACAGAACAAACAGCCTTGGAGTTGATAAAAGTTCATAGTCGTAACTCATTCTTTCCAAATCTATAAATTTTGGTTATCTGTTATATATCGGTATATGATCCCCACTGATTTCTGTGTCACTGTTCTGTCAGTTGACGTTGTCCGTGACTTGTTTACAGACATCTTTGTACCCAGTAGTGCACATGAAAACATAAATGTATATCAACCTTATACAAAGGAGCAATATAGGTACCTTTAGAGACGCAGATGTATTAGTATTAAAGACATATTTGGTTATTAGGTAATCAGAATTTTGAAAGATATTGGATGATCAAACTGATATTTATTATCTTAATCAAGATCTTCATAATGTAGCAAGCACTCGTTTTTATCATTGATTTGGTGCTTAGCATTAGTTTCGCTGATTAAACTAGAACTGCGTGAACGAAATGTTTTTGCCATGTTTCTTTTTTTGTATCATATTATGCTTGAAGGAAAATAAAATGTTATTTAAAATTTAGAAAAAAAAAATGAATTGTAGTCTAACTCGGTTCAACATGATTTAGTGTGGAATTGTATGAAGACCACGATTAGGAGAAAGTAAGTTAATTTCAGCATCGTGTGGGTATCCATCTTCATCATAACCAAAGATGTGAAAATCCGAGAGAAAATCTGAATGGGTTTACCAACTAAATCCCAGTCGTAACATTATTTATAGTTATTTCACATTTATGTCATACTCCGATACGTGACTATAATAACAAGCTGTCAGAATTGTGAGGGGAGTGCTTCAGTGACAATCACTCCTGAAACCGAGAGAATCGTTTACGTCTAAAAAACGTCTTTAGAAGTGAGGAGAAGCCATTTACTGAAGCATGTAATAACTTCAAGCAAATTAAGATTTTACAGTCCACTAAAGTTTTCGTTCTACTTAATATTTTCAGCAAACTTCTTTTCAACAATCTTTATAATCGTATTCTTAGAAACACATACTTTGTGATTTTATGAGACAAATTTGATGCTGTTCATATACATTAAACTTGCAGACATTTATGTAATGAATTTGTATTAAAGATTGGTCTTCAATTAATTAATACAAGGAAATGTAAAGTATATATTTTTGACATTTAAATTACTATACTATACGAAAAAAATGATATTTTATATATATGTAATATATTTATATATACTATTTTTTCATACTTGTAAATTATTTTATGTATTTAAAATTAATCTAGAGCACGTAATGTTTTTTACTATTTATAATATATTTTTTAAAATATATTGAGTTAAATCTAACCTCTATTTATTCCCCCAGTGGGGTTGAGCCACATTTTAAGGACACAATAAATGTCCAGGCGTCGGGAGCGTCAGATGTCCTTAAACAAACGCTTATAATTGAACACCCATATATATCTTTGGTACTACAGATCCATTCTATGCAGGCTCTCGGATTCTTGCCCTGGAACCTCCCAGAAAATTTCTTCTCATATGAACCTCCGGGTATACATGTGTTCAGGAACAAGGCATAAACAATTTGATCTTATAGAACTGTGAAATAGATATTTGCCACTAATACATGATAAACATTATTATACTTCGAAAGAGGAAATCACTGACCATTTAACAATTCAACAGCTATACTGTATACTTTGTAATTCTTCATGTTTGTAGTATCAATCCGGTGGATTGGTTTGCAGCAACAAAATCTTGCATCTCGATCTCCACTCTTCTCGATCCTCTGCAGTCCTCTTCAGCTCAGCATACGAGCTACAACTCATGTCCTCGAATATTCCCGTATAGGGTGCCCTCTACAGTTTCTAACCTCAACCATCTCTTCCACAATGTTGTGAAGAAGGCCATCGTGGCGCGTGATGTGACCAATCCATCAGGCATACCTCTCTGAGATGGTTCTTTATTAATTGTTATTCTATTTCAACAAAAATTAAATTGATTTAATCTATAAACATCTATCCAGTCACAGATTTAAAATATAAATATATATTTATCATGTTAAATATGATCAAGTTGAATATATATCAATGAAATAAAAAACCGGTCATGAAATAAAAATATATCTCAAACTCTATAATAAGTATTTATAAACATATTCTTAGTACGGTATATTTTTTAAATTCTTGTATTGTTATTGATGGTCAGCTGATTTCCACATTTCCCTGGTACCGAACATCCGGCTCAGGCAATGCCGCTTGCCAGCTTGTTAAGGCCTGGCATAATTTACAGGGCGAGGTCCTGCCTTGAATAACTAAACACTTGTCAGGTTCTGGGGTGAAAGTAGACTACGTGCCCAATAAAATGTACCGAATCGCTCACTTTATTTGATAAATATCAATACGATTTTCTTCTATTTTATGGCTTTCTTTTTTTAAACGCTCCATTTGATTGTTTAAAAATAAGATTTTAAAGTATAATATTTAAAAATATTTTATTAAAGTAACCTTGTAATATTTTTATTAAAAAATATATTTTATTAGTAGACCAATAATAAAACACATAACATAATAATATCGTTAGAGTAACAGCTAGAAAAAACAATTCTAAAAAAATCACTTATTTTTTTATAAGCAAATATATATAATCTTGGTCTATTTTCTATAAACGAAAGTTGCTCAAAGTGATCCATATAAAAGAATAGAAGTGTTTCTGTGTAGAAAGAAAGCTCGGACGTGCGTGAGACGAAGCTGCGGTGAGTAACAAAAGGTAACGTTGATTTCTTTATTTAATTAACCCATTCACGTCCGTGACTACTCTGTAGATTCCAGACAGCGGTCGTATTCCGATAAACCATGGTCAAAGAGGAAAATAATACGTAATTCATAATTATTTTGAAAATATGTGTTTCTAGAATACTATTACACAACTAACGCACTCTTTTTGTAACAACATCAACTTAGTTGTTTCACAGGGCTATCGCCCACTGTTTCTCTTACACAAGAAAATAGTTTTCTTTAATGAAGGAACATTCATTGTAAAGAAGACGATATCTAAATAATTTTACATTCAGAAAATTACAAAATCTTCTGATCATAATGCCAGATATGTTGTTATTGTTATGCGTTCGTAAAATTTTATGAGTTTGTAAAGAGTTATTGTAATATATCAATTTTATGATATATGTATGTTTAATTTTTTATTTTTAATAAGACATTGCCCCCTAAAAGTACTGGAGGACTCTGCGAAATGCCTTAAGGTCACAGGTTCGATGAAAGGAAAATCCTGATCTTTCTCCTTCTCGGGGTGGGGGATCAGTCGGCCAATATAGACAGGGACCGAATGTTGGCCGGAATAAGCTAACACCCAGCTAACCTCATCAGGTCAAGCTGGTTAGGGCACTCTATTGTCATGGATGTAGTAAATGCTCTCCGAAGGCGCATAAACTTTTATGGTCAACGGCATTAGGATGTGGAAATAAAGGGGGAAATACCACATTAAAGGTCTTAAAGACATCCCATGTATCAGCAAAAAAAATGATTGCATCTCAAGTACGAGGAATGGAGATGAGATGCAAGATTCTGTTGCTGCAAACAAATCCACCGGATTGATACTACGAAGAAGAAATAAGACATAAGTGACTCGATTCCAAATGAAAAAAAAAATGCCTTCAAAATCGGTTACGCTTTAAGACTTATTATAAACTTCGTTGTTTTTTTTTAAATTTTTTTTATTTCAATTTTAATAAAATACTGAATATGATTATCCATAGTTATTTAAAACGAAGTATGTATGTATAACGAAGTATGTATAAAAATAATAGTGACGAAAACGTAATTATGAGATATTTTCTATTATCATATATTTTTTACTATCGGTAAAAAACACTTAATCTTTGTTTTATATCGTTTTGAATAAATTTTAAATAATACATATTATTAGAAGGTTTTTTCTTAACATTGAACATATAAAAGTACAAATGAAACAATTTTTTTACTACAATTCCATGATTAATCTTTAATTATGCACTTAATTATATTTCACATTTTTCATTTAATTCCATGATTGTTTGATGTTTAAGCCTTACTTTAAAGATAAATTAATGCAACAGTATGATTAATATGACGTTATTTGTATAAATAACGTAAAAAACACTCAATATTCTATTTCAAAAAAATCCCTGCACCCCTATAAAATGGACACCATTAAATAATTCGTGTATCGAGACGAATGTTACACGTGGGCCTTAAAAGGTGTGATAATATTAAAAAATATTCAAATATTGTTTTTTCTGCTATTTAACAGCGTAAGTGCTATGAAAAGTAACGTAAAAAACACTTCATATTCTATTTTAAAATCCCTGCACTAAAATAATAATTAACGTTCGAGACGAATGTTACACGTGGAAGTGATTATTTACCTCATTTTTTTTTAAATATTTTTGTCTCACTTAATAATTAACGTTCGTGGGAGGATTATTTACGTCCTTTTTTTTAAAATATTTTAAATAAAACATATTTATTCATGTAAAATATATTACAAAAATGTTGATTTTATAATCAACTTTTTCGGGCCAAATCACCAGTCTCATATTGACACGAAATTGTCGCTAAATCGTTATTTTTTTAACAGGTTTAACATCAAATGCTGAAAGATTACATTATAAATAATAATAATAACGTTAGGTACACTCACTACATTTTTAAGGGGGCTTTTATGAAGATGATGGATAATACTCCCGTGCCACAACCGGTAATAATGACTAGAAATGACTAGAAAAAGAGAAAGAAATGGTGTACATATACAATAATTATCGTAAATGGATTGTGAAGTATTCATTACAATATTTATTTGTCTGTTTACATCATAAGCAATGATGCATTCTAATTGACTATCATTTGAGAGCTAATCCATTGCTGGGGATGGATCAACTTAGATCCAAAACATGAACAATGTCTTAAAACTAAATGTTTAATAAAAGTAAATATTATTAATTTGTTTATTTTATAATTAAAATTAACACAAAAACATATAATAATACATTCATCCAACCAAGCTATGGAAACCTAGATCCGATATGTAGCTGTATCCGTACTCGTAGCCATCCATTGTTCTTGATACCAGTTGATACTTGTGGACCTTCGAGCACTCAATTTAGTACAAAAACGGCAATGGTGCTCCTAAATGGCCTATCAGCAAACCTCAATCCTTTTCTTACATCATTTTCCTCTTTTATCGATGGTATTGTTCTCCTAGATCTCTGTGATCTTTGACTTGTGTCATCTTCTTGTACTTTCATGTTTTTTTTTCTCTTTTGTATGTATTGTGAGTTTATGTATACTCAATGTTTCTTGTTATTTGTACCCCGGAACTGCGGTTCTGTTAAATAAATAAAATAAATAAATAAATATATATTATTATTTTTTGATTACTAAAAAACACATGACATTTTGAACATTATTTACAAAGAGAATGGGCCATCAGTGTGCATTCTGAAGTCATTGAGACCAGCAAAATAAAATATTGTATTATTTTATTGGTTTTCCACTCGACTTGCCCAACACCGGCCAGCATCGAAAGGTTATTTACTGTCCTTGCTTGCATTAGACAACGGATTCTACCAAAATGTTTACGTTTTCACGGCTACACGTTTTTTACGGTGGAATTATAACATTTTTTACCTCGTTACCCACATCCATTCTTTATTTTAATGTTTACCGAAGAGGAACTCAAATTGTTGTTGTAAGCTCTTTACAAACATTAGTTTTCTATGATAACAACATATTTCTTGAAATACAATAATAAACATTACTTTTTGGGAGTAGAAATGACTTGACTTGAAGTATACTTCAAATAAATGCGTGTATTTTTTTAAAATATTTCTTAACATATATGTTCTTCATATTATTTTTCAAAAGAATGTGTTTAACACATTTTGGATTCAATATTTTGCTCGGTTTATTTTATTTTATTACAATATTATTTTATGTACTCTAATCCTTTGTAGATAACTGATCTATACGTCGTAAATACTTCAATTTTGCTCGATTGCATCGGTGGAAGAATAGGTTCTGGTGGACTGCGCTGTGTATAGAATAGAACTGAAGGTGCATAGCTCGTGGTTCGAATCCTAGCGTCTGCCGTTTCTTTTTCTTCACAAATTGATGCGAGAAATATGATTAGAATTTTCTGCAATATTTTGTTCTTAAAAACATATATTAATTAAAATAATTCGTTTTAGAGATAAATAATGTTTAACGATAAATATATTTCAATATATTTAAAATCAATGATTTATTAAGATTACTGTTTTTAATAACTAATTGTAATAGAGCTGTATAATTTTTATTTTTATAATTGTCATCTCAGTATATTCGTTATCTTGGATTGCAATGTATTTATGTATCATCAGTTAGTTGCAAAGAAAAAAATGCCAAATTTACATACTGAAAAGGTTACTTATAATATGCTAAAAGTACGCTGTACCAACTTCTTCATTTAAAAATTGATCAAGATTTTTTTTATAATACACGTCTGAAAGAGCTCCTGAATCATTTATTAATATTTTTTACTTACGCATTGTGTTCTATAATAGTGGAGAACATACCCACCCCACGCGCAGATGTTGTGTTGGATGCACCCCGAGAACACTCGGGAGTAAAAAAAGTAATGCTTTCGTCACAAAAAATGTGTCGGGCCAGTCATTGAATAGTCAAATAAGGGGAGGGGCAATTCTTCATAAATTTATTGCAGACGACACAATGAGTATAGGGTATGGATAGGGTGACCATTCGATCAATCAGGGCAAAAGCTATTTTGAAGATTTGCTATGTATACAAAAAGTATTAATTTAGCATATTTTTATCATCCTCACATATTAACAAGATGACGACCATTCTCAGACAGCGAATTTTGTATGAAAAATTTGTATTTTATTTAGCCACATGTTTGTACACAAATATAAACACTACTTTTACTGATGATAAAATTATTTGAATATTTTTAACTTACATTATTGGTGAGCTGCAATCGATTGAACTAAAAATTTTAAGAAAAAAAACACATTTTTTTCACTAGGGCTGCCACAAAATATATCAAATACCCGATAATTTAACCGTTCAAGCTGCAGGTATATTTACAAGATATATTACATATCTGTCTCCCTACATCGCATGTACCTCCAAAGTATCACGTTTCTTGTAAATAGTTAAGATATATATACTATATGATTGACAACTATCGAAAAATATCGATCCTTTTTGGTTTGTAAATATTTTAAAATATTCGTAGATATCGTTGTGAGAAAATCGGAATTAATTTTGAAACACATCTTACGAATATTGCGAAGCGCTCACGGGTGCGCTTACGGTGATCGTCGGGTTAAATAATACCTTTCCTAAATTATTGAATAAAAATCCACATCGTTGGCTGCATGCTTCTCAATGCGTACTTTGCATGCAACTAAAAAAGTAACGAATGTTCGTTAAAGGAACAAAACAAACTGACAGGGCTTAAAAAATTAAGACTGTAGTGTCTTTCACGTCTGAAGTGGAACTTCTCTCATCAATAAGTCGGAGAAAAATAAGCGGCCGTCGCGGGGATTCGAGCTATGAAATTTACACCATCTCTATTTCTGTACCCAACGCGTTGACCACTTATCCACTTACCCCGTTTTTTTATTTTATATAAACACATGCAGGAGAATACTGACAGATGGTTAAAGTGATGCTGAAGTCTAATCTGTGGATTCTTTGATGCTTACCGTGTTACATATGGTTAAGCGCTGCATGTGGAGTGTTGATCCGCCAACGTCATAGACTACAGTCCGAGATTCGCGCATCATCCTTACAGGAATTTACTATGAATGGGTCGTCTACACGGGACGATTTTAGTCTATCAACAAATTTAATTTATAGGTTATGACTAGCATTTTACGGGTGAGGAATTAAATTCAAGAAAAACGAATATAATAAGGTAGCTTTAATCTGTAAAAAAATTTGGTCACTCTACACATGACCCTATTTCGTTACTCTGTCTAGGAAGCATCCCAGCGTTTACAGAACATTTACAAAACCTACTAAGGCGTAAACTTCAACAATGCCATACAACATTGGTTGACATCAGATAAAAGCGTTCAAGCCATGGATTAGCTATATTATTTTTTACGCACGTGTTTTATTAGTTTTTGGATGTTTAGTACTATACCAGTATTTTTATTATTTAACAGTCTCATTGTTGTAAGAATGATATACACAGCTAGCTACATTTTGGTAATAAAAGTGATAATAACCATCGTTGCCCATATGAGTAATGAATTATTACTTTTGATGTAGAAAATATGTAGAAAAAATAACAATATGATTTACCATCTGTTTTGTTTTTAATATTAGATAGAATTTAAAATTAATTTGTTTTATTAATGTTTTGAAATATTTTTCACTTGTGCTTGACGACGTGCTTGAAATGATCGCTGTATCCTGTATCCCCTCCAGGAAGTGTTCTCACATCATCAACCTTTTTATCACACGTGTTTCTATCTAACTATACATCCATCTCATTCATTATTGACTGATGTGATGATTAACCCTTTCGTTACAGCTCGGTGAAATACAAATTATACTGCCAATACGGCGTGAATTTTTCAAACCATTTTTTTGCTTTAAACTAGTATTTGAAGCATAAATGTACTTATCTGACCTATTTTCATATATCACATTGGTTTTTGTATCTTTTAGCTATCAGATGATGCATAAAGAACTATTCTATTTAACAAACGTTCATTACATAACTCCACGCATGGGGTGGCATTGACACATGTGGTTTACAGAAAAATCGCTCCTATGACGAAACCTAACGATATTTATTAAAATGCTTTATTTATTCCTGTAAAGAATACGTGTAGTTTGATAAAGGGAATGACTGCACTTCCAATATCCTACCGTAGATGTCACAATGTTTACTGAAAGTAGCAAAACGATTTATTACGTGAACCGAGGTCAACGGTCGTGAAATCTTTGACGCCATATGCCGACAACCGATGCGAAAGGGTTAAGACTAAATAGTTTAAGCCTTCGGTATATTTGGCTAATAAATTCATTTCAATACAAACGTATTTTTTTCATGATTACAAAACCTCAAATTTGCTTTGCATAGGATTTTCCTTGACATTTGCTTTACCATTAAAATATATGTGCATTTCAATGGTCCTTGGATCAAAAATACCAACTCTATAATCAGAATAATCCATTTTTAGTGTGAAATTTAATGCTGCAGTGTAAAGTTTATTTATATTTTAAATATAGCACAAGGCAATTAATTCGTATGGGAACAATGACAAAATAAGTAAAAAAAAATATACGAAAAAGTCTTAACGATTGGTTTAACCTATAACACGTATAAATCATTGCCATTTCAATGACACTGGATTAACAACAATCTGTACAAAACAACAGTTATTATTCAAAGAAAAATGCAAAAAATCTTGAAACAATCGTCGAATAATGAATATTCATTGGACACAGATTCCGCCACGGTTTCTGGGCAAGCATTAATGCATTGCATATTCTTTGTTTTTTTTACTACAGTCTATTGGTGCGTGTTTATCCGTCTACTCGTCTGTCGTGAGTCTTGGACGCTTTTATTTGAGCGCCAAAAATATTAACAAAAAATAGTTCTTATGTGAATGGTTTATTTATTGCGTATTTGACAAAATTCAATACCTATTCGAAATAGCTAAATATCGAGTGAAATAAGTAGTACATTGATGAAATAAATGGCATATTACATGGTATTTCCTATACATGTATTTTGTATTTGTATAATGTATTAAATACGACTGAAAATTTTCATGGGCTTAAAACATAATATTCTAAAATGAAAAAAAGGTCAGAATTAAAAATAAAATCGGTCAGAATTTCAATCAAGTTTTTATCAGGATAATTGTTTTTATTTGAAGACTGGTTTGAATAAGTTATGTTGATTTAGTAAGGTAAGTTTGAGTTGAGTTAATAAAACTATGTTGAAAATGTTAAGTAATTAAAAATATATATATTTGAATTTTTACCAAAAAAATATTTATCTCTTACGGAAAAGTAGAAGCCATTTAAAAATATTTAACAGAATTGGTTTGGACATTAATTTACCATAAAACACAATGTTAGAACCATGCTTTTAATTATAACCATTCTTCTTCGTAGTATCAATCCGGTGGATTGGTTTGCAGCAACAGAATCTTGCATCTCGATCTCCATTCCTTTCGGTCCTCCGCAACCCTTTTCAGCTCAGCATAAGCGCTACAGTTCATGTCCTCGAATACTTGCTGCAAATACTCCCGTCTAGGGCGCCGTTCTGCAGTAATGTTTGAACATTCCAGGTGGCATATCTTGTTGGCTGAAGGTTTTTCTTATTTGTCTTGGTTGTTTTGTCTCGAGCAGTCCCCACCCGGAGATCCGATTGGGGGACTATTTTATCTCCGGGAAATTTTACTTGAGATGCAATCATTTTTTGCTGATACGTGGGATGTCTTTAAGACCTTTAATGTGGTATTTTCCCCTTTATTTCCACATCCTAATGCCGTTGACCATAAAGGTTTATCCGCCTTAGGAGGGCATTTACTACCTCCAGGACAATAGAGTGCCCTAACCAGCTTGACCTGATGAGGTTAGCTGGGTGTTAGCTTATTCCGGTCAACATTCGGTCCAAAAAATCTTATCTTACAAATTATCATCAACCACAACGCAAATTGTTTTTCTGCGTCATTTTATTATATAATATTAATATCGTTCGAAGTGATTTTTATTCAAGCTTCACATTAAATAAACCAAAACTTATGTAACATTGTCTTGATGTTTGAATTTACAATTTGAAGTTTGATACAGCATTTTTTTAAATCAAGCAAGTTATTTGACGTGATACATACCGTTTAAGTGTCGCGTCGGGCAATATACTCTCTTCAAGTCTGCGAACATCTGCCTTATAAGTCATGGCGAGCATATATGTTCCCATGTAGACCTTCGAGTGCAGATACGTCATGTGAGGAGGCACAATAGAGAACACATCTTCAACCTGTGTCCTTCCATAGTTGAACGTAGGCCCCCTACATGAGTCTCCATTCTCTTCGATCTTCCAGCCTCCGTATATTTAATCGTGTCGGAAACAACAGGGACAGATCCTGTCTGTTCAGAAGTAGGCGACGTCGATGGCGTTACTCCCGGCCATCATCAGGTCTTCCTAGGTGCAGCTACTCGGATACAGCGCACACTCCAGAAGATGTGACTAGATCTGCTCCGCGCCGCAGTCACATTCAATCGGTCCGCTGTAAAACTGCCAGGCTTTCATTTGTGTCCTCGTCTTGCTTTCTCCGGCCCAAAGTCTGTTAAGAGACCTCCATATATTCCACCCCTGGTCATGTCTAGGGGCTAGGTCCTCTTTCGGGGCAATCCAAGTACGCTTTCCTATTGGGGTAGGTTTAAGGCACACCGTAACCACCTGGTACGTTTCATTCAGAGCAATATCCACTTTCTTGATATGGACAGAACTCGCTGATACTGCCGCGGCATACTCGCCAGCAGAGAAACAGAGCCTCCGTATACAGACTATTCTTATGATTTTGTCAGTCCACCTTGCAGGGAGTCAAGCAACGCTCAGTTTTTGGCAGTTCTTGGACAGAACTAAGTGGTGAAAACTATGTGTTGATCATGTGTACCTGATATGTACGGATAGGGGAAGAAAATTAATAGGTATTTGTAGAAATATGTATTTTTTTTTAGATGACAGTGCTGAAATGTCTAGTACTGTATGTCCATCCGGTAGTCACTCCTAGTGAAAGTTGCTCGCGAGACAATGGTTGTGGCGCGACCGCCAGTATTGCATATTCATGAGGAGAGCAGTGCCGGTTAATTTAGCAGAGCTCATTTAGTACGCGACGCCTCCGACGCCTAAGCCAGACGCCTGTACTCTTTTAATACAGACATCGCGAGATGCTGAGGAAATGATGAGCTAAATGATGAATAAGAAATATATAAAATAGTAGAAAAAAAAGTAGTTGAAACTTGAGCTTCTGACTATTGTTTGTTTACAAGTTATTGATTTTATTGTATTTAATTGGAATGGTATTTAAACTGATTATTGAAGACCCAAAATATTGTTCTGATACTATATTCGCATGTCTATGCAAGTTCGCGGCTCTTACCCGGAAGGCTCCCGTGTTCTGGGACATGACAAACAATGTGAGCTTACAGAACTTATGACACGGTAATTTGTAATATCCATATGCTACAAATATGGAGCGGATATTATAAAAAAAAAATCAAAGTACTTACTAAATATTGAATAAAGTTATGATTATTGTACAAAGCATATATAAAGAAAGTTATTGATCAATCAGAGAAGTTAGTAAATATTAAACACCGACAAAAACCTGGGTGAGTCTCCTCTTAGTATCTTTCTATATAATCAAGACGTTGGGATTGACAGACGTCATGGTCCTCTCCTCATGCCACTATATATCAGCTCTGCTTGTCGGATCTCCGCCAAATGATAGTTTCCGACGGATTTCCAAGTTTTTTTTTTTATGTAAACGCATGCAGGAGAGCACAACCGGTCAGGACCAGTGCACTCTATGACGCTCAGCCAGGGAGGCTGGACGCTGCATGCGGGAAACGTGTGTTGTGTTCGTATTTGTGTGTGGGTTGGGGAGATTGCAAGTGTATATTTATCTGTTTCTTGAAGAGATCCAGATTGTAGGAAGGAGGAAACACAGACGCTGGAAGAGCATTCCATAGTTTACCGGTGACATTAAGGAAGGAACTTTGGAAGCTGCCAGTTTTTGGTCGACATATATTAACCGTGTATGGATGTTCGGCAAGTGTAAGACGAGTTTGTCGGCTGTGAGTGGGTGCAGGAGGAATTAGTTCTTTGAGTTCCGAAGAGCAGCGACCGTGGTAATAACAGTAGAAAAGACTAAGAGAACCAATCTTACGTCTGTGTTCCATTGATTGTAGATTAGACGTAAGGGTGTCATTGTTTATCAAACGAATTGCTCTTCTTTGAACTGAGTCAATTAAGTTTAGAAGGTATTTTGGGGCTCCAATCCAAAGGTGACTGCCGGATTCAAGGATAGGTCGGATTTGTCCTTTATTTATATATCTAATATTCTTGATACTTTATACACCAATAAGAATTATAAAATATGCAGCTATTATTGATAAATATTTTTTATTTAAATATATTTTTACAAATACAAAGTAATCTATATTAAACAAGAGTCTTATGATTACATATTTCAAATCAGTTTTGATTAAATACTTTCAGAGCTATTTTGACTTGGATAGGATTCATGTGGCAGAGATAATGATGCTGAGGTAGGCGGGCCTAGAGTGGATAGAGTTCAAAATGAGCATATTAGGGGTTCATTTCGGCTGGCCCCTATACCTGAAAAAATAAGGGAAAACCACCTAAGATGGTATGGGCATGTGACACGGAGAGATGAGGTCCAGGTTGAAGAAAGCCCTCAACATACACACGCTGAGAAGAGGACCTGGAAAACCACAGGCAACCTGGACTGCAACTGTAGACAAGGATCTGAAAACTCTGGCCTTGACCGAGATTGAAACGCAGGACAGACAGACATGGCGAATGTGCATAAGGAGAGCCGACCACAGATGATGTGGAATGGCGAGGCTAAAGATAGAGAGTTATTTTGATGAATATTTTTAAGAACTTAGTCAAGCTATCAAGAATTTTGATTCTTAAAAAATCTAACTTTTTTGTTGTTGTTGATAGTTTTCCTGCAATAAATATTTAATACTTTTCACTTATTAAACATTCTATTGAATTCGGACTCAGTACATAAATCTATGGCAGCATGGCGGATAATGCTTGCCTCGGGATATTGTGATGACTTGGAAAATCTGTGGACCTCCACTGCTTTATCTGGCGAGCACACCGGGCAGACTTAAAAAGACAAGTTGTTGGAAGCGATCGCACACCTGCATACTGATTCCACTGCCCAGAAAGGAAACTGCAAGGTATAAAAATTCCTGTAAAATTTCAGGTGAAAATATCAAACTTGTTTTTTTCTGTCAATTCTGCTAGCCATTGATTTAAATGTGAGATAATTACAAAGTAGAACGGTTTATAAAAATAAAGTCACACAAGAAAGCACTAATAAGATAGTTTAATTTACTCACGTTATATTTGATATCACTTAAACGACTTGGCTGGAGGCTGGTTGTGTGAGTGTAAGACTTGAGAAGATTTCAAAGATCGACTAAAATGTTTTTTAAATAGGTTTAGATTGTTTATAAAAGGAGTCGTAAATGTTGGGATAGCATTATAAAGTCTGTCTGTGATGTTGAAGGAGATACAGAAGCTTGTAGTGCTGAGATGATATTTGTCAACCATGTAAGGATGCTTCGAAAGAGTGACAATTGAGATCTGACGTTAAAAAAGATTGTTTATATATAATTGTCATGTAAGATTATTATCATATATGTTATTAGATATCATATATATGTAACATAATAAAGCAAGATTCGACAAATAGTATTTGCGCGGAGTAGAAGTTCAAAGTTGATGGTTCTACACGTTATGCTAAGTTAAGGTATTTAAAAAGTGATGTAGTAAGCTAGCATAGTTTTAGTACGAAATTGTTCAAGGTGGGATATCTGTGGTTTATAATAGTTTACTGAAATTACTGCAATAAAATGCAATATTAAAAAACATATATTTGACTGAATATGTTTTTAATTTATAGGTATGTAAAAATTATGTCATGGATCAATGTTAATCAGTTTTAATACCACTGTAGTATTATAGTTATTTTTATTACAGATAATATTTATGGTTTTTGTGGCTGACACAAAAAAGACACAATGGACATATACATTATCATTTAACTTAAAATTAGGAACACTTGTTATAACTGGAGGCATATTGTACGATGTACGAGACAGTAAGCGTCATAACAATAAGATAAACGTATTCAAAACTTGCGACATAAAAACCATCCGGCATCACTGTGTAGCTTTCTGCTTCCTTCAAAGTCAGAGATGTACAATTTAACCATTAAATTTGCATAAAACGTAATTAAAGTAGGTCCTATTTCGGTGAGAGAGCTCCACTCTCCAGTAAGAACAATAACTTTTTTATATTACCCGTCCCCTTAGCGGGGAATGTTGGTTTCACGGTAACAATGCTTTTTATGTGGTCTTAAAAAAATTGGACTGCTTATCCTGTCAGTGGCGTGACCATATAATTGAAACATTTATTACCGAGGCGAGCCGATATTCCATTAAATTATTTTGTATATTGACAGTCATAAGCATAGAGTCCCTGATGTCACTTTATTTCATTCATTTCTATAAAAGATTACGAAAATACGTACTCAACATCTTTTCTCGCGGTTTTCCAGCGTTTGATCAACAGTCATATAACTACAACGCAACATGTAATTAACATGCTCCTCTCTTTCGAAAGGTTGTTATTCAGTCGCGTGATGGCAGGATTAGGAGCAGATTAATAACACAGACTTTTTCGGAAGCACATCCACATATATTTACGATAAACTTTATAAACTTATGGCCCTAACTTGTCACAGCATTAGGCCGAGCCACAATACAATATACTCTCGCCAACGGACGGCACACGACTGGCGCGCCCGTGATGGGCTGTCGCACAGGCGCCACAAACGGCGGTCTATATAATTAGTTAAAAAATGACAATATGGCGGACACATTCATGTCTGACAAGCGAACAGAAATAAGAGACGAAAGATTGTGTATCGAGGTTTTCGGTACCAGTCAGCAAGGGCTATATCATGCTGATGTCAATATCTTCATACTATCGCCTTTATACAAACACGTTATATGTTAAACTGAATAGTTTGTTCAATATCCGGTTAATTTTAAAGAAGAATAAACTATGATTAAATTTCTTTATCACGTTTTTTAAATTCCATTATGCTTGCTTGAGTAATTTGGTTGTCTATAAGTTTTTTAACGTGTATACATCAATTTAAAACGCTTCTTTATAATAAGAATATTTTATTTAAAAGTACACTAGATATTAACATTTATTATGGCAGTAACAAAAATGATTTACTGACGGTCTTAGTCAGTTAATTGTTCTACTCAAAGTTTCAAGATCAAATGATCATTAGTAAGACATTCAAAGAAGTTCACTTAAAAAACGTTTATATTTTAAGAAGACATTAAACGGATAGTTAAGATACTGTTTTCTTATTTTTGTCTGCCGTCGCAGTAGTGGTTCACTGCGCGCAATACTTTCTCAGAGTTTGGTCACGCAGTATAAACCAGACATTTATCCTGGCTCGCCCAGAGGAGATTCCCTCTAAAACGTTGTTTTTTTATTCTCGTCCCGGTCCTCGCGTGTGTTCCCGTATGAATGCCTGGCAGACTGGATCCAGTAGAAATGTTGGAAGCATACTGGAAACCTGCACGCGCTTCAATACTAAATCTACATAACTTGACGGAGAAAGCTTTCACTATGTTTAGCGACATCATTATGTCAGTCAGTATGTCCTTTATTAAAGCAAATAGTACAATACAAATATTTTTATAGCTGCCATTAAAGATTTTCTTATTTTTTATTTTAGATGTTATTTAAACTATAAAGAATGTATAGTGTTTGTTAATAAATATTTAAGCGCTCGTTGAGTCTTGATTGTAAAAACCAAAAACTTTTAAAAGTAATCATTACTTTCAAACACATTGTTATCACTCTTTGCTTTGATGATAATAAAAGTTTTTGAAAAATGTGTAGTTAATATTAAATTAAATAAAAAATAAGAAAAAAAATAGTTTGTGCACATACCTCATATGATCACTGATAGTAATGATTATGAGTCGCTTGTTCGAAATTACTCGATTTTTTTATCATATGTCCACAAAATGTCAAATATATTAAAACTACGAATTTAATGCCACAGTACGAAATTAAAAATTTATATTTGCAAAGGTTCACAATGGTTCTGTTGGCAGCCATGTAATGTGTGTTATCCTTAAAATTGTAGATTAATTATTTAAATAAGTTCTTAGGTTTTCACGGCCAGATTTGATATTGTGGCTTTTGGGTTGCGCCGTGTGTGGTGAACTTCCATTAATTATTAATCCTGAAGAAGACCCCTGCAATGGCGGTTGAAATATTGGTTGAGGGAAGTTCATCACACACGGCGCAACCCAAAAGCCACAATATCGATAAATTATTTATTTAAAATAAATAATCCATAATGATTTCCAAAATTTTATAACTGACCACACGTTTCATATTCATCAAGAAGCTATTCTTAAAATCGTCATGTTTCAGCCTGCATTAAGGTTTTTATTAGGTATACTCATATTGTAAATCTACGTGACTTTAAAAATGCTTAAATTAGCTATTTGTTTGCTTTCATTACAAAAAATTTGCTATATTTTAAATGTTTTGTTACAACTTGGCTTTAAAAGTACAGGAATATTTTTATACGATTTTTTTTGTATTGGTAAAATTGAGTAGGTCTAGAAACACAATAAAGATGATAAAACAAATAAAAAAACTGTTTTTTACCCTGAATATTATGACTGTAAAAACAATATTCGAGGCTTGCGGCGGTTCTTGTTTACAATACACTCCGAAATAGTATTGTTCGGAAACTTTGTTACACAGAATACTATTTATTTCAGCCATTTGCATGTAATGCTGTTTTAAACTATTAAAAATACAGACGTCCATTATTTTTTATTAAAATTAATGTTCAATTTAACTTTATATCAAAAATGTTCCATGATTTTAAAATAATGAAACGACTCTTTACGTGATGCATACTTACATCGTTTTTTAATCACATAATATTTATGATTTGTATGTCAATATTAGTAGAATAAATTTACTTAGACTAATAACAAAGGACAACCTCGAGCGGTGTGGAATGCTTCGATAGGGAGAGTCACTATTGTGTGACTGTGGAGACCTGCAGTCTGCCTCACATCTAAGATCCTATTCCATGTGTCCAACAAGCTGCAAATTTCAGGACATAATGCTGGGCAACACACGAGCTATCGATGTTGCCAGGTACTGGGCAAAAATATTTGATGCCGCTGACACGAAGAAAACTTAGACTAATAACCACAGGAATATTTTGAAAAACTCTGAACCGATGCAAATGCCTGAGATATTGTTAGCATAGTTCTGATTACATCAATATTTAAAAAATAATATCATGTTAATGTTGATCGATTCAATAAATCAAAAATATATATTATTTATTTTACGGTAATCGGGTAATAAAATATAAACAAACTAGGTAAGCACGTAAGTGTACATCGTGAAAATAAAGCTGCGAGTATAAATAAAAGAGGAAAACGGCTTCGCCGAATAAATAAACGAGGGAGAAAGTAAGGGTAAATTGAAGGTAGGGGTTAATTGAAGCCTTATGTAGTACTTTGTACCATATAAAAACAAGTGTGCATTACCCTAAATTTTGGGTCGATGACGTGAATTGAGACAGCGGGTATAACTAATGTAACTCCCTCACTTGTAAAACCAAGAGAACAATAATACTCTTTTGACTATTCAATATTGTCTTGAAACCATACAAATAATATATATTCTGTAATAACATAATGATAATTTAAGAAATAACATTCGTATGACTAAAGCTTATTGCCTAAATTTAGTATGGCAGTAAAAACAGAAACGAAAATTTTCGAAAACTTCATTTTATTTTTCTTATGCTATTTACTTTCACTAGAATTACGTCTCCTTATTACTATCAGAACCTGTTACTGCCATACAGCTGTCTTGCCATCTTTTATGTGGTCTTCCTAGAGACTGGATGTTCAGTGGTAACCAATTTAATCACTTAGTTTTTTACTCTTTGTCACATAAAATTTTTAACGTTGAAATTATGTCCTGTTATTTTATAAAATTAATAATTATTACTTAAGAATAATACTTTTTTATTTTGTTGTATTATTTATCAAGTTTTATGATTTACATGTATGATGCATGTATTATGGGTTTGATCTCCACGAAGCTTAAAATCAATAATTTCATATGGTGTTCAATTTTCCACAAATATCAATAAAAACACTCGGTTTGTATGATATACATAAATTTTTCTAATATAATTTATTTTCAAAACTGTCGCTTGACAAAAATCGTCCCGTGAGCACAGATAGTCATCGTAAAAATGAACAATGCCTGAATTCCAGAATATCTAGTCAGAAAATATTGGCTAAATAAACTTAAATATTTACAGTACTACCTTATGTTTAATGGTATTAGTTATAAATTAATAAAATCAAAATTAATTATGAATTTAACGTTGATGGACTCATTATATATTTTAATTTAAATTCGAGATTTTTTAACAATATAAAATATGAATTCCACCAAAAAGTCTGATATTTTTTGGATTGTAAATGTTTTATCATTTCAAAATAATAAAGCGTTGACAAAATATTCTGCGGAACCCGCGATCAAAAGCTGGATAAACATAATTTCCCTTAATAGACGATGACGTTTATTTGACAACGGTACAAAGAAGGAAATTTGCGGCGAAATGAAATGCAAATTGTCTGATTTCCCCGCGATGATAATGAAATGGACCAAGAAGGGAGATTATTTGATAAGTGAAACGAAGAAGCCGAAAGGATAAAATATGGCCTTAATGAATGCCCAAGGACTAAACAAATGTACAAAGCTTACAGTATCTTATTTCAGCTTCTTTGCAAAATTATCCTGTTCAAATAAATTTCAGGCTGTATATTTTTTAAGACATTTTTGTATTATTTTTTTCAGGAGCGGTTTATTTTCTTTATGATCAAGATTGTGCAATGAGAACACTTTAATGGAGTGCTTTTCATCGTCATTTTTATTATAATATTTGTTTTTAATTTACTGTCAACTTTCGATTCGCCATTTTACCATGTCCAATTACAATAAATTATCTCTTAAGAATCGTTTCATATATTTGACTTCCAACAAGAACACAGACTTTTATTTATAATATGACACAATTTTTAACACTAGAATAATCATGTACACATATTTTGCAATTTATCGAAACGCAAATCGATGAAAGAATATACCAAAAATGTAATTTTCATCATTTATTAGGTGTATAATATTTATCCAAGATGGCTAGCTTTTTTTATGTAAACAAATACAGGAGAATACCGACAGATGGTGATAGTAATTCTGAAGTCTCATCTGTGGAATTCTATGACGTTTACCATGGTGCATATGTCTAAGCGATGCATGTGGAGTGTTGATCCGCCAACGATATAAACTGCAGCACGAGATTCACGCATCATCCTTATTATTTCAGGAGCTTACTATGAATGGGTTTCGTCTACCACAAATTTTAATTAATTAGCTATGATTGGCATTTTATGGGTGAGGGATCAAATTCAGAACAACCGGGGTATTTAAGAGCTCAGAAATCGATTAAAAATCCTTTTTTTCATTTTAATATCCTTCAGGGATCAAACTCACGACCTTTGGCTTGCAAAGCAAACGCTTTGACAATTGAACTATACCCACCGGCAAACTTTTGTATAAAGAAATTAAAAACATAAAATAAATATATAATTTTTCTTAAATTTTCAGTGCAAGTAGTTCTATAACATTTTTATAAAAATAAGTCAACCAAGATTTATTTACATACATATTTAATTGATTAGTAAATTGGCATTATATTCAATGGATAGTGCCAAAGAACGAAATAAAGCAACATAATCTGCCATTATTATATTCAAATCCAGCCATATTTTTATGTGATTAATTGATGAAATATATCAGATATAAATAAAATAAATTTTCGAATTTTTTGTGAATTTGTATCTGATATTATGGAATTACACAAAGAATTATCGATCGAAAAAATCGAAATAATTAAAAATGATGAAATACAGTATTTGCTGTAGATTTGTATGTGTATGAATTGATAAATATTTTTCTATTTATAGCAAAAATAAATCATCTAAAAACAAAAATGACGTTGTACTTTCCATTTATGCATTTACTCCGAAAATAAAGTTCATCTAAAATGTAAAATAACTTCTTAGGTTTTCACGGCCAGATTTGGTATTGTGGCGGATAATGCCGTGTGTGGAAAATTGTTTAGATCAAATATTTCGACCGCCATTGCAGAGGTCTTCTTCAGGGTTGACGACTTAGACTCACAAAGTCGTTAAGCCTACCAAGAATACCTATTAAAATATGTTTTTTTTTGTCTTGCAATATTCGTTCCATAAATGTGTGCTTATTACACATTATTAAATGCAATATTTTTCAATAATTCCATAGTAAGCTATTATCTTCAGTGTTCAATAGAGGTTCTCTATATTTTTGTATCGTACTCATACATTGTGTAGTAGTAGTTGCTCTATCTAACTCAGGATGCACGTCTACGAGAAGCTTTTAAAGTATTCCCTCGCGGAAAGAGTTTACCGGGGAAGTAATTTGGATCATTTTAGAGAGAAAGCTGGCAGTCGACCAACTATCCTCTTTCCGAACACTTTCACACGCCGGAACTCCTGATATCCTGATTTCATTTCCGTAATAAAGTTACAAAGGTCTGTTCAATACAACAGACAGATTAAAGAAGAAAAGATTATTTTGTATCACGTATTTTAAATGTTTTTAAAAGTCTTACACGATCATAATATTTAATAATAAATAATAATAAATAATTACAATTCTAAACATAATTTTTTTGTTGAGAGCCTTCTACTAGTATTATTCGTTTGTAGTAACATGAAAAAAATACCTCTATTATTCGATATAACAATAACATTACATTCTTTAATACACTTATACTGAAAATTCGTTAAGAATAGTCTCTAATGAAAATTCTTTTATCCATATAGTTACGTTGGTGTCGCTAACTAAATCACTAAAGTCTGTTACTCACATAACGAGAAAGTGCTCTAAAAATAAAGCTTTTATAAATTAAAGTGCTCTGAAAGAGTAAAGGTATAAGGCAAACAGTCTTAGAGGCCCTATCTATTTCAGTTATTTTTTTACCATTGACGTTTTAAATTTAGGTCACCGCAAATTTCAGCCACACAGAACTATAAGCTGCCTGTATTTTTAACTCATTTTCAGGCATATCTGTGGTGTTTCACCATCACGAGAAAATATTTAATTTCCAACGACCTCCAGACCAGTATCTAAGGGACTTAAAAGTTTCGTCAGCCAAATTTTATGAAGCATATTTTTAAGGATTTGTTATAGAATTTTTAAAGGTAATTGGATTACAAACCCAAAGCTCCTAAAGCTTGAATCTACTCATCTTAAGAATCGGCACATGTTCCAGACAGATATTACATATTAATAATATTTAAAAAGGCTTTATAATTAAAATAAGTCTTGCTCATGAACTAAAATAAGTTACGAGTATATACTCGTAAATATTTAAATTAGTTAAAATAGATTTAAAGTCAAAATATTTTTTTTGTTCTTTTAAAAAAACAGGTTTTGATTTGTCAAATTATTAGTCCACAAAAGGAACTAAAATTCTTTTATGAATCAATACCGTTTATCCGAAAATTTAGTAAATCTGAATATAAAGTAAACTTCAATTTATTTTCAGTCCAAAAACACGACGCTGTATTCCACTTTGGTGATATTGTTTCTCGATTATTAAATTACACGTTGCTGCTGTTGCAGGGGAGTAATTTATTGCAAGCTGATAAGAGTTAATAGCTTGACTTCAGGTGGTCATCAATTTACTTGCGGACCTTTTGCTTGCTTTCTAGCGATTTTCACTCTCCACAGCCTCCCTTTTATCTTATCCTAGAACCCTCCTGGATCTCCCTCAGCTTTGTACTTTTCAGACCTCTTCAATTTCTCGCAGACTTAAGTTAATGACTATGTTATCTTAGTTTTTGAGCACAATGGTGTATCGATTGCAGTTGTGTAATTATGTTTCTATTTTTACATACACGTTTGGGAAAAAAATGGAGTTTCATAATAATTTAAGTCAACAGCTTTCCAACAAGCCTAGATGACCGTAGGACCCTTTACATAAATATACTTGGTGGAGCTCCAGGAAGTAGAGCTAACTAGGGATAAGGCGAGGACTGTATCAGTTTACAAAGCGTTATTTCGATAGTTCGCAATTACCTTATATTCCAATACGAAAAGTGGAATTTAAAATGATTTGATTAGATAACATTCATAAAGATTAAAAACATGAGTTTGATAAACCCCGAAAGTCTAAGAATACTTCATCCGCCTCACACCCACATCACACCGGTAGACAGTTAAGTCTCCTTGATGATGCGCTCATTCAGATTATGTTCACTTAGCTTTTGATAAGTTCAGTGGGAATTTCCTCTAAATAATTGTGGCCACTGCACAGAAGAGAATGAAAGAAAGAACCTGTGAAAGAGATTAGAATAGAAAATACGAGTGAAAATGGTAAATGCGCGGAATTTTATTTTAGTGGTCACAAGTCTGCATGCTCAATTTAGCCGTAGCGATTCCCTCGAACTGCATGGAAAAGGACTCCTCCTTCAAACAAGAGGAACTGACAGTCCCAGAGAATGTGCTCCGAGATCTGAAAGGGGGCGTCACAAGGGCATCTAGAGTTTGAAACTAAATTTAAAAGTCTAAGAATACTATCGATTGGAACATAATATTAATCATAGATAAAAATGATAAATATGGCTTGTAGATTTAAAAAAATATAATACAAATATAGTAGCCCATGTACATTTTAATTAAGTTTTTTTTAACAGAATCCTTTTTTTGAAACACTTTTGGAATGTTGCCGAGTGCTACGTGCTTTTCGTAAGAATTCTAAAAATTAAATTTTTCAATATTTGGCACCAATCCTGCATTGCCTCGGTGTAAATGGGTTACACGGAAATGAAATTCGATAAAAGTGAAATATACCTCGGGACATATTTATAGTTCATCAGAATTGAAATATGGCGTAAAAGAATATATCGACAATATAAAAATACATCATTTTAAACATATTCTTTTCGTTTTAGATTTTAATGATTCTTTTAAAATAGAACATTAATAATAACACATTATTAAAAGGAATATTATTTAATAATTTGAAACATATTAAGTTACTCATGTAGTATTATCATTATCAGTCACTGCTTACTGCCCAACATGGGCTTTCCACATGAGTCTACTATCGGTTTTGTTATTCGTAATTTTAGCATTCACTTTGAGTTACAACTAAATAAAAATAAAATACGTTTTTTTAACTTATTTTTAACGTGGGTCGTATCTTAATGAGTTATTTGTTTTCACATAAATATTACAGCAATTTCACGTTTACATAATGACTTCGCTAGTCGTTAACTTGAAAACCATAACTTTTCATTTTATTTGATACATTTATTGTATTAAAGATCATGTATAGTTCAAAGTACGCCAACGGTTATATTTTTTAGCTCACTTTCATCACAGAATTCATAACTTAAAAAAAATATGGTCTCTTTACAAATAAGCTGAGTAAATCTACACAATAAAATTCATTTTTGGCTCTTTTGCCCCAGGGCTTGAGGCGAATACCACTTAGCAGCTGACAGAACTTTATAACGGCAATTTGTAACGACCATATGCTCCAGTTACAGATATATGAAATTATCATGTTCTGAACATTCTAATCAAACTTTATATGTTAAAAAATATAGGAGTAAATAGAGAATGAGTAAATATATGGGAGAATAATACCAAAGACGGAAAAGTAACTATGAAGTAACTTACCGTGTTTTATGTCTCTCGGTAACCTGTGGGTGACGTTTACTGTTAAGATTAGCGAAAATAAGGGTTAAGTTACGCGTCAGGGGTAGTTAAACACAGAATGCTTTCTTAACAGTCTGTCTACAGTAAGGTGCTTAATTTATGTAGACGTATAACTACAAACTATGTGCGTTTGTTTTTAATGGTAACTTGGACTCATTAAAACGTGGAAAAAGAAAAAACAAGTCATGTTGACAGCAACTGTAAGATAAAAAGGACGTAAAAAATACAAAAAAACAATTGGAAGAAGTAAGACGATCAAAAATATAGAACATTTATTATGAAAATGTACTTATATTCATATTATATGTAGTTTCCATTGCACTTTGTAGCTCTATTCAGTTCAACATACATGGTGCAGTTTATGCCCATGAAATATTAGTTGAAGGTTTTCTTATTTTAAGCACGATCTTTAATTTTAACCATCAACTATCCCCTCTATGATATCGTGAAGCAGACCTTCATAATGTGACAGATGTAATGGACGTTTTTATGAGTTGCTTCCCTCTTTTGATTCAACTGAAAATCACGTCATTCGATGAGTGATCTCTCCAGAAAATTCATGATATTCTTTTGTAGCATCAAACCTCATATATTTGCAGTGATCCCGTCTTTTTCGGCTATGGTTCATATCCAGCAGCAGTATATCAAGATGCTCTGTACATAAAATATATTTTATAATTTGCTTTAATCAAAAAATATAATAGCATCATACCATAATATTAAAAAATTTATTTATTATATTTATTTCAATTCGGGTTTATATCAATTTTTAATTATAAATATAAAAAACTTCAAAAAGGTGCAAACTATCACTTTATTGGGGCTACAACTAAAAAACATTAAAAATTCTAATAAACATAATTTTTCAAAAAATATTCAAGACTAACGCTTTATTTTTTTGTGTAATTTGTTGTATTAAAAAAAATGAATGATCAAATTTTATGATACCTTCAAACACACAAGAAGGCATATTCAAAAAAATTGGTAATACATCTTCATCGATTCTATGACGCTCAACAAGGTTGAATTGACGTGCGTATGGGAATGAATGACATCTAGTAGTTATGTGCGCGTGTCTTTTTTAATTTAATCAAAGGAAACCAGTAGTAATTTGGGGCTTCTATCTTATAGTCATTGCCATATTCGAGAACTGTGTGAAATTAGGATTAAAAAAATTAATATTGCGTATAGTACTCGCATGGTTGACACATAGTTTTCCTGGGGGTTGGGTGGCATTTGCTAGTCGTCCGTCTGTCCATTCGTTGGTCTGCGCCGCCCGTAACTCAAGGGCGGGAGAGGCCAGGGCCGTTATTTAGGCCCTCGCTGGCCGGAGCCGGAAATTTATCGCCATTGTTATTTAGGCGGGAGTCGCGGCGGGCGGATTTATGAGATCGTCGTGGATCGTCTCTCTCTCTCCTCGCCCTGGGGCGCTATTGCCTGATAATTACTCCTAGAGCAAAAAGAACAAGGACTGTTAATGACCGGATGCGTCTACATAGTCAAAAATTCGCATATTCACATTCAGCGCAGCGAAACATTCGAATTGTCAAACATTTCTCGTAGTAAGACATTCTCGTATTGATAACATTTCACGTAAACATACATTCTGATAGTCAAATATCCACGAAATACGTTCTCATAATCGAATAATCCACGTAACATTGGGATATTCAAACAATCTACGTAGTTACACATTATTAGTTACACATTATTAGTTACACATTATCATAGTCACACATTCCATTTACTCGAATATTAATTTATAATTAGTAGATATTAAAGAGATCTTTAAAAATGTACTTTAGTTTTCCAAATGCTGCCCATCCCAGTTGTATGCGCCTGTCGATTTCTTTTGAGAAGTTATTTCGCCCTAGTTGTATTACTTGACCCAGATAGGTATAGTCGTTTACAACCTCTATTTCGGTTCCTCCGATGGAAATAGGATCAAAGGTCTGTGAAATATGACTATTAATCATGGCTTTTGTTTTATCCATGTTCATTTTCAGACCAATTTTGTTCGACGCTTCATTGAAGGTCGTAGAGCATGTCTTGGAGCTTGTTAGGTGATTCGGCTATTAGCACTATGTCATCTGCAAATCGGAGGTGAGAAATGTACTCTCCGTTAATATTTATTCCACATTTTGTCCAGGATAGCAGATTAAAAATATCTTCTAGGGCGTTTGTGAAGAGTTTTGGAGATATAACATCTCCTTGTCTAACACCTTTGTTTATAGAAATATTGTTAGTGCTATCATGGAGCTGGACCAACATTGTTGCAGATTTGTAAAGAGATATTATTATCTCTATATACCGATAATCTATTTTGCAGCGTTGTAGTGAATCTAGCACTGCCCAAGTCTCGATTGAGTCAAATGCCTTTTCATAGTCTACAAAGGCGAGGCAGAGTGGCTGATTATATTCTTCGGTTTTCTGAATGATTTGTCTTAGCGTGTGGATATGATCAATTGTACTAAAGCCTTTCCTAAACCCAGCTTGCTCTCGAGGTTGAAAATTCCGCAATGCCTTAAAACTAAGGCGTTTAACCAATGCGTCCTCCCTGTATTAACTTATGGCGCAGAGACGTGGAATCTGACAGCAAGTCTTACCCATAAAATAAAAGTCACCCAGCGTGCTATGGAGAGATCCATGCTCGGAGTATCGCTAAAAGATATAATCCGAAACGAGGAAATACGCAGAAGAACTCAAGTAGTGGATGCTACCCAACGAATAGGCACACTCAAGTGGCAATGGGCAGGACATATCTGTCGAAGAGACGACGGTCGATGGGGAAGAAAAGTATTGGAATGGCGCCCAAGAACTGGCAAACAAAGCATTGGCCGACCCCCTACAAGATGGACTGACGATATAAGAAGAATAGCGGGAGTGACCTGGATGCGGAAGGCGGAGGATCGAAGAGGATGGAGACTAATGCGGGAGGCCTACGTTCAACAGTGGACGGACACAGGCTGATGATGAAAGAGATCTATAAAGTATTTCCATTCATTTGTGTGTACGCTCCCTTATCTGGAGAATTTGGACATCATAAGCCGCTGCCATAAAGCTTATTCAGAAGCCTTAATTCTCGTTTCATCTCTTGTCAGCTCCACCTTCTGTTGATCCGCCGAGTAAATTATACATATAGCTCTCGACGGAATTTCAGGACGGCGAGAGCCCGGGGGCTTGAAGAAAAGGCAGCCTCATACGGCATCCTTAGCACATGTGCTCAACCAGGTGCACCTTCTGCTTTTAACGACCTGTAGTACGAGCTCGTATAAAAGGCTGTCTCGTCAGCTCTCTCACGTCATCATTCCTCACGAAGTCAAGCCATCGTACTACTAGTATTTAGCGCAAACATTTATTTGCAACCCATTATTCGGCTGCATTGGTTTTAGGTGAGATACCAAGATTCACAGTCTTAAGAAAATAATAGGGACGATGCAGACGCTTTATATATGTCATGAATAGATAAAGAACATAGGAAAAAAAGATTAAATTTAAAACAATTGTTATGAGTTATTTATCAATACATAAATTCATTATAATTTACATGAAATGGTGCATAGTTTCAGTTAATTTTTAAATAATCTACTTTGAAAACACTTTTTGACAAAGACATATTACAAATTGTTATAAAGTACTTAAGTGAGTGTGTCAGCTGATACTTGAGAGGGCTATTTTAGGACAACTTCAACAAGTCACTGAGCTCATCAGACGCGACTGGAAAGCTTTAAAATCAAAGCATGTGAAGTGTAGTAGCCGGGTACTTTGAAATCTGATATCGTTTTAAAAGGAGAGAAATTCCATCGATCACTCTGTACACATGGATGAAGTAAATCAACAACATCAAACGCTAGCCCACACTATTTAATATAACTAAAAATACGATACAAACGCTACTTAAGTTTAAAAAATCTATTTTTAATTATATAATGAAGCCTACTTTATAATATGTTTTTCATATTATAAAGTAACATCGCCGTGGTCATGAGCGCACTTATTGAGGCTTAAATGGATTATGCTGTTACTTAGTAATTGTTTCTGTAGTAATGTCTAATATAAGTACTAATTTTTGAATACTCTCAAAAGAATATTTTTATTATTCAGTTCAATTATAGGAATATTTGAGGACCCAAAAAAATATATTATGACATATTGAAACATTTCATCATCACCATCATCAGCCTGTGTCCGTCCACTGTTGAACGTAGGCCTCCCGCATGAGTCTCCATCCTCTTCGATCCTCCGCCTTCCGCATCCAGGTCACTCCCGCTATTCTTCTTATATCGTCAGTCCATCTTGTAGGGCGTCGGCCAATGCTTCGTTTGCCAGTTCTTGGGCGCCATTCCAATACTTTTCTTCCCCATCGACCGTCGTCTCTTCGACAGATATGTCCTGCCCATTGCCACTTGAGTGTGCCTATTCGTTGGGTAGCATCCACTACTTGAGTTCTTCTGCGTATTTCCTCGTTTCGGATTCTATCTTTTAGCGACACTCCGAGCATGGATCTCTCCATAGCACGCTGGGTGACTTTTTTTATGGGTAAGACTTGCTGTCAGATTCCACGTCTCTGCGCCATAAGTTAATACAGGGAGGATGCATTGGTTAAACGCCTTAGTTTTAAGGCATTGCGGAATTTTCGCTTTAAAAATGTACTTTAGTTTTCCAAATGCTGTCCATCCCAGTTGTATGCGCCTGTCGATTTCTTTTGAGAAGTTATTTCGCCCTAGTTGTATTATTTGTCCCAGATAGGTATAGTCGTTTACAACCTCTATTTCTGTTCCTCCAATGGAAATAGGATCGAAGGTCTGTGAAATATGACTATTAATCATGGCTTTTGTTTTATCCATGTTCATTTTCAGACCAATTTTGTTCGACGCTTCATTGAGGTCGTAGAGCATGTATTAGAGCTTGTCAGGTGATTCGGCTATTAGCACTATGTCATCTGCAAATCGGAGGTGAGAAAATTGAAACATTTGTAGGAGTTTAAATGTAACTTAATCGCATCTGATTTAAAGATTTGTTAATTCAAAGAGAGTGAAAAATAAGTTTATCTGGAAACATAACATACAATGAGTGCATAAGCAATTATTATACATTTTTTAATTTATGTAAACACATACAGGAGAATACCAACAGACGGTGATAGTAATTCTAAAGTCTCATATGTGAAATTCTATGACGCTTACCATAGTGCATATGGCTATGAGCTGCATATGGAGTGTTGATCCGCCAACGTCATAGACTACAACCCGAGTTTCACGCATCATCTTTATTATTACAGAAATTTACTATGAATGGGTGGTCTTCATGGGACAACTTTCGTCTACCACCAATTTTAATTAATAGTCTATGACTGGCAATTTACAGGTGAGAGATCAAACTCACAACAACCAGGGTATTTTAGAGCTCAAAAATCAATTTGAAATCCTTTTTTTTTTCTTAATCTCCGTCGGGGATCGAACCCACGACATTTGACTTGAAAAGCAAATGCTTTGACCATTGAGCTTAACCATTATTAAACTTATAGTTTCTACAAATATTATTATTTTACTTCTGACCACATCCGTTTTATATGTGAAACATATGGTCACCCAAATTATCTCAAATTCTACTTCGTAGTATCAATCCGGTGGATTGGTTTGCAGCAACAGAATCTTGCATCTCCATTCCTCTCCTCCTCCATAAGAGCTACAACTCATGTCCTCGAACACTTGCTGCAAATACTTCCCGTCTAGGGCGCAAATTAAATTTCGTTGATTTCCACGTCCATACCTTGTCCAAAGATATTTTTGTACCTGAATGTTCACCTTGGAACATATAAGCATTTTTATTGTTATTAAGGACAATGTTATCCCTAGGGCTTGACAGAAGACTTAGCATTTAAAATATATATTTTTGGATGATTTCTTAATCGGAAATTTTACCGTATTTAGATGCTTACCTTGTCACTTCTACTTTTAAGTATATTAAATGAATCATTTTCCAATTTAAAAAGTGAGTAAAATACACGTATAAAATTAAATAAGTGATTTATACATTAATTAGCGGAATATCCAAGTGCTGTATTAATTAATTATTTCAAAGTATCGAAAAATCTCAATGACTTGTATAAAAAATTGCAATATATTGTTTTGATTTAAGATAAAGCTCCAAGTTTTTCTCACATTGAATAATATCCACTTTACGTAATGGGTAAGTCTTGTAATAAGAAGTATAATATTTCATTCATCTATACGATTTGGCGGCTTCCCAGTCAATTCGCTGACACATGTTTTCATCGGAACAAGTCTAATAAATCTCTTGCTAAAGATTAATTCACTCTCTTTAATATGTCTTATTGGTTGTTTGGAGAGAACAGAAAAATATATCTATTTCTTTGGTTAACCGGATGCCGCAAGCTGTCGTCGTCATTAGAGAAAAACGTGATCAACGCGAGAGCCTGGGTTTCTGGACTCGAAATTGGATTTTTGCACTTCACGATTTCCTGAAATTATAAGGAAACATATAACGTTTATATCAATATAATTCAGGGTATAAAGGTATAAAATTTTTGTCAATTTTATCAATTTATGTTAAATCTAGCTATCATAATGTGCAAGGCTAATTATAAAAGTTGTCATTATGGCAATTGAGGATTGATGGTGATAAATATATTTTCACTAAGACAAGTAATATTTGGAACGAAAATAAGCACTAAAGATTTTTAAGTTTATTTGTTAATTAGAACAGCGTTTAAATATATAAAATTAATTTATTAGGTGGTAGAAGAAAGTTGTCTCGGCAGATCACACCTATATAGCATATTTCTATTTAAAATGATTGATACATAAATACGTTTATATAGGTAATATGGTCAATATTATGCTGTATGTCTTTACATAAAAAAGTCGTAGTTATATGGGAGTTTATTAGCCAAAATAGTATTTACTTTAAAAGTTATGAATTCAACGTATGAAATTTAAATTATTACGTCAGAGAGTATCTATAGATGAAGAAAGAGCTAGAAATTTTTCTCGTTAAATATAAAAAGCATTATCCGGAATATTAGATAACACTATAACTAGATTGTTCATTATTTATAGTTCTCATTGTGATGTGATTCTATTATGCTTGAAGAAGTTTTCTGCGATAGAGTTCTAGCCTGAAGAGTTTGCTGGTTGTTTCTTAGGTCAAGCATCTCAAAAGCAGCGATCCATTTTACGGGGCTTTCTAACAAGCGACGTTGCTTTTCAGGAAATGTGCAAAAATGCACCACTCGGGATGCATAAATTAATTAAAATGAAGTGGTAAATAATTGTGTCGTTGAAATACAAAATGAATACATTTTTTTTCAATGATACTACAAAAGTACTTTTGTCACAATGTAAATGAACAAAATCGATTTACTTTATTGAATATGGTTAAAGCGTTCAGTTAAAAATACATAATGATATTTAAAGTTTAATGATAATTAATTTTATTTCGCATTTATTTAATGACTTACGCGATTAATATCCATAATGCTTGTTGAGAGTGTGTATATAGGGAAATATGACGCAATTAGTTATAAATGCTGGCGGGTATAGCTCAATGCTTTACAAGCCAAAGATCGTGGGTTCGAACCCCCACGGAGATTAAAAAAAAAGGATTTTTATTCGATTTCTGAGCTCTAAAATACTTAATGTTGGTGTGAATTTGATCCCTCACCCGTATAATGCGAGTCATAGCCTATTAATTAAAATTAGTGGTAGAGGAAAATCGTCCCGTGAAGACCACCCATTCATAGTAAATTCCTGCATTTATACGAATTATGCAGGAATCTTGGGCTGTAGTCTATGACGTTGGCGGATCAACACTCCACATGCGGCGCTTAGTTATATGCACCATGGTAAGCGTCAAGGAATTCCACAGATGAGACTTCAGAATTTCAATCACCATCTGTTGGTATTCTCATGTATGTGCTTACATAAAAAAATGAAACAATACTAAATTATTTAAATTTTCATTAAATTGAAATTATTATATATAATTGTGTTAGTGGGTATCAAAACTGGTTAAATTTACAGAGCATACAATTAAAAATATGAATGAAATACTGTTGAAATAATACATTAATGAAATATTATGGAAATTTAAAAACATATAATATAAGACGTTTTGATTTCCATCAACACATTTATTATGATTAAAACGTTATTTGAACATAATTATTTTTCTATATAAACTTCCAAAATGCTTTAAGGTATTAATAGTCAAAGTATAATCAAATTCTCTGTGTTACTTCGAATTTGGCGATAACAGTACCTTACACGTGTCGCTGATCTCAAATAAATATTAATATCAGAACATGAGCAATGCACATTCTTCTACCAATTCTCAAAGTCTGGTACGACACGAGGCGTTGATCATCAAAATAGTCTGATATATGTAAATTCAAAGGATCAAAGGCCAAAACAATATGTACCGAGGAATTTGCGGTGTATGAAAATCATTATATTAATATTCATTTTGTAAAATACAGCATGCTTACTCATGTAATACTATAATGTATAAAAAGAGATATATTATCAAATATATCAGTATCAACTCGATTCCTGTCTTTGGACGTTTCCTTAGTGCCGGAACCCGTGGTACTCCGACGTCACCAGATAGCTGACGCCGTCATGTAGAGACCGAGACTTCGGTTCCGGAAAATTTAAGTATATGATAACCGAGAGGAATGGAGATCGAGATGCAAGATTCTGATGCTGCAAACCAATCCACCGGATTGATACTACGAAGAAGAATCGAGTTTTAAGATAAACAAAGTGGTTTTCAATTATTCCTGTACAAAAATTTATTTTCCAATTATGTGTTATTCATGTTGTATGCATTCAATCTGCAATATGTGTGAAACTTTGAAAATATATTATTTTAACAATGAATTACGTTTAGCAACTTATAGCCACGTAAGTGAATATTTTTAGTATTTGACACAGCACAAGGACAGACAACGTTTTGGAAAAGATAAACAGATACTCAACGTTAAATTCATGTTACAAAAACGTTAAAGTAACTACATATTTGTATTTCTAAGGTAAAAAAATAAGCTTTCATACAAAAGTTCAAAATTTATTAAATGTAAATAAATTATTTATATTCATTACGCCAGCGCAATGTACCAAATTGCCTTTTTATGATTCAATAAAAAGTATATTCATTCGCGTATCACTTCTTTCTGTAGATGCAAATTCCTTCCACGGCGCTCCTATACGGCATCGATAAAAAATACCATTATTACCAGTGAACCGTCTCGCGAAGATTTTTCCCAAAGGAAAATACGTGCGTAAGAAAAAGTGTGACAAAAAATACGAACGTAGAAGGCAAGCAATCTTCTTCGTCTCTTGTAGGCCGAGAACAGTTGGTTCAGGATGCGCGACAGCTAGATTTGATTACGGGAATGAGAACAGAGAACACTTTTCAGCGAATTGCTCCGGAATATCTGAAATAGCTTTTTTTATATACACGTGAATTATATTACGACTGATTGATGTGCTTCCTTATCGGGCGATGTATTATTGCACAGTTTGTTAGGGAACGAAAAACATTTTATTTTTGTTCTCGTTTTTTTTTTGTACAGGAAAACTTTTTTTTATGTAAGCACATACAGGAGAATACCGCCAGTTTTTTTTTCATTCGTGGATCCTATGACACTTACCATTCTACATTTGGATATGCGCTGTATCTGGAGTGTTTATCCGCCAACGGTATAGATTTCAGCCCGATATTCACGCATCAAGTAATTATTGCAGGAATTCACTATTTAGTGTTCAAGGGACGACTTTCATCTACCACTAACTTTGATTAATGTGCTATGATTGGTAATAAACTGGCGTGAGATCAAATTCATTCCAATCAGGGGTATTGTATAGCACAGAAACAGATTTAAAATGTTTTTTTGAACTCACGAACTTAGGTTTTGGCAAGCATTAATCACTAAGCTATAACCACCAGCAAATAAAAATGCTGTCAAAATTTCACGATAAATCTGTTATAAGCTTGAAAATATGTTTAATAAAAAAATTAACAATACCTAGATTTATACGGAAGGTTTATTCATTTAACGTCATTTATGATATATAATACTATACATATAAAAATGCTTTCATGCAAAAAATGGCAAAGCTTATTTTACTATAATATGACCATTTTTTTATTGCGTTTATTCAATACTTCATATAAATAGGTCAGTTAATGCTTCAGTAATACTAATAAGGTCTTTTTATGCACTTGGTAAAATGTACAAATAAAAACAAAGAGAAACGAATTGGTCCAATACCCGTCGCGTCCGTTTCGCTAAATCTTCTTGTAATTCCGACCATTTTGGCGAATCCATTAATCAAACGGGACCTTTGCCGAGTGCCAGAAGAGGAAATAAAAAACACCATTTTGTTTTTATTTTGCACCAACTTCCAAGCGGCTGACTGCTCACAAGATCTTTAATCGCATCTAATAAATGTCTCTGTAGTCAAGAAGGCAATTCAAATAGCCATATAATAATATAACCAAAAAATTATTCTACATATAATCAAAAAGTATACACAATTCTAATTGAATATACATGTAAATTGTACTATTATAGCATGTACAATCACTTTTTATGTGGCATGAAAAAAATATGAAATTTAATAACTTGATCTCGCTCTATCTCTCTTTCGCTTTCTTTCTCTTTCACTCTATGTTCTTTTGACTGTTAACAAATTTGTGTCATATGTCCACTTTAAGCAATTGACTTGTGAATTTTATGGATGAATCAATATACCATAGGATCATGTATTAATAATATTTGTTTGTTCAATTTTTCGTACAATCACACATAAATAAGTGTAATTGTAAAAACATAAATACAACAATATTTTTCATAAAATGCATGTAATACACATGTAGTACAAAAAAGTTTCTTTAGTATCATAAAAGGTTTTTTACATTTTAAAATCACAAAAGTTTTATGACATCAATTGTGGACTGTAGTTAATCACGTTTGCGGATCAACAGAATCTAGATGAGATTTGCACTTCACTTTCACTGTCTGCGGTCCTGTGTGTTTGCATAAAAAATTCAAACATATCCTTTTGCTTAACTTGGATGATATATTACACAATGGCAAGGTTATAAAAAATGATGGTCTTGGATATAAGCAATAATATTTTTTTTATTTGAAAATACCACGAGACTTATAAAGAATGTTTTTAAAGAAATAAATATTTTAAAATGTATTATTTTCATATAAATTGAAACTTTGAGTTGGTCTTACTTTTTAAAGACGATGACCTAAAAATCTGACTTCAGATATCAAAGTAAAAGTGAAACTTGACCATAGGCTCTCGAGAAAAAGAGCCTACATCTGGGCGGTGCTTCAGACCCGACCTCAAAGAGGGTTCAAGAGGAGGCTTTCGAGACTACGGTAAGGGTAAATTACATACATATAAGGGTACCCACCTACGAGCACCTATTTATATTTTTTTCAGGAACTCTGAAGTAACTGCCGGTGAAAAAACGAGCATTTTTCATTACTTATATTTGAGTTATGTCTACTCAAATTTGTTACATTAAAGCCAAAGCCACGATTATAATATTTTAAAGGAGTCTAAAAATAAAAAAAATACTTAGAAGGTCGGTAATAAAAGTAATACATACTGGTTATATTTTCGCCTTATTTTTGGATAAGTGATTGTTAAAAATGTAAGATAAAATGTAAAAAAGGTATGTTAAGACACAACTTGAAAAAAAGACGGTTTTTCTTAGTTGTAAAGTTAATTTAATTTGATTTCATTACCTTCTTTTTTATTCACCAAGCAAAATATTTTATTTATTTCAATTAACATAATGAAAAATATGACATTTATTTAAATCAATTGAATAGGAGTGATACTGTTCAGTTGATATTTCAGTATAAAAATAATTACTTAGTACCATAAAATAAGGTAGTTCTGTAATCTAATATTTTGTCAAAGATTTTATGGTTTGTTGTAAAAACTTAAATTATATGTTCCTTGAAACGAAAATATATTTCTTCATCGTATTTTTTTTTATGTTAAAATATTTTCGTATTTATACACTTCATGGAAAATTCAAGTTTTTCCATACAATTTTGTAATATTTCAGACCTGTAACCAGTTTCAAATAGGACATTTCTCGTGACAAGGGTCTATAAGGACAATGTTTACTTGGGAACTAATTTATTTGAAAAAAGTTTTCCTTCCTCATGAATTCAGTTGAAACTTGAATATTGTGTACATATAATAATAAGAGAATAATTTCAAAGAAACACTTAACATTTTATAAGTAATATGAATATGCCTTTTATAAATTAAATATTTTCATTAATCAAGTGTCATTTCAAAAATATATTATAGCATTTAATTTTAGATCCTTTAGTTTTTATCTATGATTTTTTTTTGCTTATTTGCGTTAGTGATTAAAATTATTTACATTTACTTTAATTTTATTTAATATCCTTTGATACAATGGAATTGCTAAATTGAATACTTAATTATTTCTTTTCAAAATAAAAATCGTTATTTAATAAGCATTTCAGCAGGTTGCTTAGTATTTTTTTAAGACGAGATATATTGTGGTAATTAGTTGAGTTAATTTATCTTCATGTTCCAAGACAAGTTGAAATCATGACTCGAGTTCCACCTTTGAAATACGATAAGCCGTATATTATTATTGGCTTCAGCTAATTGTTCCGAGTGTCGCGCCGTTTCAGGGCTCTCAGGCTATCCGCCTCAGTACCAGTGACAAGTCTCGCTCCTGAAAAGGGGAATATCTCTTATCAAACTACTGAAAATCAGGCTTCCTGACCCGGAAACTAGAGCTGCTGGTAGGCAAAATGTACGAAAATTATTATAAAGCTGAATTCAAATTAGTTATCTTATCGTTAAAGCTCTTTCTTTTCCGGCGGAAATTATTCGGTTAAGTACTCGTAATCAGATAATTAATTTTCAGACAATACTGAAAACAATTTAACTTGATAATTAACCGAAATAATAAAATATTCCTTTTTAATTTCAAGCACATCACATTTTTATATTTTTTTTTATAAAAATAAAAATATATTTTTAATTATTATTATTTTTAATAACATCTTAAAATATTTTTAACTGGCCTTGAAATAGCACTACTTAAACTGGCATTTTTATTTATTTATTTTTCTATTTTTATATATTATATAGATATATACACATATTTTTTCAGCAATCGATGAAATTGATAAAATTTATCAGCCTTTTTTAGCTATGTTTTATAATCGTCTATTTAAAAATAAAATATGATGTTACCTTTTACTTCGGGATAGAAAAGTGTTTTTATAAAAATGATAATACTTGAAAAGAATATTGTAAGTAAAAGGCAGTGCTCCGACGCCCCAACCACAACAAGTGCAGCGTCGTTTATTTTCGTTGACAGCTCGGTGCGTCGCGACGCAGGGTTAGGCGTCTCCACCACCTGGCGTCGACCACTTCAGTAGACCAGCCAAGTGTTTGCTGAAGGCCGAACCGCATACGAGGGTAAAAATTACACTTATTGTAGAGCGTTCGAACCAACGTCTACGAAGTAAGGTCAAATTGATAATAAAGTTTTTACAATTTCATTGTTCTTTAAATTTGATCGATATCTTGAGATGCGAACGGTCAAGCTTAAAACAATCATTATAATTTTATACTAACTCATTAGCTGAAGCATAGGTTTGTCACAAACTGTGGCTATAATGTTCTGTCAGCCGTTTTAATCTTCACCTTTTCTCGTGTAAGTCTTATCTCCTTGAGCACATTCTATATGTCTTGTTTCGAGTATAGAGTTCCCGAAGAAATTCTAAGGCGAAAACTCTTTTATTTTAATGATGTTATTCGGTGTACAAAACACATGTTTCAGCCAGATTTTTCGATCCATTGATTTAACAAAAAGGCTACCATGCGCTTCCTTACCTTACGATTACTTACAAAGTTAAACCATCACATTTTAATATTATTCTTTTTAAACACATATTTTAAACAAACACAAACCCATCATATGGATGTATCTGCATTTAATAACGTGCAATCTTATATGAAGATGGAGGGTACTACAGATTCTGTATAGGCTGCGTGATTTTCAATATTATTTTTATTAAAAATTCATTTGAAAATAATTAATATTCCGGTAACCGTGTGACTGAAATTTCAAAAGTAAAAGAGACGTTGTCCTTTGAAATAAAGTTCGTAGAATATTTTCATCTTGAAAACAAAACCCATTCACATTCTTCTTTCAATGAACAAAATTTTGTCAGTACTCGACTTTTAAATAATGACACCACTCCACATACAGCATGTAGTCATTCTCAAAATGATAAGCGATAGAATCTACTATATATCTACGTCAATTATTATAAGTATACATTTGGTTGAAAATATATTGTAATAAATATTAATTTATTATTTTAATGACATTATTTTTGTCGACTAAGAACTTAAGGAAACCACAAAATTACACAAGTTTAATAATATTCGTCATTATGAAAAACATGTATTTCTTAATAAATATTTTTCATTTTGAATTTTACTTGTATGTTAAAATAATTTAATTCATATTAAAATGATAGGTATTTTAACTCGATAAAACTTTGATAGCCACAAAATAGTTAGGTAGAAATTTCGGTCGAAAGCCACACTAATGTTGAATTAAGGAAATTATTATTGCTGCAAAATAGTTTTGTACTTAAAGCTAAAAGTCCGAAATAGATAAACTACTATCAAACCAGCGACCCTCTGGTTCCACCGCACACAAAATGCTTGTTTATTGCACTTACGTATTGTTTATATACCAGAATACTCAACAGTGACGTTTCCAAAACTTTCGGTTCTCTGAAAATTAAAAATTTCGATAAAAAAATATTGTATGAGAACTGGACTTTACTCCAATGACTTTGATGAATCAACACTCTGTGTAAGTGTTTAAGCATCTTTTCAGGTCACATAAGGCATAAAATCGGGAGATGTCATTTCCGTTAAGCTATCAGCTAGTAAGCTTACAGACAAACATTTGTGTACGATTTTAGTTTTTTTTATAACATTTACACTGAAATAATGATTTTGAAAATGTGAAAATGTAATACACTATTTTCGTAGGTCTTAAAATATTTAAAGGCTCGTATTTTTCCGGTCAGAATAAATAACTTTTGGTCAAAATATAAAATTAAATAATGTGTTGTTGTATTTTTTAATATTGTTTTTACAGTTGTTTTAGCCCAACACAACCCTACCTAACCTAAACTAACAAATCGTAAACGTGTCTTTAATTACAAAAAAATATTTAGTTTACTTCTACCACCAATAAAATGAATCTTCTATCTTCCAAACATTCTCAATTGAGCCCGTCACACCTATTCACCAAGTTTCAAAGCATTCATATTGTAAACATTCATACATGCTTGATATATGGTAAAGAACTTGCAATTTCTTTAATACAAATTCACTTCACCTCCTTTCCACACACAATGTCTAGCTGACCTAGAATTTATAGAATCTAGTGAGAACCAAAACATTTTACTGATGTTCTATTATTTGTGTGTAAAAAAATAAAAATATGAATACGTCGTTTTTAAAAGTCTTTACAGCTGGTTTATCATTACAGATTTCTATCACAATCGATAGTCATATCACAGATTCTTTCTAAGATGGTCTTCTTGGAGGAACTTTGACTATCGTTGTCTTTCGGTAATTTGGTCAACATTGCGCCAAGAGGCGATCGGAGAGCGGGACATATTCCGCGGGTGCAGCGCCATTTGGGTTAACCTTAAGGGCGGAAGTTTGCTGAACGGAACTAATTCGGCGGTGGGCGGCAAAGTTGGGCAGAATCGGTCCATCCGCCCCCATCTGCCTGGCCGCCTACTCAGCCGCACCGTAGATCTGCACAGGGGTGGATTAAATCAACCATATTTGATTTAAAAACAAAAACTGAGTATTGTATTGCAATGTATTTGGGAAACAAATACTTTGACGTTGAAACTGATTAATTGCAATTTACGCTTGTTGTATTATATGCTATTTAATTTACGTATCTTTACATTGATACTAGGTTTGACATGTATAAAGGTATTCAATGTATGTTTAGAGTATCGTCTGAAATATTTTTTTTATAAAAGTTTTTTTAAATAGTAGATAACTACATTATACTCCTCTTGGGAGAGGGATCAGACTGTTTAACTGAATCGCCCCGGATGTTGATATTATGTATTTCACGTAAAGGAGGCCCAATTCAGACATGAACTCCATGAGTTTCTTTGGAGGAATAATTTGCTTGCGTCGTCTGTTTGGTGAGCATTGGGACTTCTGTTCCTTGTATTTATTACTTTGTTTTTAGTACTTTATCATAAGTATCTATATTTGTATATTTTGTATTTTTCTACTTTAGGAATAATTCTTATTGTACTTTAGAAATGAATTGAGTGGTTCAGTTTTATAATGTTTCTGAAATGGGAAAAAATTTGAAATTGAAAAAATCATATTAATTCAAGTGTTTTGTAATACTAAGTTACAAATTAAATGTCTTTTAATGCTTTGCTAATATTTGTGTTTTTAATTTATCATATAATTCTCTCATAGAGTCTTTAGATGTGTAAAAATATTTAGAAGTAATAAGTAGGTTATTTCCAGACTGATAAAAAAAAACATATTCAATACTCTAGAGATGCCTGAATTCAGAGGCAGGGATGAGGATTATGTTTTTATAATACCTTTATATATATTTATTTAAAAAAAATCAGTGCAAATTAACTTTTTTTTCAAACCTGCCTTAGGTTGTATTTAAACTGAACTTATAAACGCATATCATATATCCCCAAACCTTCTAATTTGTTAAGTGTTGTAAATCGCATGAATTTGGTGCTTTATTTGTCTTAGCAGCAGATAAAACTATTAAAATTAAAAAAGGGTACTTTATAGTAAAAAAATATGAAATTATTCTTCCAATAATAAATTAATTAAAAATATTATCGTATTATAAGAAAATAACAAATAATTGAAAATGCACAATTTGCAGACTTAAGAATGTCATATTTTTATTTGCCATGCTTTTATGTTCAGACCTTCCCTTGTCGCCCACCGCCGCCCACTGCTGCCGCCCACTGCTGCCGCCCACCGTGTGGCCGGATGACAAACGAGCCTCGCTTCTACTTCACGCTGTCCGGTGGCTTGTCCCACCCACTACGACCGCCCACCCATCCGCCCAAAAATGGGACCGCTGTTTGCTTTTTCAAATTGCATTACAAAGTACATGCGCTTATATTATCGCTTATACGAGCGTGGCATGAATAGAGCGCCACTCCGAAATTGCGATTGTCTAAAGAGCGATTGACAATGTATGATACACGTTCTTTTACCTGTACTTTAAAAAGAAATTTGTTACATTTGTATTGACCAACAACATTATTTTAGCAGTAAAATATGTACATCAATTAACTATCAAGGAAGATAGGCACCTAATAAGAACCATCTCAGAGAGGCGAGCCCGATGGATCAGTCACATCATGTGTCACGATGGTCTTCTTCATGACATTGTGGAGAGGATGGTTGAGGGTAAAAACTGTAAAGGGCGCCCTAGACGGGAGTTTTTGCAGCAAGTGTTCGAGGACATGAATTGCAGGTCTTATGCTGAGCTGAAGAGGGTTGCGGAGGACCGAGAATGGAGATCGAGATGCAAGATTTTGTTGCTGCAAACCAATCCACTGGATTGATACTACGAAGAAGATCAATTGTCGTGTGAGTATGGCGGTGGATATTATGTGTTGTCACTATTGAGACTATATAGTACGGCGATATAAATAAAATAAACAACAATCAAGGACCTTACCTAATCATTTGGTCGTGTCTGTATCATATGGTCTTCACAAATATCCGCCACATAGTTTTCTTGTTCATGTCATGTCCATGACAACTCTGCACTCGAAGATTCACCTGAAAATATTTTGATTCTAGTCAACCTTCAGGGCAGGAATCCTTGCGACTTGATTATGCGATATTATAGCTGTCGTATCCAAAACATATTGTTGAGTGATTTGAAATCTAAATTTTGAAAGAGTGCGTTGACTATTTGTTTTAAAGGGGCTACTTAACAGACGATGACTAATCCAATTTTTGTTTCGAGTGCAATGTTACTTATCTTTGGTGATATAACGAAAAATGCGAAAAAAATGGGCATATGATATTAGAATTTAAAAAATGAGACTACCGATGGATATTTGAGATTTTTAAAAAGTTTGTAATGTATGAAAATTGATCTGTACCTATATTTCGTATACAAAACTGGGTAAAATACTTTTTTACCTTGCATAGAAATGCTAAAGTGACATGAAATTCATTAAAACTGTCAGATATAAATAAATATTTTTTTAGAATTTTATTCCCCAAAATATTTTGACGACATGTTTCAGCTAGGTCAAATGGCAATTTTTAAGTGTTTTATTTATATTTGATATTATGGAATTCCACCAAGAATTATCGATCAAAAAAATCTAAATCATTAAAACTGTTACTAAACATAGATAAATAACTTTCCATTGACAAAGTAATAGGCAAAAATATCGGATTCCGGCCGTTAGACCAGCCTTTTAAGGTCATAAGGTCCAGTTCTATTTTAAAAATAATCATAGAACGCAAAATAAAGTTTATTTATTTTTCATAAATCATAATGATCAATCTAATGATATTTCACGTGGTATACGAGAAGACAAAAAATGAGGATGTTTGTAAATATACTAAAAAAAAATACGCACTTTGGTTCTAACTCCTAAGCCGTCAGAAGCAATTTCGCTTCTAACGCTGCTGTGGGCTTTTGGGAGAATAAAACTAAGAACTCCCTAAAAATGAGAAATGTCACAATCTTCCCTGACAATAGACATGCCATTTCAAACAAGGGTTGGACGTCGTACGTTAGGGAAATACGAGTACACTGACTCGCTCGTGTTGTGTTATTAGAATTTATAAAAAGCTCACTACCTGAAAAAAACATGGTACATAAATGAAAACAAACAAAATTAAACATTGTCCTATGTAGTATATTCGATATCACTTATTTTGGTAGTTCTTTTAGAATCTGTTGTATTTTTCTTTATTAAGTAAGTAACTTAAGTAATTAAATCACTAACAACTTTATTATTTTTATTAAAAATTTCATTAGACAAACACAATATAAGCAGTAGAGTAATGAATATATACTAAATCAAAGTTATTATTTGTGATGAAGGATACTAACTTTCTATTGCACATATTATCTTATTTACGGTAGACTGGTTTGTAAGTGGAGTGAAGTATTTTTCTAGAATATTTGATTGCACAATCTTCAACAGATTTTTAAGATGGAATATAGAGGTATGAAAGAGTTCACATATTGTGTAAGCTTACAAGATTTGAAATAATATTTCAGTTAGAAATTTTGAGGTGTACGTCTTCTTTGTAGTATCAATCCGATGGATTGGCTTGCGACAACAGAGTCTTGCATCTTGATCTCCACTCTTCTCGGTCCTCCGCAACCCTCTTCAGCTCAGCATAAGAGCTACAACTCATGTCCTCGAACACTTGCTGCAAATACTCCAGTCTAGGGCGCCCTCTACAGTTTCTACCCTCAACCATCCCCTCCACAATGTCGTGAAGAAGACCATCGTGGCACATGATGTGACCGATCTGTCGGGCTCGCCTCTCTGAGATGGTTCTAACTAGGTGCCTATCTTCATTGATTATTCTGATAACCTCATTGTTCGTGACATGATCTCTCCAGATAATTCCGAGAATTCTTCTGTATGTCCACATCTTAAAGGCCTCTAGTCTTTTTTTATCACTTGTGTTACGTAGGTCCTATGTATGTGTATGAAATCTTTACTTGATTTTTGTAGGTATCTTGTTTTTTTGCGTTACTGTGACGTTACAATTGGAATGAAATATTTTCGAAAAATAAAACAAAAATAAATGTAAAATTTTAAATTTTTCGCAGAATTGTATATGCGGTTGTAATGCTGTTTTTTTCCAGTTATTTATCTAACGTGTTTGTTTCACCGTGCAAACACTATTTTGTTATTTTTACCCAGGCTGAGTGCAATCAGTGTATGGTTCGGTTATTGTTTCACGTTTTATACACAGGAGCTTTCATCGCGTGTAGCCAAAGACCGGTTTTATTAATTATGATAGCCCGGACACCGATGCCTGTCACAAAGGTAAAAGCTTTTACGGCGAGCTTTTTACCGCACCCTATACGACAATATTGAATCATTTGAAAAAATCATCGATTTCAGAGAAAATACCTAAAATTTTAACCATTCGCACAAACACTTCTCGCAAATATATATAAGTAAGTAGTCTGCAATATTCCATTAACACTACACGGTTTTATAAACGTCAAAGGTCCATTACTTTTGGATCAAAATGGACACACGCGTGCGCAAAAATTTTTTTTTCTTCATTTCAAACATTTACAACATATTATTTTAATTTTATTTTGGTCAATGTTTCAATGGTCAATGCATTTTATTTGCAAGTCAAAAGTAGTGGGTTCAATCCCCGACGGAGATAAAAAAATAAAGATTTTTGATCGATTTATGAGGTCTAAAATAGTTAGTTAACCCCGGTTAGTGTGAATTTGATCCCTAACGCATAAAAAGCCAGTCATAGCATATTAATCAAAATTGGTGGCAGACAAAAATCGCCCCGTGAAGACCACCCATTCACAGTCAATTCCGATAATAATAAATGATAATGTGTGAATCTCAGGCTGTAGTCTATGGCGTTGGCGGATCAACACTCCATGCACATGCAGCACTTAGCCATATGCAATTTGGTAAGCGTCATATAATTCCTCAAATGAGACTTCAGAATTACTTTCACCATCTGTCGGTATTCTCCTCCATGTGCTTACATAAAAAAATATATAATAAATGCTTGTTTTTTCTAATAATATAAATGAATAACTTTAATGGCTTTGTAATGCCTTGGCTGCTCCGTATGATACAACGAATCACATTGAAAGTTAAATCATCTGATATACTCACAAATGTTTCATTAATAATCGACGATGTTTTGGATCTTTGCCTGCCTTTTTTAGTCCTAGGTTTAACGCCCCAGAACTTGTTGAAAATGTTCTAAGTTTTATAATAATAATGAAAGGCAGACCTTGACCAATGGCCTATAACTCACTACCGGAAAGCATAAGAGAGCTTAAAGCGGAGGCATCCTTCAGAAGCAGACTCAAGACCCACCTTTTTACTCAGAGAGGCCAAGAAGCGCTTTTGGAATGATCATTCGGTCATAAAAGAGCGCTATACAAATACTAATATATTATAATAATTGGCAAAACTTTTTTGTGACGAAGACGATTTTTTTGAAGACATAATTTAAAAAATATAGTTTTTAATCAATTTCACTTACAATATAAAAATAATTATTGCTCTGGGCCTTTTGTGCTATAAACCAACATCACAATAAAGCACAGCAATATTGTCTTAATAATGTGCTTTTAGAGATAATAATGTTGTCACACTTTTCAAACTAAACGCTGGAATGGAAATACGTGAGGTAATTTACGTAATCACGAATCTATCATGGACTTCCGAGAATATTAAACAGACCGTTCGTTGAATCCCTGTGACGGACTAACCTAATCTTTGAAATCGAATTATTAAATGATGTAATTATGGGGTTACCATACGTTGAAGTGCTGGCCTCAGTGCATCGCTAGCCGCGGGGTCTGGACGTTCGGTCCCTGGTCTGTAAGCCCTGGCGTTGATTATCCTAATGGAATACAATGCAGTGCCGCACGGCCACTCAGAATGCAGTATTGATATATTGACCAATGTACGTGGTCACAACAACGTAGAGCAGCCATTCTTACTTTACTCGTACTGTAAGGAGGAATTTGATAAATAAATTTTACGTGCACATTAGTAATCCCTTTATCAAATTTCCGAAAGCATAATTATGTTTTTAAAAAACGATCAAACAGGTGTTATTGTGTATACACCATGAATAAAATAGTCAATAAATAAATGTGTGAGTTAAAGTCTTATAAAGTGAAGAAATGGAGAAATCAGCCTTGGATATGTACATAAGCAATAAAAGTAGGACGACACAATTTCTCTAACGACAAATCAACAGGAATATATAGTTATTAGGTTAGGCAGCATTTAGAAAACGTAGGTAATTTTTTTAAAGTTTCTTAAAACGACGTTTAATCGATGTATTCTCTCCGTATATTAACTTATGTTGCTGATACATGGAATCTAACAGCAGGTTTTACCATATATATAAAAATAATAAATAAAATTAAAATAATCCAACGTGTCATTCATAGATCTATGATAGGAATATTTCTGGAAGATGGAATCCAACTCAAGTAGTTTTTCAACAAACTATTTTTTCAAGAATGTACTCTTTATATTAATATTGATAAGACTCGCACATAATTAGGATAATCAAACATTTTTTTTTAAATAAATTAATTCATATAAAAAGTACCTTGAACATTGATGTCATAAGATTATGATATAATTATTAAGTCATTGTACGTGAAGATATGTTTTTCTGTATGATCATTATCGCATATTGATCAGAAAATTGTGGAAAAAAAGAGTGTTTTTACAATACAAATAACAGTTCCAAACGCCAAGGTTTATAATTTAACTGTAGTTATGGATACAAAATAGAGGGTTATTATACAATTATACATACATAACCAAAGTGATTTTGCTCATTCGTAAGAACCAGAATACACACCAAAAAATATTCATTGAGAACATTAATTATTTACACCATTATTTTTTGTCTTATATATTCACTCCCAAAATAAGGTAATTGGATGTAATGAAAAACATTAACTATTTGATAACACATATCATATATTTTTTAATTAAAAGTTATTTTGTAGATTTTACAATATAAAAAATTAATAGTGATTGCATAATTATAAATTTAAACATTTTATAAAAATATTTAATTTTTTTGTCAATTTGATTATACATTAGGGCAAAAATTTATAGGCCTCAAAACGTGGCTTTTTTCTATCCGGATCAACCTTCATAGCTCTGATTGCCGTTCGTGTTAAGATATTATTGAAAGGCGACTGGAAGTACCAGGATCGAACCATGCGAAGTGGAAGATATTTGGCCTTCCAGATTTGTCCCAGTGTCGATGGCCACCCCCTGGTAAGAAGATAATAGTCTCCTGAAGCGTTTCTGGAGACGTCATATCCCATGAAGGCTCGTTCTCGATCTACGCAATCTCCTCTGAGGAATTTTTCGTAGGACTCGCAGCGAACTGCTGGGTAAGACTTGCCATTGACGATCGTCTCGATGAAGAAGAGCCAACTACGAGCGTGGTCGCACCAGAGACCAGTGCAATCGGGCTGATTTGTACCTCCATTGGGGAAGAAATTCGCTGTACCTTGAATGAAAAATAATTGCGTAAGTATAAGTTTTCATACATCTGTGCATATTGGAACTGAAGCAGATTTTATAGATTGCGAAACTGCATCAAGTGAAACAGTGCTCAATACGATTCATATTCAAACATGGTATTAAATTCTTATTCATTTAATAAAACTTTTCAATTAAGCACCGCGAAGAGAATAATCTATGTGAAATTTATAATCAAATTTACTAAAGTGTTTAATGATTATATATAAGATTTGAAGGTGTTTGATGATTATCAGCCATACTGCTCTTTTTTTAAATAAAATCAATTTGGTATCAAAGGAAATTTGGAAGTCTGATTCGAAAGTTGTATCTGTTTTCGCGAATTTATAAGTATGCTCACAGTATTGTGTGCAAATATCTATGAATATAATCAAACGACATGATTTGAACATTATCTAGTTTTCTCTAGCCTAGTTTTCAAGAAGTTTATAACTACCCTGGATTTAAGCCAATTACAGTGAAACTATTTATATTGAGGGTTGACACAGAATGAAATGTACTCCTGGATGTAAGCTTACCTATTAATTTTCCAATGCCTATTACGTTTTTATCAGTGTGAATGATGTCAACAAAGGTTGCATCAGTATTGCTTAGTCTTAGTTCATCAGGTTCACTATAGAAGCAAGGCCCAGCGGGGTCTAAACCAGTGATTCTGTCCAATTTTTCCCCGGTGATTTCCTCATACTCTTTACCAGCAAATCCTGCGATTTGGGCACCCAGACTTACTCCGATAAGATGAACTTTATCAACACCCTCTGAAAAAAACAAAATAAAACTCAATAATATCATCGAAAAATTTATGCCTCAGTAAGATATAAGTACATACTTAAAAAATGTTAATAATAAAATAAAATAAACACATACAAGAGAATACCGACAGATGCTAAAAGTATTTCTGATGTCTCATCCATGGAATTCTACGACGTTTACCAACCATGGTACACACGGCTAAGCGCTGCATGTAGAGTGTTGACCCGCCAACGTCATAGACTACAACCCGAGATTCACGCATAATCCTTATTATTACAGGAATTTACTATGAATGCGTGGTCTTCACGGGACGAATTTTCTCTGACACCAATTTTAATAAATAGGCTTTGACTGTTATTTTAGGGTCAGGGATCAAATTCACACCAACCGGGGGTATTTTAGAGCTCAGAAATCGATTAAAAAACTATTTTTTTTAATCTCCGCCGGGGATCGAACCCACGACCTTTGGCTTGCAAAGCAAACGCTTTGACCATTGAGCTATACCCACAAGCTATATTAATCAATTTAATATTATTTTTTAAAGTAAAAATAAAGTCAAAATTTGAGAATGAGGATGAACTTCTAAACTTTCAAAAAGATTTACCTGATTTTGTAGTCAAATATTTTAAAATTATTTTTAAATAACGCTATTAATTTTTTGCTAAATTAAATGAGGCAAGACTGCATATTATTTGACATTCAACTTGATTATTATTAACATAAAGTATAGTTAGAAGCTTACATTATGGTTGTTTTTTTACTACAATAAAGTAAGTTTAATTATTATATTTTTTCAAATAAATCATTAACAACTCATCTATTTGAACCCATATCTTAGTGGATCATATGTGTTATATTTTTTTTAATAAAAATTATTGTCAAACATAATATTATGAGGATTATCTTACTTTTGTTCATATCAGCTAGTGCCCGTCCTAAAGATTTTCCTATATACCGGGCGGTAACGGTGATTTTTAAGTAATTTTGAAATGAGTAATTTAATATGTCTAGACCTATAACATTGACATTTCGGTGTTCGACCAGTGTACTCATGATTGGTATGAAGGACCCAACATCCATGTATCCAGGAATGTATATCACTACAGGTAAGCTGGGGTCAAAGGTACGGAACGTAGGAATGGCGCTTGTGTGGTTCATATAAAATGCTGACTGAAAATTAAAAATAAATTATATCCTTTGAATGAATATTTAAGCAGTTTTTAATTAATTCATTTTATTTTGAAATTTATTGACGATAATTATATATTATAGCATCAAAATCTTGAATCTTAATCTCAACTCTTCATCTGCAACCCTCCTGCTTAGCATAAGAGGTACAACCCATGTCTAATTTTTAGCATTCAAAATACAAAAAAATGAACAAAAAATGATATTTAAACAGTGAAGTCAAAAAGGTAATCTCAAGAAATAAACTATTAAACATAAAATATTTTGAATGATAAAACGTAATCTTACTTTTTCAGTTTTAGTAAATAAAACTAATTGTAATTTCTTCAGATCTGGTTCTTCCATTTGGTCGTAGTTAACTTGAAAAAAATCTTTTCCAGCATTACCTAAAAACCAAGTAGAAAGAAAATATATTCAATGTTTATACAACTAGAAAGAAGTAACTTATCAAAAGGAATCGACAGGTGAATACAACTAAGATGTCTGATAACTTTAGTTTTCCAAATGCTGCCCATTTGGAAAACTAAAGAACATTTTTAAAGCGAAAATTCCGCAATGTCTTAAAACTAAAGCGTTTAAACAATGCATCCTCCCTGTATTAACTTATCGCGCAGAGACGTGGAATCTAACAGCAAGTCTTACCCATAAAATATAGGCCACCCAGCGTGCTATGGAGCTATCCATGTTCGGAGTGTCGCTAAAAGATAGAATACGAAACGAGGAAATACGCAGAAGGACTCAAGTAGTGGATGCTACCCAACAAACGGACGCACTCAAGTGGCAATGGGCAGGACATATCTGTCGAAGAGACGACGGTCGATAAGGAAGAAAAATATTGGATTGGCGCCCAAGAACTGGCAAACGAAGTATTGGTCGACGCCTGCAAGATGGACTGACGACATAAGAAGAATAGCGGGAGTGACCTGGATGTGGAAAGCAGAGGATCGAAGAGGATAGAGACTCAGGCTTTTTCACAAACGTTCAACAGTGGATGGATATAAGCCGATGATGAAGTATTTTTAGGAACTAAATGGATAAATATATAATACTCACAATCGCCAAGAATATATCTGTAGGAAAATGTTTTTATACTTGATGATTTCGTAGATACGTTACTGAATATATTTAAAAATATAAAGAGAATTAATATTTTTAAAGCAAACGTATCGCCCATTTTAAAAAATATCACAGACTTATAACACTTATTTTGCGATTTTTAACATAAAATTTGTTAATATTGTACCGCTTTACTTAACGATTTAATTCATAATGTATTATGTTCTTTATAAAAGAAACATTTATGGCATTTGCAACGCGTGGTGAAATAATGTACCAACTCCATTGCCAAAAAAAGTGTTAATCAATTTAGTCAAAAATTGACCAAATATTTTAATTAGTAATGACATAAATTTTAAAATTTATATAAAACAAATATGTATAAGATTTTTTTCAAAACTAAATTAATTATAAAATAAACAATATGCTGGCGGGTATAAATCAATTGTCAAAGCGTTTGCTTTGCAAGCCAAAGGTGGTGGGTTCGTTTCCTGTAGGAGATTAAAAAAAAAAAAAAAACGATTTCCGAGCTCTAAAATACCAGTTTGGTGTGAATTTGATCCCTGACCCGTAAAATGCCAGTCATAATCTATTTATTAAAATTGGTGTTAGACGAAAGTCATCTCGTAAAGACTACCCATTCATTGTAAATTCCTGTATTAATGAGGATGATGTGTGAATCTCGGGCTGTAATTTATGACGTTGGCTGATCAATAAATCCACATGCAGCGCTTAGCTATATGCGGCATGGTAAGCGTCATAGAATACCACAGATGAGATTTCTGAATTACTATCACCATCTGTCGGTACATCTGTCGGTATGTATTTACATAAAAGAAATGTGTTGTACATTTCTCATTATACTGGTATTTAAGAGAAATTAAATTATTTTAATTAAAACTAATCTTAAAAAACTGCCACCAAAAATAAGGATAGAAATACAGTCAAGCTATCTTTTTGAGCTTAAGGTTTGTTGTATTAGATAATCATCACCCACAAAATTTATTCAGTTGTACTTATAATAAGAATGCGTGACGTGGGTGGATCTGAATACTGACAGAATGATTGGCCGGTAGTTTTTACCTAAAATGGGAGAGAATTGTTAATTTGTAATTGAATTATAAAATATGCAAAACGCCCACAAGTACTCGTACTTCATCTTATAAGACATAAAATTTTTAATATTGTTTTTAGTCATCAGTCAGTAAATTAATTTTTCTTTCGTTGGAAGTGCTATAAAAAAAACATAATACTGCTTTAAAATACCACAAAAAAATTAATTTAATTACACTTAAAATATAATAATGTAATAAAATATAGTGTTATGAAATTTGAAATAAACAAATAACTAATGGTGATAAAATACAAAATGCGGCAAGTATGTGTTTTTTTAAATCAAATTTTCAGTTAAATATTTTTATTAAATGGCTGATGAACATTTCTAATCTTATATGAATCAGGCAAGCACAAAAGTTTTAATTTATTAATGTTATGCTTAATTGCAACAGCGCCATGTACGGAACACGAAAAAAGTATTATACATTTTTTTAGATTACCAAAAACCCTTTTTTTATCGACATGCTCGTATATCGATTGGATGACGAGAATTGTATGTGATGCTGCATCTTGTCTCTCTTGTATTCGTATCTCACTCACGTGGTCGTGAGTGAAGCCTAATTCAGGGAGAGAATAATTTAAAATACTATAATATAATAATATATAGCATCTTTGTTTGCAATCTAACATCAAAGGCTTTATGAGATATAAATATACATATGTAATTTTATTTTAATTTTACCTATTTCAGCTCTGCATTAATTACCAACATCGAGTCTCATCTAAGGTCACTTTTTTGTATTTTTTTTACATTCCTATAGTAATTCATGGACATTTTTTTTTCTTACGTAAATTTTATTTTGTAATTTAAAATGTAATTTTTCAATTTAGGTTTCTTTTTAAAATAATATTATCGCTTCTTACGCCTTGTTGACAAATCATTCAAAAATATGTCTCGGATATTACAACTACCTTTTCTTCAAGCCCTCGGACCTCTGCTCAGAGGTTGTCAGGAACCATGTATGTTTCAAAGTGTACCTTTTCTTGCAGATATGTTCCATAACTACAATATAAATTCCAGTATCAGCTAAAAAACTGAATGATAGCAATTTTTGGTGATAACATATTCCAGATATGGAACAAATATGAGGAAAAGAGAATAATGATGAAGCATTCAATGTAATTGAAACTGATATAATTTACGATGCTTGTGGTTAAAAATATGTATAAACTTGCTACTAATGTTATTGGATGAATTTTTTTACAAAGCGTTTTGGGGTGAGCCTCCTCTTAAGACTAAGCAGTACATTTATCAGTTGCTCTTGAATAATTACCCGATATATTTAAAAATATGATTAACGAATAAATACATTCTCAAATATAAGTCACAATACAACTTTCTTTTATTTAAGTCCTTGAGTTCTCATCGTCGTGATACTCTAGAAATAAACGTGAAATGTTTTCGGCGCAGATTTTTAGCAGAAACTTGTCGTGGTAATACTGGTATTGAACTGTCTTATACTTCTTATTCGTGGTATCAATCCGGTGGATTGGTTTGCAGCAACAGAATCTTGCATCTCGATCTCCGTTCCTCTCGGTCCTCCGCAACCCTTTTCAGCTCAGCATAAGCGCTACAATTTATGTCCTCGAATACTTGCTGCAAATACTCCCGTCTAGGGCGCCCTCTACAATATATATATAGTATAATCGTGTCGGAAACAAAAGGATCACATCCTGTCTACCCAGATGTGGGCGACGTCGATGGCGTTACTCCCGGCCATCATCAGGTCTTCCTGGGTACAGCTACTCGGACACAGTGCACACTCCAGAAGGTGTGACAGGGTCTGCTCCACGCCGCACACATTCACCGCTCTTAAACTGCAAGGATTTCATTTGCGTCCTCGTCTTGCATACTCCGGTCCAAAGGCTGTTAAGGTACCTCCATATATTCCACCCTTGGTCGTGTCCAGGGGCTAGGTCGTCTTTTGGGGCTATCCAAGCATTCCCTTCAGCTGTGCCTCTCCACGTGCTCAGCCGCAGGGTGGTCTCAGGTATCACCAGTTCCATTGTTGACTGTAGGAAACTTCTTCTTGATTTGAGCCGTGTGGTTGTCTATTGATACCCAAACATAGGGTGGAGTGTGTCGTGGGTTGCTTTGGAGAGCTTCTTCTTACTGATGACTCTCGCCAAATGAAAGATGTATAATGATAAATCCTTGACTATATATTTCAAATCATTGATTTATTAAAATTACAGTTTTTATTAACCAATTGAAATGGAGGTGTATAATTGGTTTTTTAAACAATTGTAATTGTCGTCTAAATATATTTGTTATCATGCATTGAATTACATTTATGTATCAGCAGTTAGTTGCAAAGAAAAAATAAAATGCCAAAATCACATACTGAAAATGTAACTTATAATATGCTAGCTCAAAGTATGCTGTACCAACTTCTTCATTCAAAAATTGATTAGAAAATATATTAATTTTTATTGTACACGTCTGAATGAGCTCCTGATTCATTTATAAATATTTTTTTAAATTATTCCCCTCAGTTGCGTTTCTCCACATCTTCAGCCGCAGGGTGGCCTCAGGTATCACCAGTTCCGTTGTCGACTGTAGGAAACTTTTATACTGTCGACGGTTGTAAAAGAGTTTTGAAAAGGGGAAGTTTCTTATATTAAGACTTGATTTGCGAAGCCACCATTGGCGAAACCTTTTGTACTACTAACACATTTAAAATACATAAAAAATAAAATGAAAAATTTCGTGACTTAAATTGCAGTTTTTTATACAAAATTAATTTTTACCTAACCTAAATTTATCTTTTATTACACAATATATAAAAATAAAATAAATAAAATATTTATTTTTATTTACTGACCATTTTTGAATTTCAAAGTATAAATTAATTATATATACGTTTTAATTTTTTGAGCTTCTATATGACATTTTAATTCTCCATAGCCCTTTATTACTTAAAACATCATTCATAGTATACTATAAAGATCCTAATGAACTATATGTGGTTGAAATTTTATAAAACACTTAATTATGTTGACATTGTGGTAAAATCAAATGTTTTTTAAATATCATTTCTTATCTTTAAAAATAAATTTCTAAGCAGCGCATTATGTTTACTTTAAATGCCTTTAAAGGCAAGCAACGGACAATGCATTCAAAGTTTTTTGTTCAAAGATAAAATTGTACATTTTATAAAAAAAAAAATTCAGTTGAAACAATTTATTGATTTTATATATTTTTGTCCTTTTGTGAGTATTGAGAATGAATTTATTTTATACAACCATTTATAACAAGGTTACTGGCAGTTTCAAGGTTCCTTCCTTAATGCCACCGGTAAGCTTTGGAATGCTCTTCCAGCGTTTGTGTTTCCTCCTTCCTACAATCGAGATCTCTTCAAGAAACAGATAAATATACACTTGCAATCTCCCTAACCCACACACAAACACGAACACAACACACGTTTCCCGCATGCAGCGTCCAGCCTCCCTGTCTGAGCATTATAGAGTGCACTGGTCTTGACCAGCTGTGCTCTCCTGCATGCGATTAAAAAATAAAAGCTGTTTTTATAGTATGATAAGTGGTGGATCTCCTTACACATTTTACAAGTATAACGTTGTTTATAAATAATTAATTATTTTTCATATCATTATACGAGTATCAACCACACTTATGTATTAACTTAAGAAAAAAAATACGGTTTATTAAAATAAATAAACAAAAGAGGTTGTCAAATTTTATGTTTTTATTTATTTTGAAAAATTACACATTTTTTGTACCATTACTTATTTGAATTAAATAAAATGTACAAATTTACTATTTAGTTTTTTTGAAACTGTGGACATAAGTAATATTTAACATAAGCATTACAAGAAGACTTTCATACTTTATAACTTTTTTTGCGTTTTTATTTTTATTAAATATTTTTATAATTGTATTTTAATATTATTTATTTTATTATTATTGTAAATATTATACGATAATGAATTTTCGGCAAAACAAAAAGCGATTGTATGATTTTATCAGTCAATTAAGAAAATTAAAACAATAAATGCATTTTATGATGTTTTCACATTTGTATGAAAAGTATAGACAACTATAATAAATACTTATTTTGTTAGTTGCATAAAAATACTTCTAAAGAAGAAGAGATTCGTCATGAGTAGCATTATTAGTGGTAAATGCAATTATTGGAGATGGTGTTAAATAGGTTTATTTTGTTAGTTTGAAGGTAAAATCCAATCGCGAAACATGGATACTGGAAGGTATTTGGATTTTAATACATATTCTGCAGTTGAGTAAATAGCTGGTGTTACAAGGTAATAGTCCCCACTGGCCTCCCGCGAGACGTCGTAGCCCATATAGGTAAATTCGTTGTCAGCACAACCTCCTACAAGGAATTTTTTGTACGATTCACAGGATACAGCTGGATAAGACTTTCCGTTCCTGATGCTCTCGACGAAGTATATCCAAGACCTGACATGGTCGCAGTACATGCCTGAACATCCTGGCATATTGTTTCCGCCGTTTGGAAAAAAATTCACGGCGTCTGAAATTTAATTTACAAATCAATATTTGTAAATCACTCACTAATAAAATATACCTTAAGTAATTAAGTAATCAGATTAATTATAAAACAATCAGTGTTGGTTTGTATCATATACTGCTTTATAAAATACAATTTATATTTGTTCATATTTTATGCGTAGCATTGGGCGGTGAGCAAGTAATCATGTGTAGAAAAAAATGTTTCTTTAATAGTATTTCTTCTACAAAATAACTACTATAACATTGTTTAAATTTTATTTACAAATTACCAAAAAATAAAATAGATGAACGCAGATATTGTTTAAAATTTTAAAAAATTCAGCGAGCATTTGTCTTATTTAAAATATTTCTTTCAATAAAAATTGTCTTGTTCTCAATAAAATTAAGAAAATGTACGATGATCTGTAGAAAAAACAGGTAAAGCTACTTACGTAACGTAAGTTGTTAGTGCTTAAGAGAGACAGTTTATTGAGCAAAAACCTACTAGAGATTTGAACTAAAAAAAATATAATATAATAATATAACTATGAAATATTTAGTATTTCAATGTTAGTATATTTATACTTACTCGGTATTTTTCCAATCCCAATGATGTTCTTATCGGTATGTATGATATCGACGAAGTCAGCATCTGTAGCTTTCAGCTTCAGGTCAGGATTTTCGCTGAAAAAGCATGGACCTGCGGGATCCAGTCCAGTGATTCGATCGAGCTTTTCTCCGGTGAGCTTTTCATAGGTTTTTCCAGCGAAACCAGCCATGTGAGCACCGATACTCAATCCAACTACGTGAATTTTAATAACTCCTTCTGTTTAAAAATAGTAAGATTAATTTGAATAAAATTCTCTTTTTCTTGCGTAATATAACTTATTATTCTTATCGATTGAATAAAAATAATTAATCATGAGTAGTAAAAGAAAATAATTGCACTTTCTTGTAGTATGTACAAAATACGATTTAAAAAAAACTGTTTATTTCAATTAAATTTGTGTGCAAATAATAAGAAAATTTGCTCAAATTATTTCATTACACGACGTTATTACGTGGCAGTGAACTCTGGTATTTTATGGCTCGTCTTTTACTGTAAGGTTAAATATTTTTTTGGTCGGAATATATATTTTTTTTTTATTATTAATATTACTTAACATTATTCAATATGTTCTACATAATTACATTAACTCAACTCAACCGAACCAAACCTTACTTAACCTTAACTTACCAACGTTACATGTATTAAAAATTAAAACATTTATTTTATATTCTGACCAAAATTTGAATTTAATTCAGACCAAAAATTGATTTAAATTTTGATTATTTACTCTGTTTCTAATTTTTATCGTTAATTTTTTTTTAAGATTAAATCGACATTAACACTATAATAATTTGAAATGCGTTTGAATCAAGTTTTACGTTTGCCATAATTATTCGTTATACCTGTGATTATATTCATTTTTACTCTTACGAAAAAAATACTTACGACTTTTCATTTCAGCCAACGCTGTTCCAAGTGATTCTCCTATAAAACGGGTGTAGGTCACTGATTTCAAATAGAACTTAGAGACTTGCTCCAAATTGTAGAGACCCATAGCATTGATACCCCCTCTAGCAATGAGGGTGCTCATTACCCCAGGTACGGAGAATACGTCCAGGTAACCAGGTATGTACACCACCACTGGAAGGCTGACGTTGAAATTACGAAAAGACACTATTCTGGTCCCTTCATCCATGTTGAAATCGGTCTTTTAAAAAAGTAAAATTGAGATTATGTGATATATATATATATGATTTTTTATATTAACTAAGCAAAAATAATACCGACATATGGTTATGAAGAAATGCCATTAGTAGATTAAATATTATTTTCATTTTCATGGATACCTCAGCTCTGTACGTGGGATGTTGATTCGCAAATTTGGTTGCACTAGAACCTAGCATTCGTGCATCGTCCATTTTTAAGGAGATCTTTACGAATATGTGTTGGTCACAAACAATTTTGTCTATCTAGATTCTAGATAATTCTGTTGCTTAATAGGAAAAGGATTTTTATTTTTAATTTGCGAATAGGAGATCAATTTCCCTCCTTCTATTGGTATTTATAGAGATTTTTCATTTATTAAAAAAATATATATTAAATAAACTTGAATTGAGCCCAAGACCTTTTCCGTGGTAAATAAGCAACCTATAAAACATATCCATCCTCCAGGCGAGAAGTTTTGAAAGGAATGTAATTTGAATGTAATAATTGTTCGGTCGGCGGATGCGGAAGGCGGAGGATCGAAGAGGATGGAGACTCATGCGGGAGGCCTACGTTCAACAGTGGACGGACACAGGCTGATGATGATGATGATGAATTGTTCGGTCTATAAAAAGTTTTACTTATAATCAAAATATTATTTTTTAAGTTATTACTTAAACAAATATCTTTTATTTTTAAAATTTCATATACTCGTACATGTACTCGTATGTCCTTAGTCTATCCTACTCTCGAAATTTGAGCGTTTTTAGAGTGGTAATTTTATTGATGTGAGTAACTGTAACTTTCTATTCATAATACCATTGTTCATCAAGAAGTGAATTTCATGCAAATATGATATTTGGCATTTAAATTTATTAATTAATGTTGTAATATATAACCGCCGGCGGTCATAGCGCAATGGTCAAAGCGTTTGCTTTGCAAGACAAAGTTCGTGGGTTCGATCCCCGATGGAGATTAAAAAAAAAAATTAATCGATTTATGAGCTCTAAAATACACCAAAACACCCGGTTGGTGTGAATTTGATCCATCACCCGTAAAATGTCAGTCATAGCCTATTAATTAAACTTGGTGGTAGACGAAAGTCGTCCCGTGAAGACCACCCATTCATAGTAAATTCCTGTAATAATAAAGGATGATGCGTAAATCTTGCGCTGTAGTCTATGACTATAACACTCCACATGCAGCGTTAAGCCATATACGCTATGGTAAGCGTCATAGAATTCCACAGATGATACTTCAGAATAACTATCACCATCTGTCGGTATTTTCCTGCATGTGCTTACATAAAAAAATAATTAAAAAACTAATTTATTAAACGTTTTTATTTCCAAGACTCTCTAAGTGAAACACTACTTACTCTTTCTGTCGCAGTGTATAATACGAGTTTTAGAGTACTCATGTCACGTTCTCTATCCTTTTCCAGTTGATCCGCATTAAGTTTAAAGTAATCGATTCCAGCGCCACCTGAAATTATATTTTATAAGTATGAAAAACATGTCGTCTTAAATGTAAATTTAAATTGATCAACTTAATTTAAAAAATCAAAATAAATTTTGCGATTTAATGAAAACCCTTCATCAAGTACTTAATATAATACGTAAGATAAAGATGAGTGTAAAAATAATCGTAAGAATCGTAATATTTTCTTTATTTTCCTATTTATCAACTAAGAATCTCAATGATACTTTGAAGTTATGTATGTATACTTTAAAACACATAATAATTTACAATTCATGTATTGCTACAATTTATTGAATAAAATATTTTAATTAGATTTGTACACTTGTTACTCGCTGATAAAAATGTAAGATAGATACAAAAAGATGCTTTAAAATTAACTAGAACTGGTACTTTTTTTTTTCATATAATTTTAAAAATAAATGTGGTCATATTTACTTACAGTCACCTGCTATATACCTCATGAAGAATCTTGTCAACATTGATTTTTCAGTCTTTCCATGGCTTATCATCGACAAAATTACGAAGACTGTCAAGAATCTCGATTGAAAAATCATTATTTTTTGAAAATTATTATTTCATACACAAATAAAAATACACGACACAAATTTTAAGCAAACAAATTTATCTATTTACAGAACACTTAAAAATGATATATACTGTCACGACTGAAGCAATGATACGAATACAATATTTTAAAGTAAATTTATGAACAGTTTGTTTCACGTTGAGCAGCTCCAAGTCCAATGTTTTAAGTCTTATATTGGACCTTCAATGTTAATCAATTTTTCACGAAGCAAAAAATATTTGAATATGTATTACATGCTTAATTTAATCTCCCGTATGTTATACTATATCTGTCGGAATAGCTCACAGAAACATTAAACACCATTTTTTACAGACGGATTGATTAATTACATTTAAATTCGGAATTAATTTTAATCCAAGTACGAGTATATTATTAAATAATCCTCGTAATTTATTCTTTATTGATAACAATTTACTTCACAAATATTGTTTCTTTTCATATGCGTTCCACATTTACAACATATGATCACCACAAATGGTCGCCATCAGTTCTGTAATTTGCTATTGTACATGCCTTTTACTAAGATATCACTGCGCATGATGGTCCACCTGGGAACAAGGGGATGCTTAATCATTCAAATTCGAGTATATGGCATACTTAATTTGTTCTAGGTTATGCAAAGATAATCGTGATTACAATGGGTAATTGTCATTGGTGCCTACAGACTATTCATTTTGAAATAAGGTAATTGATTTGGTAAGAACATCGCACTCAAACTATATTAGTGAATAATATAATACCTATTATATCATGTAATGAGTGTTTACAAAAACCAAAAACCAAAAAAAATATTTTTTATTTTTTGTCTAATATAAAAATAATGAAAAAAAGCAAAATGTAAGTTACAAAATATTTTTATTTATTAGTTGAAAATTGATTCATATTATAATATTAAAAACACAACAAATAGGTTTACACAATTTTATTAAACTAAACGTAGAGTAAATCAACACCCAAGGTTAGAATATTTTTTTATGAAGTGGAATCTTCAGGTCAAATATTGAATGTACTATTCAATTAAACATACATCCATTCCTTGACGTATATATTTATATCATAGAGAACGTTAAGGCTTTGTAGAATTAAATCAAATGAAAAAATACATTGTAATTATAAGAAATCACAAATTACAATTTGATTTAATAGCACTACATTGAATTCAGTTGAATTTATAAAACAGTAAAACTACCCGCCTTGAAACAGAAAAATTGTACGAAAGTAAAAAAAATAATATTATCTAAACCAATGGTAATTTAAAAACATGTCAAATAACTAATCCATTTAGAAATCTTTTCTTAGAAAGTCAAATAGGATCATAAATTATTTGTTTTTTTTTCTATAGTTAATTAATATAATAAATATTAAATAATATGTTTGTTCTTTTATGTTCCTATGTAATTTAATTTTTACAAGATAACATTTAAAAATTGAGTTTAATTTTTGGTATTAAATATTTTAAGCGCATGTGAAAAAAACATATTTTTCAAGCTTTGTATTTTATCAATAACTGGATTTTCAGCAATGTTTTTGACAACTTGCATATTGTTCAGGTGATGCCATGGAGGTAAGGCTGCATAGATTAGTCCAGAAATGCTATCATCATTTGGATATGAACCGGTTTTTAGGTAGTAATTTCCTCTGGCACTACGAGAAACCTCGTATCCCATGTAAGCAACTCGATTTTCATTGCAAATTCCTCTTAGAAATTCTTCATATGATCCACACTGAACTGCTGGAAATGCTGCGCCATGTCTAATACTCTCAACGTAATGGATGTGAGACCTTGCATGGTTGCACCAAATGTTAGTGCATCCGGTTTGGTCTTCACCACCGTTGGGAAAGAAATTCACAGTTGCTGAAATGAAATTATCTTAAATAAGTAATAAATATGATTTGTACATCTTCATGATAACAAATATAAAAAAAAGATGTTTAGATTTTATCCCACAGTATATTTGTAAACGATATGTTTCAGCCACGCCGAATGGCCATTTTCAAGTCAGTTAGCAAAGTGAGTGTTGGCTCTATATAAAGCAAAGAGTGAGTGAAAAGGTGGATATGAATTATGTGATGGGTATATGTGATTTGTAAATTATTAATGTATAAGCGAATTAATTTATGAAAACAACAAAATAATATGTATAAATACAAATGCCATTAAAAAACAATAAACATAAAACACAAAACGAAAATATATTGTGGAATAAATTCTAAACATTATATTATTTATATCTGATATTATGGAATTCCACCAAGAATTATCGATCGAAAAATCTAAATAATCCATGATAACACGGTTCACGCTTTAAATTTGTGCCATTTGAAGAAAAATACAATATTCTTATGTGATGTAACTTGAAATATTGCAAAGAATTATTGTGGAACACTGTTGTCACAATGTGGAAATGTGAAACGAAAAAAATATAATAAGTATTGATATTTTTTTTATTTTTTTTTATTTGAATATGAAGTGAATGGGATATAAAGTAAAGATTAACTGTTTAATAAATAACAAAAATAAACAAATATCATATTTGAAGTAAGAAATAAACAATCACTAAAATTTAATTTTAGATAATTACTTGTAAGAACCTCTGCAAAATTGTATTGAAAATATCGTTTTAAATCTAACTCATTTTCTACGTTGTTTAACCTGTCTACTGTCGGACATATATTTCTCTATTTCATGAACCTTATGCTTTTTGCATTAAAAATATAATGTTATTTAGTTGATAAAAAAGGTCTCATATGGCTTTTGGATGACATTATTATTACTGAATTAATTATTAACATACCTGGCAAATCAATCAACCCTAGTACGTTACCATCGCTGTGTATAATATCAACAAAATTAGCATCTGTTCCTTTTAGTCTCAAGTCAACATGCACGTTGATGAAACAAATGTTGGCAGGGTCTATTCCACTAATACGGTCCAACTTAATACCAGTGGCGTCAAAGAAAGATTTGCCAGCAAACCCAGCTATGTGCGCACCGAGACTAGCACCGATCACATGGATATTACTGATACCTTCTGTTAACAAAACCAAAATCTTATTTACAAAAAAGCGTCAATTTAGTACTCCCTTGTTATATACATTTAACTTTAAGCTTCCATCCTGATGAATCATAAAACATCAGTTTACTGAAGTATATAGAAAATCAATTGACACTCATACAGTATGATGCTGATATAAAAAAGATATTTATGTTATACTGGTACCCTTTCTCTTGATATTGTAAAGTATAAAACAAAAATTTAAAATTTACGTGAAAAATTAATTATTAATAAGCATTTACTTTGGTAAATGTTTCATTATTATCCAACAAGGTTAATTTTAAAAGTTATAAAATACACTAACATATCGTTTATACAAGTAAAGAACTGATGAAAGCCTCATTGAAGGTGAAACTGCGGTTTTCAAATATAAAAGCAAACAATTTAAATTAAAACAAGGTACAAAATATTCACATTTTAATTACTCTAGGAAAACGTTTACTTATAATTTTTTTAGATCTGTATTTTAACAACATTTTAATTATATCATCATTATATGTATGTATATATGATAACCTATCATTTGGATCTTAAATGAAATTAAACAAATTAATAATAAATAAAGATGTGATAGAATAAATTAAGTATAAAAATTTATATCTTACGAGCTTTCAGTACTGCTAATGATAATCCTAGCGCTTCGCCAATAAATCTTGCGTAGGTCGTGGCTTCAAAATAACTTCCGAATGTCAGTTTTGACGTGTCCAGTGACATGACGTTAACACCTCCTCGATCTGTTAGGGCTACAACCATAGGGGTAACTGACAAAAAATCTGCATATCCGGGTACGTAGACTACCACCGGAAGTGACTTATCAAACGAAGGATGAGACGAAATATTTGCTACTTGGTCAATTCCAAAGATTATCTGAAAAAGAATACTTATTCATTTAAAAATGGTACAAGAAACAATGAAATATTCTGGTGGATAACTAATATTTACATATAAAAGTTACATTTATATATTCTTATATTATTTTTCATGCAGGGTTGAATTAATTGATGCATTGCTTGCATTTTATACGGAAAATTGTGTAAGGCTTTAAGTAAAATTCGCTATAGAATCCTTGACGTTTCTTCGTTCTCAGCGACATCGGTAGCCACAGCCGTGATATTTCATATCCCTGCAAGGTCTCCTGTTTTTCCAGTCTGTTTGAGTCGAGTAACTAAGCGCCGAAATGTTTGCCCAGTTGGCGCGACACGATTTGGAAATCGACATCGAAATTAACACTGACACCACAGACCGATTATTAGTCAAAAAAATAGACACAATTATTTCACGCTCTTGCGTAGCATACCGCTTTATTGCTTGTGTAATCGTATTTGTAAAGCGTAACAGTATCTAGTTCACAAATGTCAAATACGATTGACGTGCAACGCCATTTGCAAAGATTATAATATTTTGTCATAGGGTTATTAATTTTACGACATCCTGTATAAAAATCCTTCAAAAAATATTATATGGTTTAAGGTTTTTTTAAAGAAAATTAATCAGAAAAAGAACATAACTTTGCTGGCAGTTACAAAATGTCCTGGTGGATAAGATATACATACTATGAATATATATATGCATATATATTTAAAGCAGTAAAATCTTTCAAGTCAAATTAAAATTAAAACATATTTTGTTTGAAGTCAGAACATTACCTTTTCAGTAGCTGAATACAAAATCAAATCTAATTTGTTAAAATTTGGTTCTTTTACATTTTTTACTTGACTGTAGGTTAATCCCATAACTCTTTTTATTGCTTCACCTAAAAGTAACAAAAAAATGAAAAATATATATTATCATTAAGCAAGTAATAAAATTAAACTGAAAATACTTACAGTCATATAAAACATTTTTCACAAATGCCTTCTCTACTTCTTTTGCACCTATCGTTGTTTTCATCGAAACAGATACAATCAGAAGGTATCTCAGTGCATTACTAAATATCATTTTGACTCACTTTGTTTGCAACTTAAAAATGCTGATGATTCAAATGAAATGAATTGATTCCGCAAATATGTGTGCACTTTGCGAAAATAAAACATGAATAAATGTCATGAAATACTGCGATTATGTATTTATAAGTAAGAACTGTTATTGTTGTATGACAAATGATTTATTCATATCAATGCATACATGATAAACTCTCACAAAGGGATTTTTTATTTGGTAAGATTTTTTTAAATAAGTAGTAGAATACTTGTACATTTAAAATTTAAAATGATTAAACAAGTTATAGATTTAAATAATTTATTGAACATATACTCGTTTAATTATGTACCAAGGAATTTGTAAATTTCATTTTAATGTTCACTAAATAAAAAATACTAAATGCAGCATCAAATATTTTTTAAATTGTGGACAGTAGCGAATTTTATATGCAAATTTAATTGTAAAGAAAAAAATACAAAATTTATTATAGCTCACAAGTTTTATTCCGTACTCATTGTCGAATTAACTATTAAACATGCTCTTTTCACAGTTTAAAGCTACTTTTTATAGTAGTACTGTCACCGTCAATGTATTTTTAGATATTGATTTGTCGTAAGTAATTGTATTAGCTACTGTACTAGGCAAATTTAACTTAACGCATCCTAAACTTAAAAAAAGGCTTATTTAAACACGGTAAAACTTATATTTATAAAAGTTTGATTGCTTTAACACCCAAGTTTGGTGTTGATCACCAAAGTCTGTTACTTATTTAACGAGAAAATCATGTGAAAACAATGTCTTGATAAGTGTTTGTAAGGAGCGCAGATATACAGATAAGTGTTTTTAAGAAAGTGACCAGATGGTTCAAAGAACAATAAAAAAAACGAGTTTTTCAAAACAAATTAGATTTAAAAAAAACTTCACACGGTGTAACATAAAATAAATACAAAGTAAGATCTTTGTAATTTAAGACTCTGATTTCGTGTAACGTAGAAGAGATTGACAAAATGAAATCCAAGCTAATACTGACGCTAGAAAATATCTACCAAAAGAAACAAATAATTTTGTGTGATTTTTTTAATGAACATTTTAAGTAGAAGTTAGATCGAAAAATTTTAAACCCTGAATTTACCATCGTTCTAAAAATTTATATTATAAAATAATTAAAAACTTTAAATGTTTTTCTTATATGAACAGTCAGACAAATACCTCCTGTAAACAATTCCATATTTCTTAATACTTTATTTGCCTTTATATTGTGTTAGTGTTCTGCTTATAATAGGAGTATTATATCATAAAACAAATTGCAATTCTGTTATTTTTCATTCTACTATTTTTGTTTAGAAAAATAAATATCGGAAAGTGAACATTTAAACTTTATAAGACAAAAATTATGTTAGCTGTATCTAAAAGTCATACTCACTTTATAACTTTATAAAACAACATAAACACAAAATTCAACCAACAGACAGTTTGAGTTAAACTTTAGTTAATAAGGTAAAAAAATACCTTTAAACATTACTTTTTTTAATAACGAAAAGTATTAACATCATATATTAATTAATATTTTTGTAAATCAAATAGCACTGTCTATTTTTGTAGATATATTATGAACGATGCTGCTCATTATTTTAGATGATTTACATTTTTCGGTATCAATCTTATAAATAACCTTCTCTTTTTAGTGTCGACGACGTTGATATGTAATTTTTTAAATATTATACTCACCATAAACATGGACTAATAAGTTCTGAATCCGATAAAAAAAAAAAAACTTTGGTACTGAATAGGTTAAGTAATTTGAATTTCAGTTTTTTGTAGCTGTTTTTTTCTTTCACCACACATGGTGAGTTGAGTATATTTTTGTATATGAAACATGTTTTGTGTGATTGTATCACTTAAATTCTTAATCATCAAATTGTGCTACATACAATGAAAAACAATACAATTTTCTTTGTGCGTCATTGGCTTATTTAAAAAAGAGATTACAATATATAATATGATCATCACATATTTATAATTATGTTTGGCTTGAATGATTCAGGTCTGGTTTAATAACTAAATTTTTGTTTTCGATGCATATTTAGGGTGATTGTGAATCAGAATTTTAATGAGATATAGTAATTAGACGCTCCTGAGTCCTAGTTTATTCGGTCCTAGGATTCGTTTCAACTCAGCCAACAAAACATGGTAACCAAAGGCGGTAATCCTTTCATGTTTTGGTCCACATTTGATGTTGTTTATTTTCGGTGATCTCATGAGAGCCACTGTCACAATGTGATTTTGAAATTGATTTTTAAAGCTAGGAAAATCATTTTCTAACTTATAAAGAATATTTTTTAGATTTGAAGTCATGCACAAAGACGTCTTTGATAATGCTTCTAAATGGGTTTTACCCTCTAATATTCTCAAAGTAATCATTTTTCATTATCAAGGTTCACGGCAGTGATAGCTCAATGGCCAAAGCGTTTGTTTTGCAAGCCAATGGTCGTGGGTTCGATCCTAGGCGGAGATTACAAAAAATAATTTTTTAATCGATTTGTGAGCTCTAAAATACCCACGGTTGGTGTGAATTTGATCCCTCACCCGTAAAATGCCGTCAAAGTCTATTAATTAAAATTGGTGGTAGACTAAAGTCATCCCGTGAAGACCACCCATTCATAGTAAATTCATGTAATAATAAAGGATGATGCGTGAATCTCGAGCTGTAGTCTATGACGTTGGCGGATCAACACTCCACATGCAGCGTTTAGCCATATACACCATGGTAAGCCTCATAGAATTCCACATAAGAGACTTCAGAATTACTATCACCATCTGTCGGTATTTTCCTGTATAAGTTTACATAAAAATAAAGGTGAATAGGCATCGATAAAATGAAATAAATCCGTGACCTCGTATATAAAGGAAATCTAATAAAAACAATGTTTTTATAGCTTACTATTGAAATTCTTATATATCAGTGAAACGGTCTTGAGTAGATTTGTATACTGTAATGAAAAATGTGGTTTTGGTTATAAAAATGGCAAATAAACAGTTATGTTTTTGATTCAATAAAGTAAAAGGAAAAAAAGTCATATTTAAAATGTTTTTAATAATACTGAAAATTATTTGTATTTAAAGTTACATCACTGTTTTGTCAAACAGTGATGTCACTTTTTACAATGACTTCTTAAGGAGATGCAATGGGCTAGTCACTTTTAATACATACAATTATTTAATAACATGAAATATCAAGTATTTTTAAATAAATATTATTTAATTAAATTATGAAAAAAAAAAAATTCTACCGTCTCAGTAAATAAGTTATCAGAATGAATACAAATAATAAATAATATAAAAAAATAATATAAAAAAATAAAAAATAATAATAATAAAATAATATTCTAATAAAAATTAAAAAATTAATTAATAATGTCTCCTTGAGACAATATCAAGAAGGTAAAAATTATCCATCAGTAACACAGGTAAATGATTGGTTATAAAGTCCGAGTCGGAACTATAAGTAGTCGTTTCACATCCATTCAGTCTATAGTTTGGTTCGAGACCCGAGTGGTACTTACTAAAATAAATAGACTGCCGGAAAGTAATAATATTAAGCTTGTGAATAAATGAATACTGATAGAATAATAATAAAAATATACATACTTTGAATATATACTATGGCGACATCTGTCGTACGATAATAACAACGATATAAATACTAGTTTCATCGCAAGTTAGTCTGGGCATAGCAATGGCGCGATTCGCCGAGCGGTATGAATACCTGGGCATAGTTGGTTTCCAAGGTCCGCGGTTCGCATCCCGCTTCTGCCGTTATTTTTGTGCTTGGATTGACGCGTTGAAAAAAGAATTTTATGTTTAGTATATGTATATTTAAGTAATAATAATATTGTAATATAGTCAATGATCTATAAAAGTAGATTAGAATATTGAAATAATAAAATAATATTCTAATAAAAATTAAAAAATTAATGAATACAAATAAAATTACGAACAGTGAAATAATGTTTACTTACGTATAAGAAAGTAAATATTATTTTATGACATGCTTATGAATCTACTAAGACAAATAAATACTTGACTTAAATTATCATCTTAGTGAAGTGGCATATATTATAAGTTACGTATTTCTAGCCTTATTTTTTTCTGTACTTGCAAAATAATGTTTGTCATTTCAATGTAGTAACTAAATGAATATTTTTAGTAAACACAAGACAATTTTTTTTTCCAACGACATATTTCAGTCACGTCAAGCCATTACCAAGTGGGTTATCAGAAATAAAATTAGGAATATCATCAAAAAGTCACATTTGAATTATAGAATTACACCAAAAAATATCGATCGTAAAAGCCGACACATAAATATGTATTATTGTTATTTTCAGGACAAGAAGAGTCTGGGGATCTTAAGAAAAAACAGCTGTAGTTCATACTCTTGCAAGATCCGGTGAACATTTTCCAGGCGGGTACACTATCGTCTCTTTACAAACTGTAGAATTGAATGCAACCTTGTCCTTACAAATTTAAACCAAAGTGCCCACAGTATTAAGATTACCACTGACACTTGTTCTGAAAAACCCTCTATATAGCTCTATGACTTACGTAAACTCCCAGAATATTTAGCCCTATAAGACTATACAAGTGCTGTAAAGGTAACTCTTTTTTTCAAGAAGTATATCCGCGAGTCCCAGATATTGAGTATTGGGTCCGAAAGAGGATTCAGCATTTCTAATGCGGGTTGAGTGAGCTGTATTTCCAGTTCTCTGCGATCTTTGGTAAGTACTCAATGTGCATCTCGGTAGGCGCCATTTCATTGCAACCGGGTTATCTTTACAACATATGATCATCAACACCTGCTGGAAAATATAAAGTACGAAAATGAATCTTTTATAAATGTCCTTGAAAAAGTTGTTAAAACAATACAAAAACAGAAAAACCCGAGAATTTTAAAGGATAGGAAGGGTAGTTAATAATGCATAGTTAGGAGAACAATATTAGCAAAAGTTTTTTTTTTCAATTTACGTAATTTATTATATTTTGCAAATTTTCACAAGGTGCAATAATTTAATACAAATTACATCCTTTAAATAATAAGTATAATAATTACGGTAGATTTATACATGTTTTTATTAAAATGTAATTAAATAAATAAAAACACCAAAGTAGACAGATAATTACAATTTTTCGTACATAATAATTATAAGGGAAGAGTCCTCTTGAGCATTAACTGACTAAGTAGGTGCGTTTTAGCTTGTCCAGTCCAAAAACTATCATCAAAATAAAAATGGTGATACACATTTTACGAATAAGTCTTTATGATTTCATTACTATATCACATAATTACGTCTTATATTACATAGTTAGTATTTTAACTTAAAAAGCAGGATTCATTCAACAGTTCTCAATAAATCTAATGATATTATTTTGTAGTTTAATTCAGCTTAATTATGAAAGTTTACACGAATTGTAGTTTCAACGGCTACTCAATACATATTTTAAATAAACATTATTTACATACAAAAGAAATAAAATTTATTTATATTTTTAGAAAATATTATTGGATTGAAAAAATATACGTAGGTATTTTTATATAATTTTTAAATTATTTAATTAATTAACACACAAATTATAGTATCACATTTAAGAAAAAAACGCAAAAATGTATTACACTTAATAAAATCGTTTCAGTGTTTAATGCTTCACTGAAAACTTATGGCACAAATCACTCAATATTGTTTCTGAAAACGGAAATTTATTGATTTCCTGGCTCGCTGCGCGTAGATGAGTGATACTCAGGTTTTGCGGTGTTGTTTGCAGGAGACTTGAGTGTAGAAAAGCTTGTCAAAACGTTTACTTTAGCTGTTGGAGATGGTCTGGTGACAGCGGGTCTGGAATAGTGATGATTGATGAGCTTCATGGGCTGCACGTGCTCGAAGTACTGCTTCTCATTACCGTCATCAGGTAAGTCCGATAGCCGACAATCCCCGTTTTCTATCAGTCCAAAAGTAGGATTTTCTTGCGTTCTTATTTCATGGTACGTGTTTGAATGATCTCTACGCTCGCTCTGAAGATCAGAGTTCTTCGCTTTATCCACGTTCTGAGACTTTATCATCTTTAAGCGGTGGCTACGCTTTATAGTACCGCAGGGAGTTTGAGGCGAAGAATAAGTTCTCTCGGACGCCGATCTTCCTGATGTCGTTTGATTGTTGGTATTTCCGTTGGGAATGATCATGTTGTGATTGAAAGTGTCGTTTCCTTGGGGACTGATGTCGAATTTGAACATGCTGGGACGGTCGTTTGAGAAATACGTATCAGAGTATACGTTTCTGTTGTAATAACCACCATTACTCGCCGGGTAGACTTCTTCGTCGGGATCTTCGTTCATTTTGTTTTTGCTGCCAGTACACATTTGAATCCATCCCTGTGTAAAAACCAAAAAAATATATATTTAAAAGGCAACAATATAAATGGTCAGATTTTGAATTTATTTTTGGTGAGAATTAAAAACAAATGCTTGTTAAGGTATATGTTTTTTTTTTAATTTAAGACAGGTTAATTAGCTATGCTCATGTTGCTAATTAAACAGAAGACTCCAACAAATTACTCTACCAAACAAATTCGTGAAGCTAATGTATGAGCTCAGCTTCCCTTGCGTGGAATATATCAACATCCAAAACAATGGGTTTGAACAGTCATGCAACAATGTTATTCTTATAACTATCGATGTTTCATATGGAGTTCTATTATTTTAGAAGAGGTCAGAATTCAATGATAACAAAGATCTCACCAAAGTTCCAGGGTTGTTTCTCGCGCTACCAGCCACAGACACCGATGCATATCCAGCCGGATCTCCTTCCAGGCTTGGCTTCCGATAGACTATCATGGAGGCGTCCACCTCTGCGTAGTCTGGCATTACCGCATGCATGTTAATCTTGTCATACTCCGGTCCTCGTAACTCTTTAGCCGACTGTCTCCAGGACCCTGGACGATTGTCCATCCACATCAGAGGATCGTTCTTCCCAATGCTGCTATGGTTGTATGAGGAAGCCAGAGCGTGCGGAATACCAGGAGTCGCCTTCATGTTGAGGTGTGTTACCAAACTGGTCGTGCCCGTCGAGCGCGAATCTGATGAAAAAATTACACCTAGTTATTAAAAATAATCATAGTAAGAGATTAAATAGAAGATAGTCTATCAATAGACGAATTTAGGTGTAACGACTGAAACGACGTTAAATCACTTGTTTCAGTAAGTACATAATGTATTTTTAGCATGACCCCACATTTAATCAAAAACTATAAGGCTGACTGACTAACCTGATAAACATTTAGCTAAACTAACGTATATACAGTAAAATTTATAGAAATTTCCAATAGTTATTACTCTCGCTAAAGTTTTTACTCGCGCCTAAGTTGTGAGTACTGTTCCTGAAGCCCGTCTATACAAAATCATTTTTATATTTAATTCACTTAAATCTTTCGCAAAATTTAATTCAGCCAAATTTCCATAAGTCTTAATTTCCGTTCTTCCAAACTTCCGTCATTCAAATGGTTTTCCGCCAAAAAATTTTGTTGTGAAATTTCAGTTACATTTTAATGTATCATTATTTTTCTACTAAATTAAAACATATTTAAAATTAAATATAAATATATAAAAGACATCCCCCGTCTTTTAAAAAAGTTTGACAAGTCGCGGGTTCGTCACGTGGCCGCGTGGAGGAAGGATGCAGGAGCAGATTAATAACACAAAGAACCTGTTTTTGAAATAAAATTCGCATTTATCGTTAATAAAGACTTGATTTCCTCGTCTGGCCGGTATAGCGTTTCGCCGGCCAGACGAGGGTTAACTGAAAGTTGCCGGAATACTGTGAGTGCCGCCAAGACAATCACGGTAAAAAAGCAAATTAAAGATCACGTTTGCACCAAGATGAAATGGAACAACTGTCATAATAAATAAAATGGCGTATGCAAACGCCGCGTAATTTAATATAATTAAAATTAACATTATTAGATTGCATGAATTCTCACTTACAACTTACCACATATTAGCTGAATTAAACTACCTACAGTGTATAAATAATATCACGAAAAATATTTGCAACAATATAAATGATAAAATGACGTCACTGCATAAGAAATTGAAATAATGAAATGTACTAAAGATGTATCATTAATTTATATATACTTTAGATTTAATTCTATATATAGTATCTTAAAATTTTAATTATATAATGTTAGTATCATATCAAAATTATGACAATGTATAAATGTGTATGTATATGTAAAATTCTGTATAAATATATAACTGTAAAATAACATAGATGAATCCCACGCCACACACAAGATCTTATCTTTAAGTGGTGTGGTAAGCGAATTTAAAAAAAAAAAGAAAAAAAAAAAAAAGATGGAATGTAAATTACTGTGTAAAAAATGTATCTTTTATATTTGATTAAATAAAAAAAAAAAAAAAAAAAATATAAGGCAAGCGAATAAAAATAAGAGATAAACTATCGATCTTCGAGGCTTTTCGGCATCAGCCGAAAAGAGCTTTATCAAGCTGATATCACAACATATATAACCGTTCAATCAATAGTTTTCTAAAAATAAATTTGTCTTACCATAGAGGTTTGGTAGAGCGCTCTTTTTGGCAAGTAGATGTCTTCTTGTTACTAAGAATGTTCCGACGAAAAACAATGTCATTACAGTCACCATTGATCCCAACAAAGCCAAAAACCAAGTTTCCGTCATCAAATCGCTGGATTCTACTTGCTGTGGATTTTGATCATTCAATTCCCTAAAAATTAAAAGGCATTTAGACATGGGCTTAATCATTTTAAGTTGTAAGGTTTCGTAATAGTACTTCGTATACATGTAGTTCCATATCAAAGAGAAATAATAATATTTAATCAAAGGAAAGAATAAGCAATTTATAATTCTTAAGCAACGAAAATATTTTCTAATAAGATGAACAGATATTAACACAAAATAAGTTAAAAAATGAACGCAAATATATGTCATGAATAAATTAAATATATATACAATGATAAGAAATTGTGTTGAGAAATATTATTATTTATATGTAACATTTTTTAATTAATAAATATAAATTATTTTGGATGTACACATTTATTGACATAATTAATTAATGGATCAATGGACGATGTATTATGGCTATCACCCATTTGTACGAGTATATGGATTAACATGGAAACATAAATCAGATATAAATAAAATAATTTTTAGAATTTATCGCACAATATATTTTTTGACGACATGTTTCAGCCAGGTCGAATGGCCATTTTCAAGTCAGTTAGTAAAGTGAGTGTTGGCTCTATATAAAGCAGAGTGAGTGAAAAGGTGGATATGAATTACTCTCATCATATCACAAAAATATATTGTGGGATAAATTCTTACAAATATTTTATTTATATCTGATATTATGGAATTCCACCAAGAAATATCGATCGAAAAAATCTAAGTAATTGAAACATAAATGTTGTTTCTTATTGATCGTACAAACACAAGTGCAAACACGAAATTACGAATAGGATAAATAAATATATATCTGTACCTGTTTCGGTGATGGTCCAGAAGTTCCTTTGAAGGATCCAGTCTCGATGGTAGTCTCAAAGCCGCAGGTGTGCTGTAAGGTCCGATTCCTCTGGAGGTTGCAGCCGCCAACTGCAGCCAGTATACTCCTCCAGCAGTTAGTCCACCAAGTCTAGCGCTATCACCCTCCACAGTTCCATTGTGGACTACTCTAGACCTGTTTCCGGCCTCCTTGATCAGTACCAGGTAATGTCGAATTTCACCGTTGTGCGTACCCAACGGCGGAGGCTTCCATTTCAAGTAAACCGACGTTGAATTTAAAAGAAAAGCTTCTAACTGCGTCGGAGCTTCAGAAGGCGCTAAAATACAACACAAATATCTATTTTGTAAATATAATTAAAAAGTAACAACGTGAAATTTTTCATTAAACTCATCATTAGCTTATAATTAATAAAAAAAAAAATTTTTTATATAAAAATACATATGTCGGAACAAGTAATATTTATAGATTTAATAATAATTATTTATAATCTACGTATCAACAATGTTTTATTTATGCTAAATTTTTCAACAATGTTTTCTTTGAATTATTTTTTTTCAGATAAGATAAAATGAAGATGTCATTGAATCGTTTTTTTTTTTAATAAATTTAGTTTCTCCAAGGATGATCAGTTGATGAACTCAAGAAACAAACCATCTGTAGTAATTACATTTCAATTAACTTAAATGTGAATAATAAAATAATTTTAATAATGTAGAATTTAAAGCGACCATGGACTTAAAAGTAAAAGGTATAAATGACTAAACAAGTCATCTACACCTTTTTTATCTCATATAATTGTATAATATGAAATCTCATCACGATTAAATAATGATACTATAAAAAAAACGCTTACATGGTTAAAGAAAAAAAAAACCGCGTGTTGAAAAAAAAAGTACATAGTAATAAAAAATCGATGATTAAATCATTTTCTCACCGTCTTCCAGAGTTCTTTCCGTGACTGAATTGGAAGGTCTTCCATCGATGTTTTTATAGAAAGGCACCAGGAAGAACTCATAAGAGGTGTATTTTCTTAACCCATTTATTGAGAATCCTGAAGCACTTCCCGAGTGAAGCACTGTTTGCATGCTGTACTCTCCTACGGTTATATTGATCCCATCTAGTGGCCGGTAGTATATACAGAAACCATCTAAATTAAACGAATCAATTGTCTGAAAAACAAACAAATATTTAGAAATTTTATTTGAAACACGAGCATTAACTAAATTGAGATATCAACGACTAATTTCAATAATTTGATTTTAAACCATATACTAAAATAAGTATTTTTCAAAACATAAAGTAATATAATACGACAAAGGCATAATAAATATGAAATATGTTAAAACGTAAGGCGAAAAATACTCGTAGTATGTCAGATTTTAAATTTTAAATGTATCACATCATTTTGCATCTATATGCAATATCAAATTATATTTTACATTATGTCAAACATATAACATACCTTCCATGCGAGTTTAACTGACGTAGATTCCGTCGGAAGCACATCCAACAGCTTGACAACCGCGTCAGTCTGTAAACTAGCGCGAGCCTCGGCTATAAGAGCAGTTCTTTCTTCTCCTCTCATCACGACCTCATTATCTCCATCAGCGAGGACTGTCTCTGAAATAACACTCGGAGGAGAAAGCCCGCGAGAGTTTTCCGCTCTCACCAGAAATACATACACACCACCAGCTGACAAGCTTTGCGTGTGACTAGTCTCTTGAATCCGTCTCGCCACGACTACCCACTTAGCCTCATACTTCCCGGATCCGGAACTGTCTCTTCCAAACATCTCCAACTGGTATCCAACTAAAGAAGACGATCCAATATTGTTCTTTGACCAAGAAATTGTTACACCACTTTCTGATTGATTTTTTATTTGTGGTCTGACCGGCGCTCCAGGCAGTTCACTCGGTTTTGGCCCTCTGAAGAAATTTATGTTAGGATTTGAAGGCGTGTCAACTTTGAGAAAACCGCTCCAAACGTATTTTCCATTTTTGCTTGATGCAACGCAAGTGTATAATCCAGAATCATCTCTTTCAAGATGCTGAATTGTAAGTGTGCCTGTATCTGATATGTTTACTTTATTGGACGGAAGTACTGGGGTGTTTTTATGATACCATGATATAACAGGATTTGGAACTCCTGTCGCTGTGCATGGAAACTCTGCTATTGAATTGTAAGGAAGTGTTTGATTCGAAGGTCCTATTATTATTATGGGAGGAGGTCTATCGTCTTCGGAAGTGACAATCAATTTCGCTCTTCCCGTTATTGCACCAGCCGCGTTGACTGCTGAACAAACAACCATGGTCCCAGAGTCATCCTTGCGGGTTTCTTCGAGGACGAAGCTAGATCTGCCGTCGATGGTAGAAGATGCTCGATATCGATTTCTATTCACTCCAGGAAATATGAGGGAGTGGTTTCCTTCCAGGGACCAGAATAGTGTTGGTTTAGGTCTGCCGTGGGCAAGGCACTCGAATGAGGCTCCGTCGCCTATTTCAACACTCTGGGTTGCCGGTCTTATTTTTAGAGTAGGAGGTGCTAAAAATAAACGGGAAAAGACGATAATTTTAATTGGTTTTGGTAATTTTAATTATATCACAATGTCTTCCCAAAAACAAATCCCCGTTAAAATATAACAACATAACATTGACACTAATTAATATATAAAAATAACAATACTATTTAAAAAAAAACATCAAATTATGTTCGCTATCGTAATGTAAGTACTTAATCTGAGATGTGCCTTTTATAAACATAGTAGGGATGGTACTCCTAACATTAAAAAAGTGAGCGTTTTTTTAATATTCTGAGCATTCATTCTTTGAGATACATTCTAAATAATAAAGATATAATTACAGTTTAGTACAATGTACCATACGTAAGTTTTTTACGTACACTATACATACAATTAGAATTCTTGTCTATAATTGTTTACGAGCGATAAATTGACATCATGTACACTTCATAAAAAACGCTATTTTTTCTGATTTAAAGTTATATATATTCATAATATATATTAAAATAAGGCAGACTAGCAGAAATAATACAATTAATAATCAAAATGGTTATTGTAACATTTGCCAAAAGAAGAAAAAAGTAAAATAGTATCACGATAAAAGTTATTTGGTAATTGGGAAATTAGGAAAAGTAGAACATATTGCAAAATGTAAGGAATGGATGTAAGAATCAGAAGGTTGTTAAGAATGATGCTTTATGAAGAAGATCATAAATAAATGTGGAAAATGAAGGATCGAAAAGAGTGACTAGTAGCCTACAATCAAAAATAAACGTAGAAAGCTGAGGATTAAAAAAATTTAAGCCTCATGCAGGAAGTAAATAATGGATGTAGAGAGCGGATAGTCAAGATAAGATGAGTTTTACATACTAGTACAATGATTTTTTTTTTTTTTTTGGGGCCTAAGGCCCCCGAGCCGGTCGCCTTGTACCTGCGCTCCTTGGGAGCACTTACCAAGGCATTGTTTTCAGAGTACTTTCTCGTTATACAAGTAATGGGCTTTGATGAGCAACACCCAAACGTGGGTGTAAAATTTAGTAGTTCAGAAGTTAAAATTTGGACTTTTTGACTTCTTCGGCGAAGGTCGCCGCGTATACAGAAAATGCATGGTAGTTGGGCTCCGTAGATATGAGGTCGATATATCCAACCGGTCTAGGCTTCTGTTGCATTACGCTAAAGAGCCTTTGCCTTCTAAAATCTAGTTCAATGATTGTTGTGAATAACGAAGGAACAAGAATGATCAGAAACTGATTCAGAAGTTACACACAAGGTATTTATCGATTACTTACAGTGCACGCGAAGAGTAAAGTTGCTGACAACTCCACCGCCCAGTTCGTTGATTCCTTGGCAGCTGTAGATGCCCTGGTCCTGGATGGTTACGTTGGGCATGTGCATGGCCATCCCGTAGAAGTGCATGCGGTCCAGTTCAAGGTCACCGTAGATGTCAACTCTTTCCCAGAGAACGTCCGGAACGGGCTTGCCTCCGACGAAGCATTCAAATATCACGTTCTCGCCCTCCAGTGCCTCCATGTCCACAGGTGGAGCGATGAAAAACGGTTTCACTGAGCAAAAAAAAAGTTTTTTAAAATTTCAAACACCTGACATTAAATATACACATACTCTACATCAAAAATTCTTTATACGCATCAGTTCGTTCAGAAAAAATTTCGGCAGAAGCAAGATGCGAAACAGCGAGCCTTGGAACCAACCATTGCTCAAGTTCATTACCCTTGACCACTCGACCATCTTCTGCCCGAACTGTTTCACCGAATAACTTGTATTTATACCATTGTTACCATCATATAACGATAATTGTCTCTATAGTTTATATTCAGAGTGTGTATATTATTATTTTTTATTATTCAATCAGTCGACATTTATTCACAAGCTTAATATTATTACTCGCTGGTTCGCATCCCGCTTCTGCCGATATTTTATCTGAACGAACTGATGCGTATAAAGAATTTTCGATGTAAAGTATGTGTTTATTTAATTATTTATAATATTGTTATATAGTCAATGATCTATAAAAGTAGATTAAAATATCGAAATAATAAAATAATATTCTAATAAATATTTAAAAATTCACCTACCATGACATTTACTTTTCAAAAATAAAATTATATAATCCATTTTACTTGTTTTCAAAGCTTGATAAAGTGAACAGTGCAAACAAAAATCACTGTCTACGTATTAAAAAAAATAAAATATTAATAATGTTTTTTTACATTTAAGTGACATATACTAAAAATAGATATGTATAAAATAGAAATGTAATTTTTAAATTTTAATCACTTACATAAGTATATATAATATGTCATGGATTTAAAATATATATATATACACACTCTGAATATATACTATAGAGACATCTATCGTTATATGATGGTAACAATGGTATAAATACAACTTATTCCGCGCATCAGTTCGGCAAGAAGATAGTCGAGTGGACTAGGTTAATGAACAAGAGCAAAGATTATATTTTTTCTGAATGGATTGATGCGTATAAAGAATTTGATGTATAGTATGTGTATATTTAATTACGAATGAATTTGTATATAAAGAATGAATAGATTGCTTCAAAGTAGTTAATCTGCTCGAGACAAAACAACCAAGACAAATAAGAAAAATCTTCAGCCAACAAGATATGTCACCTGGAATGTTCGAACATTACTGCAGAACGGCGCCCAAGACGGGAGTATTTTCAGCAAGTATTCGAGGACATGAACTGTAGCGCTTATGCTGAGCTGAAAAGGGTTGCGGAGGACCGAGAGAAATGGAGATCGAGATGCAAGATTCTGTTGCTGCAAACCAATCCACCGGATTGATACTACGAAGAAGAAGTTAATCAACTTGAGACACAGATCAAAATTTAAATCAACCTGTTATCAACGGCATAAAGATAGTTTGATTGAGCTGCCTCGTATGACTGAATTGTTTTGAGAGCATCATATTAATAATTCGATCTCTTTAAGAATGCTGATTATCAAACACTTAAACATGCCTCGAAAACTACTGAACCACACATTTTCCCAGGTAGAACACTGATTGCTTCTAGAAAAATCATGGACAATGACAGGCAAAAAATATGTGTCGGCCATTTGTGATGACCACATGATCCAAAAATAATCTTACCTCCACCGTATACATGAGCCGCCCGGGATTCCCTCAATGCTACAACGTTCTTAGCCAAGCACTCGTAGCGCCCACCGTCTGATTCTCGGAAGTCTTGTATGATCAAGTCACCGTCGTCAACAATCTTTGTCCTGAAAAAACATATTTATTAAGAACTTCCAATATTTTTTAAGGATAATTGCTTGAATAATAAAATTAAAAGACACAAATCGATGTTGAAATTTTTTGTTGATTTCTTCACTAGGCAGTTCAGTTAAGTTTAACATACGAAATTTTAGTAGCAACATTAATCTTGATGTGCCTATCTAAAATACGATAAATAAAAACCATTTGAAATAGAAAAATAAAGAAATGAAAAGAAGTAATTTTTAGGCATCAATGTTACTTAATAATGAAGCAACATATCTTTTTAAGTTGCACATATGTTATAGACAAGCCCAAGAGAATAAGAAAATTTTCCTTAGCCACATAAATATTCTCCTTCAGATACAGATATTTTGATTTATCTATATATATATATATATAAATAAAACTAATATATATATATATAAATGAATACAAAAAAGTTGGATCCAAAAATAATGAGAGTAAAGAAACCTGAAATAAAAACACCTGAAAATACTCAAACAACAGTTCATATCAGATATAAATAAAATAATTTGTAGACTTTATTCCACAATATATTTTTGATGACATGTTTCAGCCAGGTCAAATGGCCATTTTCAAGTCAGTTAGTAAAGTGAGTGTTGGCTCTATATAAAGCATAGTGAGTGAAAAGGTAGATATGAATTGCTTGATGGGTATATGTGTTTTGAAAATCATTATTAAAACACATACAGGTATACCCATCACACAATTCATGTCCACCTTTTCACTCACTCTTTGAGCCAAAACTCACTCTACTAACGGACTCGAAAATGGTCATTCGACCTGGCTGAAACATGTCGTCAAAAAATATATTGTGGAATAAATTCTAAAAATTATTTTATTTGTATCTGATATTATGGAATTCCACCAAGAAATATCGATTGAAAAAATCGAAATAAATAGTTCATATCATTCCAATAAACACGTGTATATATATATATTTTATATATATATGATTACTAATGTTGTTTGTCTTTGCTTAAGAAAATGATTTCATATTGAATTATACTTATTGTCTGACTGGATGTGGAGAGGAACAAATGTGATATATTATATGCAATATGAATCATGCTGCGATGTTCAGCTATGAGATATTGAAATAAGATGATGAAATACATTGTACTCGTGTGACTCACCTTTCGCTTGCTTGAAGATCCATAATTTGTCCATCTTTCCTCCAGGAAACCACTGGTTCAGGATATCCTTGCGGTGGAGTGCACTTGATCTGGGCGGTCTCTCCCAGATTGATGAGGGCATCCACTGGCTCTTGTCGAAACTCTTTGCGAAAAACTGTCAACAAAAAATTAAAATGTAATTTTTCTATAATTCACTCTTCTCTAAATTCTTTATTTTTAAATTCTTGCCGTTTTTTCATATTAACACTACTATTTATATAAATCATTTATTTATACCATTTATTTGTACACTGTGATAGTTTAACGAAATGAATACTTGAAGAAGATTCAAACTTAATAAAAAAAAAAATGTATACCTCAAGTAAATATTTTTCTTCACTTTAAATTGTACATATGCATATAAATTGCCGGCAGGTATAGCTCAATGGTCAAAGCGTTCGCTTTGCAAGTCAAAGGTCGTAGGTTCGATCCCCGACGGAGATTAAAAAAAAAGGATTTGTAATCGATTTCTGATCTCTAAAATATTCCGGTTGGTGTGAATTTGATCCCTGGCCCAAAAAATGACAGTCATAGCCTATTCATTAAAATTTGTGGTAGACAAAAGTCATCTCGTGAAGACCACCCATTCATAGTAAATTCCTGTAATAATTAGGATGACGCGTGAATCTCGGGCTGTAGTCTATGACATTGGCGGATCAACACTCCACATGCAGCGCTTAACCATATACAGCATGGTAAGCGTCATAGAATTCCGGAAAATTAACCTTCAGAATTACTTTAACCATCTGTTGGTTTTCTCCTGTATGTGTTTATATAAAAAATACCCTTAAATACATACTTTTTATCCAAACAAATCACAATTACTGATTGAACACTCTCAATTAATAAATAATTAATAAATCTAATATTTTATGTGTTTTAATACTACTTACATGCAGTATAAGCAATTAAATCATGAAAATATTCTTGGGACTCATTTAATATTATTAAAAAATTGAATGCACAAATCATAAGAATACTCAATGAAAAAAAGACTTTCCTTAGATTTTATTAAGTTTGTCGTTTTGAGGGTATATTTGTATACGAATCCAATATACTTATCTACTGTTAAACTTAAAAGAGGCAAATATTTTGAAATCTAAATTTATGTCATAAATTTGCGATGGCAGATTAGGCGCAGTTGCTGAAGAAGCTGAGAAAGAAGTCAGTAATTGCAGAATGTCGTTTCTAAGTTCGTAGGTTTCTTTTTCTGGTGTACATGCTGCAGGAAGAAGTTAATGACACCAGCAAATTAATAACCCGCCATACAACACTTAACAAAAGCTTGCTCGTGGGAAGAAACGCATGTGAAAGTCTTCAAGTTCTGAGGTGGGTGTAACAACCAGTGTCACGTGAACCAAATAACAATTTTCAAATATAAATAACGATGATTTCAAATGAAGAAAAAAAATGGGAATGGATTATGAAGTGAAAAGTGTGTCAAAAATGACGGAAACATTACTTAAAAAAAATCACTTTACTTCACGTCAGCTTCATAAAAGCAATAAAAAAATTAATTTTTAATTTTTATTAGAATATTATTTTATTATTTCAATATTCTAATCTACTTTTATAGATCATTGACTATATTACAATATTATTATTACTTAAATATACATATACTAAACATAAAATTCTTTTTTCAACGCGTCAATCCAAGCACAAAAATAACGGCAGAAGCGGGATGCGAACCGCGGACCTTGAAACCAACCTATGCCCAGGTATTCATACCGCTCGGCGAATCGCGCCATTGCTATGCCCAGACTGACTTGCGATGAAACTAGTATTTATATCATTGTTAACATCGTGAATAAATGAAGACTGATAGAATAATATTCAAAAATATACATACTTTGAATATATACTATGGCTTATCTGTCGTACGATGTTAACAATGATATAAATACTAGTTTCATCGCAAGTCAGTCTGGGCATAGCAATGGCGCGATTCGCCGAGCGGTATGAATACCTGGGCATAGGTTGGTTTCCAAGGTCCGCAGTTCGCATCCCGCTTCTGCCGTTATTTTTGTGCTTGGATTGACGCGTTGAAAAAAGAATTTTATGTTTAGTATATGTATATTTAAGTAACAATAAAAAAATGTTTACTGAATTTTTAGTTCTAACTGGGTAATAGATTTTCAAATACTTATAAAATCATAATTATGTTTGTATACAATGCGAGCATTACATAATTATTTAAGATTCATTAAAAATATTATAAATAAAGGGTTATACGGTTTTACTTTGACTTTAATTTTACTTGAAATAATATGAATTATTTCAAAATATATTACTTAAACGTGATTTTAACACGGTTGAGTAACTTTAAAAGAGGTTTTTTATGAACCTACAGGCCAGTACCAAAACTGGGTTGTAGTTCATAGTTATCATGTATTCTCTTTGACGTTTAAGTAGGAGAGTTGCGCATTATAAACATAAATAAATTATGCTTATTATACAAACATATATTAGTCTGTTTTTTGAAAAGATCTAAAAATTAGTTTATATAAAAATATCTGGTCTACAAATGGTGCTCAATATTGAGGGAGGACTCACGAAGAAGAAACAAAACCCTGACATAACTAAGTACCGAATATGGATTGAATAAAAATATATTAAGAGTTTAAATCGACTTCAAATGGCACGTCAACCGCTTGTCTATCGCTCCTGTACCAAGAATAACTGCAGCTTTCAGGAGAGAGAGCAAAAAGACTCCTTATACTGAGACGAGATAAATCGGCTCAATAGAGCTTCCGTTCAGCAGGTGTTATTCTTTTATGCTCTTGTAAATGTTTTCAGGTTAGAGGCAATGAAAGAAGGACTGTTATCTTTTTTTTCGGATACGGTTTATTATTCCGCTTTGATTGCCACCAGACAGGAAATTGCATCCCGGCCGAGCAGACACGAAAGAACAACACACATAATAGGTAATGTTTTTTTTTGTTATTTCTGTAATATAATAAAGCTGTTTATTGGAAAGCAACACAACAATGATCTCTGTTTATAAACAAATTTTAAATAAATGAAGATAGTGACGCTCTAAAATGCTACTTATTTTACCTGTTTAAGTTGATTGATTTTACAATGGCGCTTACCATTTTGTATTGATGCCTAAATAAAAATATCTTCCATCCACTATATATTACTGTCCACCATATAGCAAACTATGTTTTGCGGTAACTACAAATTATAAAGAGATAAACGGTAGCTGTGCTGATTAGGTAGGAATTTTATTTTATTCTTGTGGAGCTTGAGAATCAATTTTCTTAGAGGGACTTCAGACATTTATCCGTAACTCTTTATGTTTTTACTTAATTTAATAAAATTCGACCACAATTGACATAAATTATGTCATTTTAAACTCAATCAATCTTAATAATATCATGTTGAATATTAACGTTTATTAAAATAATGATTTTTTACATAAACTATGTACTATAAAATAGTGTAATAATCTATGTGAGAAATTAATAATGTAATTATATCCATAATAATTCAGGTTTCAATGTAAAATGCGTCTTAACAAATAATGTTTGCCAGCGAGTATAGCAAAGTGGTTAAAAAAATTGTTTACTAATCTAAAGGTCGTTGTTTTGATTCCCAAAGAAGATTAAAAAATGTCTATTATTCGATTTCTTAGCTTTATAAATGTCCCCGGATGTTGTGAATTAGATCATTCACCTGTAAGATTCCAGATATAGACTATCAATTAAAATTGGTGGTAAACGAAAGTCGCCCCATGAACACCAACCATTTATAGTGCATTCCCGTAATAAATGGATGATGCGTGACTATTAGGTCTATTAAGAATCTATTAGAATAATGACGGATCAACACTCCACATGCAGCACTTTGCCATATGCTACATGGTAAGCGTCAAAGAATAAATAAATGAGACTTCATCATTAATATCACCATCTATCGGTTTATTCCTGTATGTTTCAATAAAAAAAAAGTATGGTAGGGGTTACCAGTCATTTAGTCTAAAACATAACGCCTACGGACCATTATACATTTAGTTGAATAAATTTTTATGACCAATTATTAATATCATTGTATAACATTACTTTTAACAAATTAATATAAAGTGTTAAAAAATATATCAGTTATTATATATTGGCACCCACAGTGTTACCTTGCCTCTTTCCCCTTCACAGCTTTCCTTGTTCTATCCCCAAGAACTTCCCCCTAGCCCTGAGATCTCATCCCTCTTACGTCTAATGGCTGCTCCAAGAGGAACACCAGGTGTCACGTACGATAATCAGTGAAGAGTACGATACCTACATCACTACAATAGCATTATATGAGCATTTGCGATTTTCATCACAAGGGTTTGACGACATATTTGATTTTATTTTTTGTAATATCGTGTTTTCCATCACGATATGTAATATATTTTTAGCACAAATTTCAAAATATTATCTTTCTTTGAAATATCTGCATTCAATCCATTCCATGTCCCAAAACATCTCTGTACCCGAAGGTCCATCTGAAAACATATATGTCTCCTGACTGACTCTGCCTTAATAGCCAAGGGACTTGAAGATATGACAGCTGTAGTATTCGACGCATATTTAATGATTTATTCATCCAAATTCGTAAAAAAAATTGCATGAATAGTCTGATGCTCTGAGGAATGGATCATTTGATCTTAAGGGACAGATAAACCCATAAAATGACACATGATAAGCAACAGGTGGTAACTCATGTTTTTGTCTGCGTAAAATGATAATTTCAGTGATCTAAGGCAGAGCTCCGCAACCGACACACTAGTTTGTTGTGAGCCGATACAGGTGTGCCGCGGTCAAATTCGACAATAATAAATTAAATAACTTTACAATGGTCTTTATGCGCTTATCACCTTCTTATAGACTGGCAACTTCGTAGTATGCTATGTACACGACCCAAATGAAATAAAAATGTATGAAATCATATAATTTATCAAATTATTATCTATTATATTGGCTTTCAGTGTGCCGCCTTAATTTTATACAGAACTTTGGTCTGCCACGGAATTTAAGGAAGAACTTTGGTGTGCCGTAGGTGAGAAAAGGTTGCAGATCACTGATTTAAGGAGAACTACGCTTTCTATATGTAATTGTTGTTGGTCGTACGGTTAATATTATCTAAGAAAATGAGGGATTTTACTCGTATAATTGTAATATTGTTTTATAAGTTTGATCAATAAATATATAGATATAACCTTTGTTTTCCTGTAAGTCAAGGGTATTCCATAAGAATGACGCGCAAGTAAAGGGTGGAAAGTGACTACGTGCCCTCTTTTTCTTATCCTTTCTTCATTTAATGTCATTCAGCTTAAGTAACTAAGCTTTTACTAACACACCGTCTACGCAATAAAGATTATATAAGTCGTTAAATAATTATTTAAAAAAAAAAAAATGTGTTTCTTTACCAATAATAGTAACATGTTATAAACAAGGTTCTCTTATTTGTTGAATTAAGCTGTTTTTGAGAAGCAAATAGTTCAAGGCTCTAAAACGTCCACCGAATCATCAGTTTTCTTTAAAATAAGGATTAACAAATCACCTATAATATATTTTGGATAATAAAGCTGCTTTCCTTTAAAGTTCTCGGGTTCCTGCAGTAAAAAAGTAGAGAACCATATATGTTTCCACGTGGATATACTATAAGATAATAGTTAATACATTTCAAAATGCTTCGTAAGTTTAAAAAACCTTGTGAAAATTCTCAAACGAGATGAAAAAACGGTTCGAAGAAGTATACAGTTAAATTATTTTGAATATATCGCAATTATTATAGAATCTAAATTATCAGATAAAAATAAAATAATTTGTAGAATTTATTCCACAATACATTTTTTTGACGAAATGTTTCAGCCAGGTCGAATGGCCATTTTCAAGTCTTGAATGTGGAATTAATTCAATTTTTTTTTTTTATATCTGATATTTATGGAATTCCACCAAGAAATATCGATCAAAAAAATTGAAATAATATAAATTATGTTTGTGTTAAGTGACAGTTAATATATGGCAAAGTCAACCTTTTAAAAAATGAACTTCCATTAGTATTTATTTTATATAATTTGTTATGGATGAAATTATTTAATGTTTATGTTAATGTAAAATAACCTTAAAATTCACTTTTAATTATCCTAATGTGACATTCACGGTTATTAAGCTTAGTCTTTTGAATTTCCCGCCACCTGGCTCTCCGCCGGATGTGCTCCCCTCGCGACTTATAATTTTCCGCACGCCTCTCTTCTTCCGCTTTTCCTTTCCATCACCGTCATCCACCCTCCTTTATGATTGCTACCTCTTTTGTTACTCACGTACAATGAAAGCGTAAGGGGTTGAAGACTTTTTCATCTTGTCACTGTTATGATTTTGATGCGAAAGTACTTGTACTGTGCAGATTATTTTAATATCATTTTTGTTATATTTAACGACCCATTAATGCAATTTTCAACACTGACAAAGTTATTCAAAAATTAGTAAAAACAATAAATATTTTTTTTTTGGGTAAGCTTATATCAACCATTTACATCTATTTTATATCTCCTTTTGTGCATCTTTGTGCGTTTAACATACTATATGAAAAGTATATATATGACAGACCTAATAACTTGTTGATAACAGATTTAATAATGCCATAGAATCTCAGTTTCTGATTAAAGATTCCCAATTGTCCACAATATGCTTATTTCTACTACTTGCTCTTCAGTAGATATTTCTTAAGCAATTTTAGAAAATGCTCTCCCGCAAAATTGGAGGACATATCTAAGCCTAATTTACTTGCATCTATTGAATGATTTGCTGTAAGATAAGGCACAGGCCACTGGATCTACTCCCTAAAGCCGAAATTTTTCAAAAAATTAAACCAGTGAACTGAACCATATACATGTTTTATCTAATGGGTTTCCTAATTCAGATGGTAATACATTGCTTAACTATACTCTAATCAAATGACGTAATTTAAACGATTTAAACTCTAACAAAATGTATTATCAAATATGTATATTGATCGTTTTAAACAGTATTACAAATCGCATTTATATTTTCACACGTTTAATCGTTGCACAAAAAATAAACAAATTGTTAAATGCTAGTGCACCTTTTTCCATTCCAACGACATACGACATATTAAAATGGTTGTTCAATTTAAAAAAAAAACGTATAAATCAGTATCTTATTAGTTTTGGAAATACTTGTATATCACTACGACGGCAAAGGGTATTTGAAACATGCTTTAAAAGTGGGTCACACAAGACTACTTGCATTGACAAGTAGCGGCTACTTGTCAATGCATGCAGCTTTGTGAGGCTCACGCTTTAGTAACGCCATCTTTCTTCGAATCCTGGTACTTATATAACCTTAATAATTTTAATTTTATGAAACAATGTAATATTATGCTTACCAGCAACTTTAAGCGTAGCATTCCGACTGCGTACCGTTCCCACGTGGTTCGATGCCTCACACCAGTAAGTACCAGAGTCCCGATACTGGACCCTTAGGATAAGCAGTTCGCCGTTGGGAAGCTGACCGCGGGCGTCCAGGGCCAGGCCGTTCTTGAACCAGGTCATGTCAGGTTTGGGCGAACCTTCAGCCCGACATTCTAGTTTGGCTGCTTTGAACCTCGGCACCACCAGGTCTGCTGGTTCCTCGAGTATGCGAGGCGCGCGATGCTCATAGCCTGAAACAACAATGAAAAATATTTTTTAAAACGTGGATCACATATTGCTACTGATTCTATGCTGCTGCAATATAAGTACAGCAGCTACTGTTAGTAAGTTTTTTTTTGTAAGCACATACACAAAAATACCGACAGATGGTGGTAGTCATTATGAAGTTTCATCTGTGGATTCTATGATTCTTACCATTTTACATATTATTATACATATTATTATATTCATTGCATGTGAAGTGGTGATCCACCAACGTCATAGACTTCAGCCCAACATTCACACAACATCCTTTACTTTACAGTAATTTACTATGAATAGGTGGTCTTCACAAAATGACTTTCGTCTTCCACAAATTTTGATCAATAGGCTTTGACTAGCATTTTACGAGTGAGGGATGAAATTTACACCAACCAGGGGTATTTATAGAACTAAGAAATTGATTTTGTTTTAAATCTCCATAAAGGATCGATCCCACGACCTTCAGTATGGCAAGTAAACACTTTAAATCACTAAGCTATGTCCGCCGGCGTGTGCTACAATCAAGCAGCTGCAGGTAGCCTAATGAAATTCACGCTTATACCAAAAATAGCACAAGACTATCAGCAATTAAATGCTTGCGTCACTACTAACCAACAGCAATTCTGTTTTTGAATGCTATGCAGCGATTATCTTAAAGCAGTCTAGTGTAACCGATGCATAAAGCGTAAGCTACACTAAGCTGCTTGCTAGCTACTAATTAAGAACCGTCATTTATAGCTTCCAATCAGTGTTGTATGAATTCAAAGTTCAACACAATAACACTTCTCGTTGTTTGCTGGTACTATTTATAATATTTCCAGTGACTGGTTAACTTGCCGATTCGACGATTGTTCGTCCTAAGTTTCATGCGCATTTTTGATCCTCATATTTCAGCTATTATTGTATTACTAAATACGAAATGTATTCGAGCCAAAATAATAGGTGACGAATTACATATAAAGTAACTGGAAAATATGTTACCAAATAAATAAATAATCTAAATATCGATTGAAAAATCCTTCAATAATGCAAGTGTTATATTAAATAAATATTATAATTATACATACTCGTATGAAATTACAGTGTTTTCTTCTATTGGTCTTTATGACGTTAAAAATGACAAGATATGTAGCTCACAAAACAATATTTTTTTGTATGAACTGACATCCATCGTCTTTAAAAAGGCGACAAGTTGCAGGTTCATCACGTGGCCGCACGGAGGAAGGATGCAAGAGCAGATCACAAAGCAAGAACTTGTTTTTGAAGCAAAATTCGCATTTAATTTTAATAAAGACTTGATTTCCTCGACCGACCGTTACATGACGCTTCGCCGGCTGGACGAGAGTTAACTGACGACTCCGGAACACTGTGATATGTAGCGCCGCCAAGATAATCGCGGCTAAAACACTAATTAAAGATGACAGTTGAACGAACATGAAATAGAACAATTGTCATAAGAAATAAAATAGCGTATGAAAACGCCGTGTAATTTTATATAAACTTACATTATTAGATGTGCATGTCAGGCGAGCGAACAAAAATAAGAGACAAAAGATCGATTTTCGAGGCTTTTCGGCATCACCCAAAAAGAGCTATGACAAGCTGATATCAGAACTATGTTATTAACTTTTAAGTATAAATATTTATTATTTTGAGGTTGAACACGTTCATTTCATTAAATTATTTGATGGTTTTTAATATGAAAAACTCTTATTAAACGTTAAGGCATACGTTTATTAAGAATTAAGATTTGTTATGAGGTATGTTTTATTTATATGCAGAATTGCATCTCTTTAATAAAATTTAAGACTTAATAAATAATCTTGTCTCTATTTGATCTGGAGCTTAATGGGTTAGGCATGTGTGGACTGACACACATAAATTATACCCATTTATAACCCAGTAACCGCTATGTTAAAAATAACTAGAGTATTGAACCGTGTATATACGCGTATAAATACAAAACATTCACTTTTATTCTGGAAAATAACTAAAAGATTTTGTATGTTACTATAACAAACATTGTTTTTATTAAATTAAAAATATAAAACATTTGCAAATTATGTTTTGCGATGATAAGTTATCATAAATAATATTTATTTATTAAAACTTTGTTGTAAACGAATATAACATGTTTCAATTAAAACTATACTGTACTGATAAATATGGTTCCTTAATACCGTTGCTTTCTGTTATATGTACCATTAAATAAGCCGTTTCACACTTTCAAACAAATTCTAAGACTTTTTCTAACGTCTTTGGATTTTTCGTTATTAAGAATTTTTATTAAATATAAATGTACCGTAATTGTGCTAAATATCATCTAATATAATACACCACAAATAAAAAATAATAATTTTGGTATTTTAAAAACATGCGCTAATTTCTAAATAAATGAAATAACGTGTACTAAGTGTGGTTGCAAAAAATATATATAGAGGCGCCACATATATGGTATTTACAAACTACATTATAAATGTCATTTCACGAATTCACATTTAAATATATTTAATTTTTGATAGCCTGAATCACCTCGAGGTATTTTGGTAACCAGAACCGATTAACTTTTTTCAGCGATACGTTAGCAGACCAGATGCTAGTTCTGCGATAACTTTCTCGTCAGTACCACCCCTCGGGGGATCGATTACAAATTAGTTGTCTCCCTCGCTCTTCAGGTTTTGCGGCACTCGCACGCCAGACGTCTGCGGTCTGACAGCTCCGGAGCCAACTTCCAGCCTCGATTTAGTTTTATCCCTTAACGTCTGGTCCAATTGGTTTCTTCTTAGACTTATGTTACCTTGGTAGCCAACTCCCACGCGGGGCATACAAATTGAAAACGGATGACTTTAAAAAACACTTTTTGGTCAGTCGGATGATACATTTATTGCTGCATTTAAACTAAACGAATAGAGAAGTCGAATACAAATATCAATAATCATTGAGTGTATAAATTCAAGCTTTAATCTCCTCCTCCCTTTAAAAACCTATGTAATACGAAGTTTAAAATATATAAGTTTATAAGAAACAGATAAATATACACTTCGATCTCCCCAACCCACACACCATTTCCCGCTTGCAGCGTCCAGCCTCCCTGGCTGAGTGTCATAGAGTGCACCGGTCTTGACCAGGTGTACTCTCCTGCATGATTTTAAAATATTTGTTGAGGAATAAAAAAAACATTTGATATTCATATATACAAGAAAAATTAACAAAATATATTCAATTAACTGAAAGTTCACATGCCTACGAAAAGTACGACTATTTAATTATTTTAAATTATTTCTAGAGCTTATGCAAGAATATTACATACATTGAACATGACATATAATAAAATAAGACTTGAATTAAAAAAGACTATCAAAAAATTAAAACGTCACAATTTGTTAAACTACACGAACCTAATAACTGTTTTTTTTCAGTAAAATTGCAGTTTTCAGATTTCGTTAAATGCGTTACACTATATAGTTTGGAGTGAGGCTTGAGTGTTGAGTGAATAGGCGATTACATCTCCAAATAAGTACTCGATAATGTAACAGAGGAGATTAGACACGGAAAATGTTTATCACTTGACATGTCGCGAGCGACGTCGCCTGCTCCTCTACGCCGCTACGAGCGATGTAACACAACACGGGTCTACTCCGCCTCTACAGCAAGTAGCAAGGCGTGTAATGCACTTAATGTGTCGGTGCGAAACTCGGCTCTCCCGCTCTCAAAACACTTTTATGCGGAATAAATGTACCGTAGACCCTCTACGACAGCGTAGACGTTGCGCAGATCCTGTGTGTTGATTCTTTTTCTAGATGTTGAGTTTCTTCAATGGGAAAAAACATATTTTCATTCCTTTTTAGCACAAGTGTTAAGTATCATCTAATAGACGCTTCAAATTATCGCGGTATTTTATTTATAAACTCATTGTTATTTGTATTTTATCCATATTTTGTTTTATTTTAATATCCGTCCTTCTGGCTAGAACATATACTTGTAAATGCCATACAATGTAACATTCAATTAATAATATGAATATTATGTTTTTGTTTTGAAAAGTCTTCTAAGCACCTGAATTTTTTTCGAATACTCATTCGTTTGATTCACGGGTTCTATCAATATAGATTAAAAAAAAAATACTTCTGTAATATTTGAAGTGAAGTAATGATCGTCATGTTTTTTAGAATCAGATTATCCCGAGATCTAGACAATTTTATTTCAAAAGGACGGCTCAAATCGATGTTTTAACAACAATATAACTATAAATTTAGGTATTTTATATTTTAGCTCGATATACGTTATTTTAAGCAGTAAATATGTGCCAAGAATTAATTATTTTATAATGACGAACGTTACTAAAAAACCTTTCATTTAAGACACAGAGTCTTTTGATTTTATAAATCCTATTACACTAAAAAGAAGGATTCCTTTTCATCATTTTATTAATTCAAAATTCGTTGACGGAAGCAACTTACACTCTTACTTACAATATATATGATTTTCCGTAAAAATATACTCGAATAAATTGTGAATAATACAAGTATAACCTAACAGTGAGTTATACTTTATGTTTAATGAAATTTATGTTTTAATATTTGATTTTAAGTTTTTTCCTTACTTTATAATACTTATATAATAACTTTTTTACAATAAGCAGTTGAGAACTAGCAGAAAATAATGTCAAATGATCTTTCATAATATAACATTTTTCAACTTCTAATTCAGTGTTAGTAGCAGATGCTCAGTGTTTCATACTTGTTAGTTCTTAAATAATAATACAAATAGATAATGTTATTATATTTGTGTTTAAATCTTATATACCTGTGATAAACATGGTTTTTTTAATGACAACTTCACGTCTCCTACTTCAATTATTGTGTTGATACTTATGCTAGACATAGAGTTAATTTCCAATCTTATATGTCAATACATTTTTAAATAATTAATATTCGAATATGTTTTTTATTTGTAAATCTTTCAGTAATGTATGAATTCATTTTTGTATTCGTAAGTCGTTAAAAAATCATTTTTATACGAGGTAAAAATATCTTTGTATACTGAAACGAATATTCAAAACGTTCAACGTTAAAAGTTCAGCGTCTCGTTTCATTGCGTACTAAACGTTGACGCACAATGCAATAACAATTTTTAAGGCATTTATAAAATTTCTTTCTTGGGCGGGCTTGATTTATTAACTAACGAAAGTATATTTAAATGTGCCCTGAAAGAAAAACTTTTGAAAGTTATGCCGCGTAACTAATGACGGCCAGGAACAATTTACGACGTCATATTTCCGATGCTGTGAAAAATTGTGAAGTTAATATTCCTGCGGCCATTCCTCGAGGGACAAACTAAAGGACATTGTATTTTGTTTTATGAATTGGTCTCTCGTAATTTCTCTTTGTTGTCGAGAATCTAATATTTTTTCCTGTTTTATTTTGTGTTAATAATAGCTTGATACGTCATCATCGTCATCATCAGCCTGTGTCCGTCCACTGTTGAACGTAGGCCTCCCGCATGAGTCTCCATCCTCTTCGATCCTCCGCCTTCCGCATCCAGGTCACTCCCGCTATTCTTCTTATATCGTCAGTCCATCTTGTAGGGGGTCGGCCAATGCTTCGTTTGCCAGTTCTTGGGCGCCATTCCAATACTTTTCTTCCCCATCGACCGTCGTCTCTTCGACAGATATGACCTGCCCATTGCCACTTGAGTGTGCCTATTCGTTGGGTAGCATCCACTACTTGAGTTCTTCTGCGTATTTCCTCGTTTCGGATTCTATCTTTTAGCGACACTCCGAGCATGGATCTCTCCATAGCACGCTGGGTGACTTTTATTTTATGGGTAAGACTTGCTGTCAGATTCCACGTCTCTGCGCCATAAGTTAATACAGGGAGGACGCATTGGTTAAACGCCTTAGTTTTAAGGCATTGCGGAATTTTCGCTTTAAAAATGTACTTTAGTTTTCCAAATGCTGCCCATCCCAGTTGTATGCGCCTGTCGATTTCTTTTGAGAAGTTATTTCGCCCTAGTTGTATTACTTGTCCCAGATAGGTATAGTCGTTTACAACCTCTATTTCTGTTCCTCCAATGGAAATAGGATCAAAGGTCTGTGAAATATGACTATTAATCATGGCTTTGTTTTATCCATGTTCATTTTCAGACCAATTTTGTTCGACGCTTCATTGAGGTCGTAGAGCATGTCTTGAAGCTTGTTAGGTGATTCGGCTATTAGCACTATGTCATCTGCAAATCGGAGGTGAGAAATGTACTCTCCGTTAATATTTATTCCACATTTTGTCCAGGATAGCAGTTTAAAAATATCTTCTAGGGCGTTTGTGAAGAGTTTTGGAGATATAACATCTCCTTGTCTAACACCTTTGTTTATAGAAATATTGTTAGTGCTATCATGGAGCTGGACCATCATTGTTGCAGATTTGTAAAGAGATTTTATTATCTCTATATACCGATAGTCTATTTTGCAGCGTTGTAGTGAATCTAGCACTGCCCAAGTCTCGATTGAGTCAAATGCCTTTTCATAGTCTACAAAGGCGAGGCAGAGTGGCTGATTATATTCTTCGGTTTTCTGAATGATTTGTCTTAGCGTGTGGATATGATCAATTGTACTAAAGCCTTTCCTAAACCCAGCTTGCTCTCGAGGTTGAAATTCATCAAATCGACCCGTCAGCCTGTTTGTTAAAATTCTGGAGAATACTTTATACACATGGGAAAGAAGGGAAATGGGTCGGTAGTTTTTGAGCAGTGATTTATCCCCTTTTTTGTGGAACAATATCACAATACTCGTACTCCATGTCGCCGGGGTTTCTCCATGTTCTATTACCTTGTTGAATAGTTTTTAAGCTCTTTCAACAGAGGGGTTCCTCCTACTTTCAGAAGCTCAGATGTAATTCCGTCTTCTCCAGGGGCTTTGTTGTTCTTAAGTTGTTTTAGTGCCGATTTAATTTCGAATATACTTATATCTGGGATGTCTTCAGACCAGTGCTTTGTGAGAGTAGCCCTCTTGTCGTCCGCAGATCTGTCATTAGGACCTGGCATCGTAGATGAATACAATAACCCGTAGAAATGTTCTATTTCCTTCAGTATATCATTAAGATTTGTTGTTATCTTCCCATCGTGTGTCTTTAATTTGGAAAGTTGGGCCTGTCCTATAGAGGTGTGTCTGCTAAATGCATTTGACCCTCGGCCTTGTGCAACAATCTCCATGATATACTCGGTGTTTGAACGACGAATGTCAAATCTCATGGATTTTTCACTTTTTTGTTCAGGGTATTGTAATCTTGGATGCTTCTGCTTTTACGACGTTCGTCCATAAGAGCTATCGTTTTGTCTGAGAATTTTGACCCTTTTTTCTTTTGCACTGCTTTATGACTTTTTTGGCAGTTTCTTTAATGCTATTAATGATTCTTTCGTTAAGTTTGTTGACGTTGTCGGTGTCATCACTATCTTCCAGTGCTGCGAATCGATTTTGTAGTTCAAGCTGAAAAGTTTCCTCAAGCTTGCTCTGAACATTTAACGGACGTATAACTCTTTGTTTTATTAGCTTTTTCCTTTCCAGTTTGATGTCTAGGTGCACAGTACTTCGAACGAGACGGTGGTCACTTCCGGTACTAAAGCATTGCATCGCTGAGACATCAGTGACTATATTCTTCTTATTAGCCATAATAAAATCAATTTCGTTCTTTATGTTACCATCCGGGCTTCTCCAGGTCCATTTGCGTTTTGGTTTTTCTTGAAAAATGTGTTCATGCAAAACATTTTGTTAGCATGTAGAAAGTTTACCATCATCTGTCCTCTGTTATTTCGGAGTCCGGTTCCATATTGTCCTATAAATTTCTCGTTTCCACAGCACTTTCCAATCTTAGCATTAAAGTCTCCCATAACTATGCAGTAATGTGTCTTATTGTATTGTAGGGCTTTTCGATGTCTTCATATAGAGCTTCTACTTCTTCATCGGTATGGCTAGACGTTGGGGCATATACTTGCACCACTCGTAAGGAGTATCGGTTCGATAACTTAAGCGTCAGGTATGATACTCGGGGGATATACTATTAACTTCGGTGACGTTGTTGGCAATTTCCTTGTTGATAAGGAAGCCAACTCCACCTTGAGAGGTTTGATCCCCTTCTCTATAGTATAAGAGATGTCCTGAGTTGAGTTTAATCAGACCTTCTCCTTCTCGTCTAACTTCGGCCAGCCCAACGATGCTCCATTTGATTCTATCTAGTTCCTCTTCCAGTTCTACGATTTTCTCATCTAGTCTCAATGTTCTCGTGTTGTAGGTAGCAATAAATAGTCGTCTGTGGCAGCCTGCAGTAACCCAGTGATTCTTAGCACCCCCGCCCCGCCGTTACCATGGCCGCTGCCGTGGCCAGGAATAGCGAAGCTGCTGGGAACTAGGGGCCGGATCTTTTGTTGTGTTTTCATTCGGGGTTGTTGGCTTAAAACGCCACGCTTGCCAGGCGGCTTGGCGAGTTTATGGCCGGTTTACACCGTGCCTAGTTGAAGCTGGGAGAGTTTTTTGATAACTCTCTCAGCCCTCCTTTCTCCCGTCAGTTCATCACGTCATATCGCCAAAGGGATTGGTTACCGCAATCTTGATGTGACATGACTATGTAGGGCTCACCACGTACAGGTGGGAGTGGAGTTGGTTGTGAGAGGCTATAAACTGCTCTTTTAATAGCAGTCGGTAGGTGCGCATCACCACCCAAGAGCCCCAGCTTGATACAACTGTTATTAAATATACAAAATACAACGTGAAATGAAATATTATATCCAGGAAATAATTAAAATTGTCAAGTATTCAGAGCGAAGAGATAGATTGTTTCGTCTAAATAATACACTTTCAAAGTGCTTCTATATATATGCATGGTTAAATACTGAATTGTATTGACTTATATTTGTTTTATTATCTACGATAAAAAAAAAATTTTTTTTTTTTTTTTAATCAAATATAATAGGATACATTTAAGATTTAATTGACAGTATTACATTCATTTTTTTTTTATTGTTGTTTTTTTTTTTTTGGAATTCGCTTTCCACGCCACTTAAAGGTAGATCTTGTGTGTGACGTGGGATTCATCCTTGATTCAAGTGTTGCATATATACATTTTTTAGAATATAAAATAATATCATTAAAATCTATTCATATGGTAAGTTGTAATTGTGTTTTCAAAATTTTGTACTAATTGGTTGAGATCTTTGATCGAGTCATGTATGAGTTCTTTTATTTGAATTTTATTGTTAATATTGTTGCATGTAAAGTCATTCGTTGGTAAGCATTAATTTTGAAATTGTAAATGATGTAGGTATACTTTATATTATTAACCTCGATAGTAAATACATTACATAAATTGTAGATGATGTAGGTATGCTTTAAATTATTAACCTCGATAGTAAATACAGTACAGGAATTGTAAATGATGTAGGTATACTTTGAATAATTAACCTCGATAATAAATACAGAATTCAACCGAAATCAAACCGGCTGTTTGCGATTTTAAGCATTTTCTCTCTGATCATGCACTGGTGGCTTGGCGTTGTGGTTAGTGGGTAAATTTGTTTTGTGAAATTTGTTTGAATTGGTACAATTGATGCAAATTGGTGTCTCTTTAATTTTACAGTTTATGTGGTTGTGATTTTGTGAACAGTGCAAGCAGGTTGGTGGTTGATCCTTGGCCAGACATCGTAGTGCTGTGTGTCCAAATTTTGACAATGGTAACATTGCATTAGTGGGTTGCAGTCCTCAATGTTGACTCTGTTGTATCCTATGTTAATTTTTTTTTTCTTTCTATCAGATGTCTTCTAATCGAAGGAGTTGTCTGTATGATATAGTTTGTGGTATCCCACTCTTTTCCATCGTTGCTTTTCTTGATTTTAATTTCTTTGATTAATTTAATTTTAGTCTCGTCCTCTTCATTTAGTCCGTTTTGGTTGACTATGTTACTGATTAATTCTTCTTCAGTAATGCCTTTTGTAGTCTCTTAATAATTAAGTTTGGTTGTTTCTTTTTAATTTCTTCAGCGGTAACCTCGTCTCCGATTCTCTTATTTATTTCATTGCACAGTAAATTAGCTTCCTCTTTTGTTGCGCAGATTATTAGTCTCTTTTTTTCTCCGATTTTTTTGAAACTTATTATTCCCATTTTCATTTTGTTTCGGTTCACATTTTTTGCTATTTTAGTTTTAACTATTTCAGCACTAGCATTCTTTTTTGACTCTATTATGATTGCGTGTTTTGAGTCTTGTTTCGTTGTAAATTTAGTTGGTTCTTTTGGTGAACTCTTTGTGATTGTTGCATAAGATATGTTCGATTTAGAGATAATTTCTTCAATCTTTTTCATTGTTATATATATTTACATAAGTTTATTTTAAGAAGTATCTAATCAAATTAATGACCAGTAATTATTAAGCAAACGGTAAATAATAAATACCTAAAAGGTAAGCAAAATATAATAATTTTGCAGTAGAAAAATAATGAATTGGCTGAATATAATTGATGTATGGTTATTAATAATAGGTGAGGTTAGGTTAGGTTTCTATTTTATGGATAAATTATTAATTGATTAAATTAATTTTCTACCAACATTGAATATATAACTGCCATTTTAATTTTATAACTAACTACATTCATACTGAAACTGTGGATACTGCTAATTTGCTTAGTATACTCTTGATTAATTTTATTTACTGCCAATTTATTAAGCTTGCTGTCAAAACCATGAATTAGTTACCGAACAAAAAAAAATACAGGAACTTTATTTTCTAAATTAATAAACAAATATAACTTAAATTAAACAATTCTACAAATGCGAATCAAAACGCATATTTGAAATAGTAATATTGAGTTTTGTACGTTACTCAACAACAAAACTTCCACATTGATAGGCTTTGTTTTGTATTATTAGTTATAAAAAGTAACAACTGCTAGAATTTTCAATTAATAATATACCCTCAATTAAATCAACACAAAACATAAACATTGAAAATAATACGTGATTATACATTCTTTATTTATTTAACTGTCAATAATGTATGTTTAACATGTGAAGTTATATACACAAATCTTTATCGATAAAATTGTAAGAAAAAAAATGCAATATTTTTTATTTTTTTACGAACATGTTTTTGTTTTCATTCCAAATGCTCTCATTTAAAAACTAATACACAGTTCAGTTATTCACTTTTATATGTGTTTGCAATGTTAATTGAACTGTATTCTCGATTTGCATTGCTGTTTATTATTATTAATTATTTCATACACTGATTATTTGTATAATGTTTTATTGTTTATGAAATGAATACGACTCTCGAATAACAATAACTTTATATACGAGTAGTTCAATGAATTGTAAACGACTATACCTATCTGGGACAAGTAATACAACTAGGGCGAAATAACTTTTCAAAAGAAATCGACAGGCGCATACAACTGGGATGGGCAGCATTTGGAAAACTAAAGTACATTTTTAAAGCGAAAATTCCGCAATGCCTTAAAACTAAGGCGTTTAACCAATGCGTCCTCCCTGTATTAACTTATGGCGCAGAGACGTGGAATCTGACAGCAAGTCTTACCCATAAAATAAAAGTCACCCAGCGTGCTATGGAGAGATCCATGCTCGGAGTGTCGCTAAAAGATAGAATCCGAAACGAGGAAATACGCAGAAGAACTCAAGTAGTGGATGCTACCCAACGAATAGGCACACTCAAGTGGCAATGGGCAGGTCATATCTGTCGAAGAGACGACGGTCGATGGGGAAGAAAAGTATTGGAATGGCGCCCAAGAACTGGCAAACGAAGCATTGGCCGACCCCCTACAAGATGGACTGACGATATAAGAAGAATAGCGGGAGTGACCTGGATGCGGAAGGCGGAGGATCGAAGAGGATGGAGACTCATGCGGGAGGCCTACGTTCAACAGTGGACGGACACAGGCTGATGATGATGATGATGATTATAAAATAACACAAATACCTGCATATAAAAATACAACAAACATATATTTCCTTATTTTTCATCTGAATAAATATATAACAACAGTTAAGCAACTTACATCCCATGCGCTTTAATATTTTTTTTATCAATTTACATTGTTATTGTTGAGCTCCACTTCAAATATTGAATAGATAATTTTTTAAATAGAAACCTTGTTTAAACATAGATTACACGTACTGTTGCTGAGTATTGCTGCTGAATACCGTTGTTTCACTATCAATGAGAGCTGTTTCATTTATCGACGCGTATAAGCACACTGATGGACGAAATTAAGTAACAAAATCTGCAAAATATAACGACAGTATTGGCATTAGCATGATGTAGCCCTTGCTGACTGGTACCGAAAACCTCGATAAACAACCTTTCCTCTCTTATTTTCGTTCACTCATTGAATACGCATGTATTGTCATTTTATAATACCGTTAGGAGGACTGGGTGTCACCGACCACGGCGCCCGGTGCGCAGTCAGTTGTGTTCTGTCGGTGGCGAGGTCGTATTGTGGTTGGCCCGGCCTTAATTCTGTGACTAGGTCCGGGCCAGATGCTTGTAAAGTTATCGAAATATATATGTCAATGTGCTTCAGAAAAGTTTTTGTGTTGTTAATCTGCTCCTCATCCTGCCACCACGCAATTCAATAACTAACTTAGAAAGAAGGATGTCATTATGTAGGGAAGTAAGGAAGAGGGAATATGTGGACCTGATGTGTGGACCGAAGGAAACTGACGGTATTCCAGCAAATGAATAAACAGTGCTCAGAATTATTAATTTAAAACAACTAAGGAAGTATTTAATATATATTTTTGATACAACTATTAATTTCTTGTTATTTTTTTATCATGAAAAATGGCGTGTTCATTAAAACAATCGATAGAGGTACATTTAGACTCTGCAATTTACTTGTCATCGGGGCTCATTGAAGTTTTGAAAGACAACATCAAAGGGAAAAACGTGTGATTTAGAGCTTTCCAACATTTTAACATGCACCGATGCGGTGCTATGGACTGTGGGAATAGTAAATCAACGTCCGATGGTCTGGTGAGCCGGTACCCAGTCCATGCACGCGAGCTTTCCCAACTAAAAGCTCTAACCGTTCCGGGACTTGTGTCGATTTTAATTAAGCTAAAGCACACGCCCACGCTGGGATGAAGTTTGATTTCGCAGCTAATTAATGTAAAAGCCACGCTTTCACAAATGAAACAAAAAATAACGCATTCAATAAAAATGCATTACATTAACACATCGTTGGATAAATAAATGCAATCAAAAGATATTATTCAAAAATTTAGAATAAAATGGGTAATCCATGTAAATATCTATAAAAATTCATACAAATGAGAGAATATTTTAAAAATACCATTTTGTTATAAATATTTTTTTATTTATTTACCTTGTTTTCACATGGATCACGTAACAAAAGTTCTCTATTAGGAGACTGTAGTTTCGACTAACTCGTAGCCTTTCTCAATCCTTCTCTAGTTAAGAGATAACTGAGCTGCGTTGTACTTATAAGTGGTGTAACCCATTTTTGTAGGAGAGGGGGTAGGGGTGTGTCTATAAGGAAAGGAGAGGGAGATAGGTAGTGTTGCAAGGATGAAGGAAGAGATAAATACATAAAAGTGGTGTAGGTATAAATTTATTTTTATTTATTTTTATTAATTTTTTTATTTTTTATTAATATTAATATTATTATTATGTTATAAGTAATAATATTAAGCTTGTGAATAAATGAATACTGATAGAATAATAATAAAAATATACATACTTTGAATATATACTATGGCGACATCTGTCGTACGATAATAACAATGATATAAATACTAGTTTCATCGCAGGTCGGTCTGGGCATAGCAATGGCGCGATTCGCCGAGCGGTATGAATACCTGGGCATAGTTGGTTTCCAAGGTCCGCGGTTCGCATCCCGCTTCTGCCGTTATTTTTGTGCTTGGATTGACGCGTTGAAAAAAGAATTTTATGTTTAGTATATGTATATTTAAGTAATAATAATATTGTAATATAGTCAATGATCTATAAAAGTAGATTAGAATATTGAAATAATAAAATAATATTCTAATAAAAAATTAAAAAATTAATTAATAATGTCTCCTTGAGACAATATCAAGAAGGTAAAAATTATCCATCAGTAACACAGGTAAATGATTGGTTATAAAGTCCGAGTCGGAACTATAAGTAGTCGTTTCACATCCATTCAGTCTATAGTTTGGTTCGAGACCCGAGTGGTACTTACTAAAATAAATAGACTGCCGGAAAGTAATAATATTAAGCTTGTGAATAAATGAATACTGATAGAATAATAATAAAAATATACATACTTTGAATATATACTATGGTGACATATGTCGTACGATAATAACAATGATATAAATACTAGTTTCATCGCAGGTCGGTCTGGCCATAGCAATGGCGCGATTCGCCGAGCGGTATGAATACCTGGGCATAGTTGGTTTCCAAAGTCCGCGGTTCGCATCCCGCTTCTGCCGTTATTTTTGTGCTTGGATTGACGCGTTGAAAAAAGAATTTTATGTTTAGTATATGTATATTTAAGTAATAATAATATTGTAATATAGTCAATGATCTATAAAAGTAGATTAGAATATTGAAATAATAAAATAATATTCTAATAAAAATTAAAAATTAATTAATAATGTCTCCTTGAGACAATATCAAGAAGGTAAAAATTATCCATCAGTAACACAGGTAAATGATTGGTTATAAAGTCCGAGTCGGAACTATAAGTAGTCGTTTCACATCCATTCAGTCTATAGTTTGGTTCGAGACCCGAGTGGTACTTACTAAAATAAATAGACTGCCGGAAAGTAATAATATTAAGCTTGTGAATAAATGAATACTGATAGAATAATAATAAAAATATACATACTTTGAATATATACTATGGTGACATATGTCGTACGATAATAACAATGATATAAATACTAGTTTCATCGCAGGTCGGTCTGGGCATAGCAATGGCGCGATTCGCCGAGCGGTATGAATACCTGGGCATAGTTGGTTTCCAAAGTCCGCGGTTCGCATCCCGCTTCTGCCGTTATTTTTGTGCTTGGATTGACGCGTTGAAAAAAGAATTTTATGTTTAGTATATGTATATTTAAGTAATAATAATATTGTAATATAGTCAATGATCTATAAAAGTAGATTAGAATATTGAAATAATAAAATAATATTCTAATAAAAAAAAAAAAAAAAAAATAATAAATAAATATCCTTTGAATTATATGTGAATTATATATTTACCCATTTTTGTATCTTAAGAGAAAACAATGATTACTGTCATATATTTTTTTAAGTACCAGAATCTCCGATATCGTGTATCATAATCTATATTTTTGTATTAAATCAGGTTCAATATTTTTTTTAATGACCCAAAATCAAATAAATTTTAAAGTTACTATCTTGGTGGTTTGTCAAATATTTACAGGGTTATGAGTGTCAAAACTTTAACTTAGACTTCCCCCTCTATTTTTAAATTGTATGAAGATGCATGTGTACAAAATTAGGGATGCGATTGTTGAATTTTTGAGCAACTGGTTAAAATTGACACGTTAACGCATTGGATACTGTAGTCCTCCTCCCTACATGCGGTCACACATTCTCCGGATACTGTAAAAATACACAACCCACTTATATTTTTCTCTTCCAGCCTATAGGCTTTCACTGATTGGAAAAGTTATAAGAAAATATACAAAAAGGAAACTGGGTGAAGCTCCGGGAAGCAGTTTTGACATCGGACAAAGCGTGAACCGGAGGGGCTGACAGGGATTTTTATGACAACAATTTATGACAATAATACGCTGCAGGTAAGGAGCATATATGAAACGATGTAGAATTCTCGTATGTAGATGTATATATCCATGTAACATTAATTTCTCCTTTAACCTGTTTAACTTTAATGAAGGTCCTAATAAATTTCCAGGCTGCGTTTCATTGCAAGGTCCCTCGCTAAGTCTGCCCATTATTTTTTGAGTCCCCGCACAGAGCTTCGCGCGCAAGTTTTCAAGTCCACGGACTAAGCTGGTACTAATTTAGTGGACCTCTACGTGCAGGGAATGGCGGAACAGCCTTCAGGAAACACCGTGAAACACCCGCTTGCCCCAAGGATTAGGGCTCTCTAAGCATAATAGGGATGCCCCATGACCAGCATTATTTGCAAAATTCTTTAGTCTAACGCCCTACTAAATTGCACCGTATTTTTAAATTTAATATTCTTTAAAAAAAATATTCACCATCCATATGTGGTTATTTAATTAACAACATATGATCGTCGCAAACTGTACCCACAAAAATATGTTACCCACCATTTTGCCTCATCTTACGTCAGCTATTTTTCTCGAACTCCATCGAGTATATTCATATAAAATTTTCAACAGGTTTAAGAAACAGCGAGAGGCCGGGAGCCTGAAAAAAAGCCTTGTCCTACTCCTTAAAGTTGTAATTTTCTACAAAGTCAAACCAATGTAACACCAGTATTCTTCGCAAGCATTTTTTTAATAACTCATTATACCACTGCATTGGTTTTTAGTCTGGTGTTTTGCAGCCGTAAAGAAAAATGGGGACAATAAACGCAATGTATATTAGGCACTTTGTTTTGATTGAGTATGGTTACAAAGAACAGATATTCCGCATGAAATTAAGTTGTTGAATGTTCTAGCATTTCATAGCATTAGAAATGAAAAACCAAAACTCCAAAATAGTCTTTAAAAAGTAAAATGTAATGTAAGTATTTTTTTTATCAAGAATTCGTTAACAACATTTAATAAAAAATACATTAGGTTATTAATGGATATATTGTATGACATAACTGTAACATTTGATACCGTAATCTATATTCATCTTAATATTTGTATAGCTTTTTTAGAGGGTCACCAAGTGCTTATGACGGTGACCTTTCTCAAGAATGTAAATGTTAACCTGTGACAGGTCTTTAGTTAAATCTGACAGGTTGTATTCCAGGTATATTTTTCATGTTTGTATTTTATTGTACTTTTTTGAAAAATATAATTGCGTTATAATGTTAAATGTTACAAACATGTTATAATGTTAAAAAGTATCTCAAAGTATTCATTGATATATATATTGGTTTGCTTAAACCTTATTCTATTATTAATTTATTAGGATCTCATAAGTATAGGATTTTTTTTTGAAATATTTGTATTTCAAGATTTTCAACACGTAGACACTATAAAAGAGACTATAAATAGACTTTACACTAGATTTACATATGAGAGTCATTGTTTAAAAAATAAAAAATGCAATTAACCCTTTCGCATCGTTGTCGGCATATGCTGTCATAAGAATCCCCGACCGTTGACGTGATATATCGTTTTGCTACATTCTTAGAATATTTTTTTATGTATCTTCTTATAGCTAAAAGATCAATGTGATATATTACAATAGACCAAATAAGTACATCTATGCTTCAAATACTAGTTTTATAATTGACAGTATAATTTGTATTCAAACCGCGCCTTAGTGAAAGGGTTAAACACAAATATTACATTCTTTGATTTCTTTAAAGCTAAATGTATTTTCTTTTAAATTGAAATATAAATCAATGACATTAGTATTTTACCTTCGTGTATATTTTTATAATTTATAAATATCTAAGTGAGTTAATACATAAAAATAAACTTATAATTCACCTGTATTGTACTCGGTAAATATTAAACGAAGGCCATCAAATTTCTTATGCATAAACATGAAATTTGAAAAAGCTTACAAATCGATGACCGCACCCCGTTGTCTTTAAAGATACCATCGATGGGGTAAACCACACCCAAGCAGCTGTGCTCCTACTCAGCTTTGGCATATCATGGAAAGTTTGTGGGGTGCCAGGAAAGCTTGCTAGGAAAAAGAAACAGGGATATTGTGGATATTTTGACACTCAGGGACGAAATCACGGCGTATAATATCATCGCAAATTCATTGTAACACAAAACTTGCTACTTTCAGAGTCGGAACAACTAGACGCTGCATTCAGGAAACACGTGTGTTTGTATGTGGATTGGTGAGATTTCAATTGTACATTACTTTGTTTTTTGAAGATATAGACTGCTTAAACGATGAATTATTTAGCAGTGAGACTCATAAAAAAGTATTAAGTAAATATCTATTAATCTTAGTGTTTTTTTTTAGAGAAGAGTAAATTGTATTTTTTCACAGCCAACTTCATAATAAAGTCGCATAATTATTAGATATTTGATCAGATATGTATTTCTTAAGAATAATTTCGATTAATTTAACGTTTCTTTCGAAAAAAAAAAACAGGTGAAACTAGTTTCAAACAAAAGAAAAAGAAAATAATGGATGTTTATGGAGAAGATATATTTATAGAACGTCGAGTAGCAAAATGGCTAACATTTTGATGCGACATATTTTATGGTAACGATGCAACACTTTTGGAATGCCAGTTGAAGCTGATGAAGACACATTAGAAATATTGATTGACATTTAAAATACGTATATTGAAAAAAAGTTTTTATCCTGTTAGAATACACTGAAAAATAATGTCTTGTATTCTTCAGCTGTTTTTGTTAAAGTGTTAAAATAGTAAATTTTAATCTATTTTAGTATTTTTATTTTTAATGACATAACAATATACGTTTTAAAATTTAATTGTGATAACATACGTTATCTAAATAAAGTATAAACAAATAAATATAAAAATAAGCTAATCTTGTATATAATACGATCGCTAAATTAAACAAGTTTTAAAAACAAAGGGCTCGGGCGCATCCATAAAATCTGTTGTATATTTTTACGGTCATGTTTTATGGTTCTTTCAGTCCATCGTAACGCATTCTCTGATTTGTAGAAGTCAAAATCAAAGTTAATAAAATGAGTCGATCTGCATAAACAAAGCGTATTGAGAACTCTTCCGGAACTGTGCGGCTTTCGAAACAAATGGTTCGGTCATAAAAAAATGTTCGTCATAAAACTGATCCGTTTAAAAGTAGATGGGGAGTGGTTTGCCGATACAGAGGAAGTATCAATCTCAATAAAGGTCTGCCTTCGTGAGCTTTCGGTTGCCTGACTCGGCCCTATCATTCTACCTCCTCCAGTGTCCAATAAACATGAAATCAAAAAATGATCCTCGGCAATATCATTAATGTGCATCGATATGCATTAAGTTTTAAGTGTAGTCGTTAAGTCATACAAAAATCAATACAAAACATAACTATCAATTTAATAGGTATAATGAAACAACGTATAAAGTTTACCTCAACAATATCTTATGTACGAGTATATGAGTGTAATTTTTATCCTTATTAAAAAACAATCGTTATGGAAACATATTCAATGTTCAATTTAGAAGTAATAAAGAAAAATAAAATACAAAGAAAATGGAGGCGTTAGCTTAAAATGAATGATCGTTTGGTAATATATGCTCATAACATACGAGTATGCTCTGAAACGTAGACTACTAAAGCAAGAAAAAAAAGAAAAACAGAGTAGTTGAATTCGTGAAATCATTTTGGAGAAGATTTTATTTCTTCAACAACATCCATTATTGAGGAATTAAATATTCATAAGAGGATGTCAATGTGGAAAACATGGCTTAAATAAGTTATCAGTAACTCTAGATTATACTCGTCTTATATCTTTTCATAATATAATAAAATATGTGACAATATTTCAGGTACAAAATTAATGTAACAATAGAATGTTTCAGTTGGCTTTGCTGAATGTCGCGAACGAGCGAAAATAATAGTGAAAAATGTAAACTATAAGCTTTTATATATGAATCTTCGCGTCTACACTTTTCTTTGTACCAGTATTTAGCAAATATTTGTATTTATGGTTTAATTTAAGGAAGAAAGAAATAAGCATCAGACTTATGTTAATTACGAAAAATAAAGTTTATATACGAGTTTATACTCGTACATGCAAACAATTCAATGAAAAATTTGTTTTACATTGAATTTTGGGCATTAAACAGCAGTAGGGAAGCTTAATCTGCATTTATTTGCATGAAATACACGTTTAAAGCGTATCAGGTAGCGTAATGCGAAATCGCGCTATTCTTTCATTATTAATTTGCCAGGTCCACAGTGCAAATTTCAATTCCACGCTTTACAGGTGGTGCATCAGTATTGTGTGGCGCTTACAACGAATACAAATCAGCTTCATCATTCGAGTGGATTTTAAGCCGGTTTCAAACGAACGACTTTATACTGAATATTCAATGAATATATTTGCCACACATTTGGAAATATTTAGCGAATATTGTATAAATTGTCGCACTTGCTAAAACCGCTCATTCAAATGCTATGTGAATGAAACAGTCATGAAGAAAATACTTAAATAATATAGGCTTATTCTTTTGTTCGGCTGTAAATCTATTTTTCTATTGATTTATCATTTCAAACGAGTCTTTATTACATAAAATTAATTGAAGAAACCATACTATGCTCTGTAGTAATGGGAATATTAATAAGTAATTGGTAACACAATCTTTTTAATTATCATTACAATGGTTTGTAACAAGCAGGTAAGCTTTGGCAAGTATTTCTATGACCAGTATTTCTACTTTCATACAATCATAATCTCTTCTCGACACAAACAAATATGTACTAGCAATCAACAAACTATTATATTATCATCACAGCCTTATCGTATGCTACGTTCAGGTGACCATTTTTAACGTCACGAAAAGATAAAAGATATTTCATGTTCTTCTTTAATATCTGCATGCTAGTTGCAAAATATTGATGCGCCTATTTCCTGCCATAAAAATCAGTTGCTACGATTCTTGCTTCTCCCGATATAAGTTGTACATCGTCGAGCTTAACAAAGTATTTAATCACAAAAAATTGGCGGAAGATAGTTGTACGAGATGCCACTATGCATACCTTGACTCAAAACAGCTCTACATATGGAGTTCCACCTGAGAAAATGCATGCAATTACGAAAGCTTTAGATAGAGGCTTGAAAAGCCAGTCTTTGCAGTATCCGAAACATATTTGTATCTGAGTGTTTAACAGCTTTTTTAAGAAAATCGGATGACCATCACAACGATTCCGATGTCAAACTATTTGCTTTTAAGAATCGTCATTTTGAAAAAATATATAATCCTAATTTTAAATTTAAAACATATTTATACTACTTCAGCTTAAAGAAGCATGTTTGTTTACAAACATTTCGCCCTCCCACGATCATGTTTACAGCAATATGTTATACATGCAGCGTGCAACATGACAAAAATATCCGAGTCTATGCAGAGAACAAAAATGCTCGAAAATTTATTTGTAAAATGAAGCTTCTTCAGAAATAGACACATTAGTCTTCTTGGACACACAGAATAGTTTTGGTACGAAATTCTGGCGCCGCGTTGTAAAAGCAATCGTTGAATTTTTACTTCGTTTCCGCATTTTTCAATGCTTAAAATTTGAGAGTAGATAAACTTTTAAGATAAATAAATGAAATAATATATTATTATTATTAAAAAACTATATCAATCGAAGAGTTTGTATTTATTTCTTGAATGATAAGGCGTTGTAAATGGATGAATGCTCAACGTGTTATACAATGATCTGGACATGGTGTACGAGTGTCTAGTTTGAACTCCCGCGATTCTTTGTTATTCTTAATTATGGAAAAACATTATAAAAGAGAAGAAAATTTAAATTTATGTGTTTCTAAACGATTATGATTTATGTATTCTTTTAAATATATTTTATAATACGAGTATATCGAATTCTTCTCCGTTTCGTTGTAACATTGAAGTATTGGCTGGTAAGTACTCATATTTAGGTTAACTTCTTTGCTTCTCTAAATGTCTTTACTACTCTACTTCTTCGTAGTATCTATCCGGGAATTGGTTTGCAGCAACAAAATCTTGCATCTCGATCTCCACTCTTTTCGAACCTCTGCAATCATTTTTAGCTCAGCATAAGAGCTACAATTCATGTCCTCGAACACTTGCTGCAAATACTGCCGTCTAGGACGTCCTCTACAGTTTCTACCCTCAACCATTCCTTTCACAATGTCGTGAAGAAGACCATCGTGGCGCTTGAAGACCATCGGGCTCGCCTCTCTGAGATGGTTCTTACTAGGTGCCTATCGTCCTTGATTATGCTGAGAACCTCATTGTTCGTGACGTGGTCTCGCCAGGAAATTCCGAGAATTCATCTGCATGACCACATCTCAAAGGCCTATATCCGAATACCGCCACTTAAAAAAGTGAACTAAATATATGTATAATTTATAAAAATATATTTTTATTTTTAGAGTCAGTATAAACTGAATAATCGTTATTTCAAATTAAACAGGTATATTACTTGAGTATCGTTTTATAAATATTAAATTATTTAAGGTTATACATGTTGGTTGTTACGAATTTTCGGACTTGTATAAAATGGGTAATACACACTGCGTATCGTTTGGAGTTGGCTTTACGATACGACTGAAGCGATGGCTATGGTCCCAGCGTGTGCGTATCCTCGTTAATGGAATCATTAGGTGAAATTTACTATTATAATAAAAAGCAAAAAATGTTCGAAAACATGTGGAGGTAATGCTCGCTACGTGTAATGAAAATTAATTTGACGATCGCTTTCGTTTGGATATTTTTGAAAATGTACAGAATTATCTGAATTTATTTAATGAACGAAAAAATAGTCAGAAATTAAAAATAAAAAACAAATCTTATATTTTTAATAAATATGATTGGCGATAGCACGTACTTTATAATACACTTTTAAAAAAAAATGTATTTTAGAGTTACTAAAAAACAGTTTTACATGGCTAATAAAAAAAAACCATGGTAAGCACTTAAGTACAATTTAATTTTTTATTTGATCCAGATTACAGTCTTGTATCTGAATATTATTAATATTAAAGCTTTTGAATACTTTAATTATCGAACACATTGAGCAAGCTACAGTTCTGTAAATCAAACATTCTGTACACCATCGGATGTGTGTCCTAGAACTTCTTTGGTATCTCGCTGAAATCCAAAATAAACTCGTTTATGCTTTCAATAAAGAACCAAAATGAGTAAATCAAGGGAGAAAAAAAGACAGAGCAGAGAAATAATATATATTGTACGATGTGGTCTAAAATACCAATGAGAGATAATTCTGAGAAATAATTCAAATTCGGTACAAAATACCCGATTAGTTTATTTAAATAAATCATATTTATACATACAAATATGCAAGTTTTGACGATTTTAAATTTATAAACGTTAAAGTTTTTTTCATATTAAATTACTATTTATAGCAAAACCTCATTATTTTATTACTCAATTAATCCTTGTCAAATATTTAATTAACCAGTTAATAATTTTACTTTCAATTTGCATTATTTGAATAAAGTTCAGTGACTGGCATCATCATTGTTCATCATAGCGTTTTTTTTAAACAATAACTATTTAATCGATTAATGTAATCATTTTTAATCTCAGAAAGCTTCAAGTTGAGAAAAGGGTAGTTATTACAGTTGCACATTACCTACACTCGTATTTGTCTTCCGTGCTTGAGTTCTCACCCCTATTGGATACTTTACCGACGCCTGATACCTGGCGGGGTGCGCTCCCCAGCAGGTGGGCTCCCGAGACACCTGGGGATATCACGGCCGGCGATTTCAGCGACTGAAAGCTCGAAACGGGAGCCTGAAAAAGTACTTTGCGTCCACGATGATATTGAATCACATTTCCCGCTCTGCGTATGATTACACGTTTTATGATGATAGCAACTTTTGTGGCCTGGCAATAAAAAACAACGTATTTACATACACAATAGTATGTTTTATATTTAAGTGTTTTTTTCGTGCTATATAGTAACGAGTATATAAATATCACATAAAAATTACTTAATATTGAGAGAGTAATCATTTTTTTTATATGATCCTGAAAATCCACGAATTTTGTTTTTTTGATTGTCACGGATTGTTATATAACGGTATTCAAATAATATCTCCACTTTATATTACTGAGACATTATACAGAACTTCAGAATCATTTTCTTCAATGACACGTCAAATTAACTAAATATTCAAAATAATCATTAGGTTTCATTTTTAAGATTGCAGTAATTAACTTTAAGAAATTATATATGTTTCATTAATAAAAACTGCATAATACGAGTAAGCTGCATATACTATGTGCTTAGATTGCAGTTACTACGTGCCTGATAGAATTACTGAAAATTAAAAATAATTCATAGTCATGTGTCATATAAATTGTCTAGTTTTCACAGTTCTAGTGGACTATTTAGTGAAAAATTACTTTATTATATGGTGCTTCTTTCTTACTGTATGAATTATATAGCAAATAACAGTTTTTTTTATGGTGGTTTGCTGTATTTAAATAATTCAAATAAAAGAATAAATGACGAACAAATAAAAAATTCACACTTAAATATGTAGTACGAGTATATAGATAAATGATAATTAACATGTAGGTATTATTTGTGAAAGTCAAATGTTCTAATTTGATATGACGTTATTTTTATGTTAACACATACAGGAGAATACCGACAGATGGTGATAGTGATGCTGAAGTCTCATATGTGGATTCTATAACGCTTACCAAGTTACGTATGGTTAAGCGTTGCATGTGGAGTTTTGATCCGACAATGTCATAGACTACAGCCCGACATTGACGCATCATCCTTATTATTACAGGAATTTACTATGAATGGGTGGTCTTTACGGGACGACTTTCGTCTACCAACCAAATTTTAATTAATAGGCTATGACTGGCACTTTCACGGATGAGGAATCAAATTCAAACCAACCGGGGCTCAGAAATCGTTTTTCTTTTAACTTCCTTCGGGATCGAACCAAAGACCTTTGGCTTGTCAAGCAAACGCTTTGACCATTGAGCTATACCCGCATGCAAACTATCAAGTTATTTCAAATCATTATAATTGTACAATATTTAATTACATTTTTACTACTCTATACCTTAGGTTCAAAAGTAACCTGAGCCAATAAATAAAATTAAATTATTGGTATTCTGTATCATTTTAAATAACATTTTATTTTAACTTTGCTATGATGCATCTGTACGCGTTAGCAATTCCTAATGTATTTTTTATACAAATATTTAACAAAATTACTAAATAATTGGGCCGCACGCTTAAACATCCATCACAAAAATAAATGTATACGAAATGCCGCTTTAAAATATAACGGATCCCGGATAACAATACAAAACGAATCCGTTAGTGAAAAATGACATTTCACTCCAGCATTTTCCTGTCGGCTCAACAAAAAATGAATCCCATCATCCGACAAAGAGGAAATTATTTTGTTCGCCTTAATTCTCTTTTGTTGGCAACTTACGTCCAAAATTAAATGCAGACATTTCAGACGGCCGAGGGATGCTGTGAGAGAGAAAAAGAGGAGAGATCCGACGTTGGAACGAGAGGAATTGTGATGTTCAAATAAATTGCTCAAAGCCATTCTGCTCGAAAGTCACTGAAAAATTCAAAAATAAAATATGAAATTGCTGTGTTATTGAAAAATAAACAGCCCTAATGCGTGACAATTACTGTCATGTTTTATTTTAAATTAAATTACTTATTTAACTGAATAATAACATGAAAAAACAAGGTGTGAATAAAAATTTACATTTAATATATGTTTCAACATATTAAATTAAAACATTCAAAATATTAAAGTAATAATACGTATTGATATCCTCTTCTCTAAGTTTGACATCGAATTACTAGAAGGCAGGATGCAGGAGCAGATTGACAATACAAAGAACTTGTTTTTGGTTCATAACTCGCGTTCATTATATTAGATACTTGCTTTTTCGTCCACCCAGCTGCGCGAGCGAGCTGCCAACTGCCGGAGCCTCTGACATCTAACGATGCCAAGACAGTCGCGGCAAATAAGCAAATTAAAGATGACAGTTGCACCAATATAAAATGGAGCAGATGTCATAACAAATAAAATGGCGTATGCAAACACCGTGTATTATAATATACTTAAAACTAACATTATTAGATATGCATGTCAGGCGAGCGAACATTAGTAAGTGACAAGAGATCATTTTTTGAGGCTTTACGGCATCAGCCTAAAAGTGCTATATCAAGCTGATATCAGTATATTTAAGAAGAACTTAATGTGACCATATTTATTATGAACATATATATGTATTACTTATATATTCAACTCAACATGCATGATCGATACTATAAAATGCATTTAATGTTTAATGCTTAAAATAAGTACATATTGTAAAAGCCATATAATGAAATGGCACGTCTTGATTATAACCTGGCGTCTTTTATAATGTTGATAATGTTCTCGCAGCTCTTTTACATGCGTTAATTTCTCCAATCAACACTTGAATCCCAATATATATATTTTTTAACGACATTTTTCAGCCAGGTCGAATGGCCATTTTCAAGTCAGTTAGTAAAGTGAGTGTTGGCTCTATATAAAGCAAAGAGTGAGTGAAAAGGTGGATCATATCCACCTTCCCACTTGGCTGAAACATGTCGTCAAAAAATATATTGTGGGATAAATTCTAAAAAATATTTTATTTATATCTATTCATTAAATATACATATACTATACATAAAATTCTTTTTTCAACGCGTCAATCCAAGCACAAAAATAACGGCAGAAGCGGGATGCGAACCGCAGACCTTATTTATATCTGATATTATGGAATTCCACCAAGATTTATCGATCGAAAAAATCGAAATAAATAGCTGTGAGTCTGTCTCGTTGGTACATATTAAAATTCGGGCTTGCAATCGGTTCTAGTTTGAATCCCTGCGTTCGTTTCTTTTCTCTCATATTGAGAAATGAAATGTAATAAATATACAATAATATTTGCTATAGATTTGTATGTGTTTATCAATTAAAAAAAACATTGTATTGGTCTTCAATTTTCTATGAAGCATTACAATATTGTAATATATTCTAAATAAGCAAATATATTTAACAAGTTTTGTACCCGTTTTAAGGCACTTCTTCTATATATTGAACAGAATATTGGGTTAAGTAGCTGTAAAGCGACGTACTGAAAGAAAGCTTTAGTCCTTTGATATGTTTTATCATATGTTATGATGGTCTTTTTTATCTTCAATGGTGTCATGAAAGAGATGTAATATTTAAAATAAACTCAACCATTTTTGTACGCTTTTTGAACAAATATTGTATCTCCAATAAATCTGTCTTCATTTAAAACGAAAACAAAGGTTGAAGAGATACTCGTATATTAAATAAAATGAACTTTTAAAATGAATCGTATATCATTCAGCGATAATAAAATGAATTTTAAATATCGAATAATACTTTCATAGTGTGGAGCTTTTAGAGCATGGGTAAAGTAAAGCTTTACATTATAGGTGCGCTGACAGAAGCTCTCTAGTGGAGGTGTGCCCGGGGCGACCCGGCAGAGCTTTTTATTTATTTTTAATTTTCCTGATGGATTGTGCACTAGCCAGTCGGGGAGCCCAAACATCAAATTATAGGCCTTTGGAGTAGTTTATGTTTCGATTTTCTGTTTGTTTTTGTTTCAGAATATTCCCCTGCATTATTTCAAATACTAGTTTTTGTACCTCTTTCTGAATAGATAATATGGAAAATGCAATACGAGAACGTTATATGATTTCAGTAAAGTCACTTTTCAGTTATTAATTTGCCTTTATACTCGTGATCATAAAGTATATATGTGCCCATAATTATGAAAGTGGCGTAAGTCATGTTTTCTTCGTTTTGAGATATTCAAAGGTTTGCGTTTCAATGTTTTAAAAAATATTTTTGCATTAAACAATACAGGGTTTCAAACTTTTTGTAGTCTACTAGGCTTACAGTTTATTTCGACATATAAATTTTGCATGGATCTTATAAGGGAAGTATATTTTTTCAGGTTCAAATGACTTAGACTGTTTTCAAAATTATCAGAATGAATTATGCTCATTTTGATGAAAGTGGTCTAAATCATTTTTCATGCGTTTTGAGAAATTTAATGTTTTGTTTAACACTATAGAAATGTGTTTTCGAAAATAATTATTTATTAAGCTTCATATGTATATTTAATAACATTTTTAATAATTAATGTTTACAAGTTATTGATTTTAATGAGACTTTAATTTTCGATTTTGAGAGACTTAAAATATTCGTGATAAATTTAGGAATATAAGGCAGTAAATCTGTCATATCTTTATAATTTTCTTGTGTTATTGTTCTACTGGTGGAGTATAAAGGGAAATTTTTTGTTTTTCGTAAATCCTTGGCCTTCCTCTTTGAGGTTCAAGATCTAAAACATGGAAGTTGGCGTCATCATCTAATGAAGTTTTATATAGCATCTAATAGGATTCATTTTTCATAAATCGCATCCATTTAATTTTTAACCAAGAGACAGATTCACCGGTGGTATTTTTGGCTCTTCTTGTAATTGATTCTTCTAACGATTTTGATGAAATAAAATCCATCTGCGTCATTTTTTCTACAGAAAATGGAATACTTTCACCACCCACTTGCATTAATTCATAATAGTGTTCAGGGATGTATAAATTATTGTTTTTTTATTTTCATTTCTATCAAACCAAAGTCACGGTCATTTGGCGAAAATAATGGTCGTACAGGTATATGTACAAACCACAAAAAATCAATTAGTCATTAAAAATATAATGATATTTTTCATTATTATCTTAAATATTCATTTTATATATTACAGTTACTTGAGCCACTATCTGATGACATAATGGTAATAAAATCAAATTCTGGATTAAAATAACACAGAGTAAAAAATATTAATGTAACAAGACGCGCGGCTCAAATAAACTGACTTAGTCTGTTGTCGAAATAAACAAAAGTGCCTTACCGCTTAAAGTGACAACAACACTGCATTATTGCTACAGTTTTTTAATATTTTTGTATGTTTTTACCTAGATTATATTATTTTACAACAATGTTTAGGAATTTGACTTCGCATTAAAAAAGCTTAAAGATGGAAAAACACCAGGGATTGATGACCTACCAGCTGAACTAATAAAGTCGGCATCTAGATGCGTTCACAATGACATAATACAGGAATAGCGCCAGAAGACTTCAAAAAGTGTCTAATTGTAACTCTGCCAAAGAAGCCCGGAACAACAAAATGTGAACAACACCGAACACTCAGTATTCTATCCCATGCATCCAAAATACTGACCAACATAATCCTACATAGAATTGAACCAAAAATAGAAAATAGTCTCACTAGCGATCAATTTGGATTCAGAAAAGAATGGGAACCAGAGAAGCAATCCTATCCCTGCGTTGATCTTGGAAAAGAGGATAAAAGTAGACCAATTATTTTCATTTGATAAAGTAGATTGGGAGAAGCTCTTCGATATTAAAAAGAAATTGAGTCAAATACAAAGAACGAAGACTCATATTTTCACTTTACAAAGAAGAAGCTGCCACTTGGAAATGTCCAAAAGGAAGCAAAATAATGAGTCGTACAACGTATACATACAAAATGCAATTAATAACATCAGGGAAAAATGGGCCATAGAGAGGGGGTTGATAAAACATTGCTCTGATTGCTGAAACTGAAGATGAACTCACTGGACATGGAAAACATATTTAATTCCAACTACAATATGAAGATAAACAGCACAAAAACCAAAGTCATGAGAGTAAGCCGCAATGAGCAGCAAAAAATTAACATATCAATGCTAGGAGTACCCTAAAAGATGCAAAAGAATTTGTATACCTTGTCGAATACATCAATGGTAAATAAAAAGCCAAAATTCTTGAGTTAAAATAACAACTTGCCAAAACACTTGTTTGGAGCATCTTAATGTACGACATGGTGCTTATCTGAAAGTGATAAAAAAGAAAAGATGTGGTCGTACAGAAGAATTCTCTGTTGTCACGAACAATGAAATAATCAAAAGATGGCCCTTAAGAACCATCTCAGAGAGACACATCATGCGCCACGATGGTCTTCTTCACGATATTGTGGAGGGATGGTTGAGGGTAGAAACTGTAGAGGGCGCGCCCTTTTTTATTCGAGGACATGAATTGCAGCGCTTATGCTGAGCTGAAAAGGGTTATGGATTTTTGCAAACAATCCACCGGATTGATACTACGAAGAAGACAACAATGTGAACCGCAATAAATGAATAACTCATTTTTTACAATTTCTTGACTTACGCCACTTTCATAATTATGGGCACATATACAAAATAAGTTCATCAGTGATTTAATAGTTCGCAATGTTTTTTCGTTATTTTTACGTGTAAATTAATATTTATATAAATTTAATACTGTATGTTCAAACAACATCAATTTACTATCTCCATTCTATTCATTGATACATGTGGATGTCACAAACGGCTGCCATTAAGATTTTTCACCCGGCATGGTCCGCATGACGCCTTAAATCAGCTATACCTCCCAGAGCTCCACCGAGTACATTCGATATTATTTCTTTTCATTCTTTAGTACAGTTCTCTGCTACCTTCTGGGACAACGTGAGCTAAGATACTTAAAGGAAAAGGCAGCTGTAGTTTATGAACTACGATTCGATCAATAACTGAAATAACAATTGCGAATCATTTTTACGAAATTGCTTTTTAAAAGCAAAACAAAGATGATTTTGCTTGGCGGAGAATTTTAATGTTATCATCTCAATGTATTATTAAAAACATATTTTACAAATAAACAAATAAAATAAGTTACTTTCATTCTAACGATAGTGATTAAGTAACTCAAATTTATTATTGTTTCTCATTATTTTTGTATGTTTCTCTGATAAATTGTGTTCAAATAACAACCGACGATATATAATTTTGATTCAAAGCGGGAAACTTTTCCCTTGTAATCTTCCGCTTAATAAATTATTCCGAATAAAATTTAACGACCGCTGAAACAACATGTTCCTGAAGCATTTAATCACGTCTGCCCTGAAGTTCATAAAATATATCAATGTCTAGATTGCCATCATTCAAATATTTTATAGGTGATTAAGCTTTTTATTGGGGCAATAATGTTGCCATTTTTCAGCATTTTTTTTGCAATGGTATTTATCATTCTGAAATCAACCAGGGAACGTTATATTAAAGCAGTTATGAGCCGGTAATGGTATTTATTTGTTGATTTTAGTCCAACTCCTAAAAATTGTTTATTACATATTAACAAGTGTACTGTTCCGCCTTTTACTGCAAGACAAATAATTTTCTTGTTGATGCACTGATTTAGATGATATTCGATTTGCAATTACACTGAGAATTATCTCTTTATAGTGATTATTGCCCAAAATGCTCAATAACTAATAAAGCAGATCATCAACTAGTTCATAAGTTGTATATATAAGTAATAAACATACTTATATGTGTAAAATGGTATTTTTTTCAATTCTATTTTATTTTTACCTTTGTTCTGTTATTGCAGTACGTGGAATTTATGGTTTCAAGTCTACTGCTTTTAACATATAAAAACTATAATATAAATGAGTGATTTTTGAAAACAAAACCTTAAGTGTTATAATAAAGAAAACAGTAAAACTGAACATATCAAAAAATATTCTCATTAATGTATTCTGTTTGATGCTCGCGAAAAATTTGCCAGCGAAACAGTTTAAATAAAACATCGCCGTTTGGCTGAAAATCACCGTAAAGTGTATATTGTGAAAGCACAATGAAAACTGATAACTCGATTCACGTAGCTTCAATAGAGCCTTACGTGGCCATTTTATAAAAGCTCTCCTGTAACATTACACCGCATTGGGGTAGCTGGCTGAACCGGCAGTAAAACATTATATAGCCTTTTGTCTACTACGGTGAAAACACAAAATACAAGTGTGAGCACATTTAGGTAAGTACTCGAATATCTTAAGATGATTTTTTTATTTCAAACATACAATTAACATTTTTAAATTCTTACTCAAGCTACATACATTTTTTGGCACAATGTTTGTACGTACTTATATAAGAATGAGGATACATTGCAAATAACAGAAAATATTCATAATAAAAAACATCAATAAAGAGAATAATGAAAAGTAATATATATACAATAAATTATATAACGTAATTAGATGTGGAATGCATTTTTTGATTATTAATCGAAATTATTAAAATTACCTGAAGTTTTTTTATATTTGCACACGCAAATGTTTGTTAAGCCCATATTTAATTAAATGACTCTTTCATTGGTATCCAACATTTGCGGATAGGCCTACTAGTCGAATCATTTCTGGAAGTATTGTCCATTGTGCATACCCATCGTTCTACTTCCGTTTTTAAAATGATATTCAAACACCTTTTTAAATACCACAATAAAAGCTTTGAGGTAACATTTTTATGGAAAACGACTTGTTAGTTCTAATGCATCCCGATTTTCTAAATAGGTGGAAATAAAAGCCGGAAGCAAGAGCTTCCTCCGTTTGCGATGTAACAAATAACCGGAAATCGATGTTTACAACTGCTGTAGAATGCTACTCTCGGGGATGGAAGCAGCTGAGTGGATAGGGAAAGATTTTCACGCGACTCTGCGATACATTACTAGCATAAAAGCTTTGGAGTACTATGAGTCCTATGTTTTGAACACTCAGTGAAAACATAACGGTTTTATTTTGAGCGCATATAAAAATCTAATTTGATCGACTTTTTATCATATTAGGTATATCTTTGATCTAGAACGCATACTTATCGTGCTAGTGATATCGGGTTAAATTCCCCACAAAGATTTAATTTTGTATCAGTTTACACGCTTTATTAATAAGTCAAGTTTGTGTGAAATTCATTCCCCAGTAATAACAGTGATATTATATTTATTAATCGAAATGTGAAAAATATTCCCAATGAAAATGAACGATGTGTGAATTTTGGGCTGTTGTCTCTTAAAGTTGACTGACCACCACTCCATGTACAATGCTCAGCTATTAAAAAAAAACAAGTATCAAATTATCCATATCATTATACAAGTTTTTTTCCTTTGTATGTTTTCATATAAAAAATCTTAAGTTACATAAATATGATCACCATAATTATTCATAGTTTCTATGAACTTTTATTTGTTGGTAGCACTTAAAATAATAAAAATTATTTTCTTACATGATGTTTATAACAAGCAGTTTAAAAAAAACACAACTCAACGTTTTTCAAAAGACTACAATATACTTATTTTACAACATTTACATTTCATTACATACTTTCCTTTCATGCATTTCTTATTATAAATACGAGTATTTTATATACTTACATATTTTTACATGCAAAAAATATTGTCAATGAAATTCATTATTGTCAAAATAATAATTTTATAGGATATCACGGCCAGATTTGGTATTTTGGCTTTTGAGTTAAGCCGTATTTAGCGAATTTATTTGGACCAATATTGTATAATTCAACATTGCAAGTCATCTTCAGGGTTGACAATTTTGTGATTGTTTCATCGTAAAATTATCGCCACACACTGCTTAACCCAAAAGCTTTCATCAATGTCAGGTTACAGAATAATAATAAAAGGTTTTGTTCTTACCGTGGCACTGTAATGCCAAAGCTCCGAGAAGGAAGAGCAGCATCACTTCCTTAGCCATATTTGTCTCGCTCTCTCCTACCCCCTCCCGTCATTCCCTCTTAAGCCCCCTCACTTCACATTGCTCCGTCAATTTTTTTATTTCACGTAAAAGTTCCACTTTAAAGCGACCTCTTTTTGAAAAGTTTCTTACGCAATTAATCAAACTCAATTTTTCAATTTGTTTCTTTGCTCAAGTACTGAGCCTCCGATGCCTCGTCCGGGACAACGGAAAATTTAACAAGTTAATTTGAGGTTCATACCGCCATCCGTCTGCTACATTAAGCCGTCACAACACACTTAATTTTATATCTTAACATCCTCAAAAAAAAAAAAAAAATGTAAAATCAAAATAAAATAAATCTTATATATATTTTTATCATACATTTTAAGATCCATTTTAATATTGAATTTATAATAATTCCATACCTTGTTTTAACATAGATCACACTGAGCACTGTTATACTTGATGATTGCAGTTTCGCGATCTATGAAAGCTTCATCAGTTTCAATGTGCACTAGAATGTCCTGTACGATTGTGCACATTGAAAGTGAATAATGTGAAACAGTGTTCAGTGTGATCCATGTTAAAACAAGGTTTGAAATCAATCATGCCGCATTATGCATTTGGTTTTGTAAGATAACATACATTTTTTATTTGTACTAAGCCACTCTTTAGGAATAAACGGTTCGGGTGTCAGAAGAATCGGGATAATCATCTAATCTTCTTAAAAATCACGCATCGGATTGAAAAGCAACATTAATTTCAAGTACCTGAGCTTCAGCTGTGGAGGTCATTGCGAAGCATATATATTTATAGATGGCCTTTTGGATAAGGCAAAGACAATGGATTCTGAGAGAACTGTGTGGTGGTTAATTTTGGTAACCATATTTCAGGTACAGAACGGATTGAATGGAGCCGCTCGTTAGAACCAAACGGGCCAGACCTCGGGAGCATCGAGCTTATGAAAACTATACAAGGCATGACTGTACTACCAAAATTTAGACTTACAATAATAAGTTGGGATATAACTGCTGTTGTATTAAGTAATTGTATTTTTTTATGATTTCTAATGTTGTATACGGAATATTTTGCGTACAATTGAATTTAATAGTAGCTTGCCGAGGGGTATATCTAAATAGTCAAAGCATTTGCTTTGTAAACCAAAGATTGTGGGTTCGATCCCCAACGGAGATTAAAAAAACAAACTATTCGTGAGCTCGTAAGTAAGGTTGGTGTAATTAATCATTTTTTATTATTATTATTAATTAAAATTGGTAGTAGACGTAAGTCGTCCCGTGAAGACCACCCATTCATAGTAAATTCCTGTTATAATAAGGATAATGCGTGACCACATGCAGCGCTTAGCCATATGCAGCATGGTAAGTGTCATAGAATTCCACAGATGAGTCTTCAAAATTACTATCACCAACTGTCGGTATTCTCCTGTATGTGTTAACATAAAAAAGCTTAAGCGTTATAAATTGTGTCTAATAAAAGTAAATAGCTATTTGTAATGACTTTACGAGGTTTTATTACCCCCAAAACAATCCCCAATTCAACTGCACCCCCTCCCCAAATAATTAGCTAAGTTATGTAGACTCGATTGGGGTTATCTTGCTTACTTGCATTGAATACAATTTAACCCCGAAGTTGCTAAGAGGACAGTTGTGCACCTCTAAACGTATAATTACACAGTCAGTGTCTGAATATATATAAAAAAAACTACTTAAAAAATATATTATCGATTTTATATTTAAAAAAAAAATATTTTGATTATTAAATTAATAATAATATAATAAATAATTATTTTATTGTGTTAATATAAATTGAAACATTTTTGTTTCATAAATTATAAGAAAAAAATGTTTTGTGTCAAATAATTTATATTTCTCGTCTGTTAATAATGGATCTCAAAGTGAATGCTGAAAATATTGAAAAAAAAAAACATTTTATTGAATTTAGTTACTTTTGATACTAAATGTGTAAGTTTATCATTAGTATAAGTATTTTTTTTGTTGTTGTTTTAATAATACAATTGAATTTTCGGTACGCAATCAATGCGTCATATTTTTTTTATTAGTAAATGATTATTTGATTTTTAATAATTATTGATAATCATTTATAGAAATATGTCGAAAATTAGGTTAAAGGTGATTAAGCTCAGTTGGGGTCTAACGACAATTGCAAATTGTGATCGCGGTTCCTGTTCGATCCCTAATGTTAAGCAACATTAAGATCGGACCACAACTTGCATTGGTCACTGCATGTTGCTTACCGCGTATCGTTGGTTAAGTTGTGTACTTCTAATGACCAAGTACTTCAAAACTAGGAAGCATTGAGCCAATTATCCGATCTTCTTACAAAATCCGAATAAAAAACGGATACTACGAATGGTGACTCTTTAAATCTCTGTGATCCTGTCCGTCGGTAACTATATAATAATGTCCATTCATTAATATCAATACAAAATACCAGCTCTATGCAGTTTGATTGATTGTGTTTGTACATAACAAGAAATTAATTTAAAAAATGTAAAAAGTAACCTGAAAGTGTAAAGATGACTAGAGACAAGGTACGAACAGTGCCATCTGACAAGCGTGTATGTGGCGGAAATTTGTCACTATAGCCTTAGATGTTGAACAGATATAAAGGTTAAAAAAAAAAATTTGTCGTCGTTTAAACTTTGTCGGTAATTTAAAATAATAATACAATTTGTCTTAACACTGACCAAAAATAAATCTGCCTCGATAATCCGTCCTTATATATCACAATTCCCAAAAGCACAGTTTTATGGATGCCGCCAGGCCGACTAGGGAGGCATATAACTCACGGCCTGCACTGTCACAGGTAAGGGAAGGTGAGACACGTGGTCCTAGCACGCGTTTGCTCCATACCTGCCACCGTATATACACGTACCATACAGGTAAGCATGCCTTCTGCATTCTAACAAAAAGTGCCGTATTTTATTTTGTTAACGTTGTTAATTTTTATTCCATATTGCAATGTGAGATATGTATGTAAATTTATTATCCTTAGATTGCTTCAAATGGTATATTCAGTAGTATACCATCATATATTTAGTTGTGATTAGTTATTATTATTATCTTATTACGTATATCAGTAATTTTATAAACTCTACATTTTACTTGTAAGTACTGGATAAAACTTAGAGCAATGTTCATGATTTTAAATGAAATAATGTCATTTTGTGGCAACTGTGTTATAAAAGGAGTGGATAAGTTAGATTTTACAGTGATTTCAGTAAAGATAGACACGTGGTCTTAACACACAAGTACTTTGCTGCATTTTTAAACCAAAAAATGTATTAAAAGGCTTGTTTAACTTAAAAATCTATTAGTTAAGTGACAATATAAATAAAAAAATTAAAAAACATATACGAGTATCTATGTGTGTAATTTTGCGACAAAAAATATTTAACAGGTGTTTAAGTTCCATGCATGCGCCAGACCATAACGAAACTTTGGCTGGTTTATTTTTTATTATAAAATAGCATTTCTTAATGTATGTCAAATATTTTATTTTATTGCCATGTTTTCAATAAAGTCTCAAATTATGTTATAAAATTCTCAATAAGAATTTCAATATGTACATTAAATGATTTATTGAAATAAAAAGGTTACTTAATTTATATACAGAATGCCCAAAAGTACTTGATGTAAAAAAAAATATTAATAAATATGATAAATATTTTCGTTTAATTGCATTTAAAAATATTCTTTATGTATTACGTCAGTTATCCTTGCACGATATTTTTTATTTAATAAAATATAAATATAGTCAACATAAATTGATTACACTGTTTTATCAAGAAGCTCACGAATTGACTTTTTATTTTTTTTAAGCATGAAATGATCTGTAAAAGTAATTGATATTTATTTTAATTAAACATACTATAAAAATATATAGTATTAATGTCAAGACGACAAGTTCAGTACGATAATCTTTATTACGAGCTAGATCATGTTTCAAACTGAAAAAGTCCTGAAATTTTAGTTCCGTCAAAGGCAAATCGCCATGTTCATAAAGTAAACAAATAATAAGATCGCGGGCTTGATTTTGTTTTGGAAAAATTTAAATGCGACGACTTCCGTGACCGGTGGCCATTAAGATGTTAACGACTCGCTTTTGTTGAACATGGGCACATGGATAACGGAATTGTGAAAGGGAACATTAAATTTTCAAACATTGTAATTTTATAGCGAATTGAGATTGTAAAGTTATTCAAATTTTTGAAGAAAATTCCATTATCATAATTTAAGTCAAAGACAAAATGATTCAACAAATTGCTGATTAAAAAATAAACATATTATGATGTCCATTAAATAATGAATATATTCAGACATTTTAATTGTAATTATTAAGTTAATCTATTAAATAACAAATATTTGTCATATTATAAATAAAAAAAATTTGATAAAGAAACATTTAATAATCCCAAGAAACTATTTTGTGATTTTAATTCAGTGCAACGTCTCTATTTTCAAAAAAATCCGTGTTCATTAATGTAATATTTATAGCGGTTATTAAATTGTGTATTTTTAGATAAAAAAAATTGCATCCACGTGTATAGAAATAAATTAAAACACTTATATTGTCCTAAAAAAAAATTCACAAATAAGTTAAAAACTTTATCGGATTACACATAGAATATAAAACACAAATTAAAATGTTTTTTTTGTCGATTCTACAATTATGGAAACAATTACAAAATCCACCTCAGTCTGTCGATTTTCGGTAGACCGAAAAACAAACACTTTGCCAAAAATAAATAAGCCGCGATGTTTTCTTCGTTTGGGAAAATTTCGCGAGACCCTCTCAATAGGGACGTCCTACCAGGTTGACGCCTGGCACGACACTGAGGTCCCTCTCGCGAGCGGCCTGGGCGGGGACCGGGAACGACGGCGATGTTTGGGGATGCTTTACGGTGAAACGTCAATATCTTCTATGCGAACTGTTGCGTAACTGTTGATTGTCTATGGGACATAATTCGATTCCGATTTGAATTATCGTTCGATTTTCAAATCGGAATACACATTTCGCGCGCTATTTTTGACTCGATACATCTATGACTATGACAGCGGAAAGCACAAGCAATCGCACAGCACAAACATACTGCATTGTTTGATTTATATTGTTAACTTTTCAAAAATAAAATGACGCGATTAATGATAATGTTTTAACACACCGATAACATTGTCAAAATATTTATTTTTATGTTTATACACACAGTAAAATACTGCCACACGATAACGAAGAAATATCATTTGTGAATGATGCCCTACGTTTCAAAGATGGCTAAGCATTGTTTATCTTATGTTGATTCGCCAATGTTTTTAGAATACAGATTTATATTCAAAATTTGTCTATTTTTACAGGAACACGCTTTAAAAACGGGAGAATATAACACCGAAGAATATTCGACAAAGATCCATTTTGAGTAATCGGCTATGACTGAAATTTTGCCGGTGAGAGAATTATTTTACACCAAGTTGTACGGGTATTAAGAGAGCTTAAAATTTTACTGATATTTATGGTAAGCAAACTCTTTGATCTAAGCCGTGTCGTTCGATGAAATGTGTGTTACCATATAAATATTAATTTTTTTAAATCTTGATTTGCATCAAACTTATATAAAGCACACACAATTAAGCTACATTATTTTAAATTGCATGTATCTGATTAGCATCAATTTTAATTTATAATCATTTTAATCAACCAAAGCTTACATTTCGTTTCCTGTTTAATTTGGGCTAGTTTTAACTGAAAAAATGTTTCCATTGCAATGATGTGGTCAACAGTTAGGCACAAAACTAAGTTGCGGTCGAATATCAATTATTATTTAAAAGTAGTGATTTGTGGCATAATGAAAGACGCATTTTATAATACATTATTTGTGAAAATACTAATATTATTTTATCCATTAATTTTGCGTTAAAGTATATCCAAGCTGCATTTTCATATAAATATTTTCACAACACTGTCCATGTATAGTGGCGGGTATAGGTCAATGGTCAAAGCGTTTGCTTTGCAAGTCAAAAGTCGTGGGTTCAATCCCAGGCGAAGATTAAAAATAAAGAAAAGGATTTTATCTAATGATCTTAAATACCACGGTTGGTGTGAATTCGATCCCTCACCCATAAAAATGGCCTATTAATTAAAATTGGTGGTAGATGCAAGTCGTCCCGTAAAGACCACCCATTCTTAGTAAATTCCTGTTAATAATGAGGATGATGCGTGAATCTCGGGCTATAGTCTATGACGTTGGCGGATCAATAGCCATAAGAACTAAGTGTCATATAATTCCACATATGAGACTTCAGAATTACAATCTGCCGGTATGCTTCTATATGTGCTTACATAAATAAAAATATAAATATTTAAAACATTTTTTTCAAAAATCTTCGGACAAAATAAACACATTTAAGGCATAGCCTCTTAATATCTTTTATCAATTAAAAAAAGAGAAGTTTGTCTAATAAATATACACTTACGTTGAACCTGTAGTTCTTGGAACACAAATATTGGTTTACTTTTCTACCACTTGTATCAAAATAAGTAGTGAGATACTCCTTACTGCACACATCTACAACCAACAGATTTGTTGTAATGTCTTAGAATTTGAGATTTTCTAAACTACTTCTGCTAAATGACATCGACAGGCTTTAGAAAGCTCTACTAATAATACATTTATACAATCAGGATCTTAAGTAAACTAATCAATTTATATTTAATTACCTTAATCCTTACACAAACACAGTACATATTTTTCTAAAGCAGCGTCCTGCCACCCTAATTGAACGTCATAGATCTCACTAGCTCACATAATAAATAAGGATTTTGTCATGAAGTCTATAGAAGGCAAAGAATTTCATTCTTCTTATTTATGACATGGCACCTCGTGAAAAAGATGTCACAAAGTACTTTACTATACTAACGTAATATAGAGTCCTTCTGCTTTCAATATTTGGTTGAAACTACTCCGCCAACACCGAGCGCTACATTGAACAACCATCCATTTAGCAAGTTAGTCGATCACATAGACACAGGATGTAGTAGGTGTAGAGAGTAGGGTTACAAATGTTAGGGTAACCATTTAATAGAAGTCTTAATAAAAATAACATTCCATTTTAATTATTTTTTTGCCTTATTTATTCATGGGAATAAATCAAATCACCAGAATTATATTCAAAAGTAATTTAAGCAGTTTTTTTCGTCTGAAAGTTTGGTTAAGATATGTTGTAATAAAGTCGTCCGCCATAGCGAAGGCGCAAAGCGCGCGCACTATGACGGCCGCGCGTTAAACCTCTACTGACAACTCCCCGCGCGTTTTTACTGACAGCGCGCTCTCACATTTCGGCGGTACCAACCGCCAAGATGACAGTTGTACCAACTGGCAATGAGCCAACTGTCATAACAATTATTTTGGCGTATGCAAACACCGTTCAACATTATATAATTAAACTATAGTCCATCCAAAATAGGAAGAACCCTATGACACATTTATTGCCCCTTGTAAAAGGGATGGGGCAAAAATATTTAATTTGATTAGGTCGATTTTTTTTCTCTTCTTCTTCGAAAAAAATCGAATTTGAATTCGAAGTGAATCGTATATAAACATCTCTATTTCCGCATGGCGGCTTCATAACGGATCAGTACAAATGTTTGACTTTAAGTAGCGTGTTGTTCTTCGATCGATTCGTGTTTTTGTTGTTGTAATTATTATATTTATTGTTAGTATTGTTAAAGAATTGAATCATATTTTGTGTTTTTACAATGCCGAAGAGACAGTGTTCTCAGGAGTGAATCACGTGAATTTGTCGTACGCTTGCGAGATTATTTTCATCAAGAAAAACAAATGGTATTGCTGTCTGTTGAAAACATTCGAGATCATTCCCTATCATTTACAGTGTCTCGGATCACAGAGGAGAAATACGGTGAATCTTCATTAGAAGAGAAAAATTATTAACACCAAATAAGAAACGACAGAAGAAATGCAGGGATTTGGCAGCAATTAGGAATCACGTATGCATACTATGACCGCAACGAAATACCCAGGTATTGAAAAACATTGGCTTCAAATATAAAAAATGTGAAAAAGAAAGTTTATAATGGAGCGCACGGATATTTCCTGAAAAGATACGCAAATGAAGAGCATTAGGAATTGGGAGAAAGTCGTTTTTCTCGACGAAACTTGGCTTAATGCTAATCATACTGTTAGTAAAATATGGACCGACGACACGGCTAAATCAGAAAACTCCTGAAGGAAAAGGCCAGCGCCTCATTATTTGTCATGCCGGAACGTCAAAAATTGTCTTCTGGCGTTTAAATCATTCACAAGATTTTTGATATTTCAGACAAAAGGTTTTTGCCTTATTTTTCACGCCATAGTAATGGACAACGCTTCGTACCATTCTGTCCAAATCAACAAAGCTCTACTACGGCAAACAATAAAAATGAAATTCTGTTGGCCAAAGGTGCCAAGTAATGAGGCAATGTTAAAATGCTGGTTAATTTGTATAAACCTCCAACACCAACATATTGACGAACTGGCCAAAACAAAGGCCACACGGTAATAAAAGTCACTACCTCACGCCATTTTAATCATTATTTATGTAATGAATATCCTTTTTTTACATTTAGGTTATGCGGCTAGAAATAACACGTCGCGAACAAGATGTTGACTCTATTGAACGAGGCAATGTCACGGCAGAAGATTGGAAAAGTGGTGGACAAAACAAAAGAGAATATTATGCAGATTGGGATCGCGATACGCTTTGACAATTTAAGTGAACAGAACCTGATTATGTGTGAAAGTTGTAGTTCTGATTCCGATAGTGACGAAGACAATTTAGAATGTACTGCTTTATCGGATTCCGACTAAAATATGTGGTTATGTGCTAATATTTATCTCTACACTTGCTTTTCATAATTTTCGTATATTATTATTTATATTTTGTTTTACATGTCTCTTAAAACCTGTTAATATTCACTTATAATTGATAATAACACTGGTTTTCATGGTAATGTGACATGGCCTTCTACGTGCGTCAGATATTATAGTATTATAGTTACAAATTGTATTTTTCTAATTTGTAACAATATATTTTTTTATTATTTTGTTTTATTGTGATATATTTACAAATAACTTATTATATATAAGAAGAGAGGCTTTTGTTTATGTTGATAAAATTAGTATAGGTAGCGAACGTTTTACAACGTTATATCGGACGATATTTAACACAGGGCAATAAATGTGTCATAGGGTTCTTCCTATATTGGATGGACTATAACAGTCAATGTAGATGTCAGGCAAGCGAACAAAAATAATGGACAAAAGATGGTTTGTCGAGGCTTTACGGCATCGGCCTTAAGGAGCTATATCAAGCTGATATCAGTGTATAACATATTTAATTCCAACTACAATATGAAGATAAACAGCACAAAAACCAAAGTTATGAGAGTAAGCCGCAATGAGCAGCAGAAAATTAACATATCAATGCTAGGAGTACCCCTAAAAGATGCAAAAGAATTTGTATACCTTGGAAGTACGATCACCTGGGATGGCAGAACAAAAAGAGAAGTCAACAGTCGAATACATCAAGCAAGGCTAGCTTTCAATAAAAAAGCCAAAATTCTTGAGTCAAAGAATATTACTTTAGGGCTCCGCAAGCAACTTGCCAAAACACTTGTTTGGAGCATCTTAATGTACGGCTGTGAGACATGGTGCTTATCTGAAAGTGATAAAAAAAACTAGAAGCCTTTGAGACGTGGTCGTACAGAAGAATTCTCGGAATTTCCTGGAGAGACCACGTCACGAACAATGAGGTTCTCCGGATAATCAAGGAAGATAGGCACCTAATAAGAACCATCTCAGAGAGGCGAGCCCGATGGATTGGTCACATCATGCGCCACGATGGTCTTCTTCACGATATTGTGGAGGGGATGGTTGAGGGTAGAAACTGTAGAGGACGCCCTAGACGGGAGTATTTACAGCAAGTATTCGAGGACATGAATTGTAGCGCTTATGCTGAGCTGAAAAGGGTTGCGGAGAACCGAGAGGAATGGAGATCGAGATGCAAGATTCTGTTGCTGCAAACCAATCCACCGGATTGATACTACGAAGAAGATCAGTGTATACAATAGGTTGTTGAAAAATATTTCATTGAAAAAAGTAGGGTGACAACTCCGTGCCACATAATTTCGGGACACTTCACTGGCGCGACATATTTCGCTCGAGGGCAGGTGTTGCAGTGTGCATATTGTGAAGTCATGCGACCCCCTCGCGTCCCCTTGTAGGTGGGAGCGCTCGGAATGTCTTGAGCGGCCATCCATTTAGCTCGTTAGCTGATCCCGCACCCAAGCATCCCAGCTAACAGGGTGACCATGAAATACACATAAAAATACGGTCCAATTATTTTTTAATTTAAAAAATAAAATAACTTATAAGAATAAGAAGAATATAGTTTGATATTTAATAACGAATCTCTTTGATACACACCAAATTTTTTTTTTACTGAAATCACTGCATGGCAGTACAACTGGTCGAGATCATTAACCTAACACGTTGACCGCCAACAACGTTTTTTGTAAATTGACGGAAAATGTTTTGGTAGTTTTAGGCATTAGAACTGCGTCGGACATTCTGTGTAGCAGTTTGTACAGAGCGCATGGCCGACAAAGCAAAATGAAAAAATGATAAAAATATGTCTGCCACAGGTGGCCGACGCGGCGTGATTGTAGTGACTCAATGTCGGCTAACAGTGGCTGACATGGCGGTTAACGTGTTAAGGACGCTTTGCCAGGACAACTGGATGCTGCGTGCAAAAAACGTGACTTGTGGATATTGCATGTGTATTTTGATTGATCTATTTTTTGAAGTGATGCAAATTTATTAATGAAGGAACACATGAGTTAGAAGAGCATCTGAGACCTTACCGGTGGTGTTAAGGAAGAAATCTGTTAGTTCTTGATTTACATAAATTAACCGTGTATGGATGTTCAGCATGTGTAAAATGAGTCTGTCGGTTGTAGGTGGGATGAGATGGATCTTATGACGCTTGTCATTTTAAAAGATGACTAATTGTTCTATGCGGAGTGTAAGCCTAACAAACGTTGCTTTACTACATCATAACAATTATTTATCAAATATTGTTATGAGGAATCGATTTTCTACCACCAATAATGATTAAGATCAATCTTTTTAAAGCATAAAAGCATAAATTATAGAAGCTCTTTTTTCTAGCCTTCTATATAGTTCACGTTGTCCCGGAAGAACGCTGGAAACTATACGTGCTCGTATAATGTATTGTGGTGGTATGAAATAATGTAAAGACCAAAGCTGTCAATACTTTGTCGTCGAAATTTATGACTGCCATAAACTTCAATTTTTTTATTATTTTTTATGTAAACACATACAGGAGAATACCGACAGATTATGATAGTAATTTTTTGAAGTCTCATCTGTGAAATTCTTTGACGCTTACCATGGTGTGTATGGCTAAACGCTGCATGTGGAGTGTTGATCCGCCAACGTCATAGACTACAGCCCGAGATTCACGCATCATCCTTTATTATTACAGGAATCTACTATGAATGGGTGGTCTTCACGGGATGACTTTCGTCTACCACCAATTTTAATTGATAGGCTATGACTGACATTTTACGGGTGATGGATCAAATTCACACCAACCGGGGTATTTTAGAGCTCAGAAATCGATTACAAATCCATTTTTTTTTTAATCTCCGTCGGGGATCGAACCCACGACCTTTGGCTTGCAAAGCAAACGCTTTACCATTGAACTATGACCGCCGGCAATTAAAACGATTATCTGTTATGGAATGACGGTAATGTTTAGCTAAGTTGTTCTATGCAATTATCTCTCACAAAAAGAAAAAATATTTAAGAATCGTAAGAAAAAAAATGACAATGTTAATTTATTAAAAATGTGCTAAAATTATCGATATCTTCTATAACAATAACTAGGAGTGATAACTAAACTTCCAGGGGTAGAATATATGGAGGTCCCTTAACAGATTTCGGACCGGAGTATGCAAGACGAGGTCACAAATGAAAGCCTGGCAGTTTTACAGCGGACCGACTGAATGTGACTGCGGCGTGGAGCAGACCCTGTCCCACCTTCTGCAGTGTGCGCTGTGTCCGAGTAGCTGCACCCAGGAAGACCTGATGATGGCCGGGAGTAACTCCATCGTCGTCGCCCACTTCTGGGAAGACAGGACCTGACCCTTGTTGTTATGGCGTTTATCGGAATCCTAGTAAAATAGGAAATAATGTTTTGTAGTTTTAAGAAACTGTTTTTTAAATAAATTTATGTTCCTATATGGAATATAAATAGCTCTCGTAAGAGAAATTTTGTTTTACTTTTTTATGTCAGGTCATTCAAGCAATTTATTATTATTTTAAATTATAAATTAACATTCTTAATTTTGTATAACTTAGTGCTTGCTTGATTCATAATGAATTCCGTCTTTAAGGTAATTTCACTTGGAAATAATATTCATAATTATATAAAAATTATACACAAATAATTATAAACATTTTACGAGTACAACTTACTGTATTCAAGATGGTATATGTATCAGTGTAAATAATAGACGACGACTGTGTAGTCTAGGATTCGACTCCCAATAAATCTTATATAAAATATAAACTTTTAATATGTTTAATCTTACTTATTTTCCATTTTCAAAACACGAATAAATGTTCGTTTCATAATTTTTATAACGAATTAAATTTATTGCCGAAAAATCCACAGACTTAATTAAATTATTATGCTTGTTAACCAAAAATAACGTAACATTTTCCAGGATGGTACCATAAATTTAAGGTTAACATGCTATGCGAGCATTGTGCTTAATAATTCACAACCATTATAAGCCTAACAAGTACAATATTTATTATCTTAAAAAAATGTACATATTTGAAAAAAGGTAATTAATTTTGCATATTTTTTTATTCGGATATATTTGTTTGATTTAGGTAAACTAAAGTAAAGTATTATTATTTCATATTTTACTTAATAAGAAGAACCATCTCAGAGAGGCGAGCTCGATGGATCGGTCACATCATGCGCCACGATGGTCTTCTTCACGACATTTTGGAGGGGATGGTTGAGGGTAGAAACTGTAGAGGGTGCCTAGGCTTGGAGTATTTGCAGCAAGTGTTCGAGGACATGAGTTGTAGCTCTTATGCTGAGCTGAAGAGGGTTGCGGAGGAACGAGAGGAGTGGAGATCGAGATGTAATTTTTAGTTGCTGCAAACCAATCCACTGGATTGATACTACTACGAAGAAGAATATTACCAATCTATTTTTAATTCTTAATAATTGCATCCTGTTATTAAGTTCCGTATTTTTTCCTATGACACTGTTCTCTAGCTGTCATGCCATCTTTTATGTGGTCAACTTATGGTTGAAGTGGTTCATACGAAGTACGAAACCTTTTCATGGCTGTGGCTTCGTTTTCGAGACTTTATAATTGATACTTTTATACCATTAGCAATATCCTGATACCTACTGATATAAGCTTGATATAGTTATCTTAGGCCGATGCCAAAAAGCCTCAAAAAACGATCTTTTGTCTCTTATTTTTTTTCGCTCGCCTAAAACGCACATGTAATAATGTTAGTTTTAATAATATATAAAATTAAAGGGCCTTTGCATACGCCATTTTATTTGTTATGACAGTTGCTACATTTCATGTTGGTTCAACTATTATCTTTAATTTGCTTTTTTGCCATGATTTTCTTGGCGGCGCTGCGTGTCGCAGTGTTTCGGCAGTTGTGAGTTAACTCTCGTCCAGCCGGCGAAGCGCCATACCAGTCGGATGAGGAAATCAAGTCTTTATTAAAAATAAATGCGAATAGTGCTTCAACAACAAGTTTTCTTTGTTGTTTATCTGCTCCTGCATTCTACCTCCACGCGGTCACGAGATGAACCCGTGACTTTTCGTCCTTTTAAAGAGGGGAGATGTTACTACAAATCCTACTAATGAATATTGTTTGAATGTTATTGCATTATTCAGGCCTAAAATATTATTATTATGAATAATATAACTGAAATCTAACTTTTTTAATTACAAAATTTTCATTAATAAAAGTATATACGTCGCTACTTTTTATTGATATTATTTATAACTTCTACCAACGTTGATGATATTAAAGGTTTGTTGCTCTGTGTCAGTCGGTGAATAGTGTCGTAAATATACTATTTATTTCTGTCAAAACATAATCTTCATAATAGCATGACATAATAACCAATAACATCATCATGACTATCGTGAAGCTCCAGCTAAAGCTATACCGAAGAAAAGGTGTTAAAAAAGTAATTAAATAATAATTAGTGGTGTTGTTGTTGACAAGTATTGAATTGCGATCCCGTATGCCCTATATCTCCTATCTATCTCCCAAAAGTATATTTCTAATGAATACGTAAGACAAATACTAAATATTTTTTGTAAATATAAGAATACCACGTAAAAGACAACATGTGCTTTAATTGCCTTATGATAAAGTGTTAAAACTTTTTCGTTTTTATTTATTTAATATACGAAATATATAAAAGTATACTGGAAAAGAATGTCGTTTTTTGTTTTTGCTTTTGAGTGGTCAGTTGTGCTTCAGCAGTTGAACTTTTACAACGTGTTCTGTGTTGTTTCTCTGACTACGTATACTCTGAGTGTACTAGAACTTTTAAATAAAAAAATACAACCCAATATAAAATGGTGATGTTTGTACTATATATGGATTGAAATTAGATTGTTGATTTACTCGTAGCTAACAGATCAACATTGGACTATACTATTACTTTTTTACTAATTTTTTATTTTGTTTAAATGAATTCAATGCAGGTTAAGCGCAATGGCCCATTTTCAAATGATTTAATCAATTAAATTTTTATTTGTTGACTTCCGGGTAGCAAAGCAGAGTTTACAAATTATACCGAATTATTTATACATTTTTCATCGCGTTCTACCTCGTCATTTTCTTTGGTGTCGTTTTTCAGCGCTGCTGAAAACGGAACCTGAAATTTATCGCTCCGTAAACGGCGAGCGAGCTAATTTAAATAAACAAAGACCACTGACCAGTGGGTTGGTATGTAGGTTGTAAGCTTCACTGAAAACTTAACAACCACACAACATTAAGGGGCAGTGATTTTTGAAGAGTTTTTTTGTAATCTTTTTGGTGGTGTTAATTTATTACATATATGTGGTGTACATTTATTATATATGTGAACACCAAAAAAGTTTAATTTCATATTATATTATTGTATATATGTATAATTATATTAAAAATATGAATAATTTGAAAATATAATAAAATAAAAAATGTATTTCAAAATACGAGTAAGGCAGGTGAAAATGATTCAAATAATAATAATCTCCTATTTGAGTTCTTTTTTTTTAATGTAAAATAATGTTAGTCGATAATTTGACAGATAATACTTTTGGACGTTTTATGAAAAGTAAGTATGTTCAAATAACGTTTTAAACACATATGTTTGCTTCAAATAACTTTTCGCTCGTACGTATTTTCAGTGATTTTAGGTACAGTGGAATCCCGTTATTTCGTTCCTGTTTTTATTTTTATTTCTAATGGTCCCGGCAAACACTTACGGAGATTTTTTTTTAATAATCCCACATATACTGTTCTCTGATTTATCAGTTTCCTAGATCTATCATCTAAATTTTGTGGTCCCCTCACAAATTTAATCCCAATTAACCTTTTTTGTAAAACTTTCATTACATATTCTTAAATTATTTTATTTATTATAGAGTAGCTGACGGAAGCAAAAAAAATGTACTAAAAAATTAAATGATATTTCATGAAAAAAACATTTGATATATTGTATGTTTTATTTAAAATTCCAGATGAAATGTAATTTTTAATAAAAAATTATTTCGTGAATGTGCAATTTTGTGTAGTATTTGGAAGTACGATGTAGTGACGCCTTGAAGAATAGGCACATCAACCTTTCATTATACAGTAGATCAAAAGTTGCTGGACATGTGCTTTTGATCTGCAGGAAAGCATAAAAGGCAGATATTTCTGACCTGAAAAAACCATCAAGAACCAAATATATAATGTATTTTGAGGAAATCCGGTAAATAGAGCTGAAATGGGATGAAAAGGAGACTATGGCGGCAAATAACGATTTTTATAATGTTGTGTTTATGATGATCATTGCATAATTAATCTTAATTGATTTATTTATTACACAGAACCATTCTAAACCGTTCAAATTTCAAAGATTCAAAATGAGAAACAGAGCATACATAAATATAAAAAACATACAAAAAGGATAATAAAATATAAAAGATAACATAAAGGAAGAAAAATATGAAACGTGTCAAAGAACATACAGATCTAGGAGAACAATATCAACGACAAAAAGAGGAAAAGGATGTAAGAAATTTAAGCTTTCTTTTAAGTCGTAGTAAAGATTTAATTACCGATTCAAATACTGACTGTGTAATTGCAGCTTTGCTTTTTAATATTTATCGTGAATCACAGTTCTTAGCACAGCTACAGTTTGCGACACCGTCACGCCACTTTTTATATTGCGTAAGTTTTGCTATTATAATGAATTATTTAATACGGCCACGTCAATTTGTCAAACTGCCTAAATACGACTTGTCGACAGTTGAAAGTTAACTATTTTTCTCTCCACGTTTACTTTCAACATGACCTATGGCATTAAAACACACGCATTTTATTCGGCATATTTCATCATCATCAGCCTTTATCCGTCCACTGTTGAACGTAAGCTTCCCGCATCTCCATCCTCTTTGATCCTCCGCCTTCCGCATCCAGGTCACTCCCGCTATTCACCTTATGTCGTCAGTCCAACTAGCAGAGGTTTGGCCAATGCTTCGTTTACCAGTTCTAGAGCGCCACTCCAATACTTTTCTTCCCCATTGACCGTCGTCTCTTCGACAGATATGTCCAGTAAATTTCCAGTTGAGTGTGCCTATTCGTCGGGTAGCCTCCACTACTTGAGTTCTTCTGCGGATATCCTAGTTTCAGATTGTATGAAAAATTGGTTGTAACCGAAAGTCGTCCCGTGAAGATCACCCATTTAAAGTAAATTCCTGTAATAATAAGGATGGTGCGTGAATCTCGGGCTTTATTCTATGACATTGGCAGATCAACACTCGACTTGCAGCACTTAGCTATATGCAGCAAGCATGGTTAGCGCAATAGAATTCCACAGATGAGACATCAGAATCACAATCACATCTCTCGATATTCTCTAGTATGTGCTTACATAAAAAAGATTTTTCATAAATAAAGAGGTTATTGTTTCATTATTCTATAATAATACTCGTAAATGTAATAATACCAATAAAAACAACAACGCTAATAAAAAAAAAAAGGACAAAAACGTTTTATAAAATTTGTCGTGGAAGCAAAAAGAGTAATTATATAAGTTTAAAACAAGTTGTATGAACTCAATCATTATTTGTTTGCATGGTTAGAGTTATTATGGATATGTTTTATAAAATAAATACTTCACATAATATTTTTCACAAAACCTATTTTGTTAAGCATTGTTAAATTCAATGGTCCCCTAAATCAAGCTCTTCTTTGTTCCATAAATGTTTTGAAACATTTTATGTTTCCAACAAAATAATAACATTATATAAATTCATTAAACAACAATCTGCCCAAACAAAAAGTCGTATTAACGTTGACAATATAAAATATTTACCTAATCGCCCAATAAAGTTTGAGATTATTTATACATGGAAACTTTTGATAAGGGACATTTTCCATGTGAAATTAATTTCTAAACAACCGGACAACACACTGAGGCGTGTAAAGTATACAGTACAGTAGTCCACATTATTTTGCTGGCTTGATATTCGCGGTCGTCAATAATATATTATTTGAAAATGGGAAAAAGAAAATTTCGGATAATGATTAAAAAACAGTTACAAACAAAAACTGTTCAACATGTTTTAAACAGTTTTTTTGTGCAATAATATATTACTTCAACTTTACTTCTAGTTTAAAAAGGAATTTTATTTATTTGTAAGGATATGGTAAACTAAATTATGGACATTCTAAAGTAAATATTTAAACATTATTAATGCAACTTATAGTCAATTTACGAAATACAAGCTTATACATTTGTATTATTTATAATTAATTCTTTGTAATGAGATATTTTTTTACATATCTGTTTTTAAACAAATCAAATATTATATGGTCGTGCTAATTTCATTTATTTGACAAGTTGACTATGCATTCAAAGAAACTGCTGTTAATGTTATGAAAATCCATATAATCTTCGAGATCCCAAGAAAATAAAGTTTTGGAAAGACATTCAAGACATGAAAGTGGATCTAAATCTACCTTAGTCTTTTAAGATTACTGATTTTATACTTTTTATATTATTTTCCATATTGAAGGATTGATGCAGATTTGCCAGTTTTGTTATCGTTTCCTTGTCATTTCTAAGAAATTTAAGCTTTGTACACATAATAATATGTACAATTTACCGTTATTTAAAGCATAAAATGTAGGATTGTAGGAGGAAATGTAGGAGGAAAAAATTATTCTACGTATTTTAAATAAACGTTAAGTATCTTATCAAGGTTGAAATAGAACAATAGTCATTGCGAATAACGCATGAACACTGTACTTGATAATACTTACACCAAAAAGAGGCAATGTTTGTGGTTGGTTTGTATATGTGTCGTTAAGGCAGTAGAATTAAACAAAGCCTTATCGTGTGACACGTAACGCCGCCTTGTTTTGTGATTGGAAGGATTGCGTGCCTCCTGAAACCTGAACTGGGTTACTGTAACCCATTCAGTCCGTCCACTATATTTCAGTCGTTGAAAAAAGCATTATCGATCGATTCCGAATTTTTAAATTAACATTTCAAAAACACCGTGTTTTTGTGTCAACGCCGATAAGATAACTAATCAGAATGCGAGTTTTAAGTTTAATGACGCATGTAGTTAGTATCGAGAAAATAAAATTTTAAGACTATTGCAGGCATAATTTGTGTTTCTTTTGAAGGCTTATATTTCACAACTGCCTTTTTTTCATATGTCTTAAATATTTGCTGATTATTTAAAATTAATAATTTATTTTATTTTATAAATTAGTAATTATACTCGTATCTTAGCATATCAAACTATTGAATTAAAGTTACGAAATTCATAATATTAAAAATAAATTAATTTAAAATATACTACTAATGCTATTAAGGTACCAAGAATCTGACAACACACAATATACTTTATTAGCATTATATGTGTATTGTTTACATGTATTAGAATCAACTAGATGTCCAGAAAAAACGCAATTTAAGAGCCTAAAATCATCAAAACCATCTAGTACTTTTATTCATATTTGTTCTTTTATATTATAATATATTAGTATTTTGAAGAAATTATTAGCCTAGTAATTTGCTTAAATAAAAATACTGGTCTAATTCACATAAAATATAAGTGTTCAGTTAAAATTTTCTCATGTGCGAAATGCAGATTATTTTTGGAAACCTTGGTATTTATTAATAAATGTTTATAGTAATTCGTCAGTCTATTTTTAAGTCAGAATGTTAAATACATTTATATTTCTTTTGCATTATTATACATGTTTTACGTAGTTTAACTAACCAAACTCAACCTTACCAAAACCAACCTTATTGACCTTATTGACATTATAATTTTAAAATATTTATTTTTCTGAGTAATAGATTATTAAAATAATTGTAATTCCAACCATTTTTTGTTTGCCTTAAATTTAAACGAAAAAGTTTTTTTTTATGTTTTTTTTTTTTTTTTAATTTCACTAATAATTTTAAATTTTACAATTTTTGTAGGAAAAGTATGATTTAAGAAATCATCTTTGAAGTACTAATCCTTCTTGTATTTAAATATCACATTTTGATACCATTTATAAATCGTATTGAATTTTGATATTAATGAAGTAATATTTTAATTGAACCTTACAAGCGATTAGAATACTGATTACAATTGAAAATCGGCCACAATTTGCTTCAATTAGTTTCTAATGAGAGTTTATAGCTGCAGGCACTCAGCATCGTTGATTAGATTCGGCGAATGGGCATTTTTGAATTGGAGGTAAATAATAAATTTAATGGTTTGCATGGAACCGGGAAGATGGCTTTTCTTCTATTTATTGTGAATGGATCTTTCGACCCCACTTTTCCAATCAAAGAAGTTTCGAAACGACTACCCCTCCTCCCTTATAGCAGGGGATGGTGGATCAATTTATGTTCTGTCGGCTGGTGGCCTGGGCCATTGTGACTGCTAATATAAAAGTTTTTCTTTCTTCCATTTGCCAATATCACCAATACGAAAAGAACTTTGCGTTTTAAAATAAAGTCAAACGAATTATCTGCGATGGAAAAGTATTAATCCGCAGACTTCATTAAGACGTTAAAATCCTCGGTAATCTTTTCGAGTCTTAATAATGCCTTGAGATCATATTCTTCAAAAAATATCGGTCGCGCGTATTATTATTTCAAACAAAGTAAAATATGTAGAACTCTAAATTATTATATGCGATCGGATTATCCTTCTTAGTAACTTTATTTCAATAAAAAATATCTGTTTGCTGAGATTGAATGAAAATTAAGCTGAAATTTCTTTAGAGTAATATGAACCTATCATTTTTTGTTTAAAGTAATACTACATCTAATTGATACTTCGTTGAAAAGCAAAATTAATATCAAAAGTTTAATTAAACTTTCTATACCGAATTCTCACCACATGGTCCTACCAGCCGTCATTGACCATGACCTTCCCGTGACATCTCTACACCTAGAAGTTCAGTTGGGAACATATATGATGAACGACGGTCTCCACTGCGAGGGCCCGCGGACTGTAACCAGCATCTGTATTATCCAAAACTTGTAAAATGTTGGTTGGTCTTTTTACGGAGGTCAGATGATTTTAATTTTGAAATATATCTTATAATATTTTTACTCAATATATATTTTAAATTATTACAATTTAATCGGATGTAAATGACTTTATAAATGTAGCATTACCACCCATTTTAATAAAAAATAAATACAATAAAGTTTTAACATGTTTAATGACAATGAACTCACTTCCAATATGAGTACCAACACAATACACAGCATTGTAGATATGAGAATGTTATAACAAAAATACGTCATAAGTACATCTAACTTGATACACGAATACACAAGTGACAAGTATTATTTTCGGATTGAACCGATCCTTAGAACCAAATGCACACTCAATCAACAAATCAGCACTGTGTAAAATAACAAGTGCCAACAGATTAGCGGCAATTTGTGATAACCATATGTTCCACACATGGAACAGACATGGAAAGAAAAATGATATAATCTTTGAAATTCTATAAGTCATTGACCATTTGATTTTAAAAGGCAGATTAAACTAAAAAAACTGTGAAGGCACCTTTGTAAAAAAAAATATAAGATTTGTTTATGTATCCATATATTTTGTACCCCATTCTTAAACTAAACATATTGGAATCATCATCAGAGTTCTTTTGGTAACTCTCTCAACCCTCCTTTCTCCCGTCAGTTCATCACGTCACATCGCCAAAGGGATTGGTTACCGTAATCTTGATGTGACATGACTATGTAGGGCTCACCACGTACAGGTGGGAGTGGAGTTGGTTGTTAGAGGCTATAAACTGCTGTTTTAATAGCAGTCTGTGATTGCGCATCACCAACCAAGAACCCCTTATTTAAATATAAACTAATAAAAATAAAGATAATAATAAAGTATCTAAATCTTGTTCCGAAATTTAAGAAACGGTTTTATAAACGTCTATTAACATTTTTCGGCCCATTTCATGGACAGACTGTCTAATGATCACAGCCGGCGTCCTATTTCCTCGTTTAATAAGCTTTATCTCGGGTTATAGCCTCCATTTAGGTTAAGGCAGGCTAACGACAAACCCCATCCTTTACGCATTCACAATTACTGCACATTAAGTTTTTGATATGTTCCCTTCATTGAACATGAAAGTTTGATGAGGTCGTGTCATTTATCATGGATACAATATTGAATAAAACGTGTAACGATTTGCTAGTTACGTATGCAATAACGCGTCGGCTTACTAATACCATAATTATAGTCTTAAATAAAAGTAACGATAAATAATGTATGTGATAACAAAACAAACTATCATTAAATTAACATGTCAGGTAAAGTAAAAACATATTATTTTTATACAATGCGTGCCAAACTCCCAATCATTTACACAAACAATTATACATTTCTATCATAAGTTAAATTAAAGTATTTGATTTTACGATTAGAAGTACTCCTACATACCGACGAAGTATTTGGAACTTTTCGATTTTAAAAACTGAAAAATAATCGAAATTACTTAAACTATACATTACAAATTTATATATTTAATCTACTGTGATTAGGCTAATTATTAAAACCTTAAATTATGTAAGTTGCTCAATTTTTTCTACGATCTTTGCATGTAATTATTTTATACATTTTTTGTATTCATTATGGATTCAAAAATGATTAACGAATATTCGGGGTGTTTCGGAGTACAGTGCTGACATGGAACATGTTGAATGTCTTAGCAGCTGACAGAGTTGTATGCTGGCAATTTGTGGCGATAATATGTGTCCTTAGAACCAAATGGTTCAGGGTTAGGAAATATTAGACTTATCAAACTGATCTTCATTAAACTTTCTGGATAACTAAAAATATGCAACGGATACTATAGGGACCATAAACTTCAGAACGATTGCCAGTAATTTTTGTTACTTTATGTTACATATATGAAACGGACGTGGAAAGAAAATATATTCTCGTACGTGGCAGTTTACTAATAAATCTATGAACTATTAACATAATTACACTTCGTCAATCCACGTTTCATTATAAAATTAAAGAATACAGAAGAAAAAAAATGGTTACGAATAAGTAAATTAAAAATATATTTAAGTACTACTTTATACTACATTGCTTTTCATCCTTATCCCTTTTCATTTTTCTACTATATAACAAATCCGTGGACACAAAGTTAACTGCTTGTGTTCTGTAATGCTTTAATGTGCCATTGATTTGTGCCGGCGATCGTCGGCAGTGTAATAAGTAATGAGAGCACATCAAAGTCCCGCCTATCGCCGGATCTGTGCGAGGAGCCGGGGCGCCATTTGTGCCATTTTTAATCTCGCTGATGGCGCCGTGCCGCCCTTCAAACATCCTTCATTTCCATTCAGGGCGCCTCATTGATAAGCCCTTACTCTCCCGGGGGCGGCCAGGTGGGCGGACAAGCTTTTGGATAAGTGTAAATACCAGAAGAGTACAATAATATCAATATTTATTAATTATCAATATTTACTAATAAAATCGATTGAAATAAGTATTCATTGAGCCAAGGAGATGCATATGAATTTATATTATTTTATTGTCTGCACATATTTTTTTCATTCTGTGAATCTTGAGGTAAAAGTAAATACATATTATGTATATTTATGACGATTTTTTTTCTTATTGTACAAATTAAGGTTATCAACTGACAATACTTGGTGAAACTGCATAATTATAATTTTAAAAATCAAAACAGAATCAAAAGTAAATATTTTTTATAAGTTGTTAATTTTTTAATTAAAATTAATCCAAAATTTATATTGTCTTAATATATTATTATTTTAGTATGTATTTTTTTTATTTCATTCAATCATTAGATTTCAAAGTAAAAACATTTATATATTTTTTTTTAAATAAGAATTATGTACAATTGACATCACGAACTTGTTTGCTTCACATAATTTTAAGGATCATAATGATCAATGTATATATACATATATATCAATTATAATGTGATTGCTTAAGGAGCACATTAACTATTTTTATTTTTCATGTCTCAGTCACTTGTTATTTCGATTACTTCTACTACATATAAAAAAATCTTCAACTGCAGAATGCATTTGTTTTAACGTAAATTTTATTATATTTACCTTTTTAATTAAAATAAGTTTGCAGATACATTTATCAATTTGTAATATTCAAATGGAATATTTTGATTAAATGTTAAATTTAATAAATATTATTATTTTAAAAGTAAAATTTTTGCTTGTTCATGCAGATACTCGTATCATACATTTCATTTTGAGTAACATGATTTAAAATAGATTAAAGATCATATTTCGAGATATGTGATTGAATTACAAAAAAAAAGTATTGCGACGATAAAATGTACGAGACACGAACGGGTTTTACTTTCGCATTTCATTCCGATGAAAAGAAATTTTCGATATTCCAATATGTGAAAAATCGTCACTCAAATCTGATCTTTCGAATTGATGAGATTTCGCGACATTATTCTGGATGCCGAGATCCTATCAGAAAATTACATTAAATAAATTCGAGTCGTAAAATTCCTCCGAGTTGGCTGTTGGTATTTTTGACGCGACCGGATGGTGAATTTTCAAAGGTGTCGTCGTAGGGTCCATATTCATTACCGGGAGGCTCGAAGGGAGTTCGCCCTCCAATTCAATCAGGGCGAGAGGGACTCTCCACCCCCAGAGAACCCTCCCACTCTACCTTTGTGGCGCACACCGCAGCATCCAGATACGTGAGGCTGCTGCAATCCTTTTTGACGCATGCGGCGGGTGCGTTTCAGGACCCTGAGAAAGGAATCGCACTTTCAGGTCTATTTTTCAGCATTTCAGGGGGGCGGGTTTAATGCGTGAGAGGTGATTCAGATGTAGAATTTGCTCCCCTTTAACCACCGACGAAACTTTTTAAAGCAAGTCCTACCGCACTTAGCACATAACACATATTTGGTGGCATTACAAATTTTATTCGTAATTCTCAAACTGAAATTGAATTGAAAAAAAAACCTAGAGTTAAAAAAATATTTTCACATTTTACAGCTCTAAACATAGCTAACAAAATATTATAAATATATATTAACAAATATATCGCATTTTTATATATTTCTTACTTGCCGCATAAAAATACAGCATGTTGCCTATTTATTAAATTTAATTAATATAATATAAGGCTTAAAATAATATATTTAAAATTACTCAGCGTCATAACAAGATGGCTTTACTTAAATAATTAATAAATTACTTGGTAAATTTGCTTCTTTAACACAAAAAGGATCATGGTAGTTTTAATTTTTTTTTTTTTAAACATTAATTATCATTCTAATTAACCTAACCTGAATATAATTTTCCATAATTAGGTTATGTATAATTCAAGCTTTATTTTAACCTTCTTTATTAGTTAAAACAACAAATAGTAATTCATTCAACTAGTTTTACAACAAAAAATTATAATGCAACTTAAAAATGACGTTTAACAATATTTCTTCACTTTGCATAGTGTTTTCAGAGTCGATCGTTATTCAATCAATTACTAAATTCACCTTCGTCTGAGTGCTGAGAGGTTTTTGTGCTTTTTTCTCATGGCCCTGTCTCTAATCTCCTAATGCTACATTTCATTGAAAGCCTGCGAGGGCAGTGCACTCCAGAATAATATGACTGAGGTCCTAGTGAATAATGAAAGTGGCTCAACAATTGTTATTCTACTCGAATGTACGCGTTACTTAATAAAATACGTTTTTTGTTATAAAAGGATTAATAAAAACTGTGACTCATATTTTTTTATGTAAACACATTTAGGAGAATACCGACAGATGGTGGTAGTAATTATGAAGTCTCATCTGTGGAATTCTCTACCGCTAACCATGTTGCATATGACTAAGCGCTTCATGTGGAGTGTTGATCCGCCAACGTCATAGACTACAGCCCGACATTCACGTATCATCCTTATTAATACAGGAGCTTACTATGAATTGGTGGTCTTCACGGGACGACTTTCGTTTACCACCAATTTTAATTAATATACTATGACTGGCATTACAAGGGTGAGGGATCAAATTTACACCAACCGGGGGTATTGTAGAGCTCATATATCGAGACATATCTTTCTTTTTTTGTCTCCTTGGAGGATCGAACCCACAACTTTTGGCTTGCGAAGCAAACGCTTTGACGATTGAGCTATAGCCGCCGGCAAAGATGTGGATTTTTCAAAAGGTGTGATAAAAGATTTGGATGTTTCATATAAAGAAGTAAATTTATTGAATAACATGAGTCATGGGGAACTACCAAAGAGTATGTACTTCGATTAGTCAGAGACACTTGAGAGTGAGACGAACGAAAATATTTTTTTTGAGAACAAAAATGTTATATTGTCAAAGTTGCGACAGTTATACAAATATATTATAGTTTTATTTTTTTACAAATATTGAAATGATTTTTTTTTTTCAAAAATAATTGCAATTGCATAAAAATAAATAGAGATTTCATTATTTTACCCAGATCGTGTAAAAAATTGTATTTGTTTTAGAATATGTTCTAATTTTAATTAAATCTATTAAAATATCCTTCGATTGCCCCGAAAGAGGACCTAGACCCTGGACACCACCAGGGGTGGAATATATGGAGGTCCCTTAACAGACTTCGGACAGGAGTGTGCAAGACGAGGACACAAATGAAAGCCTGGCAGTTATACAGCGAACCGACTTAATGTGACTGCGGCGTGGAGCAGACCCTGTCACACCTTCTGGAGTGTGCGCTGTGTCCGAGTAGCTGCACCCACGAAGACTTGATGATGGCCGGGAGTAGCGCCTTCGACTTCACCCACTTGTAGGCAGACCCTGTTGTTTCCAACACGATTATATATATGTATATATATATATTTTTTATATATATATATATAATATATTTTGAAAGGTTTTTTTTCTTTCCGTTATATTATAAGGATTTATTTCTTATTTCTTTCTCATATTTCAATAAAAATATCTAAAAATAAATATGTACTTGTGTACGAGTATATGTACGTTATAAAGAAAGCATATTCACCTCTCAAAGAAAATTATTACGATTTAGGTTTTATGTCGCATAAAATTTATGCATTTGCCAGCAAAGGTCTCCACGGAACAAGAGGACGTCTCTCACAGGGAGGCATTATCTTAGCCGAAGTGCAAGAAAAAGTGCAAATACAAGATAATGGCGGCCCGAGTGATATTTCACGGAGCTCGGCCGAGTCTCTCTCGCGGGCGGTCCATTAAAATAATCTCACGTCCTCAGCTTTGTCAAGAAAATATGATAATAAAACGTAATGGAGTGAACATGATAAAGCGGGGGGCTACGTGCAATCGTAAAAATATAAAACAGCTTGTAAGGAGAGGGGATGGAAGGTTATTCTAGATAAGGCTGTATATGCCTCGGGCGGACAAGATGGCTTGGGACGATTCAGCGGAACCATCTTGAACTACCTGTTTTCCTTGTCTAAATTAATCTCTTTTTTTAGCTTATTGAAAAAACTCTTAACACATTTATGTATTTTCGATGTAATTTGATACTTTTTCATTTGTATATTCATCGCTATTCCGTCGATGGTTTACATTTAACGACTTTGGTATGAATGATCAACAAAGTTTCAATGTATAATATTAATTTCATTGTCATTTTGTAGATCATACATCACTATTCCATCCCTTTATATATATACATAGCCTTTTATTAAAATTTCATATTAATTCCGTTGTTGGATCATCACCTTACCGTCTAAATATCATTACTTTATTTTCTGAAAATAACAATATTATTCTATCATAATATCATTCGAATCTCTTCAAAAATGCTGTTTACCAACAAAGAAAAATGCTTTGGATACTACAGCTACATCTAGGAACTGTATGCTGGACCTTCGAATGTAGAGATGACTTACAAGGCGGTATCTGTAGATCTAATTTTAGTACGGATATATAAAACCAACTAAATAATAATAACCATTAATTTACTCGTACAATGACGTGACTACTCGTATTACATCGATATTTACAGTCAAACTTTCTAAAACGTTTTCAAAGGATCAGATAAATAGCCCAATGCTCTCGAGGATTGCACTGTTATGTTCTAAGAAGAGGTTCAATCCAAAATAGCGACATCAGAATGATATAGCCCTTGCTGACTGGTACCGAAAACTTGATATAAAATATTTCGTTTCTTATTTTCGTTCGCTCATTAGACACGCATGTGTTGTCATTTTGTAATGCCGTTAGGAGGACTAGTTATATAGATCGCCACTTCGCGCTGGGTGTCACTGACCGCGGTTGTGAAAGTCAGTTGTGTGCCGACGTATATTATGTCGTATTGTGGCCCGGCCTGAATGCTGTGACTAGATCCGGGCCAGAAGCTTCTACAGTTATCAAAATATATATGTCAATGTTCTTCAGAAAAAGTCTTGTGTTGTTAATCTGCTCCTCATCCTGTCACCACGCAATTCAATAACAAACTTAGAGAGGAGGATGTCAATAGCAATATAGAAGAGACCACAAACAGACCAGGAAACATAACCCTTACAAATCAAAAAAATTATGTGTTATATGAGGGTTGCTGTTTATCCATTTTAAAATTCCAATACATGTTCATCAGCAAATGAAAGTATTATCATATTTATGTATCATTGAATAAGTATAGATAAAAGTTTACTTAATACTGCATATATCGATGAAAAATATTTTATCTGAATTGGCTGAATAAAATTCGCAATACTGCATAGTCCTTTCCTTTCGAGAATTAAACATTTTCATTTAGATTTCATTCGGGTCGGCCAGAATGCCTTTAACGCGTGCTTTTTGCCTCGGCCGCCAGATATCGCCCAGCCCTTCTTAATTGAATGTGTTTTTTAATTGGAATTTTTGTTAGTTAATTTTATTTGCTTATCTTTATAAATGATTGTCGCCATTTAAGGGCGAGAGTTAAGAACATTATCGTGTTTTTTGTTGTTTGTCAGACGATCCCACGCTGAAAAAAATAATACAAAAAAGCCACACAAAATAGGAAGCTATTAAGATTTGGGATACCTATCAGGTAGGGCGGCCCCTTTGTTTTTAAATAGGATGATATGAATTCTTACCGTAGAAGTGGACAATTGTTGGTGATACTGCTTACTAAAAATATTTTTTTTAATTTATTGTACCTTCGATTTTAAATAAAAACATTTTTGTTTTTTTTTATAATAATTTTATATATAAAAAATATTTGATTTACGCAAATTAAATTATGCAATTAACAATTATCCTAAAAAATATAAAATTCGAAACGAGGATATTCGCAAAAGAACTCGAGTAGTGGAGGCTACACAAAAAGAATAGGCACACTCAAGTGGCATTGGGCAGGACATGGCGAAGAAAATAATTGGAGTAGCGCCCAAGAACTGGCAAACGAAGCATTGGTCGACCCCCTGCAAGATGGACTGACGTCTTGAAATGAGTGAAATAATAGCGGGAATGACGTGTGTGGAAGGCGGAGGATCGAAGAGGATAGAGACTCATGCGGGAGGCTTACGTTCAACAGTGGACAGATATAGGCTGATGATGATGATGAATTATCCTAAATAACTTGTTTTTGCAATACCGAAGTACGTATATTCGAGCATGTATTATATATTTAAATCATTTCCCTTATTTTTAAAATGACTTAATTTTTTTCATATAATTGTATAATAGAAAGATCTCAATTCGTATCATAATGTTATGTTTTTCTCTTTTCTAGTAATAAATAATTAACACTACTATGTATCATATACATTTATTTCTTATAGTTATTTGTACATATATTTGTTTATCTTTTAACTCTCTAGCCTAAGAATAACATGACTATTTCATAGCTAAATTGGTTTTCTAGATTGAACCGCTATAAATTATCTTTAATAATAAGCAAATAATACATCTACCTACATCTTACACACTAGTTTTTTTAAAATATATGTTTACTTACTGCCTTTGAGATAAGATTAACATAGTATACTTGATGTGATCTTACCTGTTTACAGTTCATGAGTAGGGTACCAGATGATGATATCATATACAACAGAGCATTACGTGAACCATCTCTCCAGATCGTATCCTAAAGCGTATACATGAGAGCGCAAAACGAAGAGCCTTAACTGTGCTACGTAGCAGCAAGCTTTAGTTGCATGCGCGTTGAGTAATTCAAACCGTATGTCTCAGGCACCTTCGTCACCTGACACGTCAGGCATAAGGTGTAGCGCTTGCAAACTCCTGAAGTTTCATGGCTGAAAGCTTGATATTCACCCAACCTGTTAGCGGGCGCAACATGCCACCGCCATTCCTCCCCATTCGCGTGCAACGACGGTCTCCAAGCTCGCCTATATAATCATATTTTTCAATGAGTAGCTTACAAGCAAACAGTTTGTTTTGCAACGATTGCATAACTTAATTTATGAATATTGAAATGTCGCAGTTGAGTCGCCTCGATTATGCAAAAAATGCATCCTAGAAGTTGTGTGCATTTTCGAATGAAATTCATAGAGTTTTGAATGTGATTCGGAATGGAATTTAGCGTTCATGTTTTAAATAAACTCTCAAACGTTCAGTATTAAATATTTAACTTTGAGAATTTGTAAATTAAAATGTATAGCATTAAGATGTTAATACAAAGTAGTGGAATTTACAATGAAATTTGTATTAAACATGTATAACGTTAACGCCAAGAGTCATCTTAGACGATAAAAAACGGTTTTTGCTTATATTTTTAGAATTCAATTTGAGATCCATTTTGATATTAAATAGTAACATCCCCCGTCTTTAAAAAGGACGACAAGTCGCGGGTTCATCACGTGGCCGCGTGGAAAAAGGATGCAGGAGCAGGTAGCAAAGCAATGAACTTGATTTTCCCCGTCCGACCTTTACATGACGTCTTCATCGGCTGAACGGGACTTAAATGACGACAGCCGGAGCACTGTGACATGCAGCGCTGCCAAGATTACTACGGCTAAAAACAAAAAAAAAGATGACAGTTGAACCAACATGAAATGGAGCAACTGTCATAACTAATAAAATGTCGATACACATGCCGTGTAATTTTATATAAAATTAAAACTAACATTATTAGGAGTGCATGTCAGGCGAGCGAACGAAAATAAGAGACAAAAGATCGTTTTTCGAGACTTTTACGGCATCAACCTAAAAGAGCTATTTTTAAGTAATAGATACAAAATAAATCATTTGTTTTAACATGGCTGCTGAGCTTAGTGTGATCTATGTTAAAACAACTTAAGAAATTCTTAAGAATAAGGCATCGTGACATAAAGCCATGTTTTTCTGGCTTTTTGTTGTTAAAAGTGCACTACGTTATGTAAGATTAGTTGAAATAGAAAGAGACACATGATAGAGGTATTTATTAATCCACACTCGTGAGATCGCTGAAAGATAAAATTAATCGTATTCAACCGTTCATGACCATTTGTAATGCCTAAGTTGAAAACGTTTGTTTTTTTTTCAAAAAGAAAATAATTGCTTTCCAAACGAATAGATAAATAAAAATATCGTTACGATTTTAATGGCTTTTAAATGCGTTTCCTGTTTTTATGAAAGGGGAAAATCATAAAGGTAAAGCCACCCTTTCAAAATCGAACTTACACGTAAGCAATTATTGCGCTTCGTGATTTTATAATTGCGTCACCCTATCTTTAATATTTTAATATCTCCAACGTTTTAATGACGAATTTGAAACAATTTCCTCCTCCTGGGGGGCGATCGCCTCCAGCAGCAGGAGGCGGAGGTTTTCTGAGGCGAGGAGACACCGTAAAACGAAATAATTATCCGGATGGTGGAGCGAAAATAAGCCTCAAGTGGAAAAATATTTTTTTGAAAAATAACGCTTGAGTGCTTGGGGTCAGAAGTTATAAAATAACAATATATTTTTATTCCATGCAATATGTTTTTTCTTTTGTACCGCTAAAATTTTTTTAGTTTTTTTTTTCAATAATCATGATAGGTACGAATATATATGGTAAAGAAGGTAATTGCGTACAAACTCTTTAATTTCAAGTGTATTTTAAGAGTACTTCGTAGACAATTTAAAACATGCAGAAAAGCACTAAATTACAAAGCTCCAAGCCTTCATATGCAATATTAATGATTTAAATGTAAGAGAAACATTTTTTTTAAGTTTTATTTCTGGAACCTCAAGCTCTCCTTTAAAAAAAAAATAAATAAAACAAACACAAAGATACCTATTTTTGAAGGTTTTTATCTTGCATGGTAATTGAAATAGATACATCTTCTTCTTCTTTTTTATTCTTCTTCGTCTTCTTCTTTTTCTAATAAATATTGTATTTCGGCTAAGTATCTGGCAACATCGAAAGCCCGTGTATTCCCCAGCATAAGGTCTTGGGATTTGCAGCTAGCTGGGAATATGGGGCAGGATCCTAGGTGTGAGGCGGTCTGCAGGTCTCCACAGTAGCACAACAGTGACTCTCTCTGCCGAAGCATTCCCCACCGCTCGAAGTTGTCTTGTTCTACCAACTACGGTTTGTAATCTGTTCAGAGATTTCCAGTTCTGCCAGTCAAGGTTCTTACCAGTTGGGAAGTCTTCCTTTGAAGTAATGAAGTCTTCAGCATTAGAGCATGAAAAGAACCTCCACGCTGTGCCCTCTGAAAACGGAATTTTGGACTTCCTCCTCCGGCCAGTCTGTTCAACCTAGTGACAACAAAAAGGAATAGATAAATAGTACTCCTTTATACACGGTGAAAGTTCAAGTGCAAATATTAATGAGATACGATAAGAATCATGGCAACTAACAAAACTGAATATCAGAAATTTAGGGCAACGTTATTCTCCTGATAAGAAATGAATTTGAAATAAGAATGTCATTTTTTTGTTTACAATAATAATAAATATTTACAGGCTCATTTTTTTTTCAAATTTTTTGTAATATTGAAGCCCATAAAGCTGTTACTTCAGTGGCATACTCTACTATCACCAAACTAAACAATAACGATACGCCTTGAATGCTACGATATCCGCGAGGGTCGGAAAGTCCCATCCCTATCTCCACCTGCCAAATATGATAGCTTTAATTGTTTTATGTGCCCAAGACAATAACGGTTTAACAGCCTGTGTTGGTATCAGCGAAGCTTTAACCGAGGGTTAGGAGGGACGCAGACCCGAGGACATACCCCCAAGTATGGAACAATATAAAGTTTTACTGGTAATTGTGCAGGTTATTGCCTTTTAGAACTCTTGATGGTACTTGGGGCCGTTTGCTTTTGATGACGAATATAACATCTTCGTAGTTATGTATGAATAAGCAGCCTTAAAGTTCTGCTATGAATAATAACACATTTACTTATGATACATAATATAAATATACGATCTTTGTTATAAGCAAATGTGTTACAATTGTACATTAAATATTTTTTACTGATTAACATTTTGTTTATGTACGAATACATATTTACATTAATTCAAAAATATTTACATAAAAAGTGATTTTTTGAGTGTTTTATCAACATGCGTAGTTCAGCAATGCTTTGCATTATCTTATACATTTTTCAGTATTTAAGCATTGACAGCTGAAACATAAACAATCCAATTCGATTCTGAAAACATAAATATAGTGATTTGTTTATATATTCCATTTCATATGCTTTTAATACTTTATTTAAAACAGAGAAATTAATTCACAAATAGATTGGTTAACATTATTGTTTTAATTAAGTGGAAGCTAAGTTATTGCGTTTGGTGAAGGTAAATATTGACGATAAAATAATTTTATTTAGCGTTCCTTATATAAAATTCTTTATGAATATAAAACGAACATTAACAATTATACATTAAATGAGTCATAAATTTTACGCCAAACCTAAAAGTTACTTAATTTCAGCGGTTAACTCATATTTTAGTCGAAAACCTATCGTGGAATGAAGATGAAATTTCATATTTTAATGATATTAAAAATGTATAATTTATATCATAAAAAATTATATGTAAATAGTATTCATACATAAACGTTGATTTATAATCAAGATAAAAATAACACCTCCAAGTATTTTAAATATGTCATTTATATATATTACATTTTTGTATGTTACACCTATTATGTAACAGATTTTAACTACTTTCACTGATTATATGTGATTTAATTTTTATATAAACCCACATTCATCTCAATACTATTTTCTTACAAACTTTGTGCAAAATATAATTTAAATAAAAGACATATGATCAATAAAGCCTTTGGTTAAAAATGTATAGAAGGAAATTTATAGAATTTGTAAAATTACTGCTGTTTATTCCTCACATCTGACTGAATATGAATTTATTTGAACATTTTTTCAAGGCATACAAGATCGATTACATTTCTTATAGTATAGTTTACAAACAGAGCTTAGCCAATCAATTTTCATAACATGCTTAACGGCCGGTATTGCACTTTCCCCCACCAGCTACCTCCTTATCAATCTTAGTTAATGGCCCGTGAGGCTCTCGTGTTATAACTTCTGTATGACATTGAACATATCTTTTTCTTCACGTGAAATACTATTACTTTTACGTTAGTTTGATAAATCTTTTGCGGGGGAATAGGCGTGCTCACCAGCAAACGGATTCAATGTTATCTACATTTGTAAAAAAACAGCACGCAAAAGGAAAATATTTTTTTTGAATATTCTAATAAGCTTTTCTAAATTATGAATTTTGTTTTAAAATATTATGATTTTTTTTTTTTTTCATTTTTATACATACAAGAGAAAACTAGTGGTTTTGATCGGGCTAAATCTACGTTCCATGGGGAAAGGTCTTGTAGTGGAAGTGTGCGTGAAGGAATTGAGGATATTTTATTTACATTGTACTCGTATTTGAAACAAGATATTTAGAAATATTATTGCATAATTACGCTGACAAAATGCGTATATATTTAGAAGATGGATCAAATGGTCAAAACCATTGTTGTTTTACAGTTCTATCTGCTGTCAATAAACAATATCCGACAAGTATAAATACTATGTTTAATTTAATGCCTTCCATGATAAGACCTTTGAAAAGCAATTAATGCAGCTAAAGAATCTATGACAGTGTTGGACTATTTTATTTATCTGTATTAGAAGAGAATATATACATTCATAAAAAATACATTATTAAATAGTTAATTCGTTTTTTTTTTAATATTTATTTATTGCTTCGAATAGAAGTATGATATAATCGTACATTATAATGAAGATTAATTGTTCAGAAAATATATTCTTTATTTTTATCAAAGCTGCATTTATTTTATTATTTTCTGAATGATCTTTAAAACTTTAGTTTCAAAACATGGGCCTCGAAGAAAGAACAAATATGAAATCCGCCATCAATGTAAATTTTATGTACTTCTGAAAAGCTACAGTTTTTCCTAATGACAGCGCATTTCCTTCGGTACTGCGAAGAGCCACCTCCGTAAACTTTTTCAAGTAAGGGACACTAATATTAGAAGTAGGGATTCATTGGCGTACCAATGATGATACTCATTATTTATTTTACAACGGAATCTATTTTTTTTTAAATCTCCAGTTTTAAATTGAACGTTCTCTTGCTCCAAAAACACATAACATAAATGATTGATAAGTGAATGAACTTTCTTAATGTTTTGTCGTCGCACAAACTAAAAAATTAATAGTTCGGTGGTATTTTAAGCTCTCAATAACAATTGTAATAAGAACCATCTCAGAGAGGCGAGCCCGATGGATTGGTCACATCATGCGCCACGATGGCCTTCTTCACGATATTGTGGAGGGGATGGTCGAGGGTAGAAACTGTAGAGGGCGCCCTAGACGGGAGTATTTGCAGCAAGTATTCGAGGACATGAACTGTAGCGCTTATGCTGAGCTGAAAAGGGTTGCGGAGAACCGAGAGGAATGGAGATCGAGATGCAAGATTCTGTTGCTGCAAACCAATCCACCGGATTGATACTACGAAGAAGAACAATTGTTTCGATAAAAATACGATAACAACAAGTGGACACGGTTTTGAATAAGATATTTTACGATTGGGTGGAGACGTTCAGAAAATAACTATTTCTCTATTCACGTTTTTGAGGATTGTTGAAATGTGAGCGAGTCTCAAGGCTCGTGACTCGATGGTCGTAACAATATATGGCTGCAATAAATCTCTATCAGCTGAAATGGTTTTCACCTCATACCATTTGCTCTGCTTCCTAGATCTCCGAAGAATACGTTCTGTCTACAGTTCCGTAGAAGAAAAGGCTGTTTGAGTTAATATTTTAATGCGTGATGCGAAGTAAGTAGCCAAATATACCATAGTCTTTTGATTGAGTGTAAGACGGAAGGCTGCCTTGTCATCTTCATTTCTATGTCCGCTCTCTTTAATGGACACCAAGAGCCGACAAAAGTCTGTCGGCCACCTTTTTCCTCACCTCATCCCATGCCAGCTCTGCTGTCTACAGCTCCACCGAGTGCGTTATATGCATAATTCCCGTCGGTTTTCCAAAAAGCAACTATAGATGAAGCTCTCCTGTGGTATCCGTATTGATATCAGCTTGATATAGCTCCTTTAGGCTGATGCCGTAAAGCCTCGAAAAACGATCTTTGGTCTCTTATTTTTGTTCGCTCGCCTGACATGCACATCTAATGCTAGTTTTAATTGTATAATAATACGGTGTTTGCATACGTCATTTTATTTGTTATGACAGTTGGCCCATTTCCTGTTGGTACCACTGTCATCTTGAATTCACTTTTTCTGCAGCGATGGTTGGCAGCGCGAGAGCGCGCGGTCAGTTGACAGTTGGAGCTCGCTCGCGACCGTAATGTAGTGCGCCATTAGGCGTGCGCCAAAACGGTCTTTTTTTAGCAAGTATTTGACAAATAAACGCGAATCGTGAAACGTAAGCAAGTTCTTTGTATTGTGAACCTGATCCTGCATCCTATCATCCAGTAAATCAATTCAGAGAGGAGGATATCAGTATATATCCGCATTGTATGTTACCGATAATGTGAATATCAAGTAAGTAATATTCACTGTTTTGAAATGACAAGATAGTATTTGTCACGCCAGTTGCCGAAGAATCCAGAGACGAACTCAGGCAAGGACTGCAACGGCGACCCGAGGGTGAAGAAGTTGGGCTTGGGCGCCGATAAGGGCCGGCTGCAGGCTTCGGGCAGATAAGCGATGATGCCATATGGCGCGGAAACTTATCCAATAAGAAGGAATGGGATGATGTATGGTCGGGGGCGGATGAAGCCCTCCCGCCTACACTGCTGGTTCAATTAGGCTTGCATGATGTGCCGGTCACATTTTTTATGCGGGTGAGTGGTGAGTATGATGCCTCCGCAAAGGCTAAGCGCTCGATTTCTCAGATGTAATGCAGTAATGTATTGCCTCCACTGAAGGAATTTTATGGTACGAAGATCTCTACGGGAGAAAAAGACCTAGTATACCTTTAGTTTTATTGATACGTGCATTTTTAATGTTTTCGTAAAAATAACATATTGAGAAATAAATATTTACAAATGTAATTTATATTTTAAAACACTAATAAAACAACTCATTTAGACATCTTAATTATATATAGCCGGTGGGTATAACTCATAGGCTTAAGCATTTGCTTGGCAAGCCGAAGGTCATGGGCTCGATCCACGACGAGAGATTTAAAAAAATGTTTTGTAAACCAATTTCTTAGCTCTAAAATACCCCTATTACGTTTGAATTTAATCCCTCACCCGTAAAATTCCAGTCATACCCTATTAATAAAAAATGGTGGTAGACTAAAGTCGTCCCCTGAAGACCACCCATTCATAGTAAATTCCTGTAATAAAAAGGATGATGCGTGAATCTTGGGCTGTACTCTATGACGTTGGCGGATCAACACATGCAGCGCTTAGCCATATTCTTCATACAGAATAATAAGATCTTCTTTTTTGAATAAAAGTTTTATTTCAATATTGCAATTTCAATGATAATTGTTATCAAATTTTAAATTTAAATACTTGAGAAAAAAAGATAAAATACATACTTGAAATTGTCTTGACAACAAAAAGTGCCTTAATTTTTATTACTAAAGCTAAATAGTGTTCATTTGAACAATGATGACCACATAATTATAACATGTATCAACAAAAATTGATTTGATTTAATTAAACGAAATTAAATAAAGCCAATTAAAAACGGATATAATTTCGTTACGGAAAACATGGAGTGGGGCTTGCTGAAAGAATATTTCTTAAAGAAAAGTTGTTATCATTATCATTTATTTCTTTAAGCAACATTCTAGCTGTCACAGGTTGTTTCAGAATAAATTGCAAACATCTCAACAGATAAAAAACTTGAAAAAAAACAGTCTTTGATGTATGATAAGAAGTTACGTACTAAAAACTATACATTTTAATGTCAGGAGTTCCGAACGAATACTGACCCATTAAGTTAAGAATAATTCTGACTCGATTTTGTCTTTTTTTTTCTATTTATGCCGACAATTGCAGCGATAAGAACAGTGGATGTTTACGGCCGACAGAAAGAGTCTCCTCGAAGCTACTTCCATTCGAACAATCTTCTTCCAGTTCGTGATGCAGGTTTCTTTTATCTTTGTCCACGTCTTCCTTGTGTGACCCTTCTTGGAGATTTATGGCTATACCCAGCTGGACTACGCTGGTCCATTGCTTGTATTATATATATATTTATATATCTAATATATTATTACATATTACGAATATGTATATTTCTTATATTACATAAAAGAGTATTATAGAAAATAGACAATGGATAATAAGAAATTTATCTTATTTTCAACTACATACAAATAACTTCATCTAACCAACCAAGTTAAGAATGTTTATTTTTACTCTTAATTAATATTGGTACTTTTTAATTGTTTTTTAACACGGTCTCAATAGTTAAAATCGTACTAAACAATCTAATGAATTACATATTACGTAGAGGTTTCAAGTTATTTTTTTTACATGGATGACATTAGATATGGCCTCTGTTTATGAGAATGCAGTTTCGGCTAACTCGTAGCCTTCCTCAATCTATTGTCAAGAGACAACTGAGCTGCATAGTACTTTGTAAGTTGTCGAACCCATTTATGTAGAAGAGTAGTCTATCACTAAAAAAAAATCGCACAAAATATAGCACTAATATAATATTTTTTATACGTTTATTATTTTACAAAACAGTTTTTTCTAATATGATGTCTGTGACACAACAAAAAAATGGAGTTGCGTATTTATACTTGTTTACATTGTCAGTCAATATTTATTCTTTAAATATGAATAAAAAAATATCTCTAAAGAAAAAAGAAACTTTAGAGATAGATTTTAGCAAACTTAAGATGAAACTCATCATACATTTAATAAATTCAGCATAACATATCGGTATGCTCATATTTTTATTAGTACTGTTAAGGTCAATATAAAAAAAATATTTTAACATATATGAGTCTTTTTAAGTCTAAGTTTTTCGTTACTTTTATATTATCCAGAGTTACTCTACAGAATACGTCAATTTAAGCAATAATAGCACTTTATAGACTAACACATTATGATATTGAGTTCTAATTGATCCTTGAATACCTAATACGTATTTCGATTGGTCCATTAAAAGGGGTCGCTAGTATGAAATTAAACTTGCAGTAACAGTAATTACGGAGGCATTCAAGAGGTCCGTGACGAATCATAATTGTCATACCTTAACACGGAAGAGTATGGAATACACCTGATTTTAATGGCGACATCAAAAGAAAACGAGCTTGTTGACATTTTCATACGTGTCCTGGCACATAAAATATTTTCGTTAAGCATTCATATGAAACTGCTCGTCTGTAATACAACTCTAATAAGTCAAAAATTATATATTTTTAAGAATTCATCTGAGGAGAATTTCGTTTCTTAATACAAACTTATTTTGTATGATATAACGGGTCCGCCAAATAACTTTTTTTTTTTGAAAATGGGGCGCAAAACATCGAGTGTAGCTTCGGCTGTGTGGCACGTAACGCCGTCTTGTTGAAATCAAATATTGCCAATATCCTCTTCTTCGATTTTTTAGAACAAAAATGGCCCGATAACGATCGCCATTGACTGTAACGGCCACTCCTTGCTCATTTTTGAAGAAAAATACTCTGATTTTCAAAGTAATGTCGCAATATTTTTCAGCATTGTTCAAGCATAAACATAACCATATTCGTTTAGCGGAAGGATAAAACTAATTTTTTGTCAAATCAAACATGAGTTAAGTGTTACCATTCACGAAATAAGCACTAGTTGAAAAAAAACGTTATATGGCGGACAATAACATGATTTTCAAAGTAATGTCGCAATATTTTCCAGCGTTGTTCAAGCATATACACAACCATATTCGTTTAGCGGAAAGATAATAATAATTATTTGTCAAATCAGACATGAGCTACGTGTTACCACTCACGAAATAAGCACTAGTTGAAAAAAAAACGTTAGATGGCGGACCCTATACTAAAAATAATACATTATAAATATTTATTTATTTATTTACCTTGTTTTCACATGGATCACGTAACAAAAGTTCTCTATTAGGAGACTGCAGTTTCGACTAACTCGTAGTCTTTCTCAATCCTTCTCTAGTTAAGAGATAACTGAGCTGCGTTGTACTTATAAGTGGTGTAACACATTTTTGTAGGGGAGGGGGTGGGGTGTGTCTAGAGTTAGTCGAAACTGCAGTCTCCTAATAGAGAACTTTTGTTACGTGATCCATGTGAAAACAAGGTAAATAAATAAATAAATATTTATAATTTATTATGGATCTCAAAGTGAATGCTCAAAACATTGAAAAATAATACAACTAGAACAGTTTTTAAATTACTTTAATACTTACAATAGTTGTATTTATATTAAAATAATTACAGGTGCTAAAATAACAGGTAGAAATATAAATAAAATAGTTTTTATTCCGAATAATAAATACATTTTTAAATATCATATTACTTTTTTCTTAATAAATTAAGTACACTAACATTGGGCTCTGACACAAAACATGGATGTATTGGTCATGGAGGTGTTATACATCCATACCTCCATACAAAAGTTTATCTATTGTATGGAAATAGTTCAGACTTTGGAATTGCCAGGCTAATCATCCAATAGCTTAAAAAAACAGATTGTTCAAAAATATGCCTCGCTTACTACAGTCCTAGGGCTTTCGCCAAACAGGTCGTTGAGAACCATATACTCGTATGTTCTCAGGTGTACGGTATCAAGATGTCTTAGAAACAAGAATCGTCAGACAGAACAGTGGAGACGACTTGATATGAGTAGAATATTGTTTTCATTTCGCTTTAATGTTTCTTCTTCAGTGTACATATTACCAATAGAAACTTATGAAGGTCTGTTTTTCTCAATATTTTTCTAAATTTATATATAAGATGTGTTGTCCAATAAAAAATAATAATGGGAAATAATTTATATGCGAATTATGATATTTGAAGAATTGAATTGGTATTGATAATTCAAGGAAACGAATAATAAATACGTTATTTTCTTATATTTTTAGATATTTAAATATTGATCTCTTCTTCGGAACATAAGCGGATTACCAAAAATATGGGTACGTTTTTCTTATCCATAAATTTTAATGATGAAAGTATGTTCATGATAAATATATTGTTTCTTGAGTTTCCCCCGAAAAAGGGATTTAATCTTTTTTGATCTTTCACATTGTTTGGATATAAAAAGAAAACCTTTACGTTCATTAAGAGGAAAAATATGGTTACGAGTTTATTTATGGAAAGTAAGTAAGTATCAGAATATATCAAACAAGTAATGTTGCGTATGCATGACAAACATCTTCATTACATGACTTATTAAAATAGTCTATATTGGCTTACAAAAATTATTTTAATGAAAATTAATTAGTTTTATTCTACATAAAAAAAACTAGATGCCTTTGAGATGTGGTCATACAGAAGAATTTTCAGAATTTCCTGAAGAGACTACGAACAATGAGGTTCTCAGCATAATCAAGGAATGTAGGCACCTAGTAAGAACCATCTCTGAGAGGCGAGCCCGATAGATCGGTCACACCATGCGCCACGATGGTCTTCTTCACGACATTGTGTAAGGGATGGTTGAGGGTAGAAACAGCAGAGGGCGCCATTGACGAGAGTATTTGCAGCATCTGTTAAAGAACAGGAGTTGTAGCCTTTATGCTGAGCTAAAGAGGATTGCAGCGGACTGAGAAGAGTGGAGATCGAGATGCAAGATTTTATTGCTGCAAACCAATTCACCGGATTGATACTACTACGAAGTAGATTTTACATGTACTTATATTTAATGTGACTGAACGCGAACACCGTCAAATGTGAGATTAAAACTATATTATGATAAGATTTTAGTATTATTAAGTATTTTTTTACCTTTTACGATATCTATTTCTTTCATAACTTTTGATATATGTGTCAATTTTGATATCAATTAATATGATTATCAAAAGAAAATCAATTCTAACAATCCCCTGCGATACTGGAGCATATAGTCATGAACTGCCACCACAAAGCTCTGTCAACCGCCTTGGTCTTTACCTCATTACATGCAACTCCTCCGAGTTCAAGTTCGAAGGTCTTCCTAGTCCAAAGGGTTGAAAAAAAGGCAGGTGCCAATTATGCTCTCTTGCGACATCCATAGAGTTTGTACAAAAAAATAATCTACAATTCTTGACCGACGAGTATGGAAGGTTATATGTTGAAATATAGAACATAAACCTTTTAAGTAATAAAATACATCATAGAAGGATGATGTGCAGATTTTTTTGTATTTTTTTCTTCTTTTATGCCTTGGTTAATTTTGTAGGTTCTTTCGAAGAGATCTTCTTCCCCGCATGCTAGCAATAAAGTTCCCCTGCTGGACGCTGGTGGGGCGCAGTTCCATTCCTTATTAATGACTATCATTTACGGGTGTTCGCAATCTTCTGAGTCTTTCGGGCGCCTGCATCGTTACTTGGACCAATGACCAATGGCGGATTGTCAACTGAGAAAAAAGAAACTGTCAAAATATCTAGAAATGGTCTGCATGCAAATTATACAAGCGATGTACAATACTAATTAAATAACCAAAATCCAAAAAACTATGTTTTTTAAAACATCTTAATAAATAATAATTTATGTTTCCTGAACACAAAAATTATTTTTAATTTAGATAATTTGCTTTCATTCATCTTAAGTGATGATATTAAATTAATTGAACATCGTTTTTTATATATATATTTATGTAAACACATACAGGAAATTACCGACAGATGGTGATAGTAATTCTGAAGTCTCATCTGTGGAATTATATGACGCTTACCATGCTGCATATGGCTAAGCGCTGCATGTGGTCACGCATCATCCTTATTATTACAGGAATTTACTATGAATGGGTGGTTTTTACAGGACGACTTTCCTCTACCACTAATTTTGATTAATATACTATGACTGTAATTTTACGGGTGAGAGATCAAATTCACACCAACCAATATTTTAGAGCTCAGAAATATATATATATTTTTAATCTCCGTCAGGGATCGAACCTATGACCTTTGGCTTGCAAAAAAAAAACGCTTTGATCATTGAGCTATACCCGTCGGCATTTCGTTATATCATGCCTTTTTTATGAATTATTAAAGTGATTTTTTTCATAAAAATCTTACATCAAATTGCCTGAGAGTGTTGTACATGTACAGTACAGTAAGTAAGTGGATTTCAACTTCTCCTTTTTCGTCTATCACTACATCATGCTATTACTCCAGCCTGTTTGAGGCGTACAGTCAAAATATCAGGTCACATTTAATGTGGTTTTACTGGAAGTCTTATGCTCGATGAAAACTCTTCAATTACTAGACTCTTTATATGCAATCTGTTCAGTGAGTATAGCAATAATACGATTCATGTAATCATAAAGAAAAATAATATTTTGCTACTATTATCACGGTTCCTAAATGTAAGTTAACGATACATCAAAAATTTTCAAAAACACTTCGCAATCGTTTCAATCTTCCATACTGCTTTACCCTAAAGGAGGAAATTCGCTAAACGCTGACATGACCTTTGACATAAATAGTGGCGCCACTGGCCGAAGATCGGAGGGGCGGAAAAAGTTTGCCGATTCGGAATCTGATTTTGAGCATAACTGAAGGGGATTCGGTTTACGGCCACAGGGGGTCGCGGGCTGCTGTGAGGAGGCACGGGTGGCTAAGGGGGTAGGTCCCCGGACAGAGACGGTCCTGGCAAGGTAAAATTTCTTACATTTTTCTAACAATCTTTCTTACGACATACTAGTAATTTAGAATTTTTTAATCTCTCTAATTCCAATATACTTACTGAAGGGATGAAGATCAATACAGGAGCTAAACGTTCCACAGTAGACGGATACAGGCTGTTGATGAACGAATTGTTGTAAGAAAAACAATTTTATATTGGTTATTGAATGATGTTTCATTCTATAATATTCCACGGCCTATAACTCTTACTGCCAATAATTCATGGCCTATAATAAAAATGTAATTAACTGTTATTTAATCCATATTTGTCATCTTTCTGTAATCCAATGTCTGTTATTTTGTAGAACTTTTATGAAATTTTTCATGTTTGTCTCTATTCTGTATTAAATTGCCTGTTATTTCATCTTCTATTTGTACTATCTTTATATTTTTTTGTCCACTTTACATTTTGTTTATTTATGTAACCTATGTATTACTTGGAACTTGAATCTGTCAATTAATAAATTATTAAAATTGTAGTTCGTCATTCAAAGATATCTTAAATAAACAAATAAACATCCTCATGATTTAAAATAATTTAAAAATATGAAACTTCACCCTTTTACTATTTTTTTCTCTTCAATTACGAGAACATCAACAAAAGGAGATCACGGATTTTTCGCATCTAAAAGTTCCACCAAATATATCAGTTTTCATTTTTACGTATTAAAGTGGTTATTATGCTAAAATTTGAGGTTTAGCTTCGTGGATTGGTGTTGTTAGCATAAGCTAAACAAAACCATATCAAATATATATATTGCTTGATGTAAAAGATTTTAATTTTCATATTTATATTGTACATGTTATATAACACATGTTAAATTGCAGGTGATAAAATTCGTGTACATATTCTTAATATTATTAATGTCTTACTTGATTATATATAAAAGTTTTTCGACTTAACTGAAAAATTGCCTTTAAAATAGTTTTATGGATAAATATTATTTTTATTTTCATTATTTATATTATATTCTTATTAAAATTAGATTAATGATTTGTTTATTTGTTGCTTTTAAAATTATACTCGTTGAGGCCATGTAATATACTTGAAAAATTGCGGCCCTGACGTCTGAGTCGGTACTCAGTAGTAGGCGGCTGCAAGAATGTACTAAAAGAAATCGTCTCACTCGTAAGCGACAGCTGGAAGAGTCGTATTGAGAAAGGATTTGAATGGAAATTCAGGAAAATATGAATACTGACAGGTTTATGTGGCGACTGAAGAAAGAAAGCACCGGCACACATCCGGGCGAGCGAGCCATTTTTATTTTTCCCTTTTTAGTGCCCCGAAAACCGTGTATGCATACAAATCTATCAATGTCAGAGTACCAACCCGTCGCGCTCTCGCACTGAATTTATTCAATACAGAAATAATGCCGAGAGAAATTTCTCGGCGCACTCGAAACAAGAAATCCATTTTATTACTTTGTTCACAATTTTCAATCTCATATCACCAATGATAGATGGATACTATTTCCATGATTTCCATTCCAATACCGATTTAAAAACCAAGAAAAATATTTCATATTTTTTATTCGATTACAAGCGTACATTTTTACATTCTACGAATTATCATATATTTTCTTTAAGCTTTGAAAATCAATTAGAATTAACGATCACCTAAAATAAATATGTTTGGTTGTGATGTCTAATTATAAATAACGGAGCTCAATCATTTTTATTTTACTATGTTTTTTTGAGTTTGAAAGTCCTGAAGAAAAAAATATTTATTAATTTAACCTCGGCTGATGCAACATTGAATATTGCTTGTAGATGACTTTAGGTAATGCAACCATAGTCCAATTCACACGATATCTTAATGATTCACGCGAAAGACTTACATAAGCTACTGGACTTTACCCGCCTCACACCCGCATCATACCGGAGGACAGTTGTCTCCATGAAGATGATCTCATTCAGAGTATGATCAGTTAGCAACTTATACGTCCAGTGGGAGTCCTCTCTGAACAATTGTGGTCACTGCACAGAACTGCTTGATGAGATTAGAGTCGCATTCACGGGTTGTAAAAAGATGGAGATGGAACATAGATTTTTTCACCGAAAATACAAGTAAAGATTGTAAATGCGTGAAAATTTTTTAGGGGCCACTAAGTCTGCATGCCTGATGGGGCCGAGGTGATTCCTTCGAACTGCATCGAAATAATGAATAAGCTACTAAACTATAATTCCCAAGATCCACGTTTTCAGTACCATCAAATCAACGATTGGTCGCAGAATGACAACGTAAGGATTGCAAATATTATCACAAACAAAATCGCATACAGAAACTATGGTGTTGTAAGGAAACGTCATCAAAACTTTAATTGTTCTCTAAGGCTTAAAATAAATAAGCTTTTACTAAACTACTGGTTATAATTAAAACAAGATGCGATTACTGAGGGTGAAACGCATCTAATAATCTTAAAAATATGAAATAAAATTGAATATCTAAAAAATGCTGATAAAAAAAACACACAACGATATGTCTCGTTAGTACTTGACCAAGGCGTCAATTAAGGATCTATTTTTTTTCACTCGGAATAAAAATATTTAATTAACGGTACGATCTCATCTGGTCACTACTCAATAGCCCGAACAAAAAAAAACGGATCGCGCAATTAAAAAAAAACAATCCAGGACACTTCAGATCGGTTCCCCTCGGTCCTTTACCGTGCTCCAGCATTTCCACTTACTGTCACTGCGGAACCTACCTGTGCCCCCAAAGGCTTTAATATTTAAATTGGCTAGTAAAGCCACGGTGTCATTAAACTGAGGGGACGGTCCGCTGCCCTCCTGAGAGGGCGGGAGGCTGCGTGGGGTCTGCTAACAAAGTAACCACGTGACTCGAACCTCCAATGGCATTAATTACCGTACAAACAATGAGGGTTTGTTTATTTATTCCTCCCCGGCGTAAATTGTGTGCAGTCAGGTATTGGAATTTTGTACTGCAGTCAACAAATATTAAATGCAGGTGGCAACGTTGTTTTTTTTTAAATTAATTTAAGCCGTGACAAAGTCAATACGTCTTTTAATGTCATCAATAATGGCACTTTTAAACATTCATAGTTTTTATCATCAATGAGATACAAATGTTAAATTGAGATTGATTTTCTTGAATATTTAATAAAAATACTTTTTCAGCCTTTAAAAATCAGAAAATGAACCTTATCATCCCATAATTCGGACCACTTGGTCTCACAAAATTGTACAACAACAACAAAACTTCAATCAGATACCTGAAATCATAGAATAATACTGGATTTGCATCTCACCTTTGCCGGTGGGTATAGCTCAATGGTCAAAGCGTTTGATTTGCAAGCCAAAAGTCGTGGGATCGATCACCAACGGAGATTTAAAAAAAATCATTTTTAATCGATTTCTGAACTTTAAAATACCCCAGTTGTTGTGAATTTGATCCCTCTCCCGTAAAATGCCAATCGTAGCCTATTAATGAAGATTGGTAGTAGACGAAGGTCGTCCCGTGAAGCTACCCATTCATAGTAAATTCCTGTAATAATAAGGATGATTCGTGAGTGTTGGGCTGCGGTCTATGACGTTTGCGGATCTACACTCCACATGCAGCGCTTAGCTATATGCACTATGGTTAACTTCATAGGATTGCACAGATGTAACTTCAGAATCACTATCACCATCTGTCGGTATTCTCCTGTATGTGCTTACATAAAAAAACCTAATTACCTCTCATTGACTAATTACCTCATACTCGTATCATGCAAGATTTTCATAATACATGTTTGGTTATAACAAGAAAGTAATACAACCAAAAAAAGTGAAAGATTATAAAAAATTTCAGTCTCGAGTGAGAAGGAGATGAAGAAAGATTGCACCTTGTAAAGAACTATCAAACTACCTAAGCCAACCTTTAATTTTACTCAACAAAATGACTCCATTACTTCAGTCACACTTTGTATTTCCAAATACTGTGATACTAAAATCAATCAGCCTAGATCTCTTCCATGTAGCCCCGTTAATAGAGGTATGGATTGTTGCCATTAACCTGTTCACATCGGTACCCGATATATGCCGTGTAAGATTTACCCTACCGTTGACACCGTTAGCCGTGATATATCGTTTTGCTACTTTCTTAGAATATTGATTTATGCATCATCTAATAGCTAAAGAATACAAGAACCAATGTGATATAAGAAAATAAACCAGATACATTTATGCTTCAAAAAATAGTTTTATAATTGACAATAAAATTTGTATTCCACCGAGCCGTAATAAAAGGGTTAATGTTAGTTGAATGCAGAAATTTAAAGTATATTCAATCTCGTAGGAAAAGTCAATGAGTTCAAGTCAGCTAAAGAGTATACTTTTTAAGTGTAATGTAATCTAGAAAAAGTGATTAATTCGAGTACGATCATTGTGTGATAATACTTATTAAAACATAAATATTTCTTGTGAAAGTACAAGTCTTAAAAAATTACTTAATATAATATTTACCACACCTTGTACGTCTAATAAGCTAGATAGTTCTTGGTGACTTCAGATGTTGTAGATAACATAAATTTAGAATTCACGCGTTATAAGCTTGTCTTCACGCCAAGTTTGTATGTCATTAGGCGTAATTGATTTATGTCGCACTTTGCTTCAACTGGGGCAGCGTCATGTAGCAAACTTCGGCATAAGTTCACTTTTAACGTCTGGCGAGGTTATTGAATTTCACGTGAAGAATTCCAAAGTAACGGCGCAACTTGTGTATCGATTCATGAAAAATGCATTTTGATGCACTTTGTTTTCGAACTTTTACATTAAAACGTAATTTGTGCGCGCACCGGGAATTTTAATTTACGTTATTTTAATAAACATCGGAAAAGATTAAGCAACGTAACATGCATAATTCACCTGGCTTTTATTTTTTCAGTATTTGTAGTAGATAAATTTCAAAATGTATATCTGCTTCTTCTTCGTAGTATCAATCCGGTGGATTGGTTTGCAGCAACAGAATCTTGCATCTCGATCTCCATTCCTCTGTATATCTGCATGAAACATAAAATAATATAATTTTTAATTTATGATAGCTACACTTTCTGAATCACTGATAAATGTTATAATGGTTCAAAGTCCCAGTCACACTTTCCATAGCATGCTTGGTGACCTTTATTTTATGGGTAAGACTTGCTGTCAGATTACACGTCTCTGCGCCATAAGTTAATATAGGGAGAAAACATTGGTTAAACGCCTTAGTTTTAAGACACTGCGAAAATTCCACAATTATTTTATTGTATTTTATAAAACCTAATGTATGTCCACTTTTTAGCTGTAAAATATGGTGGCTCTATTAATTTTGAAGCTCTTAGTTCTGCTACAACATCTATGTTTTGTTTCAAGTCATTTCTGCTAGGTAAGCTCTGCTGAATGAATATTGTTAAGTAGTCTCCAATTCGAAGCTCAAAGGATATAGATGTTAGAGTAGGTTGATGTAGTACCCGAGGCATAATTTTGTTTTTTTTTTGTCTGCATTTTAAATGGAATCTTGAATACAACCAAACAAACGAAGGTTCACAGACAATCAAGAACCCTAGTACCACAAGTATGCGTATCTAGTTCGCTTAGTTGCTTAACTTTGGTGATTGCATTCAACATTAAATGATAGTTTGTCAATAGAATATTCAGAAATCTTTTTTTTTATTTTTGCAAATGAGGGTATTGATAAGCAAAATACTAAGATTTTAGAATAATTTAAAATAGACCATGTAATGGCTTGAGATATGAGACGTGTCGTCCCAATTTTTCACATCGTAAACATGATATTTTAACTATTTATGTCATAAATATATATTATTACCAAAAATCACTTTTAAGCACACTGATAAGGATAACGTAAGCTGTTGAGATTTTATTTGAAGCGATACTTGATGTTCTTAAATATTTTCACGTTTTTGGTCACAAACAGGGAAGCTGACTCCCTTGGGAACTTACGCGGCCAAATGGGTTGTAAAATTTTGATTAGCTACGAGTATTTTGGAGCAAGGATCTAGAGATGTTACATTCACAAATTAGTTTGATTGTTTGATACTTTTATTTTGTATTATTTACCAATTGAAAATAAAATTATGTCTTTAATTATATGCTCATAATGTTATTGAAATAGTAGTCCAGTACATTATGCATTGGTTAAATTTATAGTTGTGAGTATTTTTTTGTATTTAAAGTAAATATTTTGAAAAACAAAACGAAGCGGTTCGTGGTTTGATTTTACTAGTATATTTCAGTTTTATTTTATAATCATTTTACAACAACTTCACATAACTCTGGCATTAACCCTTATAAGACGATTTTATGAGTTTTTTGAAAATTCTATAGTTACATCCTCCTCTCTCTCAAAAGGGGTGTTATTACGTCGCGTGAGGGCAGGATGAGGAGCAGGTCAGCAATCAAATACTTTCTTTTAGAACCACATTGATTATATTTACTTACAACTTTACAAGCTTCCGGCCATGCGGGATGACATATGTCCCGCTGGCCGTATGCTACCTTCTTGTTTGTCAACACATCAATGATGCGTCCAGCCCATGGTCGGTCACCAGCGCCGTCGGTGGCAAAAACTATAACTAGTCCCAATATGGCGGACACAAATGTGTGGCAAGCGACAAAAATAAGAATCGAAAGATTGTAAATCGAGGTTTACGGTACCAGTTAGCAAGGGCTACATCGTGCTGATGTCAATAGGAAAGTATTTTTAATTAACGGAGATAATAATTTGAAAAAATCTAATAATTAGGTAAAAAAATAGGCATAATTCATTAAGGGGTGTCAATAGTAAGAATGAGCTTCGCAGTTATGTCATACAAATATTTCAAATTGAAAAACAGATTTTCAGGAACTATTTTTCAGACTTTTTCGGCATGATGCGAGTATTTATAGAAAATGCAGGGGTTAAGAAAGTGATTGTACAAAATATAAAAAAACGAATAATACGAGTATTTTCTAGATTTTTTTAGATATATATTTTTTAAATTTAAATTTATTTAATTTAAATTTAAATTTAAATTTAAATTTAAATTTAAATTTAAATTTAAATTAATAAAATTCCTGATCTTTTTCGGTAGTTGTTTTTTTCACGCAGCTGTGATATACTCGTCTATTATATAAATAACTGAAGTAGATATCTTTTTGAACTGTTATAAAATTAACTTTATTATTCAACAAAAAAATGTTGAATTGATGAATATATAGTAAACTATGTTTACTGTTGTCATGCACTATTCTATATAGGATTAATATATAACATCAAAATATCTCATTTATGAATAGTTTATAGGTCACAAAGTGGAATTTACAGCGATTGGGATGTAAAAATATTGTACCCAAAATATTATTTCTCAGAATGTAATCGAGAAGTGTATAAGCATAGTAAATGGTTATAATTTATACTTATATATATAATATAAGGGTGTGTTAGCTACTTGTTATGTTCTCTCCTCCAAATTATCAGAGACCTCGACTGGGAGGAACAGGAGACGCATCTGCACTTGCGGGTCCCTCCCCATCCCTCCTTTCACCTGTCATCTGCAACGCATCGGTAAATTACTTTTATATCGTCTTTAAAAGCGAAACCACTTTGCGTCATTTAATGAGACTCGTGACGTGAGAAGAGCTTTTTAATTTTATGCATATTTTTCATTTTTATGCACCTTTTTCATTTCACAAATCTCTTTTAAAACTTCACTAACAGCCAAATGGCCTACTGGTTCTCTGCCAACACTCTTCAATAATAAAAATAATTTTAATGTAATTTTTCTATGCACTTACACTTTTTTGTAACTACTAATTTAAATATTTATATTTTTCTAAGCTTAATCAACTTAAATAAATATTTTTTTAAGGTTTGCATTAACTATGTCTTAAAAAGTCGTCAATAACTAAACATACTCGTTTATACGATATATATATATAATATACTTGGTAAACATTCGGGATGCAGAAGTGACTACTTAGGATCAGGCGAAAATCATGAAAGTTTACATAATATTATGACGACCATTTTTTATGTAAGCACATATTAGAGAATTCATACAGTTATGAAAAAATATCATCAGTCATTTATAACCCATTGAATAATTAAGCGCTCGCTACAATTGGTGTCTTAATCCGCCAGCATTACATTACTAAATATAATCTATATTCGCACATTTTCCATTTTTAAAGATACTCTAAATATATTTACAATGTTAACGACACACTATCGATGTACCAATAATTTTGATTAAGAAACCTAAGGTATTGGTATTTACACGAGAGAAAATTTATTTTCACATCAACTGAGTAATTTTAGAGCTTATAACTTGATTACAAATATATATTTTTTAATTTTTCAGGTATCAAACCTACCTTTTACTTCTAATACATACGTGTACCTGCCAACAAGTGATCCAGTTATTAAAAGTTAAAAGAAGAAGATAAATGAAACCAAACCGCTTCATAGAGACCAAGTTAAATATACTTTCAAAATTACTACACGAATTATTACCATACAAAACAGTCTTAGACAATAATTAAGAAGTAAAAATAATAAGAAAATTTATATTCAGCCACTAGTGCCAAAATCAATATTTTACAAACAATTATTCCAAGCAAATACAGAAAAAATAAAAATAAACAGAATAGAAAGAAAATATAAATCGGCATGTACACATATACATCGTTATTATAATTTTACTACTCCACACTCCAACCGATACATATTTGAATATGTGCACTGCTACACATCACTACCGACACGTCGAGCAGGGACGCCTTTCTCCAGAGCAGCGCGACGCCGCCATACGGCCGGCCGCAGCACACTCCAGCTGATGTGTCCACCGCTGATGTTCCCATGAAGCCAAACTTCCGATCTTCAATTCCGAATTGATTCAATATATTTATTTTTATTTAATGCTTGCATTACCTCATGTATACTTTCAAATAATTCAATTAATTAAAACTTTCAAAATATACTTTAAAGCAGTTTCACCCACATGTGTTGTATTATTTTCGTAATGACATATCCTGCGTTTTTCAATTAAAGCAAATATATAGGCGTTTTGTTGACAGCGTCTTGCCTAATAGTATGTGTTTAATTGCTTTGTTTTTCACCCTCTCGTTCAAAAGTGCAACCCTTTTCTCCCTTAAATGCAAATGTAAACATGTGCCAACCCATCTGCGGACCTTAGTGTTGTTTATTTGGCTGTAATAGGTCGCAAGCGTTTTAATTCCAAGGCAATTTATCCAATGCAAAAAAATACTTACTATTTATTTGGGGACCTACACTAACTATTTATTCAACTTCACCATCTATTTTTAATTTATCAAAAATGTGTTGTATGAAGTTTAAATTTGTATAAATAATAAAAATTAAATGTATGATAAAAATATTCTTCGTAGTAACAATCCGGTGGATTGGTTTGTAGCAACAAAATCTACTCGATCTTCCCTCTTCTCGATCTTCTGCAAGCCTATTTAGCTCAGCATAGAGATGCGACTCTTGTCCTCGAACACTTGCTGCAAATACTTCCGTCTAAGGTGCCCTCTGTAGTTTCTACCCTCAACCATCCCTTCCACAATGTCGTGAAGGAGACCATCGTGGCGTATGATGTTACCGATCCATCGGGTTTGCCTCTCAAAGATGGTTCTTACTAGGAGCCTATCTTCCGTAATTATGATGAGAACCTCATTTTTTTGACGTAGTCTTTCCAGAAAACTCATTTCATTTCTTATCACTTCCATAATAAGCACCATGTCTCACAACCGTACATCAAGATGCTCCAAACAAATATTTTGGCAAATTGCTTGCGGAGCCTTTAATTAATATTTCTTGACTCAAGAATTTTTGTTTTTTTATTGAACGCTAGCCTTGCTTGATGTATGCGACTGTTGAGTTTTTTTTTCTACCATCTCAACTAAGTATTAAAGTCTAAAAGTTGAATAAACTTAACTTACTGTATGAAAATAAATTAAAATTGCATTCCAAGACTGTCGAAATATAAAAATGGCAGTTTTATTATTCTTAAAATACAACAGTATAATACAACATTTGAACAGTTAAATTTGTGATATTTCACATATTTAAACTGTAATATAATTTACTTTTGAGCCTAAGATTTGAAATTTTAAAAATAAAAATCTGATTTGGATTAATATTGCAAATTAAAACCCTTATTGCGTACATGTTATATCAAACCATTATATATTTTTAATATCTCTTTAATGATGAATGTCTTCAAGTAAAAAAAAAACTTTTTCAAATGTTAGATCTGAAAGACCACAGGCAACCTGGACTGCAACTAAATCTCAAAACTCTGGACTTGACCGAGAATGCAGCTTAGGACAGCCAGACATTGCAAATGTTCACAAGGAGAGACGACCCCAGATCATGAGAAATGGTGAGGCTAAAAAAGAAGAACGATTTAAAATGTTAATTACAAATAAAGTTTTCGATGTATACAATAATTGTGATTTTTATATTTTCGAAAAATAAATACTAACTCTTAAGTAATTAATGTTTTGCTTGTTTAAACATTGGATCCAATTACAATTACGTTCACCAGCTTGACAATTAAAAGTTTTCTTTAATTATAAAATAACAACAATCATCTGGAAGTACTCGGGAAGTTCTACTGTCCGTTTCACGTTGTTTTCAAGAACAGACGTCCGTTGTATCGCCCATAAATAGGCCCAACGACTGTCTACTTAATTAAGATTGCCAAATCGTAGAAGGGAAACAGGCAAAGTTTCGCTTTCTCGCCGGTGATGTTACAATTATTCCTTCGGCCCGGGGATGAAGCGATGAAGTCTTGGGAAGAAATGTTCTCCAACAATGTCTCGGCTTTCTCCCTGCCGGTTATTGTCGGAGAAAGTTGGAGCAGGAATCCGGATTTGCGGCCGCGAATCCAAATAAACAAGTCCTTACCGCGCTTGCAAACTGCTCCAGATAAATGAGTTTTCATAATTTTCTATTTAATTACATTCTGTAGTCACTGGATTAAAATAACAATAAAAAAAAGCTTAACCGGACTGAATTTTTATTTTATTTTAATAATAATTGATTTAATATATCAATTTAAAAAAATATTTTAAACATTATAGATTATGTTAAATAAAGTATGTAGTATTATTGAAATATGACGCGATAGCCACTTCAAAAAATTTAAGATTTCAAAAGAAAACTTAATTTATGATATACTTAAATTAGAATCTTTGTATTTTCAATGTTTTGAGCATTCATTTTGAGATCCATAATAAATTATAAATATTTATTTACCTTGTTTTCACATGGATCACGTAACAAAAGTTCTCTATTAGGAGACTGCAGTTTCGACTAACTCGTAGTCTTTCTCAATCCTTCTCTAGTTAAGAGATAACTGAGCTGCGTTGTACTTTATAAGTGGTGTAACACCTTTTTTGTAGGGGGAGGGGGTGGGGTGTGTCTATCAGGAAAGGAGAGGGAGATAGGTAGTGTTGCAAGGATGAAGGAAGAGATAAATACATAAAAGTGGTTTAGGTATAAATTTATTTTTATTTTCTATTTTATTTTTTATTTATTTTATTTTTTTTTAATTATTATTAATATTATTCTTATATGTCGTATATATAATTTTTAAACTTATTTATTTATTTAACGGAAACAATTTTAAAATTGGTGAATTACTTAAGGTATTTAGTTGGTTATTAATTATATCTTCTTTCTTATTAATGGCTTTATAAATTTCTAAGTATTCTAAATTATTTAATTTAACGGTTTTATTTTCTTCATGTAATATGTTTAATACTTTTTCTAAGTTGTACGAATGATTATTTTCTATAAGGTGGTTTGTGAATTCAGAAAAATTAGTGCTTTTTAGGCACCTTAAATGTTCTTTAATTCTAATGTTAAAATTTCTTGACGTTCTGCCAATATAAAAAGATTCACAATCTTGGCAATTTAATTTATATATTCCAGAATTATTACGTTTATCATTAGTATCTTTATTATTTATAAGGTGGTATCCTAGTTTATTATCTGTATAAAACGCTGGCTTTATCTCATTTGGGAGTAATTTAATTATTTTATGGGTAAAGTTATTAACGTGTAGAATTCGTCTCCACATTCTATCGTCTTTAATATTTTCTTTAGGATACAAGTATTTAAAATAGAAAATAAAAATAAATTTATACCTAAACCACTTTTATGTATTTATCTCTTCCTTCATCCTTGCAACACTACCTATCTCCCTCTCCTTTCCTGATAGACACACCCCCACCCCCTCCCCTACAAAAAGGTGTTACACCACTTATAAAGTACAACGCAGCTCAGTTATCTCTTAACTAGAGAAGGATTGAGAAAGACTACGAGTTAGTCGAAACTGCAGTCTCCTAATAGAGAACTTTTGTTACGTGATCCATGTGAAAACAAGGTAAATAAATAAATAAATATTTATAGAATCTTTGTATTAAAGAAAATTTGTTAGTGTTAGTTAAAACATTTACAACTTAAGAAAGGCTACATTAATGTTCATTATGTTGAATTTTTTTGATTTGTCTGGATCTTTAATAAAAAAAACATAACGATAATGAAATACAATAATTATTAAATATTAAATACAAAAAATATATATCAGGATTATATTCAGTGAGTTTTATATTTTATTGTATAAGAAACGCTTCGATAGGTCAAATGTAAATTTCTCTCCGTCTCAGTGAGAGAGGTGAATCATAGTTCATTATGCACGTACAAACAGTTCTTCCAGAGGTGGCCGAGGTGAGGAGAACGGCTCCAAGGAGCTGCAGCAGCTTTCGGGTACATTTCGGTCGCTCCTTAATGCCGAGTAATATATTCGAGAGGGGACTTCGACTAAGGAATTCGCTTAATTAAAACTATAAAGACGCCCGGCTGGGTCGGGCCCGGGAAGAGAAAGTACCACTAATGAAATTGTTCCTTGGAGAAATTCGCGAGAAGGCTGGTTATGATGCAGCCGTGCGGGAAACCAAACGGAAACCGACGACACTGCACTAGCGAATTTCGCTGCGGTCGCAAATTTTTATTTACTCAAGACATTGTACGTAATTACTTTATTCTGGTTTCTTGGCCGGATTCAAATTTGAATTTGAATTTTAGTGGAGGAATGTTTCGAGCAAACTCGACACCTTTTGTTTTAGTTGGTCGCACTTTTGTAAGTTTCCTTCAAATGTGATGACGTATCAAGAGTTTTTCAATAAAAACTGCAACATAAGGTTTGAAATATATTATTTCATCATCATAAAACAATATTTTCTTAAAATATTTTTTGCATTGACGTTGAGATCCATTTTAATTTAAAATAAATAAATATTTTTATACATTTTAATACAGCCTTACAGCAAGTAATTCAACAGTGCTCTGTTTGATCCATAATGAAATATTTCTATTTGATCATTGTCTTATTATAAATAATTGATAAATGTCGTTGTTAAGTGAGGTATAATTATTTTTACTATCGATGTAATATGATATTTTATTAAATTTCATTCAATTGACTTCTCAAAATGGTATTACTTAAAAGAAGAGCAATTCCTTTGATTTACAATGATACACAGGCGTAAGATTGGTTCACTTAGTCTTTTCAACCGTTATTACCAAGGTCGCTGCTCTTCGGAACTTGAAGAACTAACTCCTCCTGCACTCACCCACAACCGACAAACTCGTCTTACACTTGCCGAACATCCATACACGGTTAATGCGTGTCGACCAAGAACTGGCAGTTTCTAAAGTTCCTTCCTTAATGCCACCGAAAAGCTTTAGAATGCTCTTCCAGCGTCTGTGTTTCCTCCTTCCTACAATCTGGATCTCTTCAAGAAACATATAAATATACATTTGCAATCTACCCAACCCACACACAAAAACGAACACAACACACGTTTCCTGCATGCAGCCTCCAGCCTACCTGACTGAGCGTCATAGAGTGCACTGGTCTTAACCAGCTGTGCTCTCCTGCATGCGATTACATAAAAAAAACCTATCCGCAACATAATTTAATTTACTTTTATTCAATAAATTAAAATGTTTTATATGAATTCAAAACCCAAATGTTTTGTATATCAAGAAATAAACTTTACTTCAACATATAACAGTAACATTTTTTACATCCACTTAAATACAAAAAAATAATATATTCATACATAAAAAACGAAAGAGTTTGTAAGCAAAAATGTAATTTTATGAAATATGATCATCAATATAAGACTATTCAAAGTATTTCTGAATGTATGTAAAATAATATATAATATTTTATTGAATTCAGTTATTTAAGGTTATAATTTTTGCGTGTAAGCGATATTCACAAGTAAAATATAACGTTATATTTCATTGCACTAGCAAGTAGAATGAGGCTAACCAGAAAGGGAATGACGTTGTTTTTGGTGGCCGCCTTCCACCCTGGTTATCCTTAAGACGCTGAAGTGTTTCTTTGCAAAGTGCTTGGTTTTATGTCTCCTCCTCGTTTCTGCAAACCGACGCTTGTTAAACTAATTTAAGTTCACACTTGCTCCACTGAGCCGGGAACAAAACAAAGTCATATTGCACAGAGCCCTGAGGCCGGCCCGCGTACTGGGATGCTCCTCTCATACAATATCAACAATTGAAAGTTTTTCAATTTCGCAATTGAATTGTTCCATGCAGTTTAGCGAGCATTGTTGCAGTGAAGTTTTCAGCGTACGTTTAATACCGATAGAGGAAAATTATACTTTACGAGCATAATTGGCAAATAACTTATTATATCACTTACAAGTGGGCTGGTTGTGACTGTTTGTTATCATAAAAATATAAGAAAGATTTCTTTTCTTCTGCTTTAAATATTTTAATCATTAAAAATGGTGTATTTTAATTTAAGTAATACCTGGTCATATTACTAAAATTCAAAAGTTGTTGTTCAAAAGCAGTTTATAACATTGCATTTTTTTCCATGTTAAGCTCAAAGCTGTATAAATAAAAAAATATCACAAATTTTAAGAGATATTTATATATTTTTTGTGTGAAACAATGCGGAGTTTGTAATTTATTGTTTCACATCATTCTTCTTCGATGTGGTATAAATCCGGTGGAATGATTTGAAGCAACAAAATTTAGCATCTCGATCTCCACTCCTCTCGATCCTCTGCAGTCCTCTTCAGCTCAATATAAGAGCTACAACTCATGTCCTCGAACACTTGATGCAAATACTCCCGTCTATGGCGCCCTCTACAGTGTCTTCTCTCAACCATCCCTTCCACAGAATCGTGAAGAAGATCATCGTGGCACATGATGTGACCGATCCATCGGGCTTGCCTCTCTGAGATGGTTTTTACTACGTGCCTATCTTTCTTGATTATCCTGAGAACCTCATTGTTCGAAAAGTGTGTACTTTAGTTCATTTGTAACAGATTATATTTTATAACCTTTTCATAGCTAAAGCAAGACTGCTAAACAGTGTGATCTCCTAAAAAATGGCCAATAACAAATCACTCAAATATGGCTCGGATACTACAGTAACTTTCCGTCAGCCTCCAACTTATTGTCATTTTTTTAAATGTAAACACATACTGAAGAATTCTGACAGATGGTGATTGTAATTCTGAAGTCTCAGGTGTGGAATTCTATGACGCTTACCATAGTGCATATGGCTAAACGTTAGATATGGAGTGTCTTGGGCGCTCTCTACAGTTTCTACCCTCAACCATCCCTTCCACAATATCGTAAAGAAGACCAACGTGGCACATGATGTGACCGGATCCATCGGGCTTGTCTCTCTGAGATGGTTTTTACTAGGTGCCTATCTTCCTTGATTATCCTGAGAACCTCATTGTTCGTGAGGTGTTTATAACATGTAAAAAAAAAAATACTCCTTAATAAAGTACGTAAAGAAATTATCAAACTGTTAATAACAAAATATCGTTGTTTTGTGACCAATTATACTTAATGAAACAATTATGTTAAATTGAAAAACATAACATAGTTGTTTTTTTTCTATGTAAACACATACAAGAGAATACCGAAAGATGGTGATAGTAATTCTGAAGACTCATCTGTGGAATTCTATGACGCTTACCATGGTGTATATGGCTAAACGCTGCATGTGGAATGTTGATCCGCCAACATCATAGACTACAGCCTGAGATTCACGCATCATCCTTTATTATTACAGGAATCTACTATGAATGGGTGGTCTTCACGGGACGACATTCGTCTACTACCAATTTTAATTAATAGGCTATGACTGACATTTTACGGGTGATGGATCAAATTCACACCAACCAGGGTATTTTAGAGCTCAGAAATCTATTAAAAATCCTTTTTTTTTAAATCTCCGTCGAGAATCGAACCCATGACCTTTGGCTTGCAAAGCAAACGCTTTACCATTGAACTATGAACGCTGGCAGAAATTTAACTTGTTAAATTTAACTTGTGTACTTAGCAGGTATTGTTGACCATTGATATTTTTTTTTTTTATCGGTCTTACTAAAGCATATTTGCTATAAAATATTTTATATATTTTTTTAATAATTTGAACATAAAATAAACCGCCCTTAAGTGTGTCTTAACAAATAAGTCAAGTTAATGGAAAAAAATAAAAAATAAAAAATTTGAAATTTAGATTGAATTTTTATAATCAGTGATACTAACCGTCTGCGAATTTGACAGAACAGCATTGTCAAAAGCTCTTTGATATGCAAAAAGATGCAACGCGGGTATTTTTGCAGTGGAAAAAATATATTCCAATCTTTACTTCACAAGAGATTCATCCTTTGTCGTTTTCCAGGGAAAGATTAATGCGCGACTGAAAAAATCGTCTGGAAGAAAAATGCGCTCCCCATTTCGGTTTAATCAACGCGGGACAATAGTTTGGAAACCATTTCGATATCTGCATACAGTGCCGGCTTTAGGGGGTGGCGAAGTGGCTCGGTGCCCCAGGGCGTCGAATAATCTAAGGGCGCCGAGGGCAACCAATATTGCTTAGATTCATTTTAAATATAAACAATATGGGGCGCCAGTAAAAAAATGCCCTAGGGCGCCGTAGGGTCTAAAGCCAGTACTGTCTGCATATTACAGTTTTGTACGTAATTTCTATGTATAATACAATGTATTATCCTACCCAGTGTTGATTGCGTCGTAAAGCCAGATGCTTACGTCTAGTGATTTTGACTTATGCTTTTTCACCTTTATTTGAGAGAAACTTTAAATTGTTTCTCTCGCGTTAAATACTTTTGAATTTCAAGTACTAAATTAACTTATTGAATTATATTTAATAAAAAATATATTCTTCAAGCATTTTTATTATCATTAGATGAATTAATTTTTTGATACATTTTAATTATTATAAATATCATCATCATCATCAGCCTGTATCCGTCCACTGTTGAACGTAAGCCTCCCGCATGATTCTCCATCCTCTTCGATCCTCCGCTTTCCACATCCAGGTCACTCCCATATTCTCCTTATGTCATCAGTCCATCTTGCAGTCGGCCAATGCTTCGTCTGCCAGTTCTTGGGCGCCACCGCAATATTTTTTTATCCCATCGACCGTCGTCTTTTCAACAGATATGTCCTGCCCATTGTCACTTGATTGTGCCTATTCGCTGGGTAGCATCCCTTACTTGAGTTCTTCTGCGGATATCCTTGTTCCGGATTCTATCTTTTAGCGACACTCCTAGTATGGCTCTTTCCACAGCACTCTTATTAATAAAAGGCATATTATAAATATGCCTTTAATTAATAATAATTTGGACTACGAATTTATTTACAAGGGATACTTTTAAATCTAGTTTCTCCTTTGCATTGGGAAAAAGGTAAGCTGTCATGATTGAAAACACAGTAGTAAGTAAGTAATAGTACTTAATAACCGAATAAGAATGTACTAAACGTGAAACTATGGTTTTAATATTAAAGAAAATTCCATATCTGCATCATACCTACAATATATCGTAACCAAATATACGCCATCTATTTTTGTCAGCTTCTTTTTTTCATGCCGTTTTCCAAGTCATCTCTGTGCCCAAAGATCCAGTTAAGGAACATGATTTACAATTGCATCAATGACATAAGCTCAGAGATTTAAATCAAATGTAGCTGAATAGAATATCCAAGGCATATTTAGGTGTTTCTTAATTATCATTGTAAGGTGTTTTTTACTGGAACGCTCCCAAAGCCTGCAGCATTTGATTTTAAGGAGCAGCTCAATGACACACGATATACTACAGGCAATATGGTACGCTTTGTGGCTTGGTAAAATTAATTTATTAAGAAACTGCAATAATAAAATCACTTCATATAGTTTAGTTATATCGACAAGCAAATCTGTAAAATATATATTTTTTTTTTCAATATATATGAGTATTTATTAGCACGACAATGAGTTAATTGCATTATATATTTAAAGCTAGACAAGTTGATATCAGCTTGATGTAGCTCTTATAGGCAGATGCCGTAAGGCCTTGAAAAACGATCTTTTGTGTCTTATTTTTATTCGCTCGCCTGACATGCATATCTAATAATGTTGGTTTTAATTATATAATATTACACGTCGCTTGCATACGCTATTTTATGATATTTGCTCCATTTCATGTTGGCACAACTGTCATCTTTAATTTTCTTTTTTGCCGCAATTGTTGATAACGCTGGATGTCACAGGTTCTGGCAGTTGTCAGTTAACCTTTTGACCGGTATAGTAAACGCCATAGCGGTCGGAAAAAACAAGCCTTTAATAAAATACACGCGAATTGTAAAAAGTGAACCAAAAACAATTTATTTTGCTTAATAATCTGCTCCTGCATCGTTCCTCCACGCAGCCACGTGACGTACCCGCAACTCGTGGTCTTTTAAAAACAGGGGATATCAAAATACTTAAACATATTCAACGCCAATATAATTTTCAGGTTCTTTTTAGTCCACACAAGGCAACAAACAACACAACACCAACAAACAATGTCGCGCACTTTGAAAAGTACACAGAGCGAGCGCCATAATTACCGGGTTAAAACTTTTTTCAGCGAACTAAAAAAGCTTCCAGCGACAATATTATTTCTATCCGACAAGACGTGGCGGCACAAACTCTAAAATTTCACCTCGACTTTAAAAACAAAGTGTTTTTTGCCCGTTCCGCTCTTGATTGGCCGGTGGACTGGGCGTCCGGTAGGGGAGAGCGAGGGTCTGAAGTATCGCTGAAGGAAACCTGCACGGAGAACGCAATAGAACTTGCATGACACAGAAATGCATGTGAGTAAAATAGTATGGCATAGAATGAAATTGGGTTGCACAGTTGACACGAAACTGAAAACATGTACGTGAATGCATACATAAAGTGTTTTTATTTTTAAATATTACGTATTGCGATGACCGCATTAACCACGGCGTGAATTTATGACTAATAATTTATTTATTTCAACAGAACAGATGTTACAAATTTATGGAGTACCGTATAAACTTTAAAACATTATACATAGATATGACATGACAAATAATTAAAATTAATATAAAGGTTATACAAATCTAAGATAAAATAAGGTAATATTATTAAGATATTTCAGCATAGAGACAGACATGAATAAGAAGATAAAAAAGGGACGAAATACATAATTGAATATAGTTTCCAAAAAAAATACATTTTTACTTTAAAAAAATCTGTATGAAATTATAATTTCAAGGTGAATATATATTAAACGTAAGTTTTTTAGATTTTTAAGAGATAATCAAGGTTCATGCGACGTCGATGGCGTAACTTCCGTTTGTAATTCCATATATATAATACTTTAATAAATTGTTACATACGTATAAATCTACAACAAATATCATATTAAATTATTTCGATTTTTTCGATCGATGTTTCTTGGTGGAATTCCATCATATCAGATATAAAATAAAAGATTCTTTACAATTTATTCCACACATATTTTTTTGACGACATGTTTCAGCCAGGTCGGATGGCCATTTTCAAGTCAAGACTTGAAAATGGCCATCCGACCTGGCTGAAACATGTCGTCAAAAAAATATATGTGGAATAAATTCTGAAGAATCTTTTATTTTATATCTCATATTAAATGATATTTTCCTTATAAATATTTATTTATTTATTTACCTTGTTTTCATATATATATATATATATATATATATATATATATATATATATATATATATATATATATATATATGAAATAATATATATATATATATATATATATATATATATATATATAATAAATAAATATTTATAATTTATTATGGATCTCAAAGTGAATGCTCAAAACATTGAAAATATGATATTTTCCTTATTAATTTTAGGAGAAATCAATTAATTTACATAAAAACATAATACTTTACAACAATATTCACAAAATGCCTACTTAACCTCTAAAGTCTGACGTTTGGCAGCGTCCGCCATTTTATGATGCTTCACGTGACTAAAAGCGCTTAGACAAAACATCATCTGTACGATGACTTTGAAACTACTTTCACCGTGTTTACTGTCATTATTGTAATTGATAGAAGCAGATAGACCCACCTTTTTACTCACAGATGCAAAGAAGCGCTTTTGGAATGACCATTCGGTCATAATTACACTATAAAAATACTGATATAATAATAAGACTTGAGCTTGGTGAAAACCCTCCCTGTCCATCCTGTTTTTGGAGACCTGGATGGGGACCCGTTACTGGACGCACGCAAAGAGCTACTTGTTAGAGAGTGGCTGAAGGCCTTCCCGTGATTCTAGGTGCATCAGTTAGATGTCAAGTAGACCTCAGTCTAAGGCTGCGAAGTTAGTATACTACGAATTGCCTTCTTTGGTAACACGTTGCTAACCACGGAATACGTGGGAATGGAAGACTTGAGTGTTAAAGAATTTTGTCGTTCACCACACTTATTTGAAGGTGTCTTACTCTAGTGTCGTGCGTGTTTTGTGTGATCAGGGGACCGTCGCAGAACAAACAAAGCCCGCCCCGTGTCCAGTCTGCCATCCAATTTGTTTGCGGTCTCTGGGACCGAAACTGGATTAGCCAAAATCAGAATCTCGAGGAAATGGCATTTGTTATCCCGAACCCGCGCGGCTAACTCGATTTATTGCACGGCGAAGAGGCGACGCCCGTGACGAAACATATCGGAAATGTTGCACATTATTTCAAATACGGGAATATTATGTATAACAAAATTGTCACTCAAAAAGAAATTCTAAAAACACAATTCATCACTATTTTTTATATAGTGACATCAGCATGATATAGCCCTTACTAACTCATGTGAAAAATAAATTCTAAAAACCCAATTTATAACTATTTCTTACATAGTGAAATCAGCATGATATTTCCCTTGCTAACTGGTACCGAAAACCTCGATATATCCTTCGTCTCTTATTTCTGTTCGCTTGTCGTACATGTATGTTGACATTATTGACGAGCCCGGTCACGGGTTTGATGTTTGTTATGTACATGGCTGCTGTCATTGGTGGACCAATAATTCTGTAGATTGCCACTTGCAGCGCTCGGCGACATCCCATCAGCATTATATAGCCCATGCTATCTGGTACCGAAAACCTCGATTTACAATCCTTCGTCTCTTATTTCTGTTCGCTTGTCGTACATGTATGTGTCGCCATATTTGCATTTTTGGCAAGTCCGGTTACGGGTGTGATGTTAGTTATGTACATGGCTGCTGTCATTGGTGCGCCATTAATTCTGTAGATCACCACTTGCAGCACTGGGCGACAGCCCATCAGCATTATATAGCCCATGCTAACTGGTACCGAAAATCTATACTCAGGGTTAGAAATATCATGTAAAGAAATGTCTTCGAACAAGGCATTGAAAATGTCAACTAAGAACTGAGTAGCTGCAATTTTTGGACCATTAGTTTCAGATATGTAACAGACATAAAAAGAAGAAAAAAAAATGTAACCATTTTGAAATTTAAAAAAATTGAATGGTGAAAATATATTATTTTTTAAATGATATAACGGCATTTGAGGTATTTTACGAGTATATGTGTTCATTTCGGCTATTTTTAGCGCCAAAAGTAATATGAGTTACGAAATACCCGACTCGCTTCACAAAAGAAAATGTAATAATCACTCAATTCGAGAAAACTCACAATAAACATCCGAGCGATTCCGTTTCAGAAAATTCTCGCACGGAATCCGCGTGGGCAAAACTGAAAATCGAATGAATCAAAAAGCGTACATTACTTTTCCTTCGCGAGCGGTTCCGGAGCAACCTCAACGCAGCGCACATATTACCCGGGACCACGCCATCCAGTACTAAATTATTTTTTCAATTAGCGAAAAGGTTGAACTTTCCTCCCCGCGGATTGATCGCCTGAGCCGAGCCTTCCCCGGTAGCTGGTTATTTCACTTGAATTAACCCTTGTCCATACTACGCCCGAAGCTTGATTTTCGTGAAGGCTTTTGCCGGTCTTTTTCGGCCGTAGTTTCTTTTGGCCGTTTCATATCCGCCCGTGATGTTTGACGCGAGAAAAGTCTGTCTCGGTGTAATCTAATTCCATATGAGAAATTGGATCTGTTCCCTATTTCGAACGCCTCCGCTAACCGAATGAGGAACAACAATATTAACCCCACGACAAATTGATTTTCCTCGAATAAATGCGAATGTATATTATTTTTCGCGTTTTATTTGCAGAAACTTGCTTTTTTAGATGAATTATTTTATGTGAAAAGTGCCGGGTGGCGAGAATGGGTTCAATTAAAATTAACTATCAAATTGGATACAAACGAATTCAATTTTGCTTTTCACGAATATATGCGACGCTTGTGCAATTTTATGGATTACATTATATTATATAGCTGTATAAAAATTAAATTTGGTTGCGTATTAATTTAATGCTGCGTATGAAAATAATAGGTATAAAGTAAACACTATAGTGATGTTCAAATTGTGATTAAAATACAAAAACCTAAAAAAATAGTATCCCGTACAGCTAATCAGTAATTACAATGACTATCAATAAAAATAGGACAAAAAATAAAATAAAAACCAATTATCTTTTTCATAAGAGTGTCGGAGTTAAGACAAACAAAGCTATGATAAAATCAATATCGCAACTTTACTATTTTTTTTATAACCTTTAACGTATTATTTTATTAAGTAAGAAAATAGTAAATAAAATACCCAATATTAAAAAAAAACAGTTTTATAAAAACATTAATGCGTAGCCTTAAAAAAAGCAAAATTTTCTGACGATCCTTACCCATTGAAAAATCTGAATTCTCTTCAAAATATTAATTTATTTCGAAAACTTCATTCAGTAGATCGGATTGTTCTGTGTAATTATAAGTTCTGTCGCGCATTTAGCTTGGTCCGTTCATTTTTTAAGTAATCTTCCTCTGTATCGTACAAATTTAATGTCACCACTTGTTACAATACTACTTCTCTTTATTATTACACTGTTATTGCTCTATATGGCAGATGAACTGAAGAATACTTTGAAGACATATTTTTGACATCTTCTTTTGAATATCTAATTCTTCAATAATGGAAGAATTTGTACGCTTTTCAGTTCAAGAAATTCATAACATTCTTCTCTAGCACCACATTTATAGTACATTTTTTTGGCAGTTTTGATTTAATATTCTACATTTCAGCGCAAATGACAAAATAGAAAATGCACTTATCTCATTCAATGGATCTTGAATTTACTGTTTATGCCTATACGCAACAATACTTCTTCCAAAATGTACATGGCCTTTTATATTTACAGATTAAATTAGTTTTTGAGCATCAGGCAATATGTCAACAAATGATCATTAACTGATCATCGTATAAATGAAAAAAAAAAAAAGATTATAATTACACTAAATATACTTTAAATTAAAATATAAAAATAAGGTATGGTTAACGAGATTTTCATTTGTGAGAGGACCATAGATTCTTCTAAAACGGTTTCAAGGTAGCTTCTGCTATCCACTTGTGGCTTACTTTCATAATTTAAATTTAACAAATTAAAATGTTTTATTTAATTTCACACTTATTTTTAAGTAATTTTTCATATTTCAAACTCCATTAAATCCATCATAAACAATGGACAAAGTCTAAACTGACAGCAGATTAGCCATTGCTTACGATGGACTCGATGGAATCAGAAACATGTCCATTCCTTTTAAAACAAATATGAAATAAAACTATTTTTTTATTTATTTAGATTAATATAAAATTTTGATTACGCAGTTTCACCAAGTATTGTCAGTTAACAAACCTAAACGTTTCATTCTATCTTATAATCTTTTTGAAATTCTATTGCTGTTAATAATTATGAATTAAAATATTTGACATTATCTAATGTGTGTATTGTATATACTCGTATATTAAAGTACGTTCTGCATGTGCTGTCACGTAATTATTTTGAGTAATTTTGTTTCAAAGGAATGGTTCAATCCGCCTATCGATTCACACATGCATCAAAATTTATAGACAGTTTGACGTAATGGTATTGTTTCGTCTGGTGCACGGAAGCCTCCTATGGACTTCCATAGACGGGAGACACGCCAAGTATTATGGCGCCGAATGCTGCTTCCAGTGAGTAGTATGGAGCAGAACACAGCGTCACGCAAGTACAAGGGCTATTTGAGAAGTTTCATCCGTAACTATAAAGTAATTTAAGAAAAATTGTTTTTCCTTGTCCAATATAAGGTACAACAAGAATAAGCTTTAAAATTTATATTTGCTACTTCCCCTCTTTTGTACCCGATAAAACGTTGATACTGCTCTGTACATTTTGTTTCAGATTAAATTTCCCCAGACTTTCCAACGCCATTAGCAGTGTCATCAATAAGTGATTTAACTACATAGAATTGTATAGCTTCCCCATCTACTTTTAGATTATACACCAAAATTTTTGTTAAAATTATCTAGGATTTTTACTTAAGGACAATTAATCTATTTATGTAAATATTTTTTGTTTTTAAATGGCCTTTGTTTCCAAAACACATATACCCATCACACAATTCATATCCACCTTCTCACTCACTCTTTGCTTTATATAGAGCCAACACTCACTGTACTAATTGACTTGAAAATGGCCACTCGACGTGGCCGAAACACGTCGTCTACAAATATATTGAGGGATAAATTCTAAATATTATTTCATTTATATCTGATATTATGTAATTCCACCAAGAATTATCGATCGAAAAAATTTAAATAATTTAAAATTGTAGTCATTCTGTTCATTTATTTGTCCATTACAGTCAAAATTTTCTCAGATTGTATTGTTTGTAAACAATAAAGAACATCTAGAGTCCACAGTAACAAGTGAAAAATTAAATATAAATAGGATACGTACAGTGAAGATTTTCCTTATAAATCTTCCTATTGAAGGGTGGACTTTTACAAATACGGTTACAAGCACTTTAGACGAGTAATGTTTTGGACGTTTTTGAACCACTAAAACTGACGAAATGGTCTACGAGAGTTTTCCGTAAAATAAGGTTCACATGGCGCTACAGTCCTGAAAAGCGCTGTTATGGTGGATCCCGCGATTTTGTAGTGTAGACTCGGACATTCAAAAGCTCGTATAACGCATGCAAAAATGCATTGACTTCAGTGGCGACTATCTAGAAAAATAGGTAAAAGCCTGAACTTTCGAATATGTACGCAAGCATGGAATTAAACATGTTTTACACTGTGAAACTTATTTTACGGGTAATCCTCGTACTTAGTGCATCAAGCTATGATAGAAGATTCCTGATTGGCTGTCAATGATATTGCTGAAGAATATAATATCAATAGGCGCACAATATTTTACATTAAGATTGCGATATAAGAAAATTATCCTCGCGCTTGTTGCCGCGTTGATGAACAATCCTTCAAAATGGCCAAAATGATACTTAATTTTAAGGTTTACTTATTATTATGATATAATGATAAGGCTGGGAATATTTCAAGTAGTCCTCGTACCTAGATGGAGCAAAATACGGCTTTCAGCATCTGTTAGGTTTACTGGTAGTGTGAGTTGTGAGTACCGTGAGGCTATCCAGGTATAATTGGACTGCTGTAGTGGTACTGCGCATTGATCCTTTCCGGCATTGGACACGAGTTCGATGGCAGTGTACACAGTGATGTACCAACATGTACTGACTATATCTAATTGCACACTTGAACGAGCAAAGTATCTGAATAATATTCCTCGGTGATAATTCGTACAAAGACAAAAAATATAAAATATTTCACGGATACATATATAAGTTGATGATTTAATAATTAAAAGGTGATATGTTATGGAATTACGAGTATTCTACAGCTTGCACATATTTTTTATACAATATTGTTATGACGTGCAATTTTTATTTTAAATATTAATATAAATCTAATAAACATTAAATAAGTATTTAGTTTAGTACAACACACAAGACATTCAATGATGATAAATTACTAGACATCGATTAAAGTCAGCCAAAATTTATACATGGATCAAGAAATATAGACACGTTTGGAAGGTTCGTCACGTGGCCGCGTGAAGGGTGGATGAGGGAGTAGATCACAAACCAAAGAACTTGTTTTTGAATCACAATTCACATTTATTTTTATTTTTATTAAAGACTTGATTTCCCCGTCCGACATTTACATGACGTTTCGCCGGCCGGACAGGGACACTGTGACATGTAGCGCCGCCAAGATAATCGCGGCTAAACACAAATTGAAGATGATAGTTGAACCAAAATGAAATAGAGCGACTGTCATAACAAATAAAATTGCGTATGCAAACGCGGTGTAATTTTATATAAAATTAAAACTAACATTATTAGGTGTGCGTGTCAGGCGAGCGAACAAAAATAAGAGACAAAATATCGTTTTTCGAGGCTTTTCGGCATCAGCCTAAAAGAAACATAACAAGCTGATATCAAAATTAACTTATAATCGTACAGATGGTTTCATAGAATTAAATTTTAACGTCAAACTGAAACCGGATCCGCTAACATATTATGTTCTCAACAAACAATTCAGCAGAATCTCATTGTATGTACCTCTACTTACGTAACTAATTTATAATATTTACTTACCTCCCTAACTTACACGTAAATTAGATAACACATTTGTAATTATCAGGAAAGCATAATTTATATAAGTCTTTTAAATTTTAAGATACACATGGTCGCCTATAATCATTTAATTTTTGTTTGGTATAATATGGTTTGATTTATACCACAATCTCTGACTGTCCATTGTGCTATATAATCAACGCTGTTCAAAACTGAAATCAGCTGATTTTAAGTGACTGTATTTTTCTATTTTAACCAGACAATCAACACATATTTTTGTACCTTTATAGCGTATGTTTAAATATAAGTTTCTCTTAAATCATTTATAATATACAGTGGCACCTTGACATACGTGTGCCCCAAAATACGAGTTTTTTTAGTAACGAGCTGTCAAGCGAGCGATTTTTTGCTTTGAAATACGAGCTATCGGCTTAGCAATAAACATCCAGAAAAAGTCTCAACTGGTCGTGCATTGGCGATATTTAATGACACTTTAAGATACGAGGAATTTGAAATACGAACAAGGTTTTGGAACGAATAAAACTCGTATGTCGATGTAACACTGTACTTCTATGCAATAACCTTAAACGTGTCCATACCTGACGCAATATTTTCACTATATAACAACCATTTCATAAACTCACACACAAATGTTACATAAGCTATAAAAAATATTTGTATCCGTTTTTCTTGCTAAATCTTTTCTATCAAAGGAGTCTGCAGACTAAATTTTTTGCCTTATTTACATTTTTTGGTTAATTTTTATTTTACTTAGATAATTTTGGGGATTAATATATTTTAAAAATAGTTTCCAATTATAAATGAAGATGAAATGAAGAGTTGCTTCCTCTACAATATTTATTATCATTAGTTTATTTATTATTATTTATGCTCATGAGATAAGTAAAAATAATCAACAAACTGTAAGCATATTAACAAACCTTTAATCTAAAACTGACTCGACAATGGCTACCCGACCTAGCCAAAACATGTCGTCCCCCAATAAATTATTTTAGACTTATTTCTAATAATTATATTTTATTTACATTTGACATTATGAAATCACATCAAGAATTATCGATCAAAAAAATCTAAAAATTAAAATTGTTGTTTTGAATGTACGAGTATAATCGATGAATTAAGAATCTTTTTCAATATACATGTATGTTTTTTTATTGATATAAAGTAATATTTATGCAAATATACTAAACTAGTATTTCGTCCCTACATCTAAGTGTATTTTATTTAAACGAACAAAATGAGTACACAATACACCGTGTCGTGTCTCAGATTGGCTTCTTTAGTTTACAACACATTAATTGTGTATAGTATTAAATTAATTAATATCAAATTATCGACGTCTCAACCCTCCCGCATAGGAAGCTTGACCAGAGGTATCAGGGTAGCAGACCAGTATAAGCCGTGTACCAGGAGAGAGAGTGTGGAGAGGAGATTGCGTTGTCGCTAGCCGGCCGCCGACAGATTGACGCATTGTCCGACCTTATCTACCCCGGTACTGCACATCCCGCAGGCTTTAGACGCACCGTCACAGCATACCTCTCCGCCTCTCACGTTTTATGGTTTCCTAATACGAACAGGGAAATTAACGCGCACAGACAATAGCCGTAACACAAAGGACAGAATTGAGCTGCAGACGCCATTGATCCCGTGGGGAGAGAGCAGCTCTTTGTGTCTCTATTAGGATTCCGATCACAGAGTTGTATGCGATATTAATATCGCATTCGAATGTCGCGCGGATAAACAATTAAACAGACGGCGTATTTGTCTGATTGGTCAATAAGCAGGTATTTCGGTAATCCTATTTGTTTATGACGCAATGGCAATGTCGGGCCGAATTTGTCGATTTGATAAAATATTACGCGTGTGCGGAATTTCGATTTGCAAATGATCGCTTTAGTGTATTAATAAACGCGTGGGATTATTCCGTATTGAATAATTTTATTTCATATTTGACACAAGCTATAAGTAGATTCTACAAATTTAAATTGATCATTAAAATACATTATTATATGTTAAATAATATTTGCCACAAATTTATCAAAAAATGGTAAATAATAATAAATACTAACGCAATAATATTAGTTATGAATATGTATATAGTTTATGATATATGGATGTTTTTCCTAAAAAAAATATTTATTTCATAAACTGTTTTTAGTTAAACTTTAGTACTACATTTTTATGTGATCAAAATGAAAAACTACTTTTTATTCTTCATTTATAAATTCTTAGCTGATTTATTTTATGTTGCTTACATTATGATTTTTCTTTTTATTTGAAGCATTTTTATATTAGAAATAAAACAATTCAAAAATATTAATATCCACTTGGCTTACAATTTATTAACATTTTAAAATAGTTGATTGTTTTTGTTTTCTTTAAATACAAGCAAATTCATAAATGGTTCAATTTTAAACAAAACTATTTTTTTGTAATTTAAATCATTATTTATTGAATGTGGAATAAGATTTAAAATATAAAAATATATTTGTTTTTCATAAAGAAAAAATTGGGATGAGTAGCAATGTATTTTTAAGGATTAGTTTAATTATGTTCTTTCATTTTTCTTCCAAGATAATCTATTTTACATAATTTATGAAGGCATTAATTATTTAAGAAATGGTTTTATTGAGTGTATAACTAATGCTTATTCGGAGCTGAAAAGGGTTGTGGAGGACCGAGAGGAATGGAGATCGAGATGCAAGATTCTGTTGCTGCAAACTAATCCACCGGATTGATACTACGAAGAAGAAGAACTAATGATAATGGTAAAAAGTATTATATTTTATATAGCGAACAAGTATGAGCTGATAATAATATGGATGTTTTTTAATTATTTATTAGAATATTATTTTATTGTTTCAATATTCTAATCTACTTTTATAGATCATTGACTATAATTAAATATTATAAGCAATTAAATATACATATACTATACTTAAAAATCAGCTACATAAAAAACGCGGTTCTCATCCCGCTCCCGCCGATATTTTTTCTGAATAAATTGACTCGTTTAAGGATTTTTATGTATAGTATATGTATATTTAATTGCTTATAATATTGTTATATAGTCAATGATCTATAAAAGTAGATTAGAATATTGAAATAATAAAATAATATTCTAATAAATAATTAAAAAACATCCATATAATAATGTCACCTTGAGACAATATCAAGAAGGTAAAATTATTCATCAGTAACACAGGTAAATAACTAATTGCAATGTGCGCGTCGTACTTACAAGAAGTTATTCTCATCCATTCGATCTATAGTTTCGGTTCGAGACCCGAGTGGTACTTACTAAAATAAATAGACTGTCGGAAATAATAATATTAAGCTTGTGAATAAATGCATTCTGATTGAATAATAAAAATATACATACTTTGAATATATACTATAGCGACATCTATCATACGATGATAACTTATATAGAAGATCAGAGACGAGTCATCTCAGGTGGAAGAAATTGGCCCGGTGGCCGAGCGGTATAATTACCTGGGCAAAATGGTTGGTTCCAAAGGTCCGCGGTTCGCATCCCGCTCCCGCCGATATTTTTTCTGAATGAATTGACTCGTTTAGTGAAGAAGCGATAGAAACAAATTATTCATCCTAATATATTATTAATTAATTGCCTATTAAAATACATTTAAAAAGGTTGGAAATTTATTTTGAGGAAAAGAAAAAAATTCGCATTGTGTACATATTTTTAAAAAAAGTTTTTAAAGCACATTTTTTTAGTTTACAACTGCTTTTTTTTTCCTAAGTAATGTAATTAGCAATGAGTTAGTGAGGGTGAAGGTTGTTTGACTTAATAATAGAATTAAGAAAATAGCTAAAAATAGTACTTTCATACCCAGACAATGTTTTAAAAGTCCAAGTACCTACGCATTTCTAATAAATTGAATAAGCAGATTATTGGCAATCAATCAAATTTTGGCGTCTGGGGAACAAACTTTGTGAACAGATGTGCTTTAAATTTATGTACTGGAAAATTGTATTCCCGTAATTGGCTGGCTGATTTATTTATCCCCTTAGGTTGGCGTGATTTAGTTATGAAAAAAAAAACACAATTGACAATCCCATGTAGGATTTCAACATCCAAACCTAGCGTGAAAAATCGGGTTACGTAAATCATTTTTTTTTTTTAAATCTAGTGGTACATGATATTGTGGCTTTTGGGTTTAGCCGTGTGTGGCGGATTTCTTCTCTCCGATATTTCGAACGCCATTGCAGGGTTCTTCTTCAGGGTTGATGACTTTGTTGTGAGTTGGTGTCAGGAGGTAGTTTAGCCGTCAGCCTAACGTACCTCCACGAGCGTCATGTCGGGTAATCGTGTACGGTGGGTATGTTCTAAGAAGTGTACCTCCACAAACGTCATGTCGGACTGTGGTTGTCCTTGCTTGTCTGTCTATGTTTTTGAGTATGTGATAGAGGCGGAAGTTGTTTGAGAAGCTGTTTTGAGAATCAAGCCGTCATCCATGTTGATGTTGATGGGATGTCTTTTGATTTCAATGGCTTCCTTTACTAGGCGTGCATGTTTTCCTTGCGTTCTAGCCACAAGAAGTTATTCTATTGGTAAATTTTTTTCATGTAAGCCCATCTTAAGTATTTCTGATTAACTTACACCCAAATACGCCTCATTTTTTCAGGTATACTGGGTACAAATACGTCTTAGGACAAGGTGTAGATAGATAGTATCAGTTCACTTAACTGTGTTTCGGATTACTATGGTGACCATATAGCATAAATATAAGCAGAAACTCATTCATAAAAATACCAACAAACGACGAAAAAATCTCTGAGGTGTTGATATTATAATTTTCAAAATCACTAGTAAAAGACTAGTATTTACTATCATTATCGTATAACTCATCATCTGAAAACACAACGTCTTCAGATTTCATATAATGATGGTAACAGAGTTGTAATAAACATATAGCTAAGTCGGCTCAAGCCCGATAAAAGAGTGGACAAAACTACTGTTTTTTTTTTTTTTAAGTTTCAAAGTGGGTAGTAAGTTTAGGAACCCATGATCTAACCTATGAACTCTGGTATGTTTTGCAAGAACTTTGTGTATAACCTATCAAACCAAAAATATATTTTTATTGAAATTGATTTGAAATTATTACACTAACTAAATATGGACTCAAGCATGAACGGTCATATTCCCGACCAACGCATAATACGAGTCTCACTTATCTAATATCATCTCATCATTTTCCACGACCACTTACTTTAATTGATTGGCACTTTTGACAGGTGAGATCATCAATCTCTTTTTCGAGGGTGAAATTTTGTAGACCGTAATACTTGACCTATTAAGTTTTTTTCTAATATTTGAAAACCGCTTACGTCCGTCAAAATGAAGATCCGCATTAATGACTTAGTAGACGTAGAAAACAAAAAAGCTCAATAAAATGAAGTTATTTTTTTAAGACATAAAATAAAGCGAATAGACATAAGAATTTTAAGACCGATGTTAGAATAATAATAAAAATAGCAACTTGATGTTTATTGGGAACCACATTATCTTAGGCTTCGTGTTTTATGTGATGTTATTTAATATTTCATAGTAAAAACATTAAAAAACACACAAATTTCCTGATTGGATGTGATATATTTTATTATCTCTTACGTAATTTAGGCTCCGATAAACCAGTCACATTCCAGTCGCTTTATTATTTTTCTAACAAAAACTAAAAAAATACTAATTTATTTTAACCATAAATAATAAAGAAATATTAAAAATAGATCGAGTTTAGAGCATCTTGATGTACGGCTGTGCGACATGGTGCCTATTTGAGTTGTGGTCATACTGAAGAATTCTTGGAATTTCCTGGAGAGACCACATCACGAACAATGAGGTTCTTAGCATAATCAAGGAAGATAAGCACGTAGTAAGAACCATTTCAGAAAAGCGAGCCCGATGGATCGGTCACTGGGATTCGAAACAATACAATGTTCATTTCATCATCCAACGCAAATCACTCAGCCATTTGAGACAATAAATTATCACGTATCTTATCATTCAAATGTGTATTATATATATGGCTGGCGTAGGGTAATGAAATGAACATAGTTCCAAAACATCGTATTTCCATCCTAACATCAGTCGTTTTTTTATTCAATTTTTTTATGAGAGAAATGTCATATAAGATAGTTGCATTAAATTTGTATGGGTCTCAAAAAAAGTTATCAATGTATTACGTTAATTGCTTCTTCATATAAATTAATAAAGTGGCCTCGAAGATTCATTATACAATATAAATGTTAAAATTAAATAAATGGTAAATAAAATATTATGTTATTTATTACTTAATAAGCACAACAAGCATTAATTGTACTGAAAGCATAATTTATCGCAAAAACGAAAGTTAAGCATCCATAAATCCTCGTTAATAAGCCGAACGCTCTAACGAAGCCGTTATCATTTCCATCTTTTCCCCGGACCCGTATGGAGAGCAAACTGTCGTATTGATTCTTGAAAATCAATACGAAACTCGCTAACCCAGATCCGAGCGGGCGGTTATCCATCCTTGTGGGTATTCGGTATTGGGCATTACCCCACGCCACTCTGTCCTGACTCCTGAGGGTAACATCCATCATAACAAGAGGGGCGAATGACTGGACTGGGGTACTGGGATGGTCGCCAACGGTCCCCCACTTAAAAAAAATTGCGTTGGCAAAAAGGGTGATTACATCGGGAGCCGGCCGCGATGTAAAAAAAGCGCTGTTGTCATTTTAGATGTGGCAAAAATGAATAGAGAAGCATGATGCAGTGACATTATATTTTATTACCACTCGCGAGTTATACCATTTGTGTTATTTTAATGCAGTGTATATTTGTATTTAATTAAAAATCTTGCAAGTGTGCAGTAAATATAATAAAAAAGTCATCAAATAATGTGGATAGTGTATTGTAAGCGTGGTTAGAAAATCAAAATTAAGCAATATCCACTTTTTTTGTTTATTAACGGCCTAGACCATTACATAGAGTTTTAAAATAGAAAATACAATCAAGAAAATGGTTAAACAGAATAATTACTTCATCATCATCATCAGCCTGTGTCCGTCCACTGTTGAACGTAGGCCTCCCGCATGAGTCTCCATCCTCTTCGATCCTCCGCCTTCCGCATCCAGGTCACTCCCGCTATTCTTCTTATATCGTCGGTCCATCTTGTAGGGGGTCGGCCAATGCTTCGTTTGCCAGTTCTTGGGCGCCATTCCAATACTTTTCTTCCCCATCGACCGTCGTCTCTTCGACAGATATGTCCTGCCCATTGCCACTTGAGTGTGCCTATTCGTTGGGTAGCATCCACTACTTGAGTTCTTCTGCGTATTTCCTCGTTTCGGATTCTATCTTATTGAATAATTACTTAAGACTAAGAGAATAAATTTGGACAAAACATGAACACGAGTAAATAAAACAGACATCTCGCACATCTGTAGAAGGATCTGCGAAATGCCGGAAGGTCCTGCCCGAAAAAGTCCAAGTCACTAGAGTAGTTGACCAGTCTACGTATTTTCAACATAGCAGAATAGAAACCGTAGTTGGTTTTGGATGTCCTTACATGTAACAGGTTACTGCCTCTAGTGAACCGGGAGCGAACATTGAACGTAATTTCCTGCAATAAAGTTGAGTCATCGATTATGGAGTTCAGAATTTAAAAAATAAACAGCAATTCAGTCACCGTTCTACGTCTCTCCAATGTAGATACATTAAGTCGACTCTCTATGTTTTCATAGGAGTAACTACCTCTCTCAAGGCTGATTAGTCGTGCTACTCTTGACAGAAAGCTTATCACTAACAAAAACTTGAATGAGTTGATAACGCCTGTTGCTTTCTGCGTGTCGATGGATGGGTTGAACTGCCCTTAAGACCACAAGGTTCAGGCCTCGGGAGCGTCGGACCTATGATGCGATCTTCTCCAAAAAAATATTTACAAATCACCAAAATTTTAATTGGATACTACAGTGCGGTCTCATCAAGTGATTCAGCTCTTCAATCATATATATTCCCTGGTGGACCTTCGGGTGCAGAGATGTCTTGAAACAAGGCATGAATTATGACAACTGACTGAACTGAGTGTAGGCGAATTGTGGCAATTTGTGAGAATATTATAAATATTATGGATTTTAAATTATTTAAATTTTAGTGGTACCTTGACATACGAGTGTAATTCGTTCCGCAATCGAATTTCAAATTACTCGTATCTCAAAGCAAATTTCCACATTGAAATTAATTGAACTGCCATATATCCATTCCAGCCCTTAAAATGTCATTCCAGTTTGTATTGTTACTTGAGAAAAATGTATTTATAAATGATAAATATTGTATAAAAATACAATAAAATAAAATGTGAAGAAAAAAACTAGATTTATAAAGTGTTACTTTCGCTTAATTTACGTCACTGCTTTTCTCTTCACTGGGTTTTTCCTTTTTCGCCACGCTTTTCTCACTTTCACCTGTAGGCCGAGCACAACTTAGCAAGGATGCTTTGACAGCGAGAGCACACTGATAACTGATTCTCTGACCGTGGCCGGGGGATTCACGCGGCAAAGCGTGACGCAAGGTTTGTGTGCAACCGGCCAACCTGCTAAGCCGAGTGCTCGTATGTCACATTTTGCTCGTATTTCAAAGCAAAAAATTGATCGTTCGACGTCTCGTATCTCAATAAACTCGTATGTTGGGGCACTCCTATGTCAAGGTACCACTGTATTTTAGTATAAATATAAAATACTTAAATGTCTACTATATTTGTATTTGAATCAAAAATTGTACGTTAAAACTACGTTTTTCTTTTCATCAAAAAGTCCGTATACCATATATCTATATAAATCAAGTATTAACATACTGAGTAGATAGACACCTCAATCATATCTGATGAGTGTCGCACAAAGGAAATAGCAAAAGAAATCTGAAAAAAATCTTTCAACCCTGTCGTCTCGTAAAAAATATTGGTCCCTTCAATATCTCTGCAGAGTAATGAAATTTTCAAATAAATATCACAAAAGAAATCGCACAATGCGAAGTTTTTTGCATAAAACTCCGAGAGCCTTCATAATCATTTGAGATTTGCCATCTGGGGCCCTGTGCCCCCAGCCGCCCTTGTCCATCAGAACACCCTTGACCGGATCTGCCGCCCGGAACTCTTTGTCCATAATTTAAGCCTCTTCCCGACCCACTTCCGGTTCCGAGCGCCACCCCCTGGCGGCCGATAAGGGAAGCGTCACACGCCGGACATGCGGCGCGATTTCCCGCAATATTTCAAATTTTATCTTATTAATTAGTATTTGTTTTTCAAGAGGGTTGATGGAGATAAATTCTGAATATAAAGGTAAACTAAATATGAGTGATCGTGCAATTTCGGATTTTTTTTTTCAAAAACATTTTTTTTATTGAAAATATATATAAAAATATACTAATTTAATAAAATAATTCTTACTTATTAAATTGCGAATATAAAAAGTACTACTTCTTAAAAATAAATGTGTTATAAGGTTTTTTACTAATGCATTATGTATTAAAAGCCTATTAACGTACACTTATCAAACTTTGAGCAAAATTAAAATTAATATTTAAACCATTACTGTTTGTGTTATTTATCGTAAATATACTAATACAAGTTTTTAATTGTGATTTTCAAGAAAAAATCATCTTCAAATTCATTAATTTGGTAATTTAACGACATATTTTGCCTTCGTCGAGAAACAATTCAACTAAGAAAGCGTAATATAATATGAGGCTATCTAATCAATGAGTAAAAAGTAGTTATTCCCACATATATGGACTACTTATCTCTCACATATTTTTACATCTATGAGTAATCATAAATGTAAGCATATGTTTCACTTCAGAATGACTTCTCGTATATTGAACAATTATCTTTTATGTACATCATCAAAATATTTACCTTTTTATTTTATTCCCCCAAAAAGGCAATAGTAAATAACTTTTTACCTTTCAATTATGAAATTCTAATATAATATGAGGTTATATAGTCAATAAATGAAAAATTAACTGTTTTCACGCATAGGCACTTGTTACCTCATATATATGTAAGTATTTTCACATGAAAATCTCGTATACTTGTAACCAGGTACATTATCGAAGTATTTAATTATTTATTAATTCTCTAGAAAGCACAATTATAAATCTGAACCTAATAAAGCCATCCCGCTGAACGATTAACAAGCTACACTTCCATTATTACACAACAACATCGCGTTGTTGACAGGCTCATTAAGGGGTGAGCACTTTACCACCTTCGGCTCCTCGACTGGTGATAGTAACCGGTGTGAGCGAGAGAGGGCCGAGGATATCTCGCCATTGTGCGAAAAACATTAGCACAATGAGGAGAATAAAGGCACACCTGGACGCACGCACCGGGAATTAAGCCGGCGTCACTACCGGTGATTTATCATCAGGCTTTGCGGATATTGGATTCATCAGCGGGACTCGGGCGACACATAAATCACCTTGCCGGGGCGACATCATCATTTTTGACTGCTCATACGCTTGCTTCTGCCGAGACGATAACAGGTGCATTGATACACCACTCACAAATTTATAAATACATATTACCATCCTCCTCTCTCTCAAAAGTTTGTTACTCCGTCGCATGATGGCAGGATTAGGAGCAGATTGATAACACAGACTTTTTCAGAAGCTCGACCTAGCATTCGGCCGTGCCACAATACAATATATCTCGCCGAAGGGCGGGGACCAACTGCCGCGCTCGTGATGGCTCTCTCCCAGCGCTACTAGCGGCGTTCTACATAATTAGTCCCAAATGGCGGATACATAAATGTATGACAAGCGAACAGAAATAAGTGAATGATTGTATATCGAGGTTTTCGGTACCAGTCAGGAAGGGCTCCATCATGCTGATTTCAAAATATATATGTCGATGCATATTAATGCTAAAATCAATTGAAAACAAACATTAAATTCACGGCAAACGGCTTAAATAATATAATGCAATAAAATAACCGTCTTCAGAATGCAAAGTAAAAAATGTATCGAAGAAAATCACATCTGCTTAAACATTTAGTGCATAAAAAAATATTTCTTCTCAAAACGCTTATAATATCAAATGCAACAAATCATGATTTTAAAATAATCCAGTTTACTTGTAAAAAGCGCTTCTTCATATTTTCTATGGATGAACGTTAATTCCCAAATATAACTTTGATATATCTACTCGTATCTTCGATGTAAGTTTCTTATAAATCTGGTGTAAGTACCGCAAGCTTCAATTGACAAAATAAACGAAAACCATTTTAATTTTTTGGGGTGAAAGTAAAAGTGTAATGTTTTTAATACTTTAATAAAATAATAAAGTAATGCCAACTTATATATTTTTTAACAAATTATACACATACAAATTCATGAAACGAATGGTTAGCGTGAAGAGCAGAGAGCTGTACATTGTAAAAGGGCTTTTGGTTCTAATCTCCACGTAGTTTATTTTTCTGTGATTAATTGATCCCAAAGAAATGTTATATAATCATAAGATGTGCTTACTATACATATGTATCAACTGTTAAAAAGATTTACTATTAATTAACATTCTGTCTGCTTAAATAACTTCTTAGGTTTTCACGGCCAGATTTAATATTGTGGCTTTTGGGTTTAGCCGTCTGGCGAATTTCTTCTATCCGATATTTCGACCGCCATTGCAGGACTCTTCTTCGGGGTTTGTCTACAAAGTCATCAACCCTGAAGAAGACCCCTGCAATGGCGGTTGAAATATTGGATGAAGAAATTCACCCACACGGCTAAACCCAAAAGCCACAATATCAACATTCTGTCTTATTTTCAAGTTATACTCGTATGTTCGTTTTTTTATACACCTTTACTAAAATATTTTTATTACTTAAATATACATATACTATACATAAAATTCTTTTTTCAACGCGTCAATCCAAGCACAAAAATAACGGCAGAAGCGGGATGCGAACCGCGGACCTTGGAAACCAACTATGCCCAGGTATTCATACCGCTCGGCAAACTGTGCCATTGCTATGCCGTTATTTTTGTGCTTGGATTGACGCGTTGAAAAAAGAATTTTATGTATAGTATATGTATATTTAAGTAATAATAATATTGTAATATAGTCAATGATCTATAAAAGTAGATTAGAATATTGAAATAATAAAATAATATTCTAATAAAAATTAAAAAATTCATATAAAAAATATTTTTACTAACAACATAAAATATACATATTCATTGAACGCAGTAACTTTATGGTTTGTAATATTTAAGGAAAAGAACCAACTTACAACTGTTTTAAGTTAGTCATGGTGAAATGTCACCGAAACCGGTAGACGAATAAAAAAAACTCACTGTTTTTTTACAAGTTCATTTGATTTATTCTTAACGTAAAATACAGTTTTTTTCTTAGTGGTGGTGTTAGTTTAATGCATCTCTGAGCGTTCACGATTGTTCCTTGTGCGGTGACTCGCCCGCTTATTGTAATTTATGAATCTTTATATCAAGATCGCTGACGATTAGGCCGTGGAGAAACCACCCTTTCTCCCAGTAATGAGCGACCCCTCAACGTCACAGACGCAGCGACAGATTATGTCTCGAGTGTTATGGATCGGAAAGAGTCGAGAGCTTTTATGACATCAATGCGTTAAAGTGCACTGGTTCATTTATCAAATGAAAGTGTTAGATGGATTGTAACGCTATGCAGTGTGCATGCTACGTAAATTTTTAAATTGCAACATTAATATTAATTACTATAAATTATGTTCATATTGCAATTATTTTTAAATGTTTTTATGGTATTCTTTTTTTACAGTTTTTTATATTTTAGTATAGTTTTTTTAAAGATTATTGAAGTGAATTAGTTTAAATAAAACGACATAAGCATAATATGATTAAGCTGAAAAAAAAATAATTTATTATTTAGTTAACTATTTTCATTGTCAGATATAAGAACTACCATAAACATATACTTTATGAGTATCAGTTAATGAAAATAAAGAAATTAATTGAATTAATTAAGAAATTAATTGAATTAATTAAGAAATTAATTAATGAAAAATATTTTTTTAATCAGCCACTCTGCCTCGCCTTTGTAGACTATGAAAAGGGATTTGACTCAATCGAGACTTGGGCAGTGCTAGATTCACTACAACGCTGCAAAATAGACTATCGGTATATAGAGATAATAAAATCTCTTTACAAATCTGCAACAATGATGGTCCAGCTCCATGATAGCACTAACAATATTTCTATAAACAAAGGTGTTAGACGAGGAGATGTTATATCTCCAAAACTCTTCACAAACGCCCTAGAAGATATTTTTAAACTGCTATCCTGGACAAAATGTGGAATAAATATTAACGGAGAGTACATTTCTCACCTCCGATTTGCAGATGACATAGTGCTAATAGCCGAATCACCTAACAAGCTCCAAGACATGCTCTACGACCTCAATGAAGCGTCGAACAAAATTGGTCTGAAAATGAACATGGATAAAACAAAAGCCATGATTAATAGTCATATTTCACAGACCTTTGATCCTATTTCCATTGGAGGAACAGAAATAGAGGTTGTAAACGACTATACCTATCTGGGACAAGTAATACAACTAGGGCGAAATAACTCCTCAAAAGAAATCGACAGGCGCATACAACTGGGATGGGCAGCATTTGGAAAACTAAAGTACATTTTTAAAGCGAAAATTCCGCAATGCCTTAAAACTAAGGCGTTTAACCAATGCGTCCTCCCTGTATTAACTTATGGCGCAGAGACGTGGAATCTGACAGCAAGTCTTACCCATAAAATAAAAGTCACCCAGCGTGCTATGGAGAGATCCATGCTCGGAGTGTCGCTAAAAGATAGAATCCGAAACGAGGAAATACGCAGAAGAACTCAAGTAGTGGATGCTACCCAACGAATAGGCACACTCAAGTGGCAATGGGCAGGACATATCTGTCGAAGAGACGACGGTCGATGGGGAAGAAAAGTATTGGAATGGCGCCCAAGAACTGGCAAACGAAGCATTGGCCGACCCCCTACAAGATGGACTGACGATATAAGAAGAATAGCGGGAGTGACCTGGATGCGGAAGGCGGAGGATCGAAGAGGATGGAGACTCATGCGGGAGGCCTACGTTCAACAGTGGACGGACACAGGCTGATGATGATGATTTTTTTTAATTTTTGTATAAATATTTTCAACTATTAACCTTTTCTATGCCAAGCGGTTTTCGTATGAGGAGACCCCGAGGGCCGTCATTTTTTTTTGAAAAATCAAAAGCTATTTTTCAAATCGATGTTTTATCGATATTTCTTGACAATACGCAGTAGCTAAGTATTTCAACATGGCAGCAAGAAATGTCACTGTACGCTCAAAATATTGAATTATTAAAGATAGTCAAAATTGGTTAGATATTAAGTGTTAAGGTGGAGCGTCTTTAGAAGCGATTTTTGTATGTGCGGCCTCCCGTGCACGGGATTGTAGAGCGTCTATAGACGCTTGTGGCATAGAACCGATTAATATAAAAATTTGAATTTTCTTGTCCCGTAATAAGAAAATCTGTAATAAATTACGTGGATCGAACAACTGTTTCTAGAACATTAAAAGCATCTATTATAATGCAATTAAAACACTCTTGTCTTCTAGTTTTGACTTTTTAACTATAATACATAATTAAGTAGGTGGATAGATGAATACCAAAACCACATAAATACTCATACTAAGTGGAAAAAAATTCACTTCTACTGAAAATATTGTATCAAATATATTCAAATCCTAATACTGACACCAAATTTGATATAAGGTAAATATGTCGTTATTATGATAGTTTAAATATGGATTTATATCATTTTAAAATAAGCATACTTTGCCATTACTAGTATTCGAACAATATTTAAAAACGAATATTTTAGCACACACTTAGGATTTAGCGAGTATTAATGTCCACTTACCCCATTTCAACATGTCAATATATGTTATGTTTTGAATATACTTCTAAATTTGTGTAAAAATTGCAAGAATACTGCTAGAACTTAGAGAGATATTTTTCATCGTTCTTTAATTGTTTATTAATAGTAAATATATAAATTCATACCTTATAAACAACTCTATAAACATGTTTTATAAGTGTAGTGATATATTAATAGTACTTTGATCGCTATATTTCAAATGGTTCGCGGCAAGGAAGCACATTCACTAGGATATCGAGACGGGCACGTGTTAGGACTGTAAATATCAACCCTTAATAAATAAGCAACCTGTCTGGGTTCATATCGTTAGACATTAAACAACAGGTAAAGAGCATGTTACAGCAGAACTCTCCGACGCCAGCACAACATTAGCACAACACTACCTGCGAAAATGATCTTTCGGTATTTTCTCACATATTCTATCTTTAACCCTCCAGTAACTATCTCAATCAAATGTCAACATTAATCATAAATTTATGATCTATTCCATTTTTTGTAAAGGTAAATTATATTATGTTTAAAAACCATATCAACAACAGTTATAAACCAGTTGCGGTGATGAAAATAACAAACGTAAATAGTGTAAATATATATTAAACTAGCTTTCCATGAAATTCATATTTCAAAATATTTTTTTGCTCACGTTTAGTAAAATAATCATCAATACTTGTGGTTTATAATTTATTTAAAAAATATATTTGCAGAACAATAAAAACCATTACTGTTGTAAAATATTTTTCCGTATGCCTTTATTCTAAGTTCAAACATTACTCAAAAAATATAGCACGCATTGTGAGTATTTACCTAACTAATAAATATAGGTTAAAAATTTGGAATGTTTCAAATACTTAATATGTAATCGTACTTACTTTTAGTAACTTAATTTCTACTTTATATAAGCCTGGATTCAAGAAAGTATTATTTATTTAGTTGTATAGTCAGGAATAATGCGGAATTCTCCTTATTTTAACCCTTACCTTTAATATAATAGTACATATTGAAATATTTTATTTATCAAAACCGACATTTCGTTTCAAAATTTTTGTTACTTATCACAGTTAAATAGTTATATAATCGCTTTTAACGTGTCTTGAATTAGAAGAATATTGTTATAAATTGGTTTTCGTGTAAAAGATCAGTAATAAACACATAAAAGGCATTGCTAAAACATTTTCGGCTCGCACATTTTCCGGTATCGCAAACCTTCTAAGAAAAAAAGCCTCCTCGAGGATATCGAAACGCGCGCGTGGAGCGACTGTAAATATCAACCCTTAATAAATAAGCAGCCCTGTCCAAGCTCATATTCCGAGACATTAAACAACAGGTAGAACGGCCGACGCTTCCCACCTGAGGGTTTATGACACTGCGACAACTTACCCTGGCCTCGGCCACGTCCTATACCTGTGAGAATGCTCGCAATTGCTTTTAACACGTTACAGTCCATTATAGCGTTTTTTCGTGTTATTTTTTTTGCAACTATCTTGAGCATTTCCCCTCGATATGAATATCATGTTGTAGTCCTAGATGTTTTCATGTATTTATTCGATTTCCGAAGATGCTTGCCAGCGGGTACAGCTTTGCGATTGAAGCTATTGTTTACCATGCCAAAGATCGTATGGTAGATCCCAGATAGTACGTAAAAATATATTAAATCAATAAATTAATTTTCAATAGTATTTGTTGTAAGCTTAATATTTTTTGGTTTATTAAGAAAAAAATGAGGTTGACAAAAGTTTTGTCAAATCAATTTTTTTTATTAAATTCTAGAAGTTATGGATGCGTGGAGTTTGGGGTATGGTATAATGTCTTTGGCGAATTAATACGTCACATATAACGCTTAGATATCTTTCAAATGGTAACCATTACAGAATTCACATATGAGATTTCAGTGGCTGTCCGAGTCATACATTATTAATGTTAAAATCAGCATGAAACTTTAAGTTCATTTGTGCATTAATGGTTAACAATTATTATATAAAAAATATATATTTATACATATGTGTCAAACCACGGTATTGACATTTAATTTTTTGACGTCTGATCTTATTGAAATGATCTCATAGTGAATACTAAATATATTAGTTACAAAAGAATATTTGTTTAGATGTCAATGTCATTATTTTTTGTTTTAACATTAGCTTAAGCATCTGTAACTATGTCATTAAGGACACATTTATTTATAAAGGAAAAGATTTTATCATTAATTGGATCAAAGTTACAATCATTGAGTATTTAAACAAAATCATTTCTGGCAGTAATGTGTTAATGTATCTTCAGACTCATTTTGAAAAACAATTTGATTTAAAGACTTTTGAGTGTGTATCCTATAATATAACATATCCTTCAATTATATCCAAAGAACAGGTTTTGCAAAAAATAAAATACAAACATGAGTCACATAAATGTATAAAGCATTAACCATTCTTAAATTTAATAAAAGTATATTCATCGTACATATTTCTCAGTAAAATGTCTCGTGGGTATTTTCACGAATAACAATATCACCACTACCCCATGCAGAGAAACCTCACAAATTTCTTCTGAATCCTCTCCAACATAAAGTTATTCAGAAGCTCGTAGGGTGCTCAAATAAGACAATGCTCTCTAGTATGTTGTGAACAATAAATTGTATAAAACTTTCCGTGAAGGCATTTCAGTACATGCAGCTTATGTTTACTAAAAAGGTTATATACTTGTAGTAACCTATATACTAACATTCAAATTTCTAACGTTTAAATATCTTCATCATTTAAATACACGCTCCCTAGTCAGAGTATTTGACCCACGTCACGAACAATGAGGTTCTCAGAATAATCAAGGAAGATAGGCAACTAATAAGAATCATCTCAGAGAGGCGAGCCCGATGGATTGGTCACATCATGCGCCACGATGGTCTTCTTCACGATATTGTGGAGGGGATGGTTGACGGTAGAAACTGTAGAGGGCTCCCCAGACGGGAGTATTTGCAGCAAGTATTCGAGGACATGAATTATAGTGCTTATGCTGAGCTGAAAAGGGTTGCGGAGGACCGAGAGGAATGGAGATCGTGATGCAAGATTCTGTTGCTGCAAACCAATCCACCGGATTGATACTACGAAGAAGAAGTCAGAGTATATGATCGTTCAAAAGTAACGTCAAAAAATTCTGTAGGACAATATAGTCCTCATTTTATCTCATGTTAACTCTGCCTCCCGGAGCCCCGCCAAGTACATTCATTCTGTATGTATAGAACCTGACAGCTTTCCAGAATGGCGAGAAATCAAGGGCTTAAATAAAATTTATCCTGAGATAATTTTCTCTGGCATCCAATTAAGATGTCCTGGCCAAGTCTATCTTCTCCTCCTAACCGATTGTAGAATAAAAGACTCTTTTATCCGCTCGCTAACGTCGTAATTTCTCATAAAGTAAGGCCATCGTACTCTCAGAATTTTACTCATCCAACTAATTTCTGTGTATTGCTGAGATACCAAAATTACATATATAGAAGTATGAGAGTAATACAGGTGGCATCTTGACATCATATCAAGATGGCAGCAAGATAACATTATATTGAGATGGCGTCAAAATGACTTCATACAAAGATGAGGTCACATCAAGATGGCAACAAGATAGTATTGAGACATCACACTAATGGCGTAATTCTAATGTTATGATGATGATAATGAGTTACGTTATTTTGTGATGATTGTATACAATATATTTTTAATGTATAAGGCAAGCGGAATATACTCTATGGAACGAATACAAAATTATTATTAATGAAGATGTATAAAGCTTACATAAATTTCATATCAAATGGCATAGAAACAACGTGTTTTAAATTTCGTATTTGATGTTATTGTGTCCAAGAAATAGATAAACTCCAAATTGTATGCTCATCGCACCCAAGAGTGGATTTTGGAAAGTCTGCTTCTGTTTGGAGCAACATCAGCGGTATTTTGCTTGACCGGCTTGTACCTTATTGTTTATCGATACTGTTGGACACTAACCCTGTCCATTTATAGCAGAATGGAATCGAGACTCACTTCGTTCAGGACATATTGAAAGATAGTTTCAAAAGAGAGTTACATATTATTTTGGCTTATTTATTGTTTATCAAATTTATTAGTACTTCTACAATTATTAAAATATTCTTTTAAGAGACCTGTTTAGACATTACATGTATGTACCATTAGAAAATGTATATTTAATTTTTGATAAGAGTGACTGCAGTTCTTACTACACTTATTGTAATCATTAAAATAAAATAAAATAATATTTTCAACAAATCATAATTTTAAAGCCAATTTTTTTTATAATTTTATTATTGCTTTTCAGACAAAATTCAAGCACAAGAGATTCGCCTATTTTTTTTCTTTTTAAATTGATAACTAAAAAAATACAAAAGAGTGCACGAAACCAAGGTTTTGATTCATTGTATTTAGGTTTTCAACCTGACATGAATAAAAAAATTAAAAAACAAGTAGTTGATAAAGAATAGAAATAATAATAATTAAGCAATTAAATATTCATAACTATATATAAAAATCCTTAAACGAGTCAATTCATTCAGAAAAAATATCGGCGGGAGCGGGATGCGAACCGCGGACCTTTGGAACCAACCATTTTGCTCAGGTAATTATAGCGCTCGGCCACCGGCCAATTTCTTCCACCTGAGCCGACTCGTCTCTGATTTTCTATATAAGTTATCATCGTATGATAGATGTCGCTATAGTATATATCATACGATGATAACTTATATAGAAGATCAGAGACGAGTCGGCTCAGGTGGAAGAAATTGGCCGGTGGCCGAGCGGTATAATTACCTGGGGAAAATGGTTGGTTCCAGCGTCCGCGGTTCGCATCCTGCCCCGCCGATATTTTTTCTGAATGAATTGACTCGTTTTAGGATTTTTATATATAGTATATGTTTATTTAATTGCTTATGATATTGTAATATAGTCAATGATCTATAAAAGTAGATTAGAATATTGAAATAATAAAATAATATTCTAATAAATAATTTAAAATATCCATATAATAATAATTAGTTTTGTAATACTTTATGTCATCTACACATTTTCTTCTACAAAATGTAGATAATAACTTTAAAAAAGTAGAAAAAATTAAAAAGGATAATATTTTCATATTTGAGTAAAATCAACGAAATTAAAAGACATGACCTCTTCGTTCTATTTCATATTATTTAAAAAATAATTTTAAGATAATACTTTATTTAAGAGTGTATTATTACAGAATGTCTTCGTCTCCCCCGGATATTTTTCTACAATTTATGTGACACAGAAAACACCATTACCAGCTCCGGTCCTGTGGGTCCCGACACGGCTGTGCTGCATTGCCCCCGGCCGCCCCTGGAGGGCATCATATATGAAGGGCGCCGCAATTTGACGGTGCACGCAAATTTGTATGGTTTTGAAAAAACATTATTTGATGGAAAATTACTAAAAAAAAACGATGTTTTTCTTTTTTACTCTTAAAGTCTGTGAAGTGAACTTAAACAAAAGTAATAATATTTTGTGACGAAATTTTCTTGGATTTCCATTTTGTCTGATTCAAAGATGGAATACGACCACGATGGCAGAGCATTCGCAATGACCCAGTATACATCATAGACATTTTTTTAGGAATACATAGAATAATATGGTTTGAATAAAAGGCAACTAAAAATAAAATATTTTTATATCATGAATTTTTTCTCACTCACAGATAAAATTTACGCATTCGAGTGATTGGACTTTTTAGCAATTTGAAAAGTGGAAAAAAGTAGAATTTGACAAATATGTGGAAGCTATAGTGGTAAACGTCGTAGGATCCACAGAAGAAAAAACTTCAGAATTACTATTAACATCTGTCGGTATTCTCTTGTATGTTTTAACATAAAAAAAGTAGAGGAAAACTAGTTGCTAAGCCAAGGTTCATAAGGCCAGATCCATTCGTTTGTAAAAGGTAGGTCAATTCAACTAACATTACTGGAAAAACTAACTTCCAATAATCGCCTCAAGTTTAGGTCTGCTACTTATATTGCATAACGTTTAAAACCATAAACTGTATCTTACCAAAATTGCATTTTTATTTTTAATATTTTATTATACTAGCTGACCCGTCGTGCGTTGCTGCGGTTTCAGTTGTGAATAAATTCCAAGAAATGCGTTATGATCAAAAAAGCAATAAATTATCAATACTGTCTAATAATCTAAATCTATTAAGAGAATAATTTAATTATTTGAACAACCCAACTAAGAAATTTCTGAACCTTAAAATCAATTTCAAGAGGGAGGATTGTCGGTGGGGATACAACTATTTCTGATTTATAACACACAAGCTTGTATGTTTTCAGTACATTAATGGATGAAAAATCTCAATAGGTTATATTACCTTTAAGTAATATAAAAACAATGTTATATTAACTCCGTGATTAGGTACAATCGTCAGACAAACGTCAATTCTTGCTTGCTCACCGTGCTCATCATACTGGACTTTACCCGCCTTACACACCCCATCACATCGGAGAACAGTAAAGTCTCCTTGATGACGCGCTCATTCCGTTAGCAACTGATAAGTTCCTCTGAACAATTGTGGTGGCCACTGCACAGAATTGCTAAAATAAAGAACCGGTGAAAGATATTAAAATCGCATTCATGGGCTATAAAGAGATGGAGATGGAAGAAAGATTCCCTCACCGAAAAAACGAGCAAATATTGTAAATGCGTGGATTTTTTTTTAGTGGCCACAAAGTCTGCATGCCCGATAGGGCCGAGGCGATTCCCTCGAACTGCATCGTGCTCACCATACTATTCTACTTTTTCCGTTGTCTAGCTTTTCCTTGCTCTGTGTGTTTGCCTATCTAACGGCGACATCAAATTGAATTTGGACAGAGTGCGCGCTCGCCGGCTACGTGCGCCCATCATCTGATAGCCGGCATTGTGCCCCACCAATTGATCTGCGAGAATGTTCGATTTCATGCCACTGGAGCTGCTGCCTTACGTGCGGCCCATACATCTAGCTCCATACAAATCCGCCCGGCTATAATAACATTGAATCGGTGCCTTCTGTTAGTTATGTGTCCCTAATACTCAGTAAAAAATTTATAACATATTTTTGTAAATCACACCTATTTAATTTACGAAAATGTTAGATTTCCTTCCATTGGAGTTGCTGAATATTGAGTGCTTACCATACATTTGGTTCTATACAAACCCGGTTAGCTATAATAACATTGAATTCTTGCCTTTTATTATTTATGTAGATATTGTGCAATTCAAAGTTTTATAAATTTTATTATTTTTATATCACGGCAGTTTTTTTATCGTTTTTTATTTAAACAATATTCTTCTTCATAGTATCAATCCGGTGGATTGGTTTGCAGCAACAGAATCTTGCATCTCGATCTCCAAGCAATCATTTTTTTGCTGATACATGGGATGTCTTTTAGACCTTTAATGTGGTATTTTCCCCTTTATTTTCACATCCTAATGCCGTTGACCATAAAGTTTCATCAGCCTTAGGAGAGCATTTACTCCCTCCAGGACAATAGAGTGCCCTAACCAGCTTGACCTGATGAGGTTAGCTGGGTGTTAGTAGTGTATTAAGTAAACAATATTATTGTTTACTTAATGAATGCTTGAACAAAATACAGCCTACGCAGCAGACTTCTTTCGTCAAAGTATGATACCTAAATATATAGTAACATCCTCCTCTCTTTAAAAGGTATTATTCCGTCGCGTGGGGGCAGGATGAGGAGCAGATTAATACTATACAGACTTTTTCTGAAGCACATTGACATGTATATTTCGATTAACTTTACATACTTATGGCCCGGACCTAGTCACAGCATTCAACAGGCCAGGCCAACAGAATTGCGACCTTTTTCACGGTCGGTACACGACTGAGCGCGCTCGTGATAGGCTGTTGCCCAGCGCAACAAGCGGGATTTATCTGACTAACGTCACACCCGTGACTGGAACCATCTCCAAAATGCCAATATGACGACACATACATTTGCGACAAGCGAACAGAAATAAGAGACGAATGATTGTATATCGAGGTTATACGTACCAGTCAGCAAGGGCTATATCATGCTGATGTCAATAGATTTAGTTGATAAACTAATGTTGTAAAATAACTATTTACCCTACATGTGACAAAACACTTTTCTTTACAGAATAGTCAACTATTTAACTAAAAAATCTTGCATGCAATAATAATATTGGTTTTAATATTGGTGAACCAAATAGTTTAGCATCGTATTTATACTCGTATATAAATATGTTTTTAAAACAGACTGATATAATGCATTTCTGAAAAGTTTAGAAAACTCACTGAAAGTCAAATAGTAATAATGCTATATTTATGGGTAGTTGTCATTTCACTTAATATTTTTTTCAGGATTACCTGCTGACTTTGGTAGCGATAATATACTGCCTCTTTTAGTGCAGTGTTAAAGTAGAGACTGTCGCTCCCAAACTACGTTTCATTGCAAATGCACCCCTGCCCTCCACGCTAAATGCATACAAAGTGTCAAATTTTCAGGTTTACCAACCGACATTGTACTCACGTTACTTAGAAATATCATAAAAGTTAGACCAAGTAAAATATAAAAATGGAAAAATAATCATGACTCGTTTTAAACTCTCATTGTAATGATTACTTGACAAAATGTATGCAACACATAATAAACAATATAATATAAGTGTGTTGTTTTCTTGTTTTCACAACAGAAAACTAAATTGTATTTATTAATGCCGAACGTCACATTAAGCCGCAAAATAATTATATACTTTGACATCTAATATAACATTACTTGCTAGCGAAACAAAACGATTTTCTGCTTTTGAAATATGAAATGTGAAAAACAGAATGTTCAGTGAATTATTATAATAACAATATCCAAAATATTTTTTATTATCATGTGTATGGAGAAGATAAAGTGGTACAACCCCACATCAATTTAGCCATTTATTTTAATATGTAATGGCTAAAGTATACTGACATGAGAAAGAATACTTGAAATAATATTTTTTTCAGAATATAAAATATTATCAGAATACGTTATTTAATCATGCATGACTTTCGATCCGAGAATACAGTCCAACAACTGGGGAAGTAGCAGAGAAGCTAAGCTAAATTGGTCACCGGATACTTTCATATAAGGGGGGTATGAGGTTCTCTTGCGAAGGACACGCACTTGCAGACAGTTGGTGGGGGAAACTGGAACTGCAATGGAGCCTGCGAAAAGCCTAGTCTGGGCCAGTCGATGTTAACCTTTATTTTATTATATTATGTTTAACTCAAACAAATTGCAATCGTATTGTACCCACCGATAACTTGCTTATCTTATAGTGTCACTTCATCAATATCATTCTACACCTCTTTCTTAGCTGGAACTTGTTAAAAACTGCCGCCTACAAGCTCTATCTGCCGCTCTGATCTTATCTTCATTCCGTCTATTGAATAATCCTCAACCTGAGTCCGTTCAATGTTGAACGTAGGACTCCAACATAAGTCGCCATCCTCTTCATACATCCGCCTTTGCATCCAGACCACTCTCACTATTCTTCTGATGTCGTCAATCCATCTCCACTCAGCTTGCTAGTTATCGGGCACCACTCTTAACACTTCTTCCCCATTGACTGTCGTCTCTTCGACATACATGTCCTGCCTATTACCACTTATTTTGAATTCTGGAATGGATTTTAATTCCATGTGCAATATCTGACACTCGGAGCTATTTTCGATCAAAATAAAATGTATACTTTACCTCTTCTACGGCTGCAAATCTAGGTAACTCACCAAAATCCAGTGTAGCCATATGTTTTAGAAACAAATGACTGTGTAGATTACTGGGGGTACAATGTTGACTTCGTTTGGAATGACGATGTAAGGGAGCCAGCAATGCAGCCTTTTATACTGTATTCGCTTAAGACATAAAGGTGGGTCTGGCCGGGATATATAATTCGGATTCTACAGGAGAGCATAAAATAATACGACTTCTTTATCCTGTAAGACCGTCGAGAGCTATTCATAGAACGATGAAGCTCAGGGATCATATAGAATGAGGCAAGAACCATGGAGGCATAAGGGACATAACTTTGTGGAAGTATCTTTTGACGACGATATGCTTTACCTTGAGATTGGATATGGGACGGTGATGATATTTATATAATTGATTGGTTTGAAAATATGTTTTTGAAGTTTGTAGGACAAACATTGTATGCGCATTTGACTCGAGGATCTCTAGTTTGTCGTAACTGGCATGGTCTTAATGATGCACTCGTGAACTCTAATGAAACTGCATCTCTCGCACTTTATTCGGTGCTAAACATAAAGTCCCTTCTTCACGTTGATTGCCGCGACGGAAAAGTTAATTTTATTATTTTTTCTAATGTCGTTGTCGCCTTCGTGATGATCTTAAAAGGTCATTAAGTATATTATTATTACGTATATGAAATTACGAAATTAACAACTTTGTCATTTTTTATTGCGAATATATAGACGCAGTGAGTTTACGAATGCCAATCAACTTTATGAGTAATACAATATTTTTTGATCAATAACCATTAATTTAAATGCCCCTCAATGTTAAGAATGGCTTAGAAGTAAAACGCTTGCTTACCATTTAAGTATAAATGAGTTTCTTATCAAAACTTTAAATATAAAACAACTGATACATACCTGTATATAAATTTACAAGAAACGATGTAGGGACTCGAATTATTGATTAAGTCTTAAGTTGCTTATAAAGTATAAGAATATTTAAATATATCAATAAACCCACGAATATTTGTCAGTCATTTAAAATATTAATTAATTTGAAATATTTTATGAACTTTTAAAATCACCTGTCAAGTGTGGAATTAATTTCTCTTTTGTTAAATGCCTGTCATAACCTATAATTCGTAATAATAATAGACAAAGGTCGTCTAGTGACTTATAAATAATGTTAGTATACTACATAAAGCGCTCAGCCATTTATAAAGTGGCAAACTTCACAGAATTAACAATCATACTCAGGCCCCGTCATCTAACATAATTACACGTTTTTCTTCATAGAGTAATACTAAAGTTCATTTATGTTATTTAAATTCATAAAAAACTGAGGCCGCGTAATTATATTTTTAAATTATTTTAATTATAAATTTATTCTTCTTCGTAGTATCAATCCGGTGGATTGGATTGCAGCAGCAGAATCTTGCATCTCGATCTCCATTCCTCTCGGTCCTCCGCAACCCTCTTCAGCTTAGCATAAGAGGTACAATTCACGTTCTCGAACACTTGCTGCAAATAATCTCGCCTACAAATTTAATAAAACAAAAACAATTTGTTTTATTTCTCATTTACTTTTGCTTAAGATGGACCGGTATTTTTTACCAAAATAACTTTAAGCTGATCGCCTTAAAATTGTCATCACTAAAAGTAAAATAAGTTCTTAATAACATAACATTTAGTTATAAACCAACTACATACTTGTATAAGCTGTTGAATATCAGCTCCGAATAAAATCTTCCCAAAATTTATTACATTCCTCTTAATCCTCTGTTATTTAGGGTTCTGTTATACTACCATACATGTTTATCTCATCAATTCAGCCATTTTTTTGTCGTAGTTTTTTCTAGGGTAGTTACTGAATAACTGAATTCATGTCCATTGATTGTCTCAATTTTTCTTAAATGCCAAGTTCATTACATAGGGGGACTTTAAGCTACTAGGCTTACAGTACAAGTATCTAATATAATTCATATACATTGTCCGTTAAAATTTTTTATTAACAATTATCTTAATAATAAAAATACAAGTTGTTTATATTAAAATAAAAACAATTTTCTACTTATACACTGATGAGTAAAAAACTGTATTATAATACATATTTTCACATTTCATGTGAAATTAACGTGGACAGACGAAGAAAAATATTTTTATAAGACAAAAAGAATCCTTCGTTTTTCAAAAATATCTAGATCATACATTTTGTATCGATAAGCTTAAAAAATCATACTAAAATTAATTAATAAGTTATTTTCATATCACATTTATCTACTTTCTTGATGTATTATGTAAGATCTTTATATAATAATATATTGACATCAGCATGGCATAGTCCTTGCTGACTGGTACCGAAAACCTCGATTTACAATCTTCCGTCTCTTATTTCTGTTCGTTTGTCGTACATGTATGTGTCACCATATGTGCATTTTGAACAAGTCCGATCACAGGTGTGACGTTCTGTACATGCGTGCTATAATTGGTGCGCCATTGATTCTGTAGATCGCCACTTGCGGCACAGGACGACAGCTCATTACGAGCGCGTTTAGTCGTCAGTCAAGTTCCGTTCGGCCTAGGCGAAAGTAACGTCATGATACGGTCAAGTGGGGAAACCAAGTCTGTATCGAAAATATATATCAATGTGCTTCGAAGAAAGTATGTGTGTTGTTAATCTGCTCCTTATACTTCTACCACGCGATCCGATAATCATCCCGGTGACGTGAAGTCGTTTTCTTCTGTAGAGATGTGGATGTCAATATTTATTGTTTCTAGATTGTTTGAGAGTGATTTTAATATTCAACCACGGTACTTTTGAGTCATGATATTTTACATATTTAGTTGGGAAGTTATTTTATTATTACTCTTCAAAATGATAAGTATTGTATATGAGACAAATAATTGATAGTTCATTGTCTAGTTGTGCATGTGTAGAATTGAAAGTAAATTTTAATTTAATTTATCGAATTAAAAATGTTCAGTTTTATATCATAATTATTTTCAAGAGATTTTACATGTTTCGGATCTCATCGGGTACATCTTGAGCAACCATTTTTAATCAATATTATTCAAGATATATACAATAGGGTCCGAAATATTTACAATCACTCAAAAATAATGCACTTTTCATTCAATATTTCGAGCCCAGAAGAAAGTAAATAAAAAACAATATATTTTTAAATTAATAGCATCATTACTCATTAGATAACATAAGTACTTCATTAAATAAGTATATTGTCGTGTAATCAATCAAGTTTTCAACCAAAAAACTTTCATCAACTAAACGAACCTACAACCGCCCATTAACCGTACAAACTGCTAGTCTTTATCGCCGAACGCGAAAAATGTCGTACTAAAACGGACACCGCTTTTCGGGGTCAGATAAAACTTTATATCATCTTACCAAGTAAACGTGCATATACACTTTACACGACATTATACAAGTTTATAACGTCGTCATTGCAGGCTACGCCGTAGTATCGCGTAGACTTTGGATCATCATAAATCGTGCTGAGCGCGAAGTTGGACCAGGCGACGTAGGCCACAGAGACCTGGTGATTAATTAGGGCAAGTCGGGGCAAGTAACAGGTGCGCGCTACGGCGAGGAAGATCTCCTTCTTTCAGAGTTCAGACAAAACGGTATCATTTATCGTGGCGGTTTCTTCACGAGCTACCTTCGGCTTTTGGTCTCTTTTGAGCGAGACGAACAGTTCGCCGGCTTCTACGTTATGGAAATTTAAATGGAAAGCGATTTGTTTCAACTAAATTGCTTGAAATTGTCAGCGTGGCTTAGAGGAATTGATTTAAGTAATGGATTGTTTATTGTGCGTTTCAGGAGCTTTAAGAAAATATTTTTTTATTATTATTTCATTACAGATTTTAATAGAAACATAAAGTGTCAAACTTAAAGGCTAATTCTAAATAAATCAATAAAATTTATCTTTGTAAGGGTTTATAATAGTAATTCATTTCAATCAGGTTACATTTGTTTATGTTAATTTCATCAAACCATAACCGCTCCTTAAGTTAACCATATGGCATTCACGAACTGTCTCCAAAAAACTATGTCAGTCGCTATAGTTGCTCATGCCATGTCAGTTCCACCTCTCGCAAAAATGAAATATGTTCTCACACACACTTTTATATATTACTTTTTAAAAAAAAAATTTACATGTAGAATTAAGTATAATTTTCAAACTGTTTTACAAGTATTTTTTCAATGTTGAATGATGTATGTTCCATGTCTGCTTAGACAAATAAAATCAGGCTGAGAAGTTAAATATGAATGACTAGATATATTGATTCATAAAAAAGTAATTTAGGTAAAAAAATCATCGCCCACAGTTACCAAAAATAAAACAGTTTATAGCTAATTATATTGTTGAGTATTCTACATGCAACACTAAGCCATTTATAAAAATTAAACGACATATAATCCACAAACGAAATTTCTTTTTTACTATATATTAATTAAGCATATGATAATACTCGTATTCTAAATGAAGTGATAGAACTACAAGAGTCTCGTTTTGTTTTACTCGTATGTGAATATTTAAATAGATGCAGAGAGATTAAAGCTATAACCACGTAGCAAAGCTTTTGCGAAACGATGCGTTATTCATAATTTCCACCGCTCAAGCTGTCAAAAAGAGGACTGTACTCCAGCTGATGGCGAGCTTATAGAGAATAACAACATCTCGCTTTAAGCTAAACACAATCCTACACAATAGAGGTAAAACATCATATCAAAAAAAATATTGTTAAGCTTTACTTGTATTATAATACTTTTATTTTAAAACGTAAAAACTAACATAAACAACCACAAATCTAAGCCTCAATTGTGTCTCTACCATCTAATTTGCTATGCTGATTAAGAAACACCCAAATATATCTCCAATACTACAGCTGTCGTCAATTTAAGCATTCGGGCTCACACCATAGATATGTATAACCATACATATTTGATAGACGAACCTCCGGGTGCAGGATGTATACATTCAATAGAATACAGAAGCATTAAGTAATTGATGCAGATTCTTTGACGCTGATAATTTTAAAGATAGCTAAGCAGTGTATGTGAAGTATTCCCCAAATGCGTTGAAAATCCACTAATACGTTAGACGATTTCGGTGTTTATTTTAAAGAAAACTCTCTATAATGTGGTGTGGGTGGTGTTTACGGACCGACTTCAGTCTACCATTAATTTTAATTAACAGTTAATAAGTAATTTTCAACAGAAGCGTGATAAATTTTAAATACTTTACAAACTTATGTATTTAGTAAGTATTACTTATCATCATCATCATTTATTTTACAACTTCTGCGTTAACGAGCTAGCACTGTACGTCTAGGCTACACCCTTCGACATATTACTTATATTATATAAACAAATATTTATTTAATAACAAAGCAAAAGCTTTCTCGTGGATCATCTATTGTTTATATAGATTCGATTATTTTTACACTTACGATACTGTTACTTTATAAAGTAGACGTATGCACACCTAATGCAGGCCTTGCGTACTGGATGCAAGTCATAATCGTAAATAGCTGAACTACGAGCGAGGGATCCCCGTAATTGAAGTCATTACAAGCCCCAGCGTTTGATGCTTTGAGTTTAGTCATCTAGCCCTAATGAAATACCGGCTGCTCTTTGTGTATTTAGCAAGATTGAGTTTGTGCTTTTCATTCAACAAGTAGACAGTAAAGATTATTTATCAAATATAATATAAATCGGTTTAATCGTGACTTCGTTAAATTAGATTAAAAATAACACAAAAAAATGGGATTAATTGATACAACAAAGTTTGTGAGTAAGATATTATTGGATGTAATCAAAATATTTGTTTATATATTTACTTGTGCTTTAATGTGATAACATCCTCCTCTCTTTAAAAAGAGTCGCGCGGTGGCAAGATTAGGAGCAGATTAATACCACAGACTTTTTCTGAAGCACATTAACATATATTTACGATAAACTTTATAAACTTATGGCTCGACCTAGTCACAGCATTAGGCTGAGCATCAATACAATGCTCTCGCCGACGGGTGGCACATGACTGGCAAGCCCGTGATGGGCTGTCGCACAGCGCTACCAGTGAGGATCTCTGTAACTAGTCCAAAATGCCAATATGGCGGACACATTCATGTCTGACATGCAAACAGAAATAGGAGACGGAAGATTGTATATCGAGATTTTAAGTACCAGTCAGCAAGGGCTATACCACGCTGATATCAGTAAATATATAAAAAATTATTGCCTTTAATATCGTGATGATAAATTAAGTCATTTATAAAATATTCCAAAACTTGAGATCGTGGAAATGAACAGCTTATCTTTGAAAAAAAAATTGACAATTCCTTTTAATGTCACTTGAAAAAACAGTAATTTTCTTTTTTGTAAGCCCCCTAGTACTTTTTTTGAGGCCAAATGATGCATAAACTTTGAACTTTAGTAGGTAAAATAAGAATTATTTATATTGTTAGCATTCACTTTGAGATCCATTTCAAACATAAAATATATTATGTTGTCTACCATATGTAGATATGAAACCAGTTTAGAAGCTGGTTATTAATTATTAGCAAACGAAGGACTGACGACGATTTCAGGGAATAAAATGCCACAGTTCTTATTTCTGCGATTGATGAAAAATATATTTTCGTTTTCTTTAAGTCCCTAGCTTCTCGTCTTTATGAACCAAAACTTGTACTTAAAATATATAGTAATATACTCGGCGGAGTTTCAGGAGGTAGAGCTGACATAGGATGAGACTAAATTCATGGCGGTTGATAGGCTTTGTCCTAGTTAGAGGAATATATATGAATCGATGATGATGACATTTAAATTCGTAATATTATTTTTTGGCAGCAATTTAAAACAACATATTATTCAAAATAGTTGACAATACGTTTGTAAAATATCAAGAATGTATAATCGTAAAGATATCAACTGATAAATTACTGGAATACGTAAAATTATTTTGACTCTGATGATAAAATGATACACGATATTTTATTCAGTCTTTTTTTGTAACTATTTCTATATGTCTACCGTCACCAAAGTATTATATTTCGAAGTATTCTTTCTTTCAGAGCACTTAGTCCTGAAAGCGCCGAAGCAAGAAGTCGCGCTCGCTCCTCGGGCTGCAATAACTTGGTAAACAACAGTATCATTGTTGAGACAATCTTTTTGTGTTTGTCTCTGTTCCAAAAGCGCGCCATTAGGGCGTTAGACTAACGAAAGCTCCCTCTGAAGAATAAGCTCAACTAAAGTTGCGAGCAACGGCTGCCCGAGTGCACGCTATATTCATATGTCAAGTGATACGTCGCTTGTGTATACATCTCGTGCTATATAAGAAAACATTATTTTTAACTAGTCTAAAAATACTTCAAGAATATAAATAATATATATAATATACTTAAAACTATAGTTAACATTTTGTTTTGTGTAAAATGCTAACAATAAATACTAGAAATATTCAATCATGCTTAAATATTTTTATCACCCCAAACAAAATTCATTTAATTGGAAAATTATTTTTATTGATTTCCTCTTATAGTTTATTGAGTGTCATCTATAAGAATACATCATCCATCTTTTTTTCATTGTTTTTTATAAAGAAATAATGAACGCGTTATTTTTATTAATTTTAAGCAAATGATATGTAGTTATCAGGCCCGTTTGAACAAACAAATCATTCACAAGCCCATTTTTACTTCTTCTATGAATTACTTATGTAAGTGAAATTCTTTTTTTATGTTTTATAGACAGATATATAGCATATGCGTTTCATTTAAAAAAAAAATATGAATTGATGAGTTGACATAGACGAATAAATAATAAAATAAATTAATAATAAGTTCTGATAAATGCAAAGATAATTATGCTAATGAGTCAAAATGGCGGCCACTATCATGTGGTATTTGTGGAATAAACTAAGACTAACATATTTTAGAGCAATTAGAATATTTTGTAATTCTTGGAATGTCTTCTAAGCTAACAGGCGCACTGCATCTTGCAAATTCCAAGACGTTACACTTATATTATATTTCCTGAATATAAATTCAGCTGGTGGTATACACAATACATTCGTGAGATTCTTTGAGTTAGAAGTGGAGAAGAACTTAGAACAAAACCTACATACGGGTGTAGAGCATACACTTGCAGTCGTTCACTTCTTTGTTCCCGTAGTTAAGTTCTAGCTGAAGTGTGGTTGGTGCAAACTGAAACGACGTTCTACTCACGTACTTGTTATATTAATAAGAGACACGGTTAAATATTAAAAAAAAACAATAAACATATTAGTGCGGTGTTATTGACCAATATCTAATGCAATAGTGTAGAAGATTATGTAAATATTTGATTAAGTAAAATAATGGATTATAAGATGGTTTGTCTTTGTGAGAAATGACGAGGTAAGAAAACAAACAAGACAGTTTTTCATCTTACAGTCGATTAAAATAGGAAGACGAACATGGCTACGAAATGTTTTTCGTATATCGCAGGAGATCTAAATATTCAGCCGCTTTTTCTTTATGTCCACCGAGCACTCGCAGTTATGGTAGACCAATTCGCAGTTATGGTAGGCAATTCGAGACCCGCTGTAGTTTACTAATTTCGCAGCCTTAGACTGAGGTTTAATTGACATCTAACTGATTCACCTAGAATCACGGGAAGGCCTTCAGCCACTCTCTACCAAGTAGATTTTTACGTGCGTCCAGTAACGGGTCTCCAAAAACAGGATGGACAGGGAGGGTTTTCACCAAGCGAGACCATCAAGATTTATATATAAAGTGTACTTGAAAAAGCTCCGGTAGTACTTTAGTATACATAGCTGACATGAGATGAGGCATGATCAAGTCGGTTGATAAATTTTACTGCCGGATTTTTTTGACAAACATGTGCTCTAGCTATGGAGCGGATATGGGTTGATAATATGATGTACATTTGTATCACGTGTAATCAAATTTGAAATATAAAATGTTAAAGCAGTATAGATTTATAAATATAATATGAAATTTTTAATAAAATAGCAATCTTTATTCACTGTCATATTCTTATCAAATCTCACACATTCAAATTTACAGAAAATATCATATTTAATGATATTTATCTCGTCAATATCGAAGGAAAAGAAATGGCAGATGCTAGGATTAGAACTGCGAACTTTTCACTTTTGTATTGTAGTTTTCTAAATACACTGCTGACACACTTTTCCTATTGCTTTCACCTTGAGAACTATGACGTATTTTTAGTATAAATACGTATCAAAGCAAATGAAGCTTGTTGGAAAATAGACATGTATATATTTATTAAGATTCAATCAATCTTTATTTATTCACAAGTATTATTTCTTAAAGACAATCTATTTATTAAGTGTACTTTCCGGGTTACTTCTTACATATGAACAGAAAGGAAATAACCTTTACTAAACCCTACACTGACATCACACAGTCAGTTATTTACTTGTGTTACTGATATACCTTTACTTGTTTTTTTGTTATTAATTTAGTGATCCATCAGTTTCCATCTAATGTAATAATATTTGCTGTAAATTATATGTTTGTAGGTAATTAAGATTGATTTTTTTGAAATCTGTAATAAAATAATTAAATCTACGAAATCGAATAAAAGAGGCTTAATGGTAGAAACGTACACTCATTAATCCGTAGGCTCTTTCCTGAACATACGTCCCTGGTGGGCCTGAGGGTGGCCAGACTTATGGCCCGTTCCTGACGTGCAGAGATAAAAACTTTCATTCCAGGTTGTGCTGCGTGCGGAAGTCCCACTCGGGCCCGACTGCTGAAATATGACGGCTTCCGGTCTGAAAAGCTCGTCGGGATACCTGCGGCAAACTTCACGCTAATATTTGCCCTCATAATTTATGTCGGGTGGCAGTCGTCTCATCTCGCGATCGCTATCTTCGCTAAGCTGACTTCCGGTTAAAGAATCGCCTACCTGTTATGCACGTCTGCGAGTCTCTTTGCCAGAACTCGGCCTAAAGTTTATTATCTGTGAATTAATTGTGCCTTTGTGTAAATTTTATTTTAAGTATGGCGCTCTGTTTTAAATTATTATAGCGCATTTAAACGTTTTGTCGTGAGGTTGTGCAAATATATTTAATTTTGTAGAACAATATTTATTCCCATTTAATTGTTAAGTATTTATGAATGTACCTTTAAGGTCATTTATTTATTATTTCTTTGTTTATTATTATACGAGACATTTACATAATATTACACGATAATCATAAGCAACAACCTAAACCAAAACACATATTAAAAAAAGGAATAAATAATAACATGATGATATTTATAATCAAATAAATATTACATAATTGAAAAAAAAAAAATCATTGCTTACTACTTGCTTATGAAATATAAATATTATTAATATTTTCGTTACGGCTTGGTGGAATACAAATTATAATGTCAATACGGCGTGAATTTTTTATACCATATAATTTGCTTTAAGCTAGTATTTGAAGCATGAATGTATTTATCTTACCTATTTTCATATATCACATTGGTTTTTCTAGCCTTTAGCTTTCACATTTATATAAAAGAAAGTCGGGTTATACCGGTTTTTATAACTCAAGAACGGCCTAACCGACTTGGCTGAAAATTGGTGGAAAGGTAGCCTAGAACCCAAAAATGTCCATGGGATATTCAAAATTGATTTGATTAAGAAAAAATATTGAACATTTACGTAAACATGTTTTCATACAAGACTATTGTAACTTGACAGCTGTCAGTTGAGACAGTGCTGCCATAGCCAGCAACATAACTAAAAATGACGCAATAGTAGGTATTGTAAGTAGGTACCTACGTAAGGTACGGAATATTTTGAAACAAAAAAGAAAACAAAAGGCAGGAAAAAAAAAGACAAAAACAAAATAAATATTAGTGAAAATATCAGTTTAATCTTTTATTTGTTAAAAATGTTATAACAAAAAGCAAATGGAAAGGCATCTTCTTATTCTATTGTGTTATTTTTATTTTTTATTATTTTCTCTATTTATTGTTTATTTATGTATACTATTCTAAATATGTTTCTAAATATTTGTAAAAAAAATTGGAATTTCGATTCTGTATATAAATAAATAAATAAATATGTAATGCCATCTATGTTTTTTTTGTCTATGGTTTGATAGATATTTTGTCTATCGGTTGACGTTTTGCTTCTGGCGCATTAGAAAACGCTCGCTTAACAATGCAAAATCGTCGAGCAAACCTTAGCCATGAACAAATTGATAATTTGCGACGTTCACGAAGAAATTTATCAAGCACTGATTTAATTCGAGCAGCGTTTCGATACGATTGCAGCATTGATTACTGCTTGCATACTAGCGTTCGCATTGGGCCGATGGACGTTGTTTGCGAGTATTGTGACGCATTGAAGTTTTCCGGAGAAACACCAGGATTATGCTGTCTCAGTGGGAAAGTGAAATTGTCAATATTAAGTCAGCCACCTGAACCGTTGCATTCATTGCTTCGTGGCGAAACACCCGAATCTCAAAATTTTCAAGCAAACACTCAAAAATACAATGGTTGTTTCAAAATGACCTCATTTGGAGCAGACATTATCGAAGAACGAGGATTCAATCCGACATTCAAGGTATTTGTTTTTGTACTTTTGTACACACAATACAGTAACATAATAACATACTATAATTATACTTTGTATTATGTATGCTTATTCTAAAAAAAGCATTTATAAATAATTAACACTGTATATGATTTTGATTTTGTAGATACAAGGACAGATTCACCATAGAATCGGAGCATAGCAACCTCTCGAAGAGGCACAGCATAATTTTTTGCAAATATACTTTATGGGCAACATGGAGGAACAACTTGATCGACGTCAAGAAATCAATGCAGCAATGAAAAGACCAATTGTTCACGATCTGCAGCAATTACTTCATGAACATCATGCGTTGGTCCGGCTTTTCAAGAGTGCTTTGGAGCGTATGCCAAATGACGACTACAAAGTCGTGATCAGAGCGGATAAACGACCATCTAGAACACATGAACGCACATTTAATGCCCCTACAATAGATGAAGTTGCCATCCTGATTGTTGGTGAAAACTTGGAAACACGCGATATTGTGCTTACACGTCGCGATACGGGGCAACTGCAACAGATATCTGAAACACATCGTTCATATGACACGTTGCAATACCCACTGATGTTTTGGCAAGGAGAAGATGGATATTATTTCAATATCAAAATGAAAAATTCATTGAATGGTGAGTAATCAATATATATATAATCAATATCATAGTTTTGATTCCGTCATGACATACATTTTTCAGTGCTTGGTTTTGCTTTAGATTTCCAATAAATGACCAATTACACTGCTTATTACCAGGAAAATAACAGACTTAAAGATTAAGATGTTTTTTAGAGAAAATTGGTCAAACAACCGGCAAACGATTTAAAATCATTTATCTTCACCCCTTTATAATTATGCTACAAATATGTATGTTAGCTTTACATACAAAATTACAAATCTATTGTCTTAATTTCAGGTGAAGAAGTTTCTTCACCTGAAATTCTTGGTAGTTACCAAGAATCTAAGCTCGATGAATTATAACGCATATCGTTTGACGATTCGTCGAAATGCTGACAACTACTTGCTGAAGTTTCGTCGATTACTGCAATATAATTCAACCAGACCAAATATATGATATCATATGTACCGAAAAATTCAACTTAATAAAATCCAAAATCTGCTCATTTATTGCCTTTCGGGTGAAACAAAGTTCACCGGGTCAGCTAGTTATGCATAAAAAACAATTATATTTAACAAACATTCATTATGTAACTCCATACATGTGATGGCATTGACACATGTGGTTTACAGAAATATCGCTTCTGTGACGAAACCTAACGATATTTATTTACATGCTTTACAGATTCCTGTAAAGAATACATGTAGGTTGATGAAGGGTATGACTGCACTTCCAATTTTTTACCATAGATGTCACAATAAGTACTGAAAGTAACAAAACTATATATCACGTCAACCGATATCAACGGTTCGGGAATATTTGACGGCATATGCCGAGAGCCGATGTTAAAGGGTTAATGATCCCAATAAACGTATATTTGGATGATTTCATCACACGCCTTCCTTAACTTTCATTAGACGGCTGTAAATCTAATCGAATGTGCATTAACTGGAATAAAGATATCTTGCTTTTAAGGTAATGTAAAATTTAAAAATATGTTTAAAAAAAAAACGATGCAAATAAATATGGTTGTAGTTTTTAAACTTTAATGAATTCAAATATTTTGCAGGTATTTTTATATTTCCTTTGCATCAACAGGGTCCCAACTGCTGTCTTTCAACAATGTGAGCTGCTCGCAAACGGAGAGACTAATGAATGGGGAGGTTATAAAAACAACAAGTAACGTCGTTAGAACAAATGACCGATAAAAACTTGAGGAAAGAGAAAACTCCGGATATGCCGCTAGTAGTACGGGTATAAGACCCGCTATTACGACGCGGCAGGTTGTTGTTTCTGCGCGGGTATTTTTCTAAAAACAGGAAAATCATTTTTCAGGAAAATATATTTATCTTTTCATCTCACAAAAGCACTGCTGCATTTTTAACAATGCAATAATATTTTCTTAATATTATTAATAAGAAATAATCACAATATTTATAATTAGATTATATTTTTTATTTATGAGTGTAAGTTTTTATGCTACATTTGTCCTTTTATCGACCCTTATTTATTCACGTTAGGGATGTGTGAAAGATATTTTATGTAAAAAAATAACATTCGTGGATTCAGTTTCGTGAAAAGTGATTTGTTTTGAGTCGCTAATTACAATCTCTAATTATTTTTTAAAAAAATATTTCAGTCGCCTCTTAGGACCAAAATATTCCAGATCTCATGAGCATCGGTCTAATTATTCAATTTTTTTTTGGGAAAACAGATAAATAAATAAAATAAATGACATATTCCCAGATACACTTTCGGTTGAGGAAATGTTGTGCTAACCGACAGAACTAAGAGGCGGTAATTTTTGGCAACCATGTACTTTATGTTCAGAACGGATATGTTTATAAAAATAAAAAATAAAATGCTGCGTAGTAATTATTTTGTTATTCCCACAATTTCAATGATCTTGTAAATATAATTAATAAAATACTAATTTTCATAGAATAAAGAAAATTTTATGTGAATTATTGAAGCTTAAAATTACTACTATTTTATATTTTTGCAATAAGGAGAATCTTGTTCATTCTTGTTGTGATCTTTAACATAAAATACGTTCAAAGAACGAATGATTTATTGTCACGGAAATGGTTCAACTATCACCTTAAATGCGCTTTTGAAAGCGCTGCTCTGAGCTACTTGAGAGTGCTTCCGGTGATCGTTTGTAGACAAACACAAGCTTGGAGAGAGTATAGTTGTGCTTCTGGAAGGAAAATATTTCATTTAAAGAGACGCCTCCAGGAAACTGATTACATTTAAGTGCAATACAAATAACAGCAATCTATGTAGACTAAATGCAAGAAGATTTCATTGAAAGTCTTACTTAGTTTAATTATTTTTATTTAACCCTCAAGTCATTTAATATCTTAGCAATTAGCGACTTTAAAATACTCAGAATCTGATATTTTAGAATATATAGAATATTTTCTTAAGTCATTATGACGGAATCAATTTGTTTCGGCAACTATTTTTTGACAGTATTGAATTCAATTAACAGGCAGTAATTATTAAGCAAACAGTCAGTAATAAATACCTTAAAAGGTAAGTAAGAAATAATCATTTGGCAGTAGAAAAATATCAATTTGTAGTAGAAAAATAATAAATTGGCTGGAAATAATTAATTAATGGTAATTAATAGTAGGTTAGATTAGGTTTTCATTTTATGGGTTAAATGTTCATTCATTTTAGATAATTTTTCACTTATATTTAATATATTACTGCCATTTAATTTTATAACTGACCACATTCATACTGGCATAGTGGAGACTGCCAATTTATTTATTCTACAGCCGATTAATTTTATTTAGAGCCAACTGACTTAACTTACTGCCAAAACCTTGAATTTGTTACTGAACAAATAAATACAGGCCATTTGTTTTATGCAAATGATTGCAGTGCCAGCAGAGGTAAATTTTATGATGTTCAATTGGATTGACCATATGATGAATGTAAATAGGATGTTAAATACATGTATTCTTATTTGGGATGGAGAATATTTTTTTATATTAATCTGCTTCTAAAAGAAGAGGTGGAAATATATGATGGGAGTAATTTCTAGAAACTGTGGTATTTTAGGAAATACTTTTTTTTCTACGACAAAAGTAAACTTTAAGCGCGGCTCTCGTTACATTACCGAAGTTAAGTAACATTGAACGCAGACCGAAATTTGGATGGGTTACTGCCTGACCCTTTCCAAGTGTCGTTGGTTGAGTCGAGCACCTCAAGATTAAATTATGTGGCCTTAAAAGCGTTTAGCTAATCATCCAATCTCTTTAAAAATACCGTTTAACCTATATATCTAACTATAAATAACCATAATTTACCTCAGATTAAACGAGTCCAGCTACAGTCTATTCTCCGGGTATGGAACCAATTTGGGAATTTCTTAATGTCTTTTTTATTTAAATTAATAACTTCACTTTTATCGATCTTTCAAACGGTATATCGAAGTATCGTTTGCTCTTTACTATCAATGAATAATGACAAAGATAATATCTCATTTTTCTCCCGAGGTGCTTGAGCTTTCACATTTCTCCGAGAAAATGGGGCGTCGAAAGCATAGACATAATCTACTTAGACGGGGGTGTGCCAAGGTGAAATATACAGCCAGCGCATTCAATGGTGTACTTTGCATGGATATATTGCTAATGTAAAGGTATAAAGGACGTGGGGTCGATCGTAATCCGATAACGCATTTATAAATAAATCATAGCCCGTAAGCTCTTTCCTCTGGTCTTTTCACGTGGACAGGTGCCTCGATGTATGGAGAGACGAAGGAGATTAAAGTCCTTCAATAATGTATGGAGGAGGGGCTTATCTCGCAGTGATTAAAAACATTATATCGCGGATCCATTAAGGAAGTGCAGCTTAAGTCATAATAAATTTTAATTTATGTGATTTCATTAGCGAGTTGAGAGGTGATTATGCAGATTAGGGCAATGATGGGGACCCCGCGCATTAATGACGTTACATTTAATTAAATAATTTATTATTTTCGGCACTTATGAAGAGCGTTGTTGAAACTTATCCACTAGCTTAGCAGATTATGGGATTTTAAATTATCATAAAATTTGTGTATTTTTTAAGTTGAGTCAATAAGTAAAGTTGTGTGAAGAATTTTGGCATTATTTTATGCCAAAATTCTTTCAATAATACAATTATAAAAAATCCTATACTTTATAAAACACTTAGTTGAAATAAAAAATGTTAAATATTTTTATATATACTATCCGTGTGTACAATAAATAAAAGAACTCTGTAGAACATTAACGCTTTTTGGTGTCTTTTTTGATGTAAGCACATACAGCAGAATACCGTCAGATGGTGATAGTAATTGTGGAGTCTCATCAATGGAATTCTATGACGCTCACCATGCTGCATATGGCTAAGCACTGCATGTGGAGTGTTGATCCACCAAGTATTATTACAGGAATTTGTTGTGGATGGGTGGTCCTTCTGGGGACGACTTTCGTCTACCACCAATTTTGATTAATAGGCTATGACTGGCATTTAACAGGCGACGGATCAATTCACATCAACAGAGGGTATTTTAGAGCTCAGATATCAATTTAATTTTTTTTTATCTCATTCGGGGATTGAACCCACGGCCTTCGGCAAGCCAATCAAACGCTTTAATCATTGACTTATACCCTCCGGCAAACCCCATCTCCCGTCTAGGCTGGTTACAAAATATATTAAATCATCTATAATGAGGCATTTATATATTTAAGGACTGGCAGAAAAAGGTGACGGTTTGATTACATGAGATTAAGCCGGCATATATATTTTTTATACAAGATCTGATGATTTGATGTAATCTCAATTAATCAAACCTCAGCTTTTTTTGCCGCTCCCTGTACTTCCAAATATACTCGTTCAATTATAATACTTTTTGTATACTTTATTTATATAAGATATACTACGTGTGTATATCTCCAACAGTGAGTGTTATTCTAAAGTGTATTACAGAATGGGTAACTGATCAGGTATTTAATACATTTTCAATAAGATAGCTCAATATTTGAACCATAAATCTTAGTTGAACCTACGTGATCCAGGCAGTGGGCTTAGGCGGGGATCTCATCGTTAAATTATTGGAAGATAAAATAAAGCAGATTTACGAGGAGCGATTAGTCAGAATTTTGGTCATTTATCCGAAATATCTCGAACGGGATGTGAATTTTCTCTATAAATAAAGTTTAATTTTTAGCCATTTAATAGCTCAATTACTAGTAATTAATAAAGACTAACGTCTCTTTTTATAACTACAGTTTAATACGCAATTTTTATAAATGAACATACTTTTATCATCAATTTATAATATCAAATCAATAAAAATATTTAATTTCAATTTATTACTACGGCTCTTGAAAAACCTTGGCGCCAATGGTCAACGAGCGAACAAGACTTGAGTATACACTTTACTGCTTGAAGCGCCCACCCTTATTTTTCTCTGATTATAAAGTTTAAAAAATATATATTTAATAAGGGGCTATGAATCTGTATGTATATGAATGATGTTAATTATATATTTCATTCCTCCAAGCTTTAATAAATATAATAGAATTAAAGTATTCTTCAATTTCAAAATTTCAAAATAACCAAATAATGGACATTATTTTTCACATTTTACATAACATTAAACTTGTAAAAGGAATATAAAATTTAAAAAACTCAAACAGAAAAATAAGAAAGTTAAGCTTTTAAATGAATTGCAATAACTGACAATGGTATTTTACTTTCTAGAGCCATAAAAATAATCATAAATAATATCAAATTAAGCGACCTATTCATCGAAACACTCATAAATTATTTATACTGAAGGGCTTTAATTGAATAGAATGACTAGACAAAAGTCGTTCCGTGAAGACCACCCATTCATAATGAACTCCTGTAACAATAAGGATGATGCGTGAATCTAGAGCTGTAGTCTATGACGTTGGCGGATCATAACTCCACATGCAGCGCTTATGCCCATATGCACTATGGTAAGCGTCATAGAATAACAAAGATGAGACTTCACAGTTACTATTACCATCTATCAGTATTCTCCTGTATGTGTTTACATAAAAAAAAACCTTTTTGTCACTTTAGAAGTGTACGATTGTAGAAATAATATACATAGTTGAGGTTGTGAACTAAAAATACTTGACAAAACTGCATAAGTATAATTGATAGCAAAAATTTATTAAAATCAAAATTAACCGAATTTATTTTAATATAAATGTATGGTTTTATTTCACAATATTTAAATTGGCGCGTTTTGTGAATGTACAAAATTTATATATAACTATAAAAAACTCGATAAACGAAATATGTATTTTTTACGAACGTGATAAAGTGGTGTAAATTTTTTTCTCAGTTTTTGCAATCCAAAGTAAGTATTTCAATGTTGCACCCAGTGTGTTGCACTTACAATGGGATGCACATTGCTCAGTCGCCCAGCAGTTATAGCATCTCTTATTAAGGGGGTCCCTTCCTGACCCACTGACACACACATCTCCCATTATTGCACAATATTTATTTACTAGGAACATCACTTACACCCCAGTCATTGTCACCCCTCTTCTTAAATGTGCCCACGTTCCCCAAACAGAGAATCTTGTTATTTTTAGAATCATCGCTAACAAAATTATTCTTAGAACAATAATTATACGAACGATACCAACATCTTTATTTGTGTTAGATGCACAACATTGAGTAATTGTTCTTAAAATACTCTGTATTGATATTTAATTATATTGTACAGTGAAAAATATTATTCCAGTTATACAGCGCCTATACTTCAACCTATGTCATTTATTTGTAAGGCTACAAATCGTGGAATTTCTCCGATTCAATTGAATAATAAGTTTTAAAAAATCCTGTTTAGAAAACTGGAGAGTACGATGTATTTACTATATAAATAATGACCAGGTGTGGAATCAGATAAAGCAGCCTTCCATTATACAGTAGGTTAAAAGACGAAGGTGATCTGAGACAGTGCTTTTGATACCACAAGAGAGCATAAGCTACAAATTTATTTTCTCTTACCTCAAGTTATAGCGGTCTTGTAAAGCTTGCGGTAACTAAACATAAAATTTACTCAGCGAAACTCTGAGAGGCAGAACTGATATAGAATGAGGCAAGGACCATAGCGGCTGACAAATCTATGTGGCGGTACTTTGTGACGATCATATGCTCCAGTTATAGGTTTAGATATTTAATGCTTCACTCTTATTATTTGAAATATAACATACCCGCCAGTATTTAAATATAATTTTTTTAATATATCAATTTATTATTTTTATTGATTGTCGATAAATACCTCAAATATCGAGCTTATATACATTTCGGTGATCGCATAGTGTAGACGTGAATTAATTCACAAGGGGATTTAATAAATAGTCTCCATGTGCGAATCGTGAATGGAAGCCCTGGCATCCGACTTGCATTGAGTTTTATTGCATTTGATACGCATTAGGGGAACGGACTCCCAACTTCATCTGAATTGAGGCTATGATTAGATGTTAGCTGAAATAGGATATAATGGCATTACAAATGGCCGTGTCCTAATCAATAGTATATAAAGATAATATACCTAATGTATTTAATTTACTACGAAGGTGTTATATTTCAAATACAAACTTAAATACATATTTATTAATGCTTAGTACACAACGAGTTTCTCAGTGTGCTATATTTAATTTTTTTTTAATATAATTAAGGATGCTTTAATTTATTTTGGTTAATTTCATTAGAGACACCCTTACATTACTTCCTGCTGCCTGGTAAGTCTGGCCCTCAAATTGTACATCTATCAAAATCAAAAAATTGTAGAATAAAAAATAAAAAATATACAAAGAATTTGGATATGAGAAAACCGACGATTATGATATGAAAATGAACGATGCTTTAATTTTGTACTATAGTCTAATGGTGCCTTAGGATCAACACTCCACGTACAGTGCTTAAATATTCTAAGAATGGTACACGTCATACACTTTTCAAATAAGTTATCCCCGTCATTATTATCATCATCATCATCATCATCATCATCATCATCATCAACAACAATTGGTGGTATTCTTTAGTATGTGTACACGTAAGAAAATAATTAGGGAATAAAATATTTGAATTTCGCATTTATATTCATTCGATATGCCGTATTGTGTAAAAATTGATATTTGTTGCATTACTTATAATTTTAAAACTGTTGTGTTGTCTTTATTACAACGAGCACATATAACACGACTTTTTTATATTTAATACACATGTATTAAATATAAGAAAGTGACTTAATATTAATATTTCTATGCAGAGTACAATTATAAAACAATGATTAATTTTACTGATATCAAATTACATTTTAACTAATATGTTATTTTTAATCATATTTCCAATTCGTTTTATAAAACTTTTATACCATATGGCTATTCTGAAGGGAGTTGATTTTATAACAATAGAGGACCTTCTCATTACATTCCGAATAGCATTCATTCATCAGTGACTTATTCGCAATGTTCCATTAGCATAAAATTTATAAAAGTAATGATCTTTTTCAATGTCACCGACATAATTGAACAATAGCTACGTACCCTTAGGGACGGAGGGTGTTTGAGTAAGCTCGACGCATTTCAAAGGGTGAAAAAATTAAGCTAGTAACGTTTTTGAAAAAGTTTCTTTATGTTTTTGTGATGCGCAGTGCTTTAAAGTTTTCTCCAAGTTTTACTGCTTTTATTTATAGAGATTTGGAAGTGATTGGAATAATCGAAATTCCTGCGCAAAGCGACGATTGACGGGTACATGGTATGGCACTCTATAAACCAACTGGCAGACCACAGCTTTCAACACTCTGATAACCACGGACAAAGTTTTCTTCAAAGGTGGCTTAATAATAAACGAAGGCTTAAATTATTCACTGGTTTTATGAGGTAAGACGAAAATAAAAACGATTTTCCGTTCTAGTTCTGAAACTCTTCGCCTGAATTGCCAAATTATACTCATCTATTGATCATGGAAACTCGTAACAAACAATGTTTATTTATATTAATGAAATTATAACATTGTTGGTGCATAAAATATGGAAATTCTGCCATTTCTTTGTTTTCTACGTTTTCAAAAAGCATATATTTTCCTTGAGCAAATTTCCAACTCGTAAGTGCAGTGTACAACCGACTTGGTTCAGCGTCATATGAATCGAGGAATATCAAAACTCTTTTCCTGTTATGTTTATTTAAATTACAGTCTAACGATATGTTTGGATAAATTAGAAAACAGTTTATATGCTGCGTACAGTGAGAGTATTTTTTAAGGATTAATTTGGTAAACAAATAAAGCAAATACTTAAGTAGTGTATATAAATATCTTAAGTGGGCTATTTTGAAAAACTAATCCAGACAAATATAAGTATTTTAACCATTTATATTGTAACTAGTTTCAATCACTCTAGCAGGCGTTACAGGTATCATTGATTGTTTTACAATAATGATCAATAACAAACAGTATTCTTCGAGAAAGACTAAATTTTCTTCATCCTTATTTGGTTTACTAAAAGACCTATATAGACTTAATTTTATTTCAATATATTTCATTACATTTGGAAATAAATACAACATAAATTTGCAATTATTACCACAACAAAAGTATTCAAGAAAAACAATAGTTTTATCCGTTGCATAATAACTTATACCAATAGTAATCGAACCAAAAAATATGTTATGTTTATTACTAAGTAAACTAGCATACCATTTTAATATAAATAGAAATATTAAAAAATAACTTCTCTTAATATTTTTTGCTTGAATATTTTTAAATCGTCTTGTTTAATATGTAAGATACTGAATTTCACGAACACACTTTTTTTGAAAATAGTATTCATATAAAAGTTCTTCAGCACTGTATACGATTTCTTTTACGGCGTCAAGCGATTGTCAGAGTGTTAAGGTCGGGTAGTGCCTGGGACTTTGACAAACTAACCCCATAATTCTTGCGCTTAGTGGGTGTAAGGGAGAACGAGCTTTTGGTAACATTACGGTGGGATCTGGTTGCAAGGCGTCTACAGATGGAAACTAAGATGAGATGAAAATAAAGACACCTTCAAGATCGGAAACTGTTTTCTTAAACTGCCAAAAAAAACTCATCGCTTTGGCAACGAAAGTTTGTAAAGCAATGTTAAGTGATGTAAGCAATTTAATAAATTCAGTATGATTATATTATTATTTAATAAACAATGAAGTTTTTAATTTTCTAAAACTTTTTAGGCGTAAAAAATCAAATGCCTGGTTGTGATGAAAACCAAGACGCTGCCTTTGGTTCATCTTTGCATCTGAAGCACCACCTGGATACGTATAATATCTCCTTCACTTCCAGAGTCCGGAAAATAATGAAAAGGCAGCTATTTTATCGAAAACATATCATTTCATTTATGAATCATAATATGAAAAGAGACTAGAAAATTATTTTGTAACTACTGTATACTACAATATTAAACCTTAATTGACGACACAACCCAATTAAGTAAACTTGATGTACTCAAAGTGTCACTTTTGTTGTTTAACGACAGTTATCAAACCAGAACCAGCATTAATACATACTAGTTTCAATGCTAATTAAATAAAATATTGTAATCATCAATATCATCATCAACTCTATAGACTAACTTTTTTCTTATATTAGTTCTGCTTTCAAGAGCCCAGCTGTATACATTTTATGCAGAGAAAAAGCATCTATACTATAGCCTCTTGTAATATTCGAAGAACACGTCACGGTCGCATCTACCTCTGTCTTTTGAACGACTATACCAAAATAAAATTATATTTATTATAAAGAAAATAATTTATGTTTTCATTACTCGTAATAAGTTTGAATAATGAAATAACGGTTAAAATTTAATGCGAGGTATGCTTTAAATTTCAGTGCACCTAGTTCGCTCAAAAATATTTTTGGCTCCGTTTCCAATTACGACTTTCAAAAGCTGTTTTCGCCTGAAGGGCAAAGTACTGGGGCCCTGCCATGAACTTATATCCCGCAGTAGTTATCAGTACTCCATGCAGAATTATAAAATAATTCCAGGTAGCGAGTCGGACTCGTAATCGGCTTACACTTGGACGCTAATGAAACTGCTCGGAACGCGCTCGGCGAGCTTTCTCCGGTACTTGGGATTACTGTACCGAGGTCCTCTACGTGAACCTACGTGTAATTTTACTGTTCAAACTTGAAATTTTGTAAAGTAATTATAAATGATGATTACCACCATAAAGGATGCTATTTCATTTTTTCTTTTAGAAGAGTGTATTTTCATGAGTTATTAAAGAAGCATTAAGTTTGTCCCTTCAAACAATGAAATAATGCTTAAAGCAGTTGCTTAAACCACAATTGATCAATATATATTATATATATAAAAAAGTACGTTATAAATATTCTAGATTAAATTTCATTTAATTATATAACCAGTTAATTAAAAAAAAAAAAATCATAATCAATATTTTATGATAATCCATTTTTCATACTCGTCTAGAAACAACAAAAATATTTCCATCTAAATATTTTTTTTAAACAAATCTTATCATATTTTTTATATAATGAAATGATAATAATGATATATTTGTTATTTGTTTATAATGAGTGATCTATCTAAGAAGATTTATAAAAATTAATATTTTTTTATGTAAAGGTAAAAAAACATTCATAAATGTATTATGAAGAATAAAGTATACATGTTTTTTTTTAATTTTATATATTTAATGACCATACATTTTTATAGAACTCAAAATATTTGGTAATAAACTGTTAAGAATTTAGTCCTTGTATATCAATATAAATTCTTATAATAACAATCAAGCTTGATTATATATAAAGTAATTGTTGTGTGTGTATTTAATTTTACAATTGATTTTGAATATTCATGGAAACATTTTGTTTTATAAATTCCAAGCACAACATTTCAATATTTACTTAATCGTATTTTAAAAATGTTTACAATAATGTGAGAATGAAGCAAATTGTTTTCCTAAATTTATTCGCTCGATTTACGAAATCATTACGTTGTTTATTCAGATTTCCAGAAAAAGGTTCCGTTTGTTTAACTGGTACTTTCCGGTGCGAGGTCGCGTTTGTTGCTTTTTTAATTGCCCGGACATAAAAATTTGCGCAAAATACATGTTATTAATCGTTATAGAATAATATTCAACGTTTGTAACAAGGGAAAATTAAAAATTATAATTAAAACCACGTTAGGTCCCCGGGCACGGATATGAACCCCAGGGCTCTCCCCATATTAATATTTATAAATTATATTACGTACCACAAGAACGTCCTGTATCATTGTTAACATTTTTTAATTTACATTTAAACGCTTAAATTCGAATATATTACTGCTCTCTAGATGTAAAATACATAATTATGCTTATCATAAAATAAATATTTTTGTTTAAACTCTATTATAATATTACCAGTAGAGCTTTTATTGTTCTTAATTCGAATTACGATAAAAATTTATATTAGCAATCTCGGCACAGCTTCAAATATCCTCGTTCATACGAGGATATTTGAAGAAGGAAGCAATGATGTCGAAATAAAATGTCTTGTAATGGCACCCAAGAACTAGCAAACGGAGTGTTGGCTAAGCCACTACAAGAAGAACTGACTACATCAGAACAATAACGAGATTAAGATGGATAACAGAAAATTCTGCATGCGGAGCAATCGAGAGAAATAGAGACTTATACGGGACTAATACGTGTAATACAAGATGAAAATCAATATTAAAAATAGCTCCTAATGAAATAATATTACATACAATAATAAATGACAAATTAACGATTCAAACTTCACCAGAACGCTCCAGGTAAAAAGATTTCATCTTTAAATTTAGCTTCAATGTCAATCACCATTTTTGAAATTGAGAAAGAAAATAAGAAAGAGTTTTGACTTGAAGATTGTGGTGTTCATTCATTGTACAACGTTGCCTCGGTAAGCCATGTGGATAATATTAAATTAAGATAACTTTTATTTATATACTTTTATCACGCATTACCTTTTCCTCTAATGTTCAACATACGACAATGAGTCTGTTCGTTTGTGCGTAAAGATATAATAACTCAATGAAATATGTCATAAGAAATGCTATTAAAATAATCGAGATTTTTCTCGGTAAGCTCTACTGAAATTCAGCCATACGTCGGAATCGAGACTTATACGTGTAGGACGGTTCGCTAGGCGGTGAAAGTCTGAAAAAGTCGGGACTTCTTATCTCGTTCGGTTCGATGGGAGTCATTACAGCAAATCGGCCGGAATAAGCCCGGGCTAATGGACGGTTTCATTGATTCGCATCGGTCGCCTTACCTTGGCCGGGGTTTGAACGCGGATCGGACCGAGAGGAAAAAAGCTCGACGCGACGCAATATTGTGGACAGAAAAGAGTAAATAAAAAAATGATGACTTGGCGGTGTACCGCGCGAGCGACTGCTGCATTGAGAGGCTTTGGACGATTCAATATTTCAAAAATATTGAAAATTAGTGTTTTTAATTTCGTAGCTATGAACGATTAATGACTTCCTAAGTAGTTTGTTTTTTGTAGTATTCTATCTTAATAGTTCATAATTTCTTGACTTTCAATTATGAACGATTCATACAAAACCATAATATAACTTGGATATAAAAACGTACTTTGAATAAAAAAAAATAAAAAAATTGTAGACGTTTTGCATGCTCTCTGGATGCCAAGTGAAAAATTGAACGTGCTATTTAAACAGGATTTTTGTCAATCTTACGCCGTCTTGAAAAGAATATTCATAGCATTTACTCGCCAAAGTTCTGGAGTACAGAGCTGATATGCAATAAACTTTATGAATATAGCGGCTGACAAAACTATGTGGTGGGAGTTTGTAAAGACCATATGCTTTACTGGAAGCGTTTCATCATACTTTCATCAAATGTATTCAACAAAGTCAATAACGACCATACCGTATTAAAAATGCCGGTTTTGGTCCGATCACCAGCAAAAAAAAGTTAAGCATGAAAAGCAGTTGGGTAGGCAATTACTTAGGAACAATGCATGTCGTTTATTAAATTTTTATTTAAGCCGATGATTAATAAATGCCTAGAAAAAACCCCAGTATTTTTCCAAGCTACCTCGTCCTGAAAGCATTATATGTACTTTGATATAGCATGTACTTTGCGAGGAACTCCATGAGCAAAGATGACTAGGACATGATAAATATGAAGACTACTTAATGTACTATGTGACAGTAATTTGTGGTGACCATTGTTATTATACTATTGCACTTAGAGGATTGTTGTAATAATTGGTGACGCCAAAACACCCAAGTTCTGCAGCCCAGTAGGTTTCCGCAGCACACGCGCTCGGTAACTCGAAATTGAATTCACCCTACTGCTGTTGTGTAGTTTTTTTACGTACTTTACTATTTTTTTAGACTTTTGCTATTCTTGTAAATTTTTAAATTATTGCACATATTCTCGGGATACTCGAGCTTACCGCATAACCCTTTTCAATCCATTAACTTTTTTCTTGTTATAAATATGAAATGATATCAAATAAATTTATTTTTATAATTATACTCAATATACGAGTATCTACATTGTTTTAGCATTGATTTATCTATGATAATAATAAAAAATATAATACAATTACATTTGCATGTTGCATTTAAAATAATCATGTAACGATCGAAGTATCTTAAAGTAGTAATTGATTTACTTTTATCATCACGTCTCTGCATGACCATATTTTTCTGATCCTTTGCTTGTTTCAACCACCTCTTTTATGCAGACCCTTTAAATCATCCACCTATTTTGGAAGTAGATGACAAGAAAGTCTGATCTTACAACATATTAACAATATAATATAACATAACTAATTGGTTGCTTTTTTCGATGGATAATTCTTGGTGGAATCCAGAATTACAAAATTAATGCTTATCTATTTGATGACAACAAAATCATATTTGATTATGGTTTCTAGACGAAGCCAAAACATGTCATCTTAAATAAAATCGATTGATTTTAAAGTAAATTAATTATGATTTAAATATTGTATTTAAAGCATTAAATCATTAAATAATATTTTGATTAAAAATATATACATTTTTTTTTTAATTATAATTTCACACACAAAATATTAAGTATTAATATATTATTTATTAATACGAATTGAAATACATAAAAGCTACCATCATATATGACGTATTTATCAATTAGTCGGAGAATAGGACCGAACAAAAACCAAAGTACTGTCCAATATATGTGTGGCAACACCATACGGACATGCGACCAACCACGAGGATCAACACAAGCTGCCAACGACAGTCAGTCTTCAGAACCCGGCACATCAGGACACTATACAGTCTTTAAAACCGAAAAGCTTCACGAACTGCCGATGAATCTCGATGCTACCTTCATCGATGATTAGTTAGCAGAAATAACAATGGTGACCCTGGCGCCATTATATGTATATGATTACAACACTATAGACATTTTAGACACACAAAAATGACCAACTCCAAGTCGATAACCGAGCCCACACCGGCAGACATGGTTGGTCTCATGTCGGTATGTTGTTGCCACGTATGTGGACTTTGGCTTACTCTCTTAACCCTTTTGCATCGTTGTCGGCAAACGCCGCCAAAGATTCCCCGACCGTTGACATCGGTTGACGTGATATATCATTTTGCTACTTTCAGTACTCATTGTGACATCTACGGTAGGAAATTGGAAGTGCATTTATTCCCTTCATCAATCTACATGTTTAATTAACAGGAATCTGTAGAGCATATAAATAAATATCGTTAGGTTTCGTCACAGGAGCGATTTTTCTGTACACCATATGTTTCAATGCCACCACATGTATGGAGTTACATAATGAAAGTTTGTTAAATAGAATAGTTTTTTATGCATCATCTGATAGCTGAAAGATACAAGAACCAATATGATATATGAAAATATTTCATATAAATACATTTATGCTTCAAATACTAGTTTTAAGCAAAAAAAATTCACAGCGTATTGACATTATAGTTTGTACTCCACCGAGCAGTAACGATAGAGTTAAATACAACTTTATAACAATATATATATATACTGATAATTAGATCTCTGTTAATCTTTATCAGTTTATTGATAAAAATAATTTTTTAAAAATTATTTTTTATTTAACTTTACATCTTTGTACTTTATTTATGATGTTTTAATGATTGTTATTATCGATGTTCGTACCCATTTAAGACGTAAGCGATTTGGCAATATTTATTTCGCTCATACATCTGGCTCATTCATTCATTTTGACGGTTTCAGCACCTTAAGAGCTCCTTTGAGCGCCAACAAAGTATCTGCCCTTAAGTGGCACACTTTGAATAAATCTATTTTGAAAGCGGATCCTTACATAAGTCAGCGGTGCCTTCTTACAGGTCATTTGTCAATGCATGCTCTCAATGGAGGATCGTGTGAGGTGATTTAGGAGATTTTACACGGGACCGTCTTTCTTTAGAGGACATTTGCATGAATACTCCGTTAGTGGGAACTTTTCTATGAAATAAATCATGGCATTGTATCAACATATATTTAAAGCTTATTACTTGCAAAAATCTCATATAGATAGCGAAAAATAATTGCGATCAACATAAAATCAACATTGATGCTTACAACATTGAAAAATTACAATTTTGATATAATAATTTATTTAAGAATAAATTGTTTTATAAATATTAACATCCTCCTCTCTTTCAAAAGGTTGTTATTCAGTCGCGTGATGACAGGATTAGGAGCAGATTGATAACACAGACTTTTTCAAAAGAACATTGACATATATTTATGATAAGCCTTACAAGCTTCCGGCCCAGGCGGAACTACTGCGACTGCGACCTTCTCGGGCGTCAGCACACAACTGCCGAGCTCGTGATGGGCTCTCGCCCAGCACCACAAGTGGCAGTTTATATAACTAGTCCCAAATGCCAATATGGCAGACACATTCATGTCTGACAAGCGAACAGTAATAAGAGCTGAATGTTTGTATATCGAGGTTTTCGGTAACAGTCATCAAGGGCTATATTATGCTGATGTTAATATCATATAAACATTTACCAAAATACACCTTACAAATAAAGAAAACTTAAAGAAAGCAGCAACAGAATAGAAAAAAACACTTTTTAATGATCACCAAGATCAAAGAAACCAATGCCATCGATTGAAAATGAAAAAAATGTGATTAGAAGATCAAGATGTAGTGGTAGTACAAGAGAATTAAGTACTCCAAACACCACAGGTTCTAAATCATTTCAATCATCACAAAGAATGAATTTGGATTGGTTGGAATTATACACATAGCTACCATTTTCCATAACTCTCAAAAGGAGTAAATAATTGAGAGTACGAGTTAGTAAAGGTCGTGGATAAATGGGTGTGAAAATGACTATCTTGTCGGGTGACAAAGCCAATTGGCAAATGTTAAATAAATTATGTGAGTATGGAAATTGAAAGCTGAATTAAGAGTTATATCAAGATTCTTAATAACTGATTCTCTCTTAACAAATATTCCAGATAATATAAAATTACTAGCTGACCCGGTGAACTTTGTTTCACCCGAAAGGCAATAAATGAGCAGATTTTGGATTTTATTAAGTTGAATTTTTCGGTACATATGATATCATATATTTGGTCCATTCCAATTTTTTTACAAATATTTAGAAACATATATTTAGAATAGTATACATAAATGTACAATAAATAGAGAAAATAATAAAAAATAAAAATAACACAATAGAATAAGAAGATGCCTTTCCATTTGCTTTTTGTTATAACATTTTCAACAAATAAAAGATTAAACTGATATTTTCACTAATATTTATTTTGTTTTTGTCTTTTTTCCTGCCTTTTGTTTTATTTTTTGTTTCAAAATATTCCGTACCTTACGTAGGTACCTACTTACAATACCTACTATTGCGTCATTTTTAGTTATGTTGCTGACTATGGCAACACATTCTTATCTGACAGCTGTCAAGTTACAATAGTCTTGTATGAAAACATGTTTACGTAAATGTTCAATATTTTTTCTTAATCAAATCAATTTTGAGTATCCCATGGACGTTTTTGGGTTCTAAGATGCCTTTCCACCCACCAATTTTCAGCCAAGTCGGTTTGGCCGTTCTTGAGTTATAAAAACAAATATAACCCGACTTTCTTTTATATATGTAGATATGTTTGTAATTGTCTACCGCTGACATAATATTAAATAATAACAAATTTTATTTGTTGATGGTAAATCAGTTACTTATAATATTAACAATGTTTTGTTGACAGCGGGTATGGCTGAAACGTATTACATTTGCTCACCATGCTAAAAGTCGTTAAGCAATCCTCGACGACGATTAAAATAAATAAAATGATTTTATTAATTTTAAATCATGGCTTTTAAAAATATTTAATTTTAAATATCAAAAATATGTAAGGAAAGACTGTTGTTGGCATGAAATAAGGAGAAGAATATTTTATAAATATTTAATTATCGCTAATGGATAATGTTTTGTTTTGAAAAAGTTAAGATTTTCCCTCGCAGCTCAGAAGTTTTAAGCTCCTAGTTATTTTATGTTTAGCAAAATGCACAAGGAAAACATTTGTTAATTAATTATTAACAAGCAAATGCAGCTTCATAAGAAAATAAGTGGTATGTAAGAAAAAACGATCGTATTTTAGTACTTGAAAGCTCCTTGCATATTTGAAATTCTTAGTAAACTATTAAACGGCACTAATTTTTAATAAAAAAATAATTGTTGTGTCAACATTTTTATAAGATTATTCCATATTAAAATATAAATCGAAAATGTGGAAATTCATTTCAAAATTTACAAGTTGATCTTAGGAATATTTAGAAGTATGGTAGCATATTTTTCATATATATTCTGTGAAAAAAACTGTCATGTGAGCTATTGTAGGTTTGAAACCTACCGTAACATAAAACGTAAGTGATTTTAATTATACTTATTATCAACCTATGGTTCCAAATCATAACATTTGGTGGTCACATATTTCCTTCGTAATTTTATAAATGACGCCATGATCTTCATATGTCACCTAAAAAAATCCCAGTTCTACTGAGTGGATTATATACATATTTCTTGAGAGATATAATTTAGGAGAAATATTCACGGTATATTGTAACTCCTCCTTCACCCAGCCACAACCGACAAACTCATCTTACACTTGCCGAACATCCATACACGGTTAATATATGTCGACCAAGAACTGGCAGTTTCCAAAGCTCCTTTCTTAATGCCACTAGTAAGCTATGGAAAGCTCTTCCAGCGTCTGTGTTTTGTCCTTCCTACAATCTGGATCTCTTCAAGAAACAGATAAATATACACTTGCAATCTCCCCAACCCACACACCAACACGAACACAACACACGTTTCCCGCATGCAGCGTCCACCCTCCCTGGCTAAGCGTCATAGAGTGCACTGGTCTTGACCGGGTGTGCTCTCCTGCATGCGTTTACATAAAAAAAAAACATTTTTACGGAGAGTGAATGTTTATCCTGGTGTTTCAGAAGATTTCTCTCTAATCCAAAGTCAATCAAATAATTTCATCTTTGTTACATTGTATATATTTTTAAGTTAATTATAATTAAATATATAAATATTTTTGAATATTATTAAATAAATAAAAAAAATGTTTTTGTTCAGTATAATATTAAACAAAATAAATAATATATTACGCTTTCGTTAAATTAAAGACAAAATGAACATAAAAGAATTTGGTATTGCTAACACAAAAAGTGTTTTTACATAGCCCTTAATAGGCAGTTCAGCATATGGCAATTTGAAATTCCAGTTAGCAAAAAAACATTAAAACCTTTGCAAACAATGTTATTTCCTATCAGCAACAAACAGCTGGAGGCTGCGTAAGAGAGCAACCAAAATGAAAATTAGCTACGAATTTCGCTTAAGCTCCGTAAAAACAGTAAAAATAAAACACAAAGAAAAAGGTAAGTCCGAGTTTTTTCTTACTTCTTTACTGATTAATCCGGGCCTCATGTAAATTTAAATACCTGCTTAGCTTAATTTAAATTGGACTGACGTTTAAGTTCCAAATATAATTGTCTGTAAGCAATTATTTGTTTCGTGTAAAAATTTGAAAAATCTTTCATTAAATAATAATTTACAAATAAAAGCACAAATAAATATAAATAAATTTCAAAAAAGTGTTAAAAAACATTCCTACACATCTACGAGATATAAATTAAGGTTTTTAAACATATTTATAATTTTCCACTAATTATTACACAAATAAAAAGGTTATAAATAATATTTTTTAATTTAAATTTATAGGTGTAAAATAAACATTCAACTCCCAATAAGAAAAATTTGAATTTATAATTATTTTTAAAGAATTAAGCCTCGAACAAAACTCACCTCTTCGTGACATATTAGGTAATTTTTATTTGATGTAAAAGACTTGCTTTTATATTCCATATCTTAATACCATAAGTTCATACTAGAGATTGGTATTGATAATTCATCTTCCCTTTTTAATATGGATTTTTTTTCGCGCTAAGCAATCTCTCGATTGTATCTATCTGCCGATTTATTCAGAGAAATTATGTATTGTAAAATATTTTTTAAAAATCAATTAAATTGCATATAATACTCGTAAGTAATTTTGTTTGCTTGTTGGTAAAATATTCTCGCCGTCCCTCTCCATACGAATCCTTGTCAACATCATGACTATTTTTAATTTGTATGCAGCTGTTCAGAACAATGACAAAGTATCATTGTTGAACCAAAAATCTCAAGAATCCTTAATCCGACCAGATATTCTTTGTTTTAATCTTGACTTGACAAATGATGAACATTTAACAATGCTTATTTTACGGACGATAAACAGTCAATTAATCTCCACTAATTATGTTATACTAAGTGTCCTAAAATGCTTGAGTTCTGGATTCAAAATTATCGACTTTTAAATCATTTTATTATGTATAAAAATATTACTTAATAATATCAGAAATAGTTCTATAAAACAAATTTGTTCCTTTCCTAATAATATTATACTCTGTATTTATTTACCAAATTAATCTTTGAAATAGACTACGCCCTAAATATAACTTATTTTGTTTATATGCGATTTAAAATACATTTTTGAAAATATACAAGGGTGCAAAAAAGCTACCTACCTGCATGCAATAAATCAAATGTGGACCTCTTTTAAATAATATATAAAATACTCACATCTTTAATGTTATTGTATATCTCACCTTGCATCTACGCCTTAAAAAGATTTTTGTCATAAAAATATTATTAACCAAAGATAATTTATTGTATAATCAATCACTTTGATATTCATTAATATTTATACCTTTAATTTTAGGTATTTCATTGTTATTATTTCGTATCTTTTTCATGTCTGTCTCCATACTGTATTATGTTACCTTATTTTTCAAAGATTTGTTTTATCTTTACATTATTTTTAATTATTTTTCATGTCAAATCTATGTTAAATGTATAAGCAAGCATCTGTTCTATTGAAATAAATAAATAAAAATTGACTGTCAACACCAAAAAATATGATTTTTCATCAAAGCATATGCTTTTTTATCTGTACCCCAATAGAAGAAATTCCAGCGTAGATGTTTTAACCGTGAATGTTACGTTACGCAAACAAACAACTATAGAATATATTTTACAAAACAATCGTAAAATTAATATCACCATAAAGCCCTCAAATAATTTTATTCAAACGGCGATCCACGTGTGTTCATAACAATTTGTATCGCAGTACTTCCCTGTAATGCGGGGAATAATTACGTTTCATTGTTCTCTCTGAGCCCGAGGCTGACAGAGCCTTACCTGCCCGCTAACATCCAGCGGGAAACTTAACGTTCAATTTAACTTGCTCAAGATTGCAGATAGCAGTTCCGGGATACGTTAGCGCGGGAACGGGGATTCTTACTTAACTTCCGCTCTCGCAGGTGAATCGTCTGCTGAATACAATACAGAGTGTTTGTGTAGAAAAAAAAACTTTACAATCTGTCTTGAAATAAGTTAAACCTAGTTTATTATCATTATAATCACGATTTTTGCTCTCTGCATGGAGCATAGAGCAAAAACAATATAATTCATATGAACCCGCTGAAATGCTAAGTGTTACAATAAAAAAAAATTAAATGTTCTTGTATAACAAATAAATCTCCAGTTATTTCTCTCTCCATTAAATTTTTGTATAAATCAATTACATATATATTATCTGAGTATATAAAACTCATTCTGCAAACAGCAAATCACATATTTTTTACATATTCTTTAAATCGAAAAAATATGTCATTATGTACTACAAGGTAGGTGAGTACATAGTACCTACGACGGAAATGGGAATACAAAGTTATACAAAACAACGGAATATACTTGTGTTATATCTTTGATGCATAAAGTTTTGCAAACAAAAGGTTTATATATTTTTTTGATGAACAAACTATATACATATCTTATTTACGAGTATGGTGTATATAAATATTGTACAACAAGAGTATATAACTATTGATTTGAAGAGGAAATTACAAATAAAAATCATTGAAAAGTGATCTGAAAGTCCCAAGACACACCTAGAGTGCTTAACTTTCATATTTGGTACACAATGACCTCCATAACAGCAGCCTGAAGACTTCAAAAGACATAAGCTATAGTATCCAACATATATTTTGAATGATTTGTTGATCCAATTTTTAAAGGGATGATAAATAGGATGACGCGTGGTAAGCAAGAAGCGACAACCCATACCAGTTTGTTCAGCGTGCTTTGTAGCTTAACTTCGGTGATTTAACGAGAACCACGCCAAATATAACAACTTAAACCGCACAAATATATGCAAACGAGCAACCAAATTAATAGTTATAAATTGTTCATATTGAAATCATGCGGTTTTCAAACATTAATTTACGTTCCCGGGGAAGGTTGAAATAAAATGGTCTTGCAATTTAGAAGGACGGTAATCTTCGGTAGGGAATACGTGACATCATATTTCAACAGGAATTAACATAATTGCCTGAAATTGCTCACAGGTATCATAACCTTTGTGTGCTTTGTGTGGAGCCTCACTGAATATGCCTACAAATGGAAGTAAATTTCAGAACCATTATTTTTGTAAGCAAAATAAATATTTGCATTATGTTTACTGGTGTATTAAAAAATAAATATTCTTGGTTTCTTCAACACACATAAGAAGATCATTAAATATTTAGTATAATCTTACAATATTACTTAATATTAATTTTATTGTGCTGTCTACTGACATAGTGTTCGATAGAAAGACATCATGAAAATAATTAAGAAACATTAATGAATTTATTTAAATGGATGCATAATGATATTGCTTAATTTATAATTTTAGAATTAATTTAATTTAAAAAATTAATAAATTAAAAATATTTAGTTTTGATTCACAATTTTTTTTAATGATTACATGTTTGTTTTTACCCACATAATATGTGTTTTTACCCACACACATATACCACCTATAAATATGTGTGTTGGAACTAATTAACTGCCATACCTATAAAAGCCAATGCCTGTTTTTATTTTTTCATTATTGAAGATGGTCTTCAGGAAGGCCGAAACATGTAATCATTAAAATAAATTGTGAATCAAAACTAAATATTTTAAATTTATTAATTTTTTAATTATAATTATTTCTAAAATATAATTATGCAGTTTCACCAAGTATTGTCAGTTGATAACCTTAATGTTATTGCTTAATTTATAAAGTTATTATTTAACAAACAAAACACATTAAATCCACATAAAATTAAAAATAAATCATTTTTATATTTGTGTAATATAATTTTCCAACCTTAATTTATGAAAAATCAGGATGCCATTTTATTTTTCTCTTTCCATATCCGGAAATAAAATTAAAATTGGATGAAATTTGATGACTCGTATCAGATTTTTTTAAAGATTCTTCCTCAAATGTATATTTTCATAGAATCAGATACGAAGCGTCATGCCTTTTAACATATTGACGGCGAAGAGGAGTTGGCAAAAACTCTGAAAAATAACACCTGCTCGAAAAAGACTGAATTACTTAAGCTTCAGGAACTTTTACACAGATGAGGTTAAATGGGCCACGGACGGGAAATGTTCGAAAATCTGAATTTGAACGGAGCGCCGAAATATTCGCAATTCACGAAACAGGAAATCGGTCTACGCATTTCCAGAAATGGCGCCACGACGAAAAATTACCTCTCAATCTAACCTCCACTGTAACTTCCCTTCGATCACATTATTCATTGATTCGGCTTCCGCCCCCTCTTTAACCCAACAGGGCCGTCTCAAAAGAAAATATTCCAGATTTTCATAATTTATTCTTACCAAAAAAGTATTTTTTAGCAAATTTATTTAAACACATAAATTTACAGTAAATTTCATCGTCAATAATATTTTTCTCGTCAATATAGAAGATAAAATAAACATGTCATTTCAGAAGATATTTTTTGTAGATTTGTGTGTACATCGCTAAAAGATATTGGTGGAAATTTACAAGTATTTATCAATTATTAGAAAACTAAAATTAATATGAAAAAAAAAAATTCAATATAAGGTTTGTACGCAAACACATCCAGAATAATACCGTCAAACTGTATGTTAAGGATCTTTTGTTTTACGAATAATGTACAACATAACATTATACAGTACATATTTATAAGAATGAAAGACGTATTTGGTCAAAACAGAAACTCAAATGTTTTTATCCTTTTTAGGATGATCTATTTTTGATTCATCATCCGGATCACAAGAACAGTTAACGAGGCTGAAAAGGAATATACTGATTTTTTCTCATTACAAAACCTTAAATTGTGTAATTATTGTAAAATGTTAAAATTACATATAGTTTGGGCTAGTTTAGAATTAGGTTATATTATTGGTTAAGATGAGTTAGGTTTGGTAATTTAATTAGGAAAATCACTCCACTAAGTTGTAGTTTTAACTTCCTTTCTGAATTGGTCATTATCTTAAGAAATTTGATAGAATATCCGTTTTCTCATCTCTTTGCGCTTAAAGCATTTAATATTATTTACAATCTGTATACTTTTGTTAGCAATTTTAATATAATTGACTCTATGACCGGCTCTGGATTCCAAAACCCACCTTCTCTCAGAAGCCCATGTTCCCCGAGTGAGGCAGCTAGGCCTCCCATACAATCAATGTTCCCAGACACATAAATAATTACTTCTGCCTAGAGGCACTACAAGACGACCCCGTAGTTCACCAATTGAAACGACAATAAAACAATATTTTTTCAAATTTTATATATCGCTAGTAACATTATTTCACATACTCTCGCTAATAAATTTAAAAATTTACATTCGCTTTACTATTCTAAATATATAATACTGTACTTGTACGATATAGAGGTGTTCTTATATTCAAATAATAAACGTGAAAATGATTGATTATGTTAAAATTTAAAGCGTATTTTTTTTAACCGATTTTAGATAGGCAGTTAAAACATTTAGGATTTAATTTTGTTTACTGAATGATTGTTTATATTTTAAGAATAAAGTACCTGATATTCATGCTTTTGTCTTGTTATAAGATAAAATAATATTAAATTTGTATGATGTAAAAGTGATAAATAAGTTTAAAATACTCATTCGAATATATGATTTAATGTGGCAATAATTTGTGAATTCTAAGATTATTACTAAATAACCTTAAATGTAATGGTTTCAGGCATAATTTCTGAATATGATCCATTTGACTCCATTCTAGGAAAAATATTAGAATTATAAAATTATTTATAACAACTTAATATACGAGAAATGATTCTCATTTTATTTCAATGAATAATATAATAATTATTTTGATCGATAAATTAAAATATAAAACCTTCATAAAACGTTATGATTTATGGAGATTTTTCTTTTTGAAATGAATAAACGTTTACTTCCAATGAATTTCATATAACTTCCTCCCGTAACATAAATTTTCAGAGTCTATTTGAAGAGAAATAAAAAAAAAGAATCAAATAATTAATGGTATCGCCATTACGGCATCACAGAAAGCGTTAAAAAATTCAAATTTTACAAAATTCGGTGATAAAAAAATCATTTGTCATTCTCTTGCCCTACAAATAATGTTCACGCCCTAAAAGCCTACAAGATTATTCAAAACCTGAGTATTACACCTTCATTAATCAAAATGATACGCAGATGATTTTTTGAGTATTAGAGGCGTGACGATGCAAGAAGACCGAGTAGGAAATGTTAAGTCTCTTAAGGGTCTGAGGGTGCGATCTCTGGTTGATCTCCACCCCTTTCGTGTCACGCTGTCGCCCGCGTGATGGTGGAAGAGTGATACCCAGGGTTTGGAGGCTCTTGCGCCTGGGTAAGGCTTTCGGCCCGTCCAAACCCTTGTTTCTTTATCTCCATCGGACACATGAATGATCTCTGTGGGTTTGCCTCTGCTGTGATTGCCGTGAGACGCTCCTCTTCAGCCACGCTTCGGTTATTAATGATCAACCGATGGATGTTGTGTTTTGGAAACAGCCTCTTTGGTTTAAATAATGGGATGCCGATACTGCTTGAATAAAATTTAAAAAAATTGCAGAACCACAGAGGGAATGTAAAAAAAAGCTTATTTATTACGCTCCTGAATATAAACAATATCAAACCAAAATTCATAGCCAAAATACCTAAAAATTATAAGTCAATAAATATATTAAATTTTATGTTAATTATGAACCAATATTATCTGATGGAGAAATATCAAATGAAGACTCAATGAAGCAAACGATTAATACACAAAAATTTGTTCTACGTGTGTTATGCAATAAGATAAACTACATCTCAACATTCACGCACTATTCATTTTTACAGTTAGTCTTACTATGAATGGGTGTGTTCACTGGACGAATCCCCATATTAGCTCCACCGCCAATTTATAACTAATAGGCTTTGACTAAGGATGGGGAATCAAATTCACACTAGCCGTGGTAGTTATTATGTTTGTTAATTAATTGTAAAAATATATATGTGTAATCTTCGTTGAAATTCAAGCCTACGACTGTAAGTATGGTAAGCAAACGCTTTACTTTATACCATACCTGCTGATAAATTTAAAAGTTGTTATGACGTTTTATTAGAGTCATAGAAATATAATTTCTTGTTGGATGTTGTTAGTTAACCATTTAATTGAGTTAGTGATGTATTAGTTATATAATTAATAAATTATTGCATTTTATAAAGTAATGGTACATAATTAATGAGATATATATAGAAATAACATCATCACTATCATTAAATTACATTTACCCAAAAATCTAGCTATAAAAAGGAGCACGTATTTCGCAAAATATAAATTACCTGCTATACTTCCTTTGTGGGTAAAAAAATTGTTTTAATAATTTTAAAATCTTTAAATCCTGTGGGCAGACACGTTATATAATGGATTATAAAGAAACAAGTGAGATTAATAAAAACCTCCAAGGAAGGATTAATTACTTCGGATATTACAAACAACTCGAAATTTTATTTGGAGATCAGAATTTTTCTAAGTTGAAATTCTCGAAGCGAAAAATTATCATTTTTCCTTTGTGAAAGTTAAATAAATTAAATGCTTGGAACACGGAATGAGAATAATAAAAACGATTATATTCACTGATGAATTGTATTATTTTATTGACTTACATACAACTTCATTATTTTGTATGCATATATCTGATTATATTATTTCTAATAAAAGCAACAATAATACTTTCTTAAGTATAAAATAAGAGTTCACTGTTGTAAGAAGTAAGATAATACATACACCAAAATACAATATTGGTCCAGAAATTGTCACAGAACAGACGGAGAAAAAAAACCTTGTTAGAATTTATATTCGTTTTATAAAATTAAATTGCTGGCGGTCATAGGTCAGTGGTCAAAGCGATTGCTTTGCAAGCCGAAGGTCGTGGGTTCGATCCCCGACAGACTCAGAAATCGATTAAAAATAAGGATTTTTAATCGATTTCTGAGCTCTAAAATTACCCCCGGTTGGTGTGAATCACCCGTAAAATGTCAGTCATAGCCTAATAATTAAAATTGGTGGTAGACGAAAGTCGGCCCTTGAAGACCACCCATTTATAGTAAGTTCCTGTAATAATAAAGGATGATGCGTGAGTCTCGGGCTGTAGTCTATGTCGTTGGCGGATCAACACTCTACATGCAGCGCTTAGCCATAAACACCATGGTAAGCATCATATAATTCCACAGATGAGACTTCAGAATTACTATCACCATCTGTCGGTATTCTCCTGCTTGATGTGCTTACATAAAAAAAAGTTTTTTTTTTAGATGAAATATTATTTTTCTGAATGTTTATCTAAATTCTAAATAAACTAAGCAAACGTATGTAAAGTGACTCGCTGTACTGAAGAAAATATAGCATGTTTCCTGAAATTTATTATTCATTTTAATTGTCAATATTTCACATGCTTCCCCCGATTAACTAATATACGAGTTTTGTAATTACTTTCAGTGATTTTAAGTATTTAAACATTTATTCAAATATACACGATTTATTTTTAAATATTTTATGGCTAAATTTCATGAGTATAGTTGTTCTGTTAGAAAAAAAACAACATACAAAATCCTATTAACTTAGAGCCATATACTTAGAGAGCAAAATATATTAAATTTTAATACGTTTACCACATTATACGTTAGCGTACTAAAAGCTAGACGTGGGATAAATTAATGAGAAATAAATTCGGCTAATATCAATTAAAAACGTCAATAAACATCCCATAAAAGCAATCAAGTTTTATTGAAAGCTCGAAAGCTCCCCGCGCAAACATCGGCGTATGCAAAAGTTAAACCTCCCAACGTTTAATTGTCAATTTACCCGCTAATACAAACGGCAGTTACGCACCTTATATCCCGGATATAAACTTAAATTTGCCGGTAATTGGCAAAGCGCGGGAAGGCGCCCGCGCGGCACAGCCTGCAGCCCACCTGACGGATGAGATAATTGTTTTAAAGGTTCATTTAAAACTGGATTGATTGGAGGCGATGAATAAGGTATTCCTCTAAATCACATCAACGTTCTCACTCACCTGTGAAGTAATAGAAATATGAATTTGACTACATATCAAATATATAACAAAGACTGTCTTATATTATATTTCCTTCAGCGATTAATTAGACATAAATAATCAGTTAATTTGACTATATCCGTGAGTAGTTATATCTTTTAACATTATCAAAAGAAAAAATATGCCAATTTCATGTGTATATGTAATTATATATATATGTTTGTTAATTGATCAATTGTTATTATTTTTATTTTTTAATACATTAAGATTACAAATACCAATAATTTTATAATGTCTTTTTCAAATTAAAAACAGAAAATATATTTTGTATATAATGACTTAATACATTAGAAAAACCAAATACCCATTAATTATGTAATGTCTTTTTTCAATCGTTTTACCAGCACACATATACAAGTACCTGTAAATATGTGTGAAGGAACTAATTAGTTGTCTATACCGATATAAGCCAATGCCTGTTTTCATTTTATCATTATTGAAACTGGTCTTCAGGAATGCCGAAACATATCATCATTTAAAATATTTTTTTAATCAAATGCAAATATTTTTTATGTATTTTTATTAAAATTAATTTCAAAATTATAATTATGCAGTTTCACCAAGTATTATCAGTTGAAGACCTTAATGTTATTATCGATTGTTGTCTGCAAACATTAAGTAGATTTTTCAATTATTGGTTGTGTTTTTGTATTGAAATAAATATCGTGTAAGAAAAATATTCTTCGTAAGAATTCAAGGTGACTACATAATATACAGAAGTGCTTAATGACTAATGCATTGAATAACAAAAACAAAATTCATTATTCAAGAAAAATGTATTTTTCATATTTTCAATTTGAAAAACAAGAAACAGGCATTGTAAGGATTGCTGCATTTTTTTTAAATTTATTATATTTGAAATGAAAATAAAATAAACGTAGTAAAATATTCATATATTTTTTTAAAGATATATTTGCATCCTTATATAGTTATTTATCGAAAAGACACACATTTTTCTGCTTTTTCGTAAGGAATGGGAAACTTTCTAAATGTTCTCATATATAAAGAAATGCATGCAAACTTTTCATTCTGACACCCGCAAAACCAATATACATTACATGGATTTAAATATTTATTAGATTTTTTTTCAATATTCTAATATTCTTTTATAGATCATTGACTATATTTCAATAGTATTAGTAATCAAATATACACATACTATACAATGGCATAAATACAACTTATTCCGCGCATCAGTTCGGGCAGGAGATCGGTAGACTACGGTAATGAACAAGAGCAACGGTTGGTACCTAGGCTCGCGGTTCGCATCCCGCTTCTGCCGATATTTTTTCTGAATGAATTGATACGTATAAAGAATTTGATGAATAGTATGTGTATATTTAATTACTACCAATGTACATTATTCGCACGCAGATTCTACATGATTGAATGTCAAAAAGTCCACAAGTCAAAGGCACGAAACCCTGCAAAATATAAGAATAAAAGTAAAAAAATATATATAATTCAATAGTAAAGTAATATTCAAGACCATATTAATATTTTACAAAGGGTTTGGGTGCAATGAAGCATGTGATGTGACGTGCTCGATATTTCCCTAGAAATGTTTTACCCGATTTTCCTGATGACACCAACTATTTGGCGCGGTAATTGACTATTAAAAAGGGGATGTAGACCAAATTGCCAATACAAGTTCCCGACTAAGTGGATAAATGACTATGATACATTTTGTCCCGACCTAATGGTATGGAAACTGCCAGGAAAACCTATCGGTAAAAGTAAATTGCTTTATAAACCAGTGTGCTCGGACGGAAAATCAAATACAAATTATGCCAGAAACTTTTATTTTTCTCTTTACAAATACCTTGCTCCGATTTTTAAAATGAAAACCTGTTTGCCGTCGCATCACCGATTTAAAAACGAATATTTTTCTCGCAAGTTAAATGAGCAAGATAACATTCTTAAAAACATTTTAGTAATAGGTGGGAGAATTATTTAAAAAATATATATTTAATAAAATATATTTTTAAAGCGGTAAGGTATAGCAGTAGCGGGAGGGTATTTATATTCAGATTAAAAAGTGTTTATTAACATTAGTTATTACGTTTGCATATTTTTTATATTTTTATGTAAGCACATACAGGGGAATACCGACAAATGGTGATAGTAATTCTGAAGTCTCATCTGTGGAATTCTATGACGCTTACCATGCTGCATATAGCTAAGCGCTGCATGTGGAGTGTTGATCCGCCAACGTCATAGACTACAGCCCGAGATTCACGCATCATCCTTATTATTACAGGAGCTTACTATGAACAGGTGGTCTTCACGGGACGATTTTTTTCTACCACCAATTAAAATTAATACACTATGACTGGCGTTTTACGGGTGAGGGATCAAATCCACACCATCCGGGGTATTTTAGAGCTCAGAAATTGATTAAAAATATTTTTGTTTTTATACTCCGTCGGGGATTGAACCCACGACCTTTGGCTTGTCAAGCAAACGCTTTAACCATTGAGCTTTTACATACGCCGACATAACTCTAGTTATATCGTTTGCGTAATAATTTAATTAAATTAAAGATGAATCGCAAAATATTTAAGTAATTTTATGTTTGTATTTCCTTTAATTGTTATAGAATTAAGTAATACATAATATTTTTAAGTAATCCAACATAAGTTATTAAAAAAAAACTTTACTGAAACCTTACTCTTTACTCTTACTAAGTAAATAGTAAAGTTTTTTCTATACACAATAAAACCCTATCAATTCTTTCTCGATCAAGACTTTTAATTGAAGAAAAATAACTTTATTATTGTAGGAGGATTATCAAAAAATATTATTTATATTTTTTTATTTACTCTCTAACCGAAAAATAATTCTGATATAGTCCTCACCTCGTCTCAGGTCGACTTCTAAGACCTAAAGAGCCAATGGTCTTTAAGAAGAGACACGTAGATGAAAAAGAAATTTCACTATCAAACTTCACTACCATTTATCATTTTCAAATTATGTACATCTCTTAAAATTTCCGTCCTTGATGTATAATATAAATAAAGCCTTATTGAAAGTAATACTACTTTGCATCTCTTGATAAATTATAACACCAAAGAAAACTAAAAAGGCAATAAAATAATGTTTTAACACAAAATGAATAAAGTCTTACTATGCTGTTAGTATGCAATTTACGAGAATTGTAATATGTTTTTTAAGCAATTACTTATGTTCTGGTTTAGTGAATGCTCTCGTTCTATGAAAAAACCTTGTATCCCAGTAACCCAGTGCTAATATAAGGCGCTCTCGAATCCCAACAAAATAATAAATAGTTTCTAAGCACCAGAGCTTAGTATGTAAAAAGATTTAATGAAAGCCTCTGCGAGGGCTAGATGGCGAGAAGGAGTGGTCAGTACAGATGGGGTGAGTATAAAATAATAACCAAATTTTGACCAACGGCAATAGCATATTGTAAGCGCGGCTCGGATCTAATGCAATTTGGATCATTCCAAAATATATATAATATATTAAGTATATTCTCATTGCTTCACTTACCTTTCGCAAGTGACAAGCTGCTTAAATTTTAACATGAAACTTGCCTAACATTATGGTTATTCGTCAAATTTTGACGTACAGCCTATTTATTTTTATTCTTTTAATCTTTAAAAAAGTAGATAAAAAATGCAATTAAAATAACGTAATGGAATAATTTTAAATATGATTTTATTTATATTATGGAGTTCTATCAGAACACAACTGTATTTTGAGAAACTTTTACGTAAACCAACCATGTCAATGTTTCATACATTTACAGTACCCACTTATAAATCAATTTGATACTGATTTACTACGAAAATATGATTCCCTTATTTTTGTATTAAAGAGTTCAAGTACATCTTAATATGTTGGATTGTATTTTTTTTAGTATAAATATATTAACTGATACGAATTCTTAGAAACTACTCTTGCAACGAAACATTTTTTATGATATCAAGTATGTAGAATAGTTTTATTTTTATTTTATATTTTTTCTATAACATCTTAAAAAATATCTCAAAACTTATCGCGCAATTTAATATACCCATCCTATTTTTATTATTATGGAAGTTGTCCCCTCAACTGCCTTAGTTCACAGTTGCGTACCGTAAAAAAACATTGTCTATGTGAAACTAAATATCGAGCGTGGAATATGTATTTTTAAATGAACGGAATGCACCCTATGAAACACTAAGCTCAAGTCCCGTGGGCTCGATAAATCCGCAAAGGGGGAGATGAGGAGGTGGTAGCTTCTAGTATCCCCCAATCCCATCCCAAAAATGTCCACCCTCCCATCGCCCACCCCAGCACGGTGAACGTTAATTGATTCACTCATTTCTAGATTTCAAATTAACCGCTCTAACAATTCAGTTCGTTTAATTAAACAGGTAATGTGCTTACTTGTAATTCTACGTCTCGGCAACTTAAGGCTAGGCCCAGATAAATCATAATTGCGCCGGAGTTGAACCACATTAATATCTGTCTGAGACGTGCAAAAACAAGTTGAAAATTCGCTTCTCTCTCTCGGTTCGCTACCGGAAACGGCCCAGATAATTATCTTAGTAATCCGTCTCATCAAATTACAAATTAATTATCATTAGTTGATGAAATCATTACGCTGAGCAGTCAAGTGGCTATTTAATGGGTTACTTTGAACATCTGACTTTGATAACTAATAAATTGTTTGTTTTTGATGGTAGACATATTGACATTAGCATGATATACCCCTTGCTCACTGTTACCGAAAACCTCGATGCACAATATTTCATCTGTTATTTCTGTTCGCTTGTCGTATACATGAGGTAACATGTTGGCATTTTGGACGTTAGCGTATGGTTGTGTATACGCTTGAACAATGCTGAGAAATATTGCGACCACGGCGCGGTGCCGAGTCAGTCAGTTGTTCCCCGACCGTGACGAGTGTCCGATTGAGGTTATCTTGGCCTGAATGCTGTGACTAGGTCCGGGTCAGAAATTTGTAATTTTATCGAAATATATATGTTAATGTGCGTCTGAAAAAGTCTTTGTCTTGTTAATTTGCAACTTTTCCTGCCACCACGCGATTGAATAACGTCTTTTTCGATGTTTTGCGCCCTATTTTAAAAAAAAAAGTTAATTGGCGGACCCTTTTTATACATATTAATAAGGTTCCCAGTTAATACAACATTATAAAAGCTGTCTCTTTAAGTCTTCAACTTTCTACCCTGCAAGTCGTCGAAAACTATATATGCTACTAGATAGAATAATCTACTTTCGTGTGTCTTGGAACGTGGCATGGACAATAGGAACTGACAGAACTGAATGACAGAAATTGGCGGTGAATTGTGTTTCATATATGGAACGTACGTTAGAAGAGATATTACAGAATATAGCATTTTTTCGTTTTTTATGAAAGAAAAAAAGACAATACAACATAGACAAGCATAGTAATGTGAGTTAAACTCGTTTATTAAAAAAATTTTATATTTATCGGATGTTATTGCTCATGATAGTTGGAATAATATATAAAAAGATGAAAAGGTGAGCCAGAAACCTCATTGAGAAGCATTATTACAGTTAAATAAGGCAGATGAAACACCAAAAGTGGGTCCTCTAAGGTCTTTTGCAGTTTCGTCTATTCACATTTCAATTTAGAAAGATATATATATTTTATATTACGGCCATAGCAGCTTAAAAAATCATGAATATGTTTGGAATATGTTTTTTACATAGTTTAAATTAGAGCGATTATAAAACTCTAAATAAAAATGTAGTTGCAAAATAACTTAAGACAAAGCTTTCTTTTATTAAAACTTTGTCTTTTGTCTCTATAACGACAATTTAAATACAAAAATAAAAATTATAATATTGAAAAAAATATATAGAGTTCCAAGATTAATTAAATTGTTTAAAAATCTTCATGAAATGCAAAAATAAATAATACTTTTATTACAATGAAAACTACTTGAAGAATTAATAAAAAAATATTATTATTTTTATTTTTTAAAATTAATAATGTACTAAAATGTATTTGTGCCCCACCTAGTAGTTCACACCCTATTTTAAATTCTCATTTTGTTGCGGTGGGAAAGTATGTATTTTAAAATCAATATTTGCTTGACTAACCCACAAAACAATCACCCCTAAGCGGTGAACCATTTTATTTCCGTCTTCGCCATAATAATTGCGCAATAAAGCATGCAAAATATTGCGTCAAATTAATAAAAATAAAATATTCTTATATTTTTACTAACACATACAGAAGGATACCGACAGATGGTGATAGTATTTCTGAAGTCTCATCTGTAGTATTCTATAACGCTTACCATAGTGCATATGGCTAAGCGCTGCATGTGGAGTATTGATCCGCCAACGTCATAGACTACAGCCCAAAATTAACGCATCATCCTTATTATTACACGAATTTACTATGAATGGGTGGTCTTCACGGGATGACATTTCTCTACCACCAATTTTAATTAATAGGCTATGACTGGCATTTTACGGGGGAGGGATCAAATTCACGCCAACCGGGGTATTTTAGAGCTCAGAAATCGATTTCAAATCTTTTTTTCTCCGTCGGCGATCGAACCCACGACCTTCGACTTGCAAAGCAAACGCTTTTATCACTAAGCTGTACCCGCCGGCATAAGTAACTATGTAACATTGATTACAATGTTCTAGAAATGTATGATGGCTTTATCATTTATGTATGTTTTTGTGTACACACATACAATGTATGTGAATTCTTTGTCGATTACTATTTGAATAAATTTTAGCGTTGATTAAATGGGTTATAGTTTGAAAATTCGCAGTTCATCAAATCCGTCATTGTAAACTTACACTACTGACGTTTGCCATTTGACAATATTCTTTTAATACTTTCGTTGCTACAGTTTTTTTACTTGTTTGTAAGCCTGTTACCTAATTTACCTAAAATACTTTGTAATCTAAAAAATATTATTTTTTATTAAATATGGTAGTAATGGCAGAAATTTCATAATGAACGAACTGAATCTCTATGTTTCGCATATTGAAAATAAATAAATATGAAATAAGAGTGTCATTTTTAATCAGATGCACTGTTATTTCGATTTGATCAAATCAAACAGGTTATTTGGAACTTTGATTCAAAGGTAGCTATTAGTTTCACAAATTGGTGACTTTATGTTCTGTATAGAGTTGTACAAGCACGTCGATGAAAAACATTAAGTCTAAAAAGGATGCCCAGTTTTCCAGACACAATTTCTATCTTGGATTTCATAGCCGTAGACGAAACATTACGTTACTAGTATCTCTATCTACGACTGATGGTATTCTTTCACTAATGCTTAAATATAATAAATAAAAAAAAATTAAAACTCACTTTAATCCCTTGATCTGGTGTACCCCTTTGCTTTATGGCCGTCCCTTAGCTCTATAGCTGGCACGCGTCATGCCCGATGACATGCGTTAGACACACGCTTATAAATTACATATTAATAACAGTGATATTTTGGCACAGAAAATATACTCAGAAATAAATTACAACTATTATACAAAGTAGAAACTCATTGTGACTCTTGCTACTGAAGTATTATAATTCGTTACCACAAATTGTCAGTTTAGGATTTCTACAGTTGTTATAATTCTTGCCTGTATTTCTGTAATCGAGGAGCTTTTCCAGTATAAAGCTTAGATTGGTCGATAGTGTTATATAATGACGGTCCTTTACGACAAAAACCCAGGAGCTTAAAATGAAGACAACACTAGTAAATATCTCATGCGAATTCGGATTTTTCAACTCACTTTGTTTAAGAAGATAAACAATTCTACATTTCCAAGGTCTAAGGGAACTTTTCGACACTCGGTGTTCCAAGCGTTCACTTCTCCAAGATACGTGCCATTCCGTTGCTTACATACTTGCATACTTGCAACCTATCTGTATCATGTCCTATATGCGCAGTGTAGTTTTCTCACTCGAGTGATAACATTATCAGCGTATTTCAAGTCGCAAACTACGCACATTCAAAGTGTCTTAGAATCCATAAGTTATCATCCACATATAACAGATACTACTGATTCGGAAAAATTTACATATGACACGTGCCTCCTGATCCCTCAATCCGGCATGTTTCCCTGCCCTGCGGACATTCCCTCCCGCAGCGCCGGCACGCGTCGTGCCCGGGGACGTGTTCCGTGCACGCGCCCGCGGCTACGCGCAATCACAAAAGGGCGGCGCGACGCACGACCAGACATCCATACCTTAACACTGTAATAACACCCGTAATAATAAAATATTTTTTTATGTAAGCAAAACTCTGTCTACCATTTCAATGGCATTATATCACCCGAACTCTAATCTATGAAACACCTACGCTCAATCGTGTAACTATACTTGTAATATCAACTCCATCACGGACACTGCTCTTCAAAACATTCTCAATTTATCTCACCTGCACATATTTATTATTTATTCAACCATTTTTAATTTGTCGACTCAAGGCGTCATTGATGAGAAAATATGTTTATACAGCTAAGAGACTCATATTTTACTTACTACACCTTATTTAATGGGTATTCCGGGAGTTATAGCTTAGCGGTGAAAGCATTTTCTTACCAAATTGGAAATTGTAGATTCGATCCCTGACAAAGATTAAAAAAATAAGATTTCTAAGCTCTACAAATACCCAGATGATGTGAATTTGATCCTTCACCTACAAAATTCCAGTCATAGTCTATTAATTAGCAGTCGTAGGGGAAGAGAGTCGTTCCGTGAACACGACCCACTCATAGTGTATTCCTATGATAAATAGATGATATTTAAATGTCGTACCGTAATCTATGACGTCGTATCAATACTCCATAATCAGAGCTCAGCCATGGTAAGCATCATAAAATTATATTTCTGCATCATTATCACTATCTGTCAGTATTTTCCTATATGTGTTTACGTTAAAAAATAGTGTAAAATTAACTTATTTAACCACTTTTTCGTCTTTATAAATTGTAATATAATTATTAATTGTACGTTATTCAGTGTGTACATACGAGTATAAAGCAAAACTATAACTTGGTTTGCTGTTTGATTTAATTCACTTACACAAAATATTGCTTGTTGCATACATCTATTATTCATCGACTGGGGGAGAGAGAGTATGCAAATAATATCCGGTTGCCAATGTGTAAAGCGACCGAGATCTACGACTCCCACACAAAGCAGGCGTCAGTCTACATACGATTTTATTACTTTCCTGTTTGTTATGTCCTTGCTCTGCACGCTTGACAAAGGCCTCGGTGATTCAATAGGTCATACACGTGATTTATGGAACCAGAGCAGTTAAATATCTTCCACACTTCACTGTTATCTTTTTTCTAACCCAACAACGCGTGTTACAAACATTAAGATTACAATTGCAATATTTATGAACCACGCGAATCAAATGCGACTGCAAAAATTGCCTGGGGAGCCATTTTTTTAACGGGTTTCATATCATTATATATATATATATATGTACAACTACAAAATACTATTGAACGCTATAATTTTTTTTTTTGTTATTATCTTCTTCATTATTTACGCACCCTACAAATATTAAGCCCCTTTTTAAGAATATATCTAATACATATAAATCATAAAAAAAAAATACTTAAGGGTTCTATTTAATATATTTAATCAAAGTTATTTATATTTTTATGAATTAATTTTTTGAACAAAGTCTTAAAAACGTCATACATTTATTGTTGTTAATATCGTTATTTTATGAGATCACATTTAAACGTCAGGTATTATTTATTTTTAATGAAAATTAATTTTAAGGTTTCTTTTGAAAAACATTAGTTTGTTACCTTACATAATACAAGTCTATAGCACATCAAATTTTCACGTATGATTTAAGTGAATATTTTATTTAACCCTTTCATTACGGCTCGGTGGAATACAAATTATACTGTCAATTATAAAACTAGCATTTGATGCATAAATGTACTTATGTGGTATATTTTCATATATCACATTGGTTCTTGTATTCTTTAGCTATCAGATGATCAATAAAAAAAATCTAAGAATGTAGCAAAACAATATATCACGGCTACCGATGTCAACGGTACGGAAATCTTACACGGCATATATCGGGTATCGATGCGAACAGGTTAAATAACGTACCTTGTTTTTGAATGTGAAAACTCAAATATGAAGGGATTTATAAAAACATGAGTGCTTAAATTTAGTGGAGTTACGTGAACAATAATTCAATATAATTTTTCACAAAGAAGAATATTGATTTCATAAAAACTATTTTGCTGAAAAATTGTTAAATGACCTATTTTTAACGGGATAATATCTAATTAGATTTTTTTCGTAAAATCAATAGCAATATAACATAAAAAAAAAAAAAATATATGATTTTAAAAAGGCTATTATTAAAAGTATGATATGTAATGAATATAATTGAATACTAATAAATTTGTTAATTTTAACTAATCAATAATGAACAATATGACAACTTAGTTAATAAATAATTGGTAACCTTGTAATATACTCGTACATTGAGAGCTATCCACACAAGCAAGAATATATATTTAATTGTTAAAAAATTATACAGTCATATAAAGTACTATACTTCTCTTTGCAACAACATTGTTGTCATGGCAACGAACGCTTCGTAAAATATGACACAAAATTCGTTTCACTTGTTAGGGAAACTTTTAATAATTATAACTCAAGGTTTTTTAGGTATAAAAAAATACTTCACGAGCATGATACTAGTACGTACTTCGTATATCTTTACGAGAAAGTAAAGTACGTTCATTAGAATTTGAAAATATTTTTTATGGCCACTCTTAAAAACAACGCGACCCTCAAGATCTCCAGAGTAATTGGCTCGCTGCGATATGCACTCAGGGAGATTTTTGTATTGGAGAGAGGACAAAACAAATCTGACGAGAGGTTGATTGAAAATGAACCGGCAAGGAAGGAATCGGCCAGAAATGGATTATTTTTATTATTCATATCACTCGTTTAACATTTTTATTTTTTAATTATTTCATATTGATTCGAAAAAATCTCACAATATAAACTCTCTTCAATATATTCCGTATGTTACTTCTTATTTCAGATTTATCAAAAACTAGTGACATAAAGCTATCATAAAGCTTTACAAAATATTGTGATCTTTTCTTGGTCTCAAATCAAACTCTAAGCTCAGTATTTCGATACTCTACTAAATACATTACATACATTGTTACTTTTATCTCTAAACTTTAGTACTTTTGTATGTTTTTTTAGGATTTATTGATAAAATCTTACATGATTTATTTATAATGATTTTAATTTGTCAGTCATGAGTGACGTAGATAAAAAAATGTATATGACATTGGATATTCCAACATCGGCCAAGTTAACCAACTTGTATGTAAGCACATACAAGAGTATACCGACAGGTGGTGATGATAATGCTCTAATATCTAAAGTATCATCTGCGAATTGTATGACGCTTTTTATGTTACATATGGCTAGGCATTGCATGTGGAGTGTTGATTTGGTTTGAGAAAGGCTTTAACCACCAAGCTGTACCCGCCAGACAAAATGTCATATAGAAAGTCGCCATGATATGATATCAGTTGTCATTATTTTTTCTATATATCTGCTGCACATTGAAGCCGAAGAAAACTTTGGTTGAGACAATGGTTTGATATGTATACGAGTATTAAATATATAATTTTCATTGAATATTCAATGATAATAGTGGACTTAGTAACCGATATTAAGTCACTATCCATCAACCACAAGGCTTAGTTCCCAGGAAAGTACGAAGATTTATGAAAATTGCCAGCAGAAATCTGTAATGAATAATAAATCAGTGTGGGATTTAGAAGTACTTATCAAAATATTGCGAAAACTGAAGCACTTGCTGCAGGCAAACATAATTATTGTGTCATTTTCATTGAAACCCTCTACTACCTTGTCTTAAGTATTATCGTCAGTTATATATTCAGTGAAACTGAAGTCTGGTATACTCGTAGTACGAGATGTTTATTTAAAAAGCGTAAAGTTACATATTTCATCGTCACGTAATAAATATTTTAGTATTAAAGTAGTGTCTGAAATAAACAAAATATGTGATTGCGATAAATTTTGTAATTTTTCTTTGATTTCATGGTGAACATCGGTCATTAATAAGCCACTGAATGAAGATGTCTTGTGAAGCCAGCATATGTTGGAGGTATTCCTTCAATAAATAATAAGACTGTCTGGGACTGTGACTGTGGTAATCAAAGATTTGCACATGTCGCCAGGGTGGGCGGGGAGGGCCTCGAACATTCGCGAGAAGTGGCCAGGGAGACGTGGGTGGATTGGGCTGGGTGGGCGGAGACGGGCTTGATGGCACGTGACTGGATTTCAGCCACGAAGGAGGATCAACACCGAAGCTGGCGAGGGAAAGCTTCGTAAAAACGATTCTCAACTGCTGAAATACCAAAGTATGAGAGTACATCAGAGAAAATTACGAAAAGCATGCTATTTTTCAAAATATGCATAATTTTTGTGATAATCTAAAGAAATTGGCTCAGTAGTCAACGTCAAGTACAATTGAACATGACATGACGTTACTCTTTGCAGGTCGAATGTTCATGACCATCGTTTTTTTTTTAGATTTATTTATTAATAAAACGTTATGTAATATGGTATTAGCTGAAGATTTGCATGTGTATCTGAATGTTTTAATACAAAATTAAAGCAATTTAAGGAATTCAAATAATTATTTTCTATTTCAGTCAAAATCCTTACTTTTAATATGTTGAGTAAAGACATTTAAAAATAAATAAATTAAATTAAATATTTATTATAATATAAATAAACAATTATTTTTTATTACGCGTTATTTATATATTTCATATTTTTTCCACAGTGAGGTCATATAAAAAAAAAGGATTTGGTAATAACCAATTGTTTTAGATATTTAACGGATACTTAGGACTAAATAGTTCAGGCCTCGGGAACTTCAGGCTAATCACCCAATTTCCTTTAAAGAACATTTAACAAATCACCCAAAAATAAGCCTACAGCTACTCTTTCTTCAAATTCTCGGACTTATGCTCTGGAGGTTGTTGAAAACCATATATGTTCCCAAGAGGATCTCAGGTGCAGATTTAGAACGCGAAATAAACAGTAGCAGCTGACAAAACTAAATGACTGTATTTGTAGTGACCATATGTTCCAAAGATGGAACGGATATGGTTACACATAAAAAGGGTTGTAACATTTGTTTGGAGCATCTTGATGTACGGCTGTGAGACATGATGCTTATCTGAAAGTGATAAAAAAAAGGCTAAATGCCTTTGATATGTGTACAGAAGAATTCTCGGAATTTCCTGGCGAGACCACATCACGAACAATGAGGTTTTCAGCATAATCAAGGAAAAGAAGACCTAGTAAGAACCATCTCTGAGAGGCGAGCCCGATGGATCGGTTACATCGTGCGCCACGATGGTCTTCTTCACGATATTGTGGAAGAGATGGTTCAGGGTAGAAACTGTAGAGGGTGCCCTAGACGGGAGTATTTGCAGCAAGTGTTTGAGGACATGAGTTGTAGTTCTTATGATGAGCTGACGAAGACTGCAGAGGATCGAGAAGAGTAGAGATCGAGATGAAAGATTTTGTTGCTGCAAACCAATCCAAAGGATTGATACTACGAAGAAGAAAAAGGTGGAGAAACACTTCTTTTCGCGAGTTCTGAGAATGAAAAGTTTGTTCTCCGATCCGTTAACTCCACTGAAGGGGTGAAAGAGGGTGAAACATTTTTTAAGCAAACAAAAACACTTCGGCCGCCATGAATCATGTATCTGAAGAGTTAGGAGAACGTGTGCATTATTCAATGCTCAATACAACTGAGGCGAATACTTCTCATGTGAATATAGATACTTGTCATGATGAATGTTATTTTTCCATGAAAATATCATGAGAAAAAATTAAGTACTTTTTCGAAAAAAATACATACTAAAAAAACATTTTTTATTTTAGGTAATTTTTTTCACGGGACATATTTTTGTATTACAGAGTAAATATTGACATCAGCATGATGTAGTCTCTGCTTACTGTTACAGAAAACCTCAATATACGATATTTTGTCTCTATATTTCGGGTTACTTGTCGTGCACTTAGGTGCGCCGTGCTGACGGTTTGCTAACGTGTTAGTTAAGAACATCACCGCTTGTGGCGCTGAGTGAGATCCGTAGCGCCGGCGACTCCCACGGCAGTTGATCCCCACCCTTTGGCAAGGCAAGGTCCACGTTGCGGCCGCGCGGCATGTCATACAGCTTGATCACAAACTTGTAATGATTTAACGTAAATACAATCTGTGCTTCTAAAAGAAAGTTTTTACTCCTCATCCTGCCCCTTCACGACGTAATAACGCCCCTTTCTTTGAGAGAGGAAGATGTTAAAATATAATTGTTAAACATTTCCAAATTTGAGTTGAGCCGCTTCTTAGCAGCAAACGTACTCTAAACTATATATGTGCCCAGGTAGGCCTTCGGATGAAGAGATACCCTGCGACTGAGTGGCGTCAATTTGTAGTAAAATATGCTCCTGAACGTATTTGAGAAAATAATCTAACATTTGTTATGCATTAATAATTATGAATCATAATATAAAATTGTGTAAATTCTACTCAATGACAATAGTAAGGATCTAAAGGTGAAGCGCATGCTTATCAGGCTTAAAATTTTGGTTTGATTACGACAAAGCCTCTTAAAGTACTGGAGGACTCTGCGAAATGCCTTAAGGTCACAGGTTCGATGAAAGGAAAATCCTGATCTATCTCCTTCTCGTGGTGGGGGTGAGCGACATCAGTCGGCCAATATAGACAGGGACCGAATGTTGGCTGGAATAAGCTAACACCCAGCTAACCTCATCAGGTCAAGCTGGTTAGGGCACTCTTTTGTCCTGGAGGGAGTAAATGCTCTCCTAAGGCGGATGAACCTTTATGGTCAACGGCATTAGGATGTGGAAATAAAGGGGAAAATACCACATTAAAGGTCTAAAAGACATCCCATGTAACAGCAAAAAAATGATTGCTTGGAGATTGAGATGCAAGATTCTGTTGCTGCAAGCCAATCCACCGGATTGATACTACGAAGAAGACGACAAAGCTTAAAAAAAAAAAAATATTAGCTCTTCAAAGCGCATCGGTTGGTATAAATTTGATGCCTAAAAAACTCTTAAAATGTCATATACTTGTACACCAGCATGTAAGATATTTTTAAATGTCAAATGTGACCCTTAACAAAAGATGGTTTAATATTCATTGTATGCAGCATCCATAACGATTTATTATCTGTATTTTTGTTTTACTTTTTATTTTATTAAAAAATTAATTTAAAAAAATCAAATATGGCAGATTGAGTATTGTACTGTCCACACTATCTTGCTGGAAATAAATAAACATATTAATATTATTTAAACTTTTTTTTTTCAAGTTGAATGGGTTTATAATTCAAAGAAAACTCGTATATTCATGAAATCCCATTAAATGAAAATGCGGGTGGAGATTTTGTAGTTTGAAAGGCATTCGCAAAATACGGTTAAAGTATAAAATAACAAGTGGGAAAGTTATGGAAATCTAAGCATAAAAAGAAATTTAGAAAAAATCCAGCCCGGTTGGACCACACATAGTTTGAATAACGGCCGTATTTACACTTCACAGTTGTAATAAATACGTCCCGCGTGGTAAAACAGTTTTGGGGTTCACTCGTCACAGGAGTGCCATGGTAGAAGGTCCTGTTAGAGTGACCAACTCTCAGTCCATGTTTCATAATTCAACATAAATAGCTAAAAAATATTAAATTATTTTTCTAGTAGAATGTACCTTCAGGAGTGTACGCTGCACCCAGGAAGACCTGATGATGGCCGGGAGTAACGCCATCGACGTCGCCCACTTCTGGGCAGACAAGATATGACCGTGTTGTTTCCGACACAATTAAATATATAGTAGATTGTTAGAACCTCAGTATATGTATACATTTGTCACTTCACCAAACATAAAGGGCATTTTTGAAATTAAATAACCATTTTTATTATTGAACTTTGATAACCTATTTTTATTGGAAATTATTTTAAAACAAAACAATCATTTCAATTATACCACTTGTACTAGCATTTCTAGCATCATAATCAAGAAGAAAATGATTTCGTTATATATAATCGTGTCGGAAACAACAGGGTCAGATCCTGTCTGCCCAGAAGTGGGCGACGTCGATGGCGTTACTTCTGGCCATCATCAGGTCTTCCTGGGTGCAACTATTCGAGCACAGCGCACACTCCAGAAGGTGTGACAGGGTCTGCTCCACGCCGCAGTCACATTCAGTCGGTCCGCTGTAAAACTGCCAGGCCCTCATTTGTGTCCTTGTCTTGCATACTCCGGTCCGAAGTCTGTTAAGGGATCTCCATATATTCCACCCTTGGTCATGTCCAGGGGCTAGGTCCTCTTTCGGGGCAATACAAGTATTCCCCTCAGTTGCGCTTCTCCACATGTTCAGCCGCAGGGTGGCCTCAGGTATCACCAGTTCCGTTGTCGACAACGGAATGATTTCGTTGAAACTACAGCAGTCTATTACAATTCAGACTTATTTGCATTGTTTAATACTTGCAATATTATATAATAAGGAATCGATTGCTTTTATCATTTCATATTCGCTATACGTATCTTGCTGAAATACATAGTCGTCTTAAAATTCTGTCAAAATGTTACCCATCATGCTCATCGCGAAAACCTGCATGCCTGAAGAAGAGTAAAAACATGTACCACCCAGGTCCATTTTTGTGCCTATACTTTATGTATTGTGTGTATGAAAAGCTGCCGTGTCCGTTTCCTTGCCTCTTTAGTCCTCACAAAATCATTTCATTACATTTTAAATATACTACGCAGGGACTTGTTTTTCAAATGCATTACTGGTTTCCATTTTAAAAGCTTTGACGTACAATGAATGTTGGTTACCCTACCTGTTTTCTAGCCAGGCAGGTTATCGCGGAACGGAATCAAATATATGCATGGAAATGGAAAGGAAATCATAAATAAAAAATCAAATACATGCCCCGCTGCGGGGAAGGCTGTGCCGGGAAGGCTGTATCGAGCACTTGATCTGAATGCGATATGCGGAGCAGCCTCCTCTGGTTCTACTTGCGGTCAGGTTTTTTTATGCAAACCCAAATATTAGAATACCTTCAAACGGTAATGAAGATTGAAGAATGGTCTGTGGTTTCCATGATTTTTTCATTTCGTTGATAGCTAAGTACAACAATTGTATATTGATGAAGGGAAATGATAAAACAGGAGATCTTAGAAAATCCTTAAGGCAATGATTATAGATGAATTCACAGAAAGAGAGTTCCTTAAAAAAAGTAACTTATTTTATCAAACACAACATAACATATGCTATCATCTTTTATCTGCATTAATAAATGGATTTTTAAGCCTAGAGTTATCCTGCCATATGTTTAATAATATATTGAGAAACCCAAAAATACTTCTTCAAAATACAATACAGTCGATTCCGTTTAATTGGGACACCGCTTAATTGGGACAGCCACTTATTTGGGACAAATCTCAAAGAACAGAAACCAAACCAAGAAACCAATAGTAAATTTATATGTTTAGTTGGGACAACATTCCGCTTAATTGGGGCACAAAATTTAAGATCACAGCACATATTATGTTACATTTTCAAGAATAAATAACAGTTTACCATGTTACGATGATAATGAAGACTGTGAGGATTCAATTGTAGTAGGTATTAAATCAAAATATGAAAAATTAGACGAAGATGACGATGATGATAATGAGTCACCCATGCCTGTGACTAACCAGGGGCCAAAAAAAAATGTATGGCCGTGTTACAGCGTTATTTTATGCAGGAAGGGAATGAAGGGAGCCCTACATCCGCACTGAATATCTGTGCTGATTTTGTAGAAGTGAAATGTTACAAAAACAAAAAAGAGACTACACTTATTTTTGCATTGAATTAAATTGTATATACCTACCCATTTATTATTTTGATTGGGTTTTTTTTTCTTTCTTAAAAGTCAATATTAAATTTTTGTAATTTATATGATAATTTATATTACCTATATGTAATTTACAGTTTCCAAGAGCTTATAAATAAAATTATTTAAAAAAATGCATTGCTTAATTTTGTGTGTGTATTAATGGCTTTAATTGCCAAAATCAAATATATTAATTTCAAAAAAATGTGAAATTCGCTTAATTGGGACAGCCGCTTAATTGAGACAAAATGATTAAGTCCCGATGTTTCCCAATTAGGAATCGACTGTTTATGTATACAATGCTTTGTAAGTCAAAGGTCGTGGGTTCGATCCCCGACGGAAATTAAAAAAAAATAGAATTTTTAATCGTTTTATGAGCTCTAAAATACCCCGTTTGGTGTAAATTTGATCCATCATCCGTAAAACGTCAGTCATAGCCTATTAATCAAAAATTGATGGTATATGAAAGTCATCCCGTGAAGACCACCCATTCATAGTAATTTCCTGTAATAATAAAGGATGATGCGTGAATCTCAGGCTGTAGTCTATGACGTTGGCGGATCAACACTCCATATATACACCATGGTACACGTCATATAATTCCACACATGAGACTTCAGAATTACTATCACCATCTGTCGGTATTCTCCTGTATGTGTTTACATAAAAAAACGATAGCCACCACTATCCATGCTATGTCCCAAGTCATTTTTACACCAGGAGTTAACCTGTAAAATGTTTCCCGAGAATTTTTCAATACCACGACCTAGGGACTTAAGGAGATGGCAACTGTAATATTGGAGACAAATTTTGGAGTTTATTATTCAATTTAATAAGAAGATTGCATGATAAACCTGACATATCAGAAATCTAGTTCAATAATTATAGTGCTTGAGTTTCTGATGTTTTTTTTTAAAACTTCAAGTCCATTTTTTTGTAGCTAGGGATTCCAATTATGTTTTTTCAAGGCTTATTATCTTCTCAAGTCTGTCAAAGAGGTGACTTAATTCAATTTACGAGACGTGGTGGATTGTAGGTATTAACTGATCCAAGGTTTAGTCTTAAAATATTAGTCTTAGCCGGGATCGAACCTCTCGTATGACAGTCAATCGCTATAACCACTCGGTTATATCCCTAGGCAAAGGCTGTATCGCGCACTAGATCTGAATGTGATATGCGTGGTAGCCTCTTCTGGTGCTACTCATGGTCAGGGGAGGTTCAATCGGACTGTTCAGGAGGGACTCCCCTCGAGCCCTGGGGTGACTTCTTCCCTCGATGGCGCACTCCATCTCTGTGATGTTTTTGTTTGATTCCGAACACGTTTGCCTTTGATTGGGCACCGATACCAACCATGGTTGTGTACTCTAGAAATAAAAAAATAAATTATAAAACACACAAAAAATTTATAACTTTTATTTATAAAAAAATCACGTGGTTAAATAAATGAATAAAATAAAAATTAAAAAAAAAAATTATACATAATAACAATGAAGTAACTGGAAGAACACTTAGAATTATTCCGTAAATTTATTTTATGATATTTTTCGCCTTCCTTAAAAGCAAGATTAAACAACATTTAAAAGACAGGACAAATGACAGTAATACGAAGACATGTAAAGTAATGAATGAAACACAATTTACGTTTATCTTTGACTTATTGCTTCTACAGCCATATATCCATCAAAATATCACCTAAATAAATTACTATCATTAAGCCTTTACGAACTACAGTAATAAAACAATACTTGATCGTAGTGCCAACTATAGATATTCTGTAATACCCCAATCTTTCTTTACAGCTGTGAATTCTGACAACTGACCAAAAGTCAATGTAAGCGTATAAGGGGCTTAGTGACCGAATTCTTAAGTAAAATATTGAAGATGTGATTTAATAAAGAATAACGTAGTGACGGTGCCACAAGGTAGCTTTTAATCCAACAATCCGGTAAAAGGCTTAGATAGACGGTATCGCTGAGAAGTATAAAAAAAAATTTTTTTCGTCATCTTGGTAAAGTGGTCGGACACACTACATAGAATTCTACAGGTAGCTATGTAATCACTTTTTGAATTAATAAACAAGATAATATATTAGTAATTAAATATACACATACTACAACACATCAAATTCTTTATACGCATCAATTTGTTCAGAAAAAATATTGGCAGAAGCGGGATGCAAACCTGCGAGCCTTGGAACCAACCGTAGCTCATGTTCATTACCCTAGACCACTCGACCATCTTCTGCCCGAACTGTTGCGCGGAATAAGTTGTATTTATACCATTTGTTACCATCATATAACGATAGGTGTTTCTGTAGTATATATTCAGTGTGTATATTATTATTTTTTATTATTCAATCAGTCAACTCACAAGCCTAATATTATTACTTTCCGACAGTCTATTTATTTTAATAAGAACCACTCGGGTCTCGAACCGAACTATAGATTGAATGTATGAGAAACAACTTCTTATAAGTACGACGAGGACTTTTACAACCAGCCATTTACCTGTGTTCCTGATGAACAATATAGTCAATGATCTATAAAAGTAGATTAGAACATTGAAAAAATTAAATAATATTCTAATATATATTTAAAAATCCATATAACAATGTATATATATATATATTATTATTATACGAGTACATAACTTCTTTGTGTCATGTTTGCATGGTCAGCGTCCGCATGTGCTCGTTTATAATAGCAGCCCTAAAATCCATTTTACTATGGAGGACGGCGAATAAATTAATACCGACGTTTTTGGAGAGGATTTGTGACGTCATTCGTACGCAGAGGTCACGGAAAATTAATCACCGGGATACGATGGATCCCGCCCTCAGTCAGGGCGGCTGGGATAATATGCGCGGCCGCGGTCCGCCCGCGGCCCCCTTGAGCCGCCCTGACGAGTGCAGGCGGACTTCTGACCACACAATATGTTGTGAAGTGCATTGATCACGTAATCCATCACATGCAACCTGCGTGCGTACGAATATAATTAATGATTTAATTATATTACAAACATATATGTATTAGAATTTATATAATGAATGTGACGAGAAAGTCTACGAAATTATATTTTTAAATCTTCCGTACTCCTTATTAAACCTTTGGTCCTTAAAATCACTGTCTGTCTCTTTATATAAATATATTTTTTATGTAAGCATATAAAAGAGAATACCAATAGATGAAGATAGTGATGCTGAAGTCTCATCTTAGAATTCAATGACGCTTACCATGTTACATATGGTTAAGCGCTGCATGTGGAGTGTTGATCCGCCAACTTCATAGACTACACCCCGATATTCACGCATCATCGTTATTATTATAGGAATTTACTATGAATGGGTGGTCTTCATGGGATGACTTTCGTCTATCACCAATTTTGATTAATAGGTTATGACATGCAGCTTACGGGTGAGGGATCGAATTCACACCAACCGGGGGTATTTAAGAGCTCAGAAATCGATTAATCTACGTCGGGGATCGAACCCACGATCTTTGGCTTGCCAAGCAAACGCTAAGACCATTGAGCTATACTTGCCGGCTATACCTATATATATATAAGTAACGAATTTTAGTGTGCACTTAACGTGCGCAATATAAAAAAAAACAAATAGAAATACAGTCAACCTTCTTATAACTTTTTCATAAGATAGGATGATTAGCCCGATGCTCCATATGCTAAGAAGATTTAGACCTAAGAGGACATCAACTTAAAAAAACAAGATAGAAAGAAGCGCACTATTTAAAAAAAACCGCTAATACTAACTATGGCAAAAATGAGTATGAGTATCTGTTAAATTGCTTGTTGCATTCAAATGTGATTAAATTTCTATTGGTTTGAACTATGTTTCAAATGTATTACGAATGTAGAGATCGTTATGCCCTACTTCTCAAGAGACAAACTCAAAACTGCAGTCTCCTAAACAGAGACCATATCTTACGTGATCCATGTGAAAATAAGGTAAATAAATAAATATTTAGTATTTATAATGGATCTCATAGTGAATGCTGAAAACATTGAAAAAATACTTATTTTCATTTAAAAAATTCATTAATTTTAATAAACAACAAACAGTTTTTTCTGAAATCCTTTAAATTACTCGTAGAAAAATAAATCCTCTTTACATACGAGTATACAACTTAAATATCATCAAACAATTACGAAATATATTAAGATGCTTAAATGAATAATGAAAATAAATCAGAATCTTAAAGTTGATAGATCAAATATTGGTTGAAAAAAGTTCACCACACACGGCTCAACCCAAAAGCCACAACATCAAATCTGGCCGTGAAAACCTAAGAAGTTATTTAACCTAAGAAGTTATTTGATACATCAAATATATACCTAATTTCCACCATTAACTTTGTTCAAAATATAATAATAAATCAATAAAGGTTAATTAATTGGGCTATTTAAAAATCTGATCGTAAGTCAACTTTATAAAGCGAACAAAATCAAATTATGTTTTGGGGGTTTTGCTACTGAAATAAATGAATCATTATTTATTTTCAGAACTGAGTTATTATAGTGCTAAAGACTTTTATTATGAAGAATAATTAAATTCTACTTTACGTTAAAGATACTTTGATAGAAATATATATATATTTTCCAAAAAAAATAGGCAAAATAAACATTTATTTTCTTAGATATTTTAATGAACAATGGCGATCACCAAACTTTTTATATTATTATTATAATTGAAATGTAGTTAAACATTAAAAAAAAAATGTGTTTTGAAATCACAATGAAATCATCAAAGAAAAAAGAAATGTTTCGGCGGCCTTGGTAATAATTGTTGCGCCCCTAATTTTTTTTATATTTATTTTTTTAGTTGTTTAGTACAACTTGTAAAATAATAATAAAGTTTTTTTCTTGTTTTATATTTTGACAAAAAAACATATTCTGCTTGGCAAAATACGAGTAATTAATTTTAAATAATAAAAATAATTACTTACAAGTATACATAATTTGTAATATATTTTTAATTTTTCCATATAATTCATTTAAATGTATATAATTTAACAGCAACGTCGTAAAATGTGGTAAATGTTGAATGTGAAATAATTTTCAAGGAAACATATGCGTCAAAATAATTTTCATACAATGTACACACTATGACATGAATTAATTAATCTTTCGTAGAATCCAAACAAACTCGTTTGTATGAGCGATATCGACCATTCGCGGCGGATGACGACCACGTAGTAAAACACACGTCCACGTGAAATGCTGTCATAATTTTCATTAAGCACGTCAAATACTCGGGGGATACGAATTAAATTAATTGATCATGCTTAAATCATTCTGTATGATTAGAGCTCACATGACAAATAGCGTGGAATGTTTAACTTCAAATGCAACTGCTTCCACGTACACGAACTATTCAGTTTGTTTTTAATAGTACATTTAACGTATCATATAACAAACAATGTCGTAGATTTTCATGGCCAGATTTGAAATTGTTGCTCTTGAGTTGAGCCGTGTGTCGTGAAATTCTCAGGGTTGATGATAACAAAAATAGCTACATTGTGTAATAATTTACCCTTAGGATGACCGCTGAAAAAAAAATCGTTCCACACAGCTCAACCTAAAAGCCACTTTTCCAATATAAAATAACAAAACATATTGTTTAAATTAAAACATTATACAGTGTGTACCTTTTCTTATTTTTACAGCTGAAATATTTTATTTAGTTAAATGCCAGTAATAGCTCATGGATTAAAATTATCAATGTATATATGTATATACACAAATGCCCTAGAAGATATTTTTAAACTGCTATCCTGGACAAAATGTGGAATAAATATTAACGGAGAGTACATTTCTCACCTCCGATTTGCAGATGACATAGTGCTTATAGCCGAGTCACCTAACAAGCTCCAAGACATGCTCTACGACCTCAATGAAGCGTCGAACAAAATTGGTCTGAAAATGAACATGGATAAAACAAAAGCCATGATTAATAGTCATATTTCACAGACCTTTGATCCTATTTCCATTGGAGGAACAGAAATAGAGGTTGTAAACGACTATACCTATCCGGGACAAGTAATACAACTAGGGCGAAATAACTTCTCAAAAGAAATCGACAGGCGCATACAACTGGAATGGGCAGCATTTGGAAAACTAAAGTACATTTTTAAAGCGAAAATTCCACAATGCCTTAAAACTAAGGCGTTTAACCAATGCATCCTCCCTGTATTAACTTATGGCGCAGAGACGTGGAATCTGACAGCAAGTCTTACCCATAAAATAAAAGTCACCCAGCGTGCTATGGAGAGATCCATGCTCGGAGTGTCGCTAAAAGATAGAATCCGAAACGAGGAAATACGCAGAAGAACTCAAGTAGTGGATGCTACCCAACGAATAGGCACACTCAAGTGGCAATGGGCAGGACATATCTGTCGAAGAGACGACGGCCGATGGGGAAGAAAAGTATTGGAATGGCGCCCAAGAACTGGCAAACGAAGCATTATCCGACCTCCTACAAGATGGACTGACGATATAAGAAGAATAGCGGGAGTGACCTGGATGCGGAAGGCGGAGGATCGAAGAGGATGGAGACTCATGCGGGAGGCCTACGTTCAACAGTGGACAGACACAGGCTGATGATGATGATGGTATACATGTATGCGATAAATGAATGAAAGTCTAATGATGTTGGCGCATCAACACGCCACTTGCCGCACTTAACGGCTTGAAAATGGCAAGCGTCGTAGTATATAATGTCGCGATTTCTCCATCCCGGTTTCTCTGGTGTTTATATAAAACATCTTTATTGAATGTCTATATATTTCCACGAACTATTTTTCAAATTTATTACGAATTTGCAGATTATGTTTGTATGGTTTTTGCTTTTTTTCAACATTAGAAATATCATATACTTTGAATCACTCATGTAGCCCTTAAGAGAAATATTAAATAAATATATAATAAAATTTGCATATTTTATATATGTATGATTAAAAACTATAAAATTATTTTCTTAGCGGTTTTTTTTATTTTTGATTAAATTTAAATATTTTGGAATTTGAATACCGTAATTAATATGTAAAAAAATAACATCAAATAATACAACATTCGACTTACATAAAGAACATCGTTTTTGACCTAAAAAATAAAGTCAATGCATCTGAGATATGCTTATAAGGAACGATTCGCTAAGATAAAAGTATTAATTTTAACAATACATTCACAGAATACACAATAATGTTCTTATTAAAGTTGAATCGTGCTTCGATCTATGTGCTTTTGATAAGTGCCTAAGAAAAGCTTCCTTAGATGAAAACGCCATACAATATACATAAAAACTCGAAGTGGTATGTACACAACTGCGTGAGAGAACATTGGAGACAAAGGGAGATAGTTTCATGTGTTACCAGGCCCAGCTGCGGTTTATCATTACAAAGAAGCGCGAATATGGGGCCCCAAAATTTTTGGCGCTCGAAAATGAACCGGTACGCCTGGATAAAAAGGCTCTTAATTTTTTTCATGGTTAGTTTACAAGCAAATAAAAAGAATGATTTTTATATGACATTTATTGCAAAAAATCCCCAGAAGTATTGTATATAAGAAAGGAACAAGCAAAGCAGAAACCGTTTAAGATAGAAACCGTTTCTTGAAACCAAGAAAACGAAAAAATTCTAATATGCTCTTTTCCATAAGGTTATTTTAAAACCACTATTTTTATGATTATACTCAAGAAGCTTCATAACACGATTTCGTTGAAAAATATTTTAACATCTTCCTTTCTAAGTTCGTTATTGAATTGCGTGGCGGCGGGATAAGGAGCAGAAGAACAACACACAGACTTTTCCAGAAGCACATATATTTTCACGATAAACGTTACAAACTTCCGGCCCTAGCGGAATAACATGCAGGGACGGCCATAATACGGATAATAACGGAGTATTGGAAAAGTGAATGAATGGACGTTTCGATAACCTTCTCGCGGTCGGCACACAACTGACTGGGCACCGGGCGCCGTGGTCGGTGACACCCACCGCCGCAAGTGGCGATCTATATAACTAACGGCATTACAAAATGACAACACATGCGTGTCCGATGAGTGAACAAATATAAGAGACAAAAGATTATAGATCAAGGTCTTCGGTACCAGTCAGCAAGGGCTTTATCATGCTTATGTCAAGTTTTTTTTTTTTACGTATTAAATATTAGTTAATACAAAAATGTAGAATAAAAGTTAAAATTAATGTTAAAATAGTTGAAATAAAAAAATTAAGGGGGCCTCGGGTTTACAATGCGTTTGCGGCTCCACATTTACCTGAACCGCCACTGAATGTCGCCAGCTCATTGTGACAGTAGTCGCTTTGTTGTTTTTGGAGTGGCAAGTCACTGAAGTTTGGGCGAGGGGCTGTGGTCAGGGGCCAGCTGCAGAGGAGGAAATATGGTGACAGAAAAGGAGGCCCCTATGCAATTTTATTGCTGCAATTTTAAAGGTACACTTCACACATTCCGTTTTCAGTATAAACATGGCTTATAGTCGAAAGGTTACACCGCACAACCGTCATGCAAGAGGTATTGTGATAATTATTAAATAATAACAAATACTAACTATACTATTTTAGATATGACTGAAGATCTATTTATCTATCAAGTAACATGCTTATCGATAAATATTTAAACTTTAAAATTATTATATTAGTAAAATAATTACAATATAATATTACCATGAATGTCTTTAATTAACATGTTCATCCAAAGCTTGTATAGAAAAGAAAACATGACATTGATTAACTATTATTTTTGCAATAATGTGCTGCACATCAAGTACCCCTGGTGTAATTATTTTATACAGCCTATTCAAAATCTGCATCATCCATCATCACGCGTGGTTAATTACCGAATGCAAAGTGCTGACACCAATATTCTCTTGGTTATAGTCATTCCTTTCCACCATGTATAAAGCGTAAGCACTTTCAATAACACTCTTCCATTCTCTTCAATATGATGTATGTAAAATTTGGTGACATGATTAAGTGATTATTTATAGTGACAACATTAACTTAATCCCATTCATATTCAAAATGTTAATTTATATGGGTAATAATTTATATATACAATCTTCTTTATTGTTATCTTGATTTTTCATTTGAAAATTTGTATTTATATTTTACAGTTATGAAATTAATGACATAATAATGTACATTTCATTTAAATGAATTTTAATTTAAAAATAACAAATTAAAAATATTTAGTTTTGATTCACATTTATTTTAAACGATTACATGTTTCGGCCTCGGAGACCATCTTCAATAATTATTGAAGAAGTTCTCTAATATTTTTTTAATTAGTATTAATTTTAAATTATAATGCTAATTTAGTTGTTTGTACATGAAAAGCTTAGCAGGCTGAGAATGAATTATGAAACGAATCGTCCATCATCAAGCTGAGTCATTGAGGTGATTTCTGGTTTGTGGACATGAGACTTTAATTAAGGTGACAAAGGTCATTAGGTACCGACCCTCTTCGATGACTATTCATTAGACTGCTGAATAGAAAATCAGCGGTCGCATCTGTGGGGCGCAACGGTGAGAGCCCATCGGCGAATGAATTCACAAAAACCCACCCCGAGGTTCCATGAAACTCACCCCCAGAGCCCGTGAAAGGGGCGCCCTCTCTGCATCCGCCCATTAATTGATCGAGGAAATGTAGAGATATGAAAATAAATTGGAAATATGTTCTTTATCTGATGGGGTATTGGAAAACTGAATGAGTGGACGCTTCGATAACGGTCCGTAAAAATCATTTTTTGCATTCGACTACTCATTTTATTGTAATGGAAAATGAAAATGTTGCAGCATATTTTTTCTGCTTATTTTTTTACGTTTCCGAGATATTCATAACTTTTAATTAATTGTTACAAAATATAAAATTTAAATATGTTCTTGATTTACGACTATTTAAATTAAACTGCATCCATATTAGTTGTTCTTGTATTGAAAAATTAATCATTACTTGGAAGTGTCAAAAATAAGAGAATTTTACAGTTTATCGAAGTAGCGCTGATAGTAAATTATTATTTTTACGACATAGTGTAATATTTTAAATGTTTGTTTAATTTTTTAAAATGAAAAAATACATTTCCAATAAGGTTTACCGATGTTTCACTTTGTTTTATTTAAGCGAAACTTGTACTTTTCATTATATTTTTTTATTGAATAATGATAAACGTTAGAAGCTTGTGATTAGTTGGAACATTTCCGTCAAATGGAAAGCTCATTTACTTCCGCCGAAAACTCACTAGCCAAACTAGCAGATTCCATTGTAAAGAATCACATCCAATCACGATAAAAGATAAAAGGGGGAAACGGCATTACCTAATCGAATCAAATAAGATGTTTTCCTGGAAAAACAGCGGCCGGATGGAAAAGGGGGTTTCTTGAAGGCTGTGCTGGGGAAGGGAGGCTCTATACATCCTCCGTCCTGTTAGCGACTCTCATCCGTCTTGCGAATGAGGCTTCGGGGTAATTTCATGGTCCAGGGACCTCTTGGTGGGAAGGTCTGGAGTCTCTCCCCACGAGCAAAACTCTCTGCCTTGATGGATGGGTCACATTTTCTACAAGCTACCGGTATGCTTACTAAAAACTTGAATTTATTTCTTGGTTTATGCAACTCAACGCAAAACATTCCCGCCTTTACGGTTTTATCTACAAGTTTTTATTTCCGCCGACAAAATCCCGCGCTACTTCTCGAATCCATTTTACTTTTTTTTTTTAGAACACTGAAACTCATTTCTTTTAATAAATGGAACCACGTTAATGCAACATACAAACATGGATACAAAATACTTTATTTAATATATTTATTTAAATATTTTAAAATTTAACGTAGTTTTAGCATTATTTATACATTTTTGTTCAAGATAAAATAATAAATCTTATACTTTACGAATAGTAATGTGTTTATATAGCAAGATACATTTATATAATGTTGTACAATATATATTGGTTAGGGCGTTCGAATAAAATTTAGTATTGTAGGTTCTATTAAATTTACAATAGAAAATTACCAATTTCTGGAGTGTATCGTAGAAGAGCCCGTTATTTTTTCTCGTATGCTAGGAAACCCATTTTCTTTTCCGATAAACCGTTCTAATAAAATTAAAGGATTATAAACACGTAGCGCGATAGCCGACTGGCATATTCCGGTATAAGTCTCTTTTTGAAAGTGAGCCAACATTGTCAGTGATTTTATTTATTTATATATATATTTTATATATATACTTTATTGACCGTATGGCTTCTGGTTAACTACTAGATTTTTTATTATTTTTTTAAAGTAAAGGTCAGAAAAGTATATTTTTATTTTAACAAAACATCAGCATTTTAAGTAAAGTTCATCGTTGAAAAATATTCAATATATATATTATATAGGTACTTAAATGTTTTACTTACATGTAGAATTACACCTCAAATAACCAAATAAATAGTTTGTTTTGTTTAAATAGATATATTAGATAATAATAATTTAAATTGATATGATTAGTAATAAATATTCTTAACTTTATTTTATAACATAAAAATACCTTAAAATTTTAAAAAAGAATGATGCAATAACCTTGTAATATATGTTTAATTATAAGAAGAGAAGAAATGATGGGGAATAATGTTAGGATTAAAGACACTGTGGTATATTATTAAACTTTTTAATGATGTAGTGTTGAAGCACATTGGATAATATTTAGAAAAACAACGACAAAATACGGTATCTATTTACTTTTACTGTTTTAATTTGTGTTTGATTTTTTAGTTCTTTTAACCCTTTCATTAAGGCTCGGTGGAATACTAAATAAACTGTCTACTTAAAACTAATATTTAAAGCATAAATTACTTATCTGGTCTATTTTCATATACAACATTGGTTCTTGTATCCTTTAGCTATCAGATAATGCATAAAAAACTATTCTAAGTAGGTAGAAAAACGATATATCACGGCTACCGATATCAACGGTAAGAGAATCTTACACGGCATATATCGGGTAACGATGCGAACAGATTAACTGAATTAGGTTGTACGAATTTTGTTAATAATATGAATAAATCGCTATATTTTGTGCACTAATAGCATTAATAATACTTATTCCAGGATATTTTTTACACCATAGTAATATTTTCAAAAAAGTTTATTATATAAACAGAAATTCAAACAGTTTAAGAATATTACAAATTTGATTGATCTTTCATTTATTTATTACACAGAACAGACGTTCCAAGATAAAAAATGAGAAACAAAGCTTACATAAGTATAAAATACATACAAAGGATAATAAAATATAAAAATAACACAAAAAAAAGAAGATGACACGTGTAGAGGATCATAGAGATTTATCAGTTATCTTTCGTATTATCAGTAACCTAAATATTATTTGTTGATTGTAGTGTATTGGAATACTGTACGTGTAAATGGACCATACCTTCGTATATCTTATTTTACAGTTCATTGGTGATAAATGGGTACGTAAACACCTGCCACTCTCGTGAGGGCCTTTTTCGATTATGGATGTTTACCGGCGCTGAAGGGATGGCGTTTATACAAAATAAAAAAATTAAAAAGAAACGCAACGTCGAGCAAACGCTGTGTAAGACTCGTAAAAACAAGAAATATGAAAGGTGCACAAAGAGTATGAAGGTTTATTTATTGCAAGGTCATAAAATATTTCAAATCGGTGATGATTTTGATTCTTAGGATATGTTTTGTAATATTTGCATTATTTTCAGAATTCATGAAAAACAATATTCTTTATTCTTATTTATAAAATTTAATATTATATTTTTAAATTTACTATTTTATAGCAAATTATATCGAAAACTATTAATTTTTTTTTTTTTATTCCAATATTGTTAAATATTAAGTATTATCGTTTTATGGCGTGTGGATAATTTTATTTACTTACTTTTACTGTAAGTTATGTTATATTTTGTACACATCTTAATTTTAGAGTGAATTAAATAAAATTAAATAATTATTTAAATTAAATTTAAAAAAGTAAGTTGAAGTCATTAAAATAATTCATTAAGGCAACTTATAATTTTGGTAGTAATTAATTCAATTAATGGGCAGTAACGAATACCTAAAAAAAGTCAGTCAAAAAGTTGATTGTCAGTAGAAAAATATAAATTGCCAGTAAAAAATAATAAATTGGCGGTAAATAATTAATGAATAATTATTTATAATACGTTAGGTTAGGTAAGGCCAGGTTTTCATTTTATGTGGAAATTATTCATTAATTTTACATAATTTACCGACAGTATTTAATATATTACTGTCGTCTTAATTTTAAAACTCACTACATTATTACTGACGCAGTGGATACTTCCAATTTATATAATCGTCTGCCGATTAATTTAATTGACTGCCAAAACATTGTATTAATTACTGAACCAATAAATACAGGCCATTCATTAATAACTTTATTATTGAATGGAAGTAATAAAAGATATACCTCAAAAATAGGTTTATATGATTATTTTAAAATGATATGTAAAAACATTCAGGTTAAGAGTGTTGGCGTAAATTTATGAATATTGCATATTGCACGACATAAATTTATACCTTTGCAAGTTTCTAAATTACCAACCCAAAGAAGTAAAATAAAGTGCATTTTATGATTTTTTCACAGGTGCAGGCGATTAATTGGTCACCAAGTAGCACATCTGCTTCCTGCATCCTGCAAAGGTGAAATGAACGTACAGTATGTACAAACATTACGTACATAGATTGCGTACTTAGATAGAACATAAATATAAGTTATGGGTACATGGGGGAAACCTGTCAGTTGTAGAAAATGTGGAATTGTACCATTTCTGTTTTTCACTGGCCAACTAACACATTTCTTTATTTGAATTTGATGACTGTCTTATAAATCTATATTAGAAAAATGTTCAACCGCTTAGTATTGTAACTGAAAGCTTTTGAGAAAAATACTGAAAGAGCGATTGAATGGAATAACAACTGATTTAATAAAACTGCCAAAAATCCGCAAATCAATAATAACCTTGTTTTTTGTTACGTGAAATAAAATAAACTTATTAATTGATGCATCATATATTACTTGCAGTTAGTCACATAAGTGTTTTATTTTTTCTTATCATATATGTTTTCTAGTTGACTTATAATCTTAAATACAAAAGATAATACTTCTATTATTACTTAAATATACATATACTATACATAAAATTCTTTTTTTCAACGCGTCAATCCAAGCACAAAAATAACGGCAGAAGCGGGATGCGAACCGCGGACCTTAGAAACCAACTATGCCAGGTATTCATACCGCTCGCATACCTTGAGACAATATCAAGAAGGTAAAAATTATCCATCAGTAACACAGGTAAATGATTGGTTATAAAGTCCGAGTCGGAACTATAAGTAGTCGTTTCACATCCATTCAGTCTATAGTTTGGTTCGAGTTTGAGTAGTCGGTTAGATGTCGCTATAGTATATATTCAAAGTATGTATATTTTTATTATTATATATATAGTTGGTTTCCAAGGTCCGCGGTTCGCATCCCGCTTCTGCCGTTATTTTTGTGCTTGGATTGACGCGTTGAAAAAAGAATTTTATGTATAGTATATGTATATTTAAGTAATAATAATATTGTAATATAGTCAATGATCTATAAAAGTAGATTAGAATATTGAAATAATAAAATAATATTCTAATAAAAATTAAAAAATTCATATAATAATGTCTCCTTGAGACAATATCAAGAAGGTAAACTTATCCATCAGTAACACAGGTAAATGATTGGTTATAAAGTCCGAGTCGGAACTATAAGTAGTCGTTTCTCATCCATTCAGTCTATAGTTTGGTTCGAGACCCGAGTGGTACTTACTAAAATAAATAGACTGCCGGAAAGTAATAATATTAAGCTTGTGAATAAATGAAGACTGATAGAATAATAATAAAAATATACATACTTTGAATATATACTATAGCGACATCTATCGTACGATGATAACAATGATATAAATACTAGTTTCAACGCAAGTCAACCTAGGCATAGCAATGGCGCAGTTCGCCGAGCGGTATGAATACCTGGGCATAGTTGGTTTCCAAGGTCCGCGGTTCGCATCCCGCTTCTGCCGTTTTTTTGTGCTTGGATTGACGCGTTGAAAAAAGAATTTATGTATAGTATATGTATATTTAAGTAATAATAATATTGTAATATAGTCAATGATCTATAAAAGTAGATTAGAATATTGAAATAATAAAATAATATTCTAATAAAAATTAAAAAATTCATATGATAATACTTCTGTTTAAAACATATTATCTTATTGTCATATAATCATTGAAAAATACTATCTTATAGTTATGTAAGTATCTGTTAACACTATCCTTCGCTCCATATCAACTCCCCTTTCCAAAGCTCCACCGAATATATTACATTTAGAGTTACAAACACTTTTTTCAGAGCCCAGGAGCTTTAAGAAAAAACCATAGTGTATGCTACTTCGCACTAGTTTACTTCTTGGGAGCATGCATCTTAGCATTGTTTTCATAGCGTTTTCTTATTATACCAGTAAAAGGCCATAATGAAACAATAAATGTGGGTGTAAGTGTATGCCTCATCATTTCTTAAAAAGACAATGTTTTTGCGTTTTGTTTCAATATTCTAAGGTAAATTATGTTTTAAATTAAAAAAGGATTTATTTCAGTTACTGATTTCTGACTCATGTTTCTTCCATTGAGAAGGCAATACAATTTGCATAGTTCCATCGGGTGCCATACGCTACCGGTGATAATTGCGATTGAACGGACCGTTTCAGGCGTTTCAGCCGTTTCAGGCGAGGTGCCGCTATGCCAAATTGCCCGAGCGGACCTCGCTGAAAAAAATAAACAGTCGCTCGGGCAGTCAGGCAAATCATTGGAAAATTTCTGCGCGGCAATATGCACTCTCTACCGGATGATGGAGTTGGTCCGACCCGGTGGAAGCTCCACTCAGATGTCGATGGTGGAGGCTGTTTTTGTTCAATTACCCTCCCCCTATTGCGCCAGTCATGAGCTTACCTTTGTGATTTGTTTTTCAGCGCGGCAAAATGCTTTCAGGTGATTTTTTCAGCTCGATGTACTTAAATCATTGCAGATTTTATTAGTTTATCAAATGAAAAAAAATGCTTTTTTTTATTTAAAATAATAGGTGTAAGCCGGAAAAGAATGACGTTTTTTTAGTGGTTTTGAGTGGTCAGTTGTGCTTTGGAAGTTGAACTTTTACAACGTGTTCTGTGTTGTTTCTCTGACCACGTATACCTGAAGTGTACTAGAAATTTTAAACAAAACAAAAAAACAACTTTACATACAATGGAGAGCTTTGTAGCGAATAAGGAATTTATTCGGAATATTATGCTTAACCATTTTATGAAGAAAGAAAGTGAAAAACGTGCTTAAAGCTTGTGATGTACTGGGAAATATTTTTAATATTCGTAAATGCCATTGATGGTTAAAAAAATAATACGCCAATAAATTTACTTATATAATATTTATATATATAATATTATATTTGGCGCATTTTATAAATATTTATATATTTTATATATATATATATAAAAATATTATATTTTTCATATATATATATATATATATTTATTTATAAGATATTTATAAATATAAATAAAAATCTATATGAAGATATAAATATAATACCAATTATATTAATATTTATTAAATGCAGCAATTTTTTTATTTACAAAACGTCATTTTTTTCCGGCACACCTAATTATATAAAAAACAATTATGATTGAATTTTGTACATTAATCATAATATTTTAGTAACGTGCAATTGACATTAATATAAAAAATGCTACAACAAAAATATTAAGACAAATTAGAATCAGAGTACATACTTGCATTTCTTTAATAAAATATAATTATTTCTTATATTTTCCTTATCCCTTTTTTCATCTGTAACATACGACCACCAAAATTGCCGTCACAAAGTTTTATCAGCTGCAACTTTCCATAATGTGTCGCATGAATCTTTGCACCCAGAAAGCTTACCTGTGAATATTTCTAGATCCCAACTTCCATGGCGAAAATCCAAGGAATTAAAGACATGAATGGCAGCTGTAGTATTCGAGGTATAGTTGGGTACTCTTTAATCATATTTTTTTAATGAGACAAGATTATTATCCAGACGCTCCCGAGGCATCTGCTATAAGGTCTTTAATTTTGGCTAACATTAATTAAAATTAAAACTACTATTAATGTTAGTCTTCTCGTATTTAATTCAACTCCGCTTGATTATTTACTCGTATATTACTTACACTTACTTTTAGAAACAATTTAAGTTTTATAGTATAAAGAATATTTTGCATTATAACTGTAACATGCTATATATTTAGATTCATTTTAAATTTCAATTCATTTTTCCGCATTCGATTATGTATGAAATTGTATATTTTAATTTAAATATGAAAACGTTTGCAAGTATAAAAAAAACTACTAAATTATAATCGCGCTCCAAATAAGTTTTCTCGCCGCGAGTGGCGACGAAAAGACGGCCAGAGTAACCCCGCCAAATGGAAGTAGTAAATTCATACAAGGGTCTGCTATATTTTTTAACTTATCGAGTTAAGTAAGGGTGGAAAGATGTTTCTGTTATGCCTTTTATCGTCGTCCACCCCAGAAATCTCCCTCTCTCCTCGAAGAAGCCCCTCCCACTCTTATCCACTCCCGCCCTCAACCTCCTTGCACCAGGGAGGCTGGATGTCCAGACACTTTGTCGCAATTGTCTGAAACTTGGCACTAAGAGGAGCCTTGGCTTAATCGCTAAAGTATCCCACTGAGATACACAAGATATCCACGAGAATATTTTATATAGAACATTTGCACTCGTGAGATGACAATACATTTTGGTTTTTAAAGTCTTTTAATATAGGACTGTGAATCTTAGCATGTCACCAAAAACCAATAAAGCCGTATAATGAGATATTAGAAAAAAAAACTTGTATAGAATATTGTGGGTATAATAGTTTACCTTTGCAATAAGTGACGAGCTTTAGATGCGGATACTGGGTATTCAATCCTATATCCAAAATAAAAATGAACCTGGCTAAGTGGTTTTCATAGGATTCTTCAGGAAAGCATAAATACTCGGCTTCTCGTAATATGTTTCTAGGAAACATACATTAAATGTGAAGCTCCAAGAAGCAGAGCTGTCAAAGGAAAAGACAAGTACTGTGGCTGCTGATATATTCTAATGTCAGCTGTTTGGTAGATTTAACTTAACTTAAAATTTTCATTGAAAATGATAGTTTTGTATTAAGTCTCATAATTCGACAGGTATATATCCGATCGGCCTGAAATAAATTTTACCTGAAAGCTAAAACTCTAGGCTGCAAACAAAACAAATCTGAGTCTTTTCCAAATAATTTTCAATGCATACTCCCAATAATTGTCATAAAATTAGCTAAAAAGACAATATGATAAGTAAAATAAAAAATAACAAAAAACATTGTCAAAGCAGCTATTTAATTCATTAAATTTCAAATTATTTTTACTGCGGTAAAAAAAAATATTTGTTTATAAAAACGCTGTGGAAACTTGTATTTTCTTGGCGTTATTATTATATTTTTTGTCACAAAAGAGCGTCACGGTTGCAGTCAAAGTTGAAAGGTTCCGCAAGAGCTTGCCGTAGTGTCTGGAGAATGTTGGCAAATAACTTGCATTTTTCCATGATTTATAACGACGGAGGAGACTCTCGGCTTTGTTTCTCAGACACCGCACACTAAATCAACTATTTAATAACAGAATATTGCCATGTCAATTCCTTTATAAAAAAACATTATTTATTTTACCTTAAGCAGCATCACGCTAACAACTCTCACAAAACGTAAACGAATACTTTATATTGAGATTTTTAACATTAACATTTTTTTTTTTTGATTTAAATATTTTATAACTGAGAGCGAAGCATATACAAAACAGCGGAAGTGGCTATTTAATAACAGTATATTGCCATGTCAATTCTTTTATAAAAATACATTATTTATTTTACAATAAGCAGCATCACGCTAACAACTTTCACACAACGTAAAGGAATACTTAGTATTGAGATTTTAACGTTAACTTTATATTTATTTTTAATTAAAATATTTTATATATGGGAGCGAAGCAGATATAAAACAGCGGGAGTAGCCTGGATGCGGAAGGCAGAGAATCGAAAATGGAGGATCATGTGGTAGGCTTACGTTCAACAGTGGACGGATACAGGCTGATAATGAATGATTGAATGATAAATATCAGAGAGCATGAGAATATTAATTATAATAATGTGAAGAATAAGGTGAAGAATAGTATTGTAGTAGCGCCCAAGAACTTGCAAACGAAGCATTGGCCAACCCTTGCAAGATGTACTGACGAAATAAAAATAATAGAGGGAGTGGCCTGGATGCGGAAAGCCGAAGATCGAAGAGGATGGAAGCCCATACGGAAGGCTGACGCCCAACAGTAGACGGATACAGACTGAAGATGATGATGAGCTAACATAATATATATTTTTTTAGTGTTGCTCTCATGTGAATGTCGTGTTACGCTTATACACAAATTTTCTATAAAACTAATGCACGTAACTGAACTTATTGAACTCTACTATATACATCTAAATATAAGAAAAAAAATCTTATCGACAAAAATAAATTTAATATGTCATTACAGTTTATTTGTATTATTAGCATTTTGAGTACAAAATTATAAATATTTGATTCGTTTTAAATGACTTCGAATCCGCTTAAAATGTATGGTTAAAAACGAGATCGCGAAACAATAATTTCCTTATCTAATGATATTATTTAATAAAATAAAGTTCTACTTGGCGTTTAGCACGAAATGACTAGACGCGATGCAGTAAAACGTTCGCTTTAGGCAATCAAATACGCCATCAAACCCAAAGAACGGCAACCATGGGTAGATGATCTCATCAAACGTTTGATAGTCTGCAATAAAAGAAATTAAACGAACTTGTCTACATGAAGCAGAAAAAGCGTATTGTGTTTTGTCCTCATTAGGTGACTTTAATATGGAGCACAAAGATGGACGGATAATGTCAAATGTGAGGAGTGAATAATAGATAGTTTGAGTGTAAAACTCCCTGTTTCATAATTAAATAGTGTTAAAGGCAGTGAATTATCTAGAATTAAATTTCGCTTGTTGCGATTCCCGAATCTGTCAAAAAACATACATTTTCTAAATGCAAAAACCGATAAAGTCCCGTCCTCAGAATCGCCCATCCGAGGCGCCCACCCACATTAGTTACATTAATTTATTTCAAGCTTGATTTCTTACATATACAGTGGTTCCTTGACATACGAATGCCCTAGCATACGATCTATTTGAGATACAAGCCGTCGAATGAGCGATTTTTTGCTTTGAAATATGAGATAAATTTGAGATACTAGCAGTCGGCTTAGCGGGTCGGCCGGTTGCACACATACCACTCGACACGCTTTTCCGCGTGAATCCTCCGGCCACAGTTAGAGAATCAGTTATCAGTGTGCTCTCGCTGTCGAAGCATCTTTGATAAGTTGTGCTCTCGTTTTGTGACTTTTCTTTTAGATAATTAAGCTTGTATGTCGAAGTACTTCTGTTAAATTGTTTTATAACTATTGTCATTATCTTAATTCTTTATTCGTTCCCCGGGGATCACCCAACGAACCTCACCGTGGTGACCCCTGAAAACGCTTACTTTGAATGCTGGCCAATCCCTCTACAACGGAAACCACAATAATTATGTATATTTGTTCCCTCAACTCAATAATATATTCGTCAAAAACTGCCGCCTTTTAAATCTGTCAGCCGCTATTGTATTTGCTTCATCCCATGTCAGCTCTGCCTCTTGGAGCTTCGCCGAATACATTCTAATTATAGTTTTTGACGGTTTTCTAGGACTGTGAACATTCGGGGGCTGGAGATAAACTATAGTTCATGCTTTCCTGTGGCATTCGTAGTCCATCCAGGCCCATTTTAGAAAGAATCTGACTGTAATATAGAAAGTTAAGCCATTTTCCCAACATATTCTAGCAAATAGCTATTTTCCAAATTTATTAGATTTGGTATTGTGGCTTTTGGGTTTAGCCGTGTGTGGCGAATTATTTCGTTCCAATATTTCGACCACCATTGCAGGGATCTTCTTCAGGGTCACAAATGACAGCAATGGCAGTCTAAATATTGGTACAAAATTATTCGCCACACACAGCTAAACTCAAAAGCCACAATACGAAATTACGTTTGTAACAAATAATTTTATTGTTATACGGTTACACAAAAACAACCTTATATATCAACAGTATTGTAGTTACTTGTGATGATAATTTAATATTTATTTTAATTAAAAAATCGCCAATTTAAAAAAAACACATTTAAATTAAGTGATTACATGTTAACTAAATATTTTTATTTGTTAATTTTAAATTAAAATTAATATTTAACTAAAATTTCGCAGTTTTTCCAAGTATTGTCAGTTGATAACCTTAACCTTTATAAGAGTATAATGTATTATTATTATTAATATGCTTTCTTGTGGTTTATTTTTACTTTTATGTATTATATGACAAGTCCCACCAGGCAGCGTGATTCCTTCCTTCCCTGGGCATATTCCCCAGCCAATACACATTTGCAGATTTTTTCATTAGCAATAAAAGATAACACGCCGGTTCTATTATTGCGAACAAAACATTAAGTACCTTACCTTATTACAGGGTAACTCAAATTGTACAAAACAAACTCATTCTCTTATACATTCCAAAATATACTCAAAAAAAATAGGATTATGAAAATAGCGTGTGCTGTAACCATTTTTTCATAATCTGGAATCAAATATAATGTATAATATTTAGTATTCTAATTCCATAAGTTTTAACGGCTGAATTTGTGACTTATGATACATGGATTGTACCGTGTTTGCTAAGGCTTACTTTTATTACACAGGGATAAACGTACTGTAATTTACACAAACATTTGTACATGAACATGAAGTAGGTGAAACCTTTAGTCAATTATTTTGTTTATCGATGAATTGACGCATGCTATTCTGAGGATAATTTTGTACTGAAAATGTGTTTTGATTCGGTGACGTCATTAAATATAAATACTGACATCAGCGTGATATAGCCCTTGCTGACTAGTATCGAAAACCTCGACTTACAATCTTTCATCTCTTATTTCTGTTCGCTTGTCGTACATGTGGGTGTCGCCATATTGGCATTTTGGACAAGTCCGGTTACGAATGTGACGTAAGTATTAAATGGCTGCTGTAATTGGTGCAACATTAATTATGTAGATCGCCACTTGCAGCGCTGGGCGACAGCCTATGATGAGCGCGCTTAGTCGTGAGTCAAGTCCCGTTCGATCGAGGCGAAAGTAACGTCATGTTATGGTCTAGCGGGGAAACGAAGTCTTTATCGAAAATATATGTCAATGTGATGTTGTGGCTGTTGGGCTGAGCCGTGTGTGGTGATCTTTATTCAACCAATATTTCGACCGCCATTGCAGGGGTCTTCTTCAGGATTAATAATTTATTTAGTTTTGAGTTGGTTTATTCAAATTCCTCCTGCAATGGCGGTCGAAATATTGGTTGAAAAAAGTTCACCACACACGGCTCAACCCAAAAGCCACAACATCAAATCTGGCCGTGAAAACCTAAGAAGTTATATGTCAATGTGCTTCGGAAAAAGTCTGTGTGTTGTTAATCTGCTCCTCATACTTCCACAAAGTCGTTTCTCCCGTAGAGATAGGAATGTCAATACTGAATTCATATCGACGATTTTTTTGGGGAGAGGGATTATTTTTTATTAATATAATAATAGGGGGTACTGGTTTATAGATAATGTTCAATACTTTACTAGAAAATAGTTTCAAATCAACTATTATTTTAAATTAGAATTAGAAAAAAAATACAATTACATTAAAAATATTTAGTTATGATTCACATTTATTTTAAACGATTATATGTTTCTGCCTCCCAGGAGACCATCTTCAATAATGGTTAAATTATAAATTGGCAGTTGCTTATATATGTTTAAGTATTAATTCCTACGTCAGTAAACATATATTTACAGATTATGTATGTTTGCGTTTGATAACATTAATGTTATTTTCAATTGAACATTACAAAATCAATAGTTTTTATAACCTGAGATGTTTCACATGCCTTCAAACTTGAGTCTTATGCTATTTTTATTTAATTTTTAATTTTCCGAGATCAAAGCTGCGATCTTTCGCATGATAAACGAAAGATATCATCTCTTTGCAGTACTTGTAGGTAATTTTCATTTTATTGGACCAAATATCCATTCGACCAAATAATTTTCGGCTAAGTATCATGATTTTTTTTTTTTAATTTTTGCATCCATCAAACATAGATGATAAATTTTCTTGGATCCTTGTAGGTGCCATTGGGGAGTAATACAAAACGTCCGTTCTCTCCGTTTCACACAAAATTAAATATCAACTTACAGGGTTTCACAATTAGAGGGATTATTGTCACAGAGGCTGACAGCCACTCTAGCAGAGGTCCCTGGGGACGGCCGACGCTTGAGCTACCTTAAGCTCGTGGCGGTACTTGTCATCTCACATTACCGGCTTTCTCTATATTCACATTATTTGCAATGAAAAAATATTATAAAAACGTAATAAAGACCGTCTTACAATAAAGAAAAAATAATTTTAAAAAATACTGAAAAAATGACAGTTAATTTCATACATAATTTATTTATTGCGATACCGGTCCTATATTTGTTGATTTAACGCTTTTTGCAATGTTTTAATGAAAAGAAATGGTTCGTATACGTGACCAGGTATCATTTTTAAGCAAAATACCTGGACACTACATGAAAGTATGTATGATGCTTTAGTTACATGGGATGGGATCAGTAGTATTCATTTAATAATCAGGAGAATACTTGGATAGCCCCGAAAGAGGACCTAGCACCTGGGCACGACCAAGGGTGGAATATATGGAGGTATTTTAACAGACTTTGGAACGGAGTGTGCAAGACACAAATGAAAGCCTGGCAGTTTTACAGCGGATCGATTGAATGTGACTGCGGCGTGGAGCAGACCGTGTGACACCTTCTAAAGTGTGCGCTGTGTCCGAGTAGCTGCACGCAGGAAGACCTGATGATGGCCAGGAGTAACGTCATCGACGTCGCCAAATTCTGAGCAGACAGGATCTGACCCTGTTATTTCCGACACGATTATATATATAATAAAAATAATATTTTACTTTTAAAAGTAACCATTTATAAATAATGTTTTAACAAAAAGAAATCAATTTTCTCTAATAAAAAATACAGATGTGATAGCTGGACAAAAAGTTTAATTTTTATTGATTTTGAAAAATGACAATAAAATAAATTCGAAATATACCTGTTCTTGATCGACGGCAAAGTGTAACAACTATGTGTGAAGTATTAATATTGCTATTTACGAAAAGCAAAGAACACGTTTATATTAAATAAATGAAAATTATTAATATTATATAATTTGATGATAAATAAGGCATTTTTAAAATTTAATTTTAAGCGTGATTCTTAAAAATATATTTATTATAAAATAAAATTTTAAAATATGTTTAGAAAATCGTGGTTTGGTGAAAAAATCAGATTTTTATGGAAAAATGAGTTTAGAACCTTTATATATAATAAGATGTAGTAAAATTAATGCATTTTTTTCTTTCTTTTTAAACCTTTAAATTTTTATATTATTAAATTTTAAATTACTAAATTTAATTGTATTTATAATATTATTACAGAATAATTGTAAATGTTGCTTAAATAACAATTCAATGATAAATATTATGTTGGAATATAATATTATTACAAAAGGAAATATTTCTCCCATAGGTATAAATCATGAAACATACATGTATTTAAATATTATACATTATTATTGAAATTGTGTTTTTCTAAGAAGCTTTATCATAATTGGTTTATTCACATTCTGGGAATTAACTCACTATACAATTTATTTGAGTTCTTGTCTACATTTTATTTTATTAAAAGTAAGAAGAATGGAAATAAAATGAAGTTTTTTGTTTGTTTTCATATCTGAATTATGTTTTACGGTGAATTGTATAAGTTTCTAAAATAATTAATCTAAAACTAGATATTTAAGAAAATTCCGATATGATATGTTTTGTTCTCATTGAAGAATAATTCGAAAACATGTAAAAATATTTTTTCAAATGAGTTTAAAATATTTTTCATGCGAGTAAATGAACATAATATTATTTTATTGAATAATGTAAGTAAAGCAATTGAATAAATTAATAAAAGTCTTATTTTTATTTAAAAGTTTAAATGAAAACATGTTGAAAAATTTTAATGTAGTTTTTTTAAGTAGTATATAGATTTATTCTTCTTCGTAGTACCAATCCGGTGGATTGGTTTGCAGCAACAAAATCTTGCATCTCGATCTCCACTCTCCTAGATCCTCTGCAGTCCTCTTCAGCTCAGCATAAGAGCTACAACTCATGTCCTCAAACACTCGTTGAAAATACTCCAGTTTAAGGCGCCTTCTACAGTTTCTACTCTCAACCATCCCTTCCACGATGTCGTGAAGAAGAGCATCGTGGCACATGATGTAACCGATCCATCGGGCTCGCCTCTCTGAGATGGTTCTTACCAGTGCCTATCTTCCTTGATTATGCTGAGAACCTCACGTGGTCTCTCCAGGAAATTCCGAGAATTCATTGTATGCCCACATCTCAAAGGCCTCTAGACTTTTTTTATTACTTTCAGATTTCACCAGCAACATATATAATTGACCCCTAAATCTCAGAGCAGGCATGAAATGAGACAAGAAACATGAAGGGTGACAAAAAATTGTTGTAACTATTTAAAGTGATAATATTTTTAAAAAAAAAAATAGTGAATATATTATTATAATGATTATCAATAATTCTGTCAATAACAGTTAAAAAATGATTCTTTAGTAATTAACGAGTGTAAAATAATTTAAAATTAAAGTCCTCAAGCGAACAATTTATCTACGTGAAATGTGTCGACGCGCACTTTTCATGAAGTCTTTATTTTCACCTAATTTTTAGATGCCGTCGCGACGAGCATTTGCAGACATTTTCAGACGTTTTCAGGCAGTTTCAGGCAGTTTGGTCTCGTCTTGGCCGCCCAGCCGCTTAACTCACTCGGGGAACATAAAGGCGTCTCATTGTTGGGAGACGGAATGAATATTGCGTACGACGAGCTATTTAGCGTCGGCAAAGTAGTTTGTGACAGACCGAGACTCTGGGAACAGAAGACTTAGAACGAAGAAAGCGATGAGATCTGGGTAGGTTTAACTTTCGTTGAATGGCTTCAAAGTAACCATACAGTTTTCTTATACACCTGTATTTTCGCTACCGTAAACTTAATAATAAATAAAACATGTGTACTTTGTAAATATTGTAGATTTGTGAAGAGATTTTTTTATTCAATGTTATAAACAAGACGTGCTTTGTATATTGCAGAATACAATTGAAATGAAATAAACTAGTAAGTAAATAAATAATTTTGTGATCATATTTGCTTTCATCACTGAAAATTAAGTATATCTACCGACGGGTATAGCTTTAATGGTCATAGCGTTTGCTTTGCAAGCCAAAGGTCGTGGGTTCGATCGCCGACGGAGATTAAAAAAATTACATATTTTAAATCGATTACTGAGCTGTAAAATACTCCTGGTCGGTGTGAATTTGATCCTTCACCTGGAAAATTCCGGTCACAGCATATTAATTAAAATTGGTGGTAGACGAAAGTCATCCCGTGAAGACCACCCATTCATACTTAATTTCTGTAATAATAATGATGATGCGTGAATCTCGAGCTAAAGTCTATGACGTTGGCATATGAACACTCCATGTACAGTGTTTAGCCATATGCGCAATGGTAAGCGTCACAGAATTCCACAGATGAGACTTCAAAATTACTATCGCCATTTTTTGGTATTCTCCTGTATGTATTTTCATAAAAAAAATATAAATAAATACTGCTTGTAAACCCTAGCTACTTTTGTAGTAAGTTTTCTTTATTCTAAAATATAGAAAATTGAAGAGGATTGACAAATATTAGTCTCAAGGCTATATTTTTTAGTATTATAAATATATACGGATTAAAGTTATATATTTAGAAAAATCATCTTGTTATTAAAATCAGTGTTTTTTGTCATAAAATATATTAAAGCTATTTAAAATATAATATTAAAATTATACAGTTTTCGGAAATATTATTTATAATAGTATTGACAGATCCGTATTGAACAAGCGTTTTCTAAATAATGTTGTAATTAATAAATTATTAATTGAATAGATTTGTAAACACGAACAAATCTTCATCAAATATTATATTTTAAGTAAATTTTTCTAGTTAATTTTTGGAGGAAAGAAACGGCAGACGCTGGGATTTGAACCACGATATTTGAAGTCATCATAAAATATAAAATTTTATGTAAATTTGTACGTGTGTATCAATTTATTGTATATAGATATGGATCAATTATCTATTAATGATTAGAGTATTGCAACATATTCTAAAAAATAAATAATAATCCAAATTATAAATTTTTTATTATTTGTAAATATAATTATTCTAAAAAATAAATGTGCCTGGTGATAAAATAAATACAAACACCTGTTTTCAAAATCTATTATATGGCTGGTTGGAATTGGTGAGGTAACGAGGTTCGTAATAATATTTGAAAATGGGTAATAATGTTATTGGGCATTTGAAATCATTAAAGTAATAAAACCGCGTTACATTGTCCTCGCAGGCTTATTTAAGGGTTCCGATTAACGTTGTAATTATTTCATTACCGAGAAAGTGAGAAGACGAGCAAGTTAACCGCTAAGCCTCCCGCCGACCGTCTTGCGTTCTGTACAATTAAGGGCGGAGAAATTATGTAGCAGAACTGCGGCAGGGGGCGGACCGCCCACCCTTCCGCCCACTGCCGGACCTACAAGGCCCTGCCTCCAATAACGGAGTATTTCCAAAATCTGCAATGTTTCAGTGTTTCTGCTAGAATCGCGATTCTTGAAGCTATCCGACTAGCATCAGATCTGGTCGGATATGCCGATTCAGTGCTACCAAACATAACTTAATTTATTATTGAGTTATTTTGAGGATTTGGATCTGAGTGGATAAAAAAACTTAGAAAACTAATTTACAGAAGCATCCCGTGATGGGTCTTCATCTAAGAAAACCTTAGGTTAATCATTTGACCTCCTTCAAAATAACGCGAAAATAATTTGCGTCTATAAATACTTAGTATTTCACCGACTGCATTGTTTGAAAGTTCTAGCTAAAATCCAGTACAACGTCTGCCTTTTAGTTTATAAGGCTTTCTAAGAAACTGCACTGAGCTATTTAACACAGCTTATCAACCCATCGAATATACGAGTAAGTGCACGTGGAGAGACACTCAGATCAGCCAGAGTAAGTATAAATAGCTAACATCTGACGAGAAGTAGTTATAGCACGGTCTTTGGCAATCGTACTTTCTGTTTCGTAGCATTAACAGCCAGGAATTTCCGAAAATAATAAAAAGTTGAAATGGTGGCATCCAGCATAGGTGCTCTATAAATAATAATATTTTAATAATATATAGCAAGATTGAGAAACGAGATCTGCTTTTATATGTGTGATAGAAATATAGTATATTTTAGAGAGAGTGAGAGAGGGTAGCAGGTACTGAATTTCAGGAAGTATCGTGAGTAGTTCCCCGGTGTCTGGTTACTGGGCAGCCGCTCGCACTAAAGCCAGGTCGGCCTTCTCTTACTTGATTGCAACTGCTAACGATTTAGCGTCTCCAGCTCTCTGCTTGCAGTCGTAGAAGTTACCCACCCGGTCACAGAGGAGAGTGAAAGGATTAATATTTCACGCCGTAAAGATCGAATTTATGACCCGTTTCTTGAAAATGTTTCTTGAAAATGGAAGGCTTCTAGGAATTATTTATTGACTTAAAAAACAAATTGCCTCAAAATGTATAATGTCATATTATTACAAATAAAAACAATTCAGTCATTACTTTTAATTATCTTTTAAAAAAAAACACAAATGTACATTTCAAACTAGTCAAGTCATTGGATTAAATTGTTTTCAATATTTTTATTAACTATTAAATATTAAGTTCCTTAATCGGAGAGTACATGGCCATTACAAACCAATGCCAATACGCATTTTTTGTGTCAAAATGAACCAATTTGTTCTGATTTGTCTATTATTTAATTAATCATAATATATATTTATAATAATAAACATTAATTAATTTTAATAAAAATAAAAAAATCTGTCACTTTTTTTAACGATCAATGAGGTCAAAGCCTCTAAGAACCAAATAATCGTAGTATTAGGAACATTGGACATTTAACAGAATTTCGTTATGACAATTTGTGGCTACTTTATCCTGCAACTAAGATGTGGATATGAAATAAATGGTGTTTTCTGTACCCGTTCTTTTTTTTTATGTAAGCACATACAGTAGAATACCGACAGATGGTGATAGTAATTTTGAAGTCTCATTTGTGGAATTCTATGATGCTTATCATAGTCTGTGTGGCTAAACGCTACATGTGGAGTGTTGATCTGCCAACGTCATAGACTACGGCCCGAGATTCACGCATCATCCGTTATTATTACAGGAATTTACTATGAATGGGTGGTCTTTACGGGACGACTTTCGTCTACCACCAATTTTAATTAATAGGCTATGAAGGCATTTACGGGTGATGGATCAAATTCACACCAACCGGGGTATTTTAGATCTCAGAAATCGATTAAAAATCCTTTTTTTGTAATATCCGTCGGGGATTGAACCCAAGACCTTTGGCTTGCAAAGCAAACGTTTTGACCATTGAGCTATGACCGCCGGCAAATTCATTCAATTGTTCATGGTACAATACGCGTTACAAATTTTATATTAATTATAAGTTAATGTTATCATATGCATGAGATTGTTTTTTTTTCACTTTTAAACAATATACAACGTCTTAATTTAATAGTGTACATAAATTTAATTATGTATGAAAAGGTATACGAACTAAAGGATAAATAAACTCTTGTTGATTTTTCATCAAAGGAATATTTTTTTATTATAAATAAGAACATTTTTGCGTGCTACAAATTGAAGTTTATTTTTGCCATGTGAAATCGCAATGACACTTACTTAGTTCTTTGTTTATTTGGGCGGAGGGTGAGCGGCGGTGTACAATGCACATTTGTGCATTTGCATCACAAAAGCTCCAAGTACAAGCGGACAGTGGAGGAAGTAAGATAACTGCGCTAATGTTTATGCAATCACCGGAGTACCGAGCACCGGGCTAGACCTGGGTGGACCACCATCAACTAATACACCAACGGCAGTAGAATCCACTACAGGGATCTCCAAGACAAATAAATATATTTTTTTAAGAAAATAATATATCTTCTTTGAAAATCATTTTCAGAAGATAAGAATTTTATTATTGTTTTAAATTATGTACACAGTGCCGGTTATAGGTGGTGAAGTGGGTCGGTGCCCCAGGGCGTCGAATAAGCTAAGGGCGCCGAGGGCAACTATTCTGTCTTAGATTTTTTTAAATGTAAACAATATGAGACGCTAGAAAAAAAAAGCCCTAGGGCGCCGCAGGGTCTAAAGCCGGTACTGTATGTACAACATTGCTATTTTGTCATATTATTGTATGTCGTCTCATTGTTAAATTTAAATACGCCCTAAGATGTCTGTCTTACATCATATAAATAGATAGTCTGTATTATTTAAAACTTATGCGCACTATGCAAAACTAGGAAAACCATGATTTATTTTTGCATATTATATACCCCTTTGTCACGGGCATTAATTCCTTAGATATATAAACGTTTCCTGTTTTTTAAATTTACTTTTTTATGTTTGTTAATTCTTATCTATATTAAATAAAAGATATTATTTCGCAAACAAGAGTAACCAATGTAATAATTTAGAACTAGATTTCGTAATTAAAAAAAAATGAACAAAATACCTTTTCAAATGTGTCAAGTTAGAAACAGTATTTTCGACATATTTTACTTTTTTACGATCAAAAAAGAAAAAAATTACCGATTTATAAGGAATTAAAATACTGCAAGAATGCGTGCCACACCTAGTTTGCAAAATTTCTGTGCAGAAAATTTCATGTTTAAGATGTACCACACTTTGAAAGTCCAATTGAACCTGACATATATAAAACAGTGGTTTAATTAATTGATGTATGCCGGCGAGTAAATTATGAGATTATAAGTCATTCAATTTATTGAATTCGACCAATCATCGATATAGATGCTTATCATCGTAATGTGGCAGATATCAACCGTGTTAGGATGCGAGAAAATAATTTCCATATCTAAAGTTATTTAATATTAAACTTTAATGGAATAAAATTATTCCAGAGAGAAAGAGAGTGGAATAATGAATCAAGTTGACTGAATTTAATGGATATTTTTATAATTATAAAAAATGCATACATGAAACTTTTTTGTGGATTCTTTCAAACATAAGAATGTGTTTGGATTGTTTAGTATTCCAGACCAAGCTGCCATATTCCTGAACACTCAAAACGAGTGAGGAATATAAGCGGATACGAGTTTAATAAGTAATATGTCGAGGAATTAGAATGTTTTTGGTCCCTGACTTGTAATGTACACGGCTCTAGTGATGATATTCGCTTTTATTTCCTGTGGCACTCACCCACCAGAACTGCCCGAACAATGCTATAGGGCGATTGAATTCTCCATACTATTCCATTACTCGTTTTGCAGCTAAAATTACATCATTAATACGTGGAACAATAGCTTTTTGTCCATATGAAAATATGTTTTTTCGTTTGTTGTTTTTCTTCTTTTATTTTACTACAATATTAATATTATTATATTAAAAAAAAAAAAAAAATCTCAAATTGCATTACAAACTTTTTGAGGTTACTTTTAAAATGGCTTTTAAGTTAAGCCGCTACACTTGAAAAAATGCAAATTTTAGTAATATATAGAACTTCCTTGCTGATCTTTGTATCATATTTTGAATAAACTTGTTTATTAAAAAAATTCATGTGTTTTGTGTGTAAATTTAATAAATTTGTAGTGCAGAACATTCTAATATTATTATCACAATGAACATGTCATCTGCATTTTACATTTACCTATGTGCTGGAGCAAGGTATGTTGATCGAGTCAACGGATTACTACATACAGTTTGGAACTTTATGAGAGATCCAGTAAAAAGGCTCATATAAAAAGTATTGAAAAAAATATAAGGTAATAACAGGCAGATATACTTGTTTTAAATTACAAAAAAAAAATGCGAAAGATAAAATAATTAGTGACCAATACGTCTAACTACAGTCTAACCGACACTCCATCAGAAGGTCATTTTTAAAGCGACGTAAAAATATAATAAATTTCGTTTTGTTGAATAACTACTAAATTTACGTGGATTGCCTAGAATACACTGAATTATTCAAAAGTGTGGCTTACTGTCACGTTTTTATTTGTACGTCTTAGTGACGGGGTTACTTTTCATACAAATGAGGGCCTGACAGTTTTACAGCGGACCGACTGAATGTGACTGCGGCGTGGAGCAGACCCTGTCACACCTTCTGGAGTGTGCGCTGTGCCCGAATAGCTGCACCCAGGAAGACCTGACGATGGCCAGAAGTAACGCCATCGACGTCGCCCACTTCTGGGCAGACAGGATCTGACCCTGTTGTTTCCGACACGATTTCATATAGTGACGTGCTACTGTGTAAATACATGGTTTAAACGTTTTAATTTTTGAGCATTTTCGTATTTTCGTTTCAAAATGTGCTAAATTTTTCTATTCGCTTCCCTTTCCAAGTGTACAATCACTAGTACTTAAGCTTAAATTGGAGGTATATTTTAGTACCGACCCTGGCTATCGGTATCGGCTCCGGTGGAGATAAATCGCGTCCTCGCCGGGCACCAAATGACCGGATTCTCTGGCCATATTTCACGGTCGATAAGGCAAGCGAATAAACACCAGGATTGCCGGTTGACTTGTGCGTGAAATATTAACATATCTCTATACTGGACACGTGCAATTAAGGCGAGAAAATATGGAGCGTGCGGAGGATGCGAGGCGAGAGTGATGGGCTCTGTACCGGAAATGTATCGCGTGAGAAGAATATCAGAAATCAGCACGGTATTTGTAAGGAATACCTGTCCATTTTACAATCACTTATTTGAAGGCTGAAATTAAATTTGTATTTAATAATCCAATATTAAAATACATCAGTACTATGTTGATAAAATATGTATCATATACCAACACACTAATAATATAATCGTCGTGTATCGCGTGAGAAGAATGTCAGAAATCAGTATGTCTTTGTTTTAAAATATAATTAGATAAATGTATATTTTGCAAGCGTTTAAAATGCAATAAAGAAGTTTTCATATTTGTGTTTAAATTAAACTAATCTTAATTAGAAATATCGTAACTCAAAGGGTAAAATGGTTTATTTAACATTTTTGATATATGTTTTCAACACAGTGATAATATAATCGTCAAATTGACTATGAGTTAATTTTTACAATACATAATTGTTTATCGCCATACATTTATTAATAACTTACGTGTGTATAGCTGGTGCACATGGTTGCCACGAATTGCTGTCATAATATATTGTCATTTTCCATGCCGGCGGGTATAGCTCAATGGTCAAAGCGTTTGCTTTGCAAGTTAAAAGTCGTGGGTTCGATCCCCGACGGTGATTACAAAAAGGATTTGTAATCAATATCTGAGCTCTAAAATTCTCCGGTTGAAGTGAATTTGATCCCTTACTCGTGAAATTACAGTCATAGCCTAGTAATTAAAATTGGTGGTAGACGAAAGTCCTCCCGTGAAGACCACGCATTCATAGTAAATTCCTGTAATAATAAGGATGATGCGTGAATCTCGAGCTGTAGTCTATGACGTTGGCGGATCAACACTCCACATGCATCGCTTAGCCATATGCGCTATGGTAAGCGTCATAGAATTTCACAGATGAGACTTCAGAATTACTATCACCATCTGACGGTATTCTTCTGTATGTGCTTACATAAAAATAAAAATAAAATGCATCTCACGAAATCTCAACATCTCGAATCTCCGCCGATTCCAATTTATATATATAAAGTTATTGCTGAATGCTTAGTAAATTTTATTTTATTAAATAATTGATATTCTTAAATTTACATTCAATAAAAAATACTATAATCATAAAAAAAATAATTATTTCATTTAATTACAATAAATTCCTTCAGTTTCCTTTCATGAATTCGCATAAATAATCTTTTAATTGCCACAACATTGGAATATATATTTCTTTATTTTTCATTTTAAAATCTGAACCTTTTAATAAAATAATTTTGCAATAAACTCATTGTAAAAAAAACGAAAACATATTCATATTATTATTTAAATTTACAATTTTCGTACGTCAATCCGATTCCATTTGCGGAATCGTTTTAGCATCAAAATGATTTTGTCCGCAAAAAGCGTGCATTTCTAACGTGGTTGTTTGTTCTCATATCCCCTGAAACAAAGCAGGTGGCTTTATTTGCTGATAAAAAATACATTTTCGTCACTGTCCTTTGCCTGTCAGCTTTCAAATGCATGAGCTGTAAGCACACAGCCCAGGCACATCGAAGCCTTATCGACATGCAAACTTTTATTGTTTTTATTTACTCGACGGGCGATGTTATGATGGAAACAGAAAACCCTTCAAAAGACGCTTTATAAACCTTTCATGTCAGCCCCGCAAAGAATGCACTTAGATTATTACACATCGAAAAATATATAATATTTTACAAATGTATTTTCTCACCTCTACTTGTTGTTGAGTCTCTCATTTTCAGGGCCGGATGTGAGAGGTTGTGTGGATCTCAGAAAGCTGCTTTGCGACTTCAGTCTGGGTGTTGGGGGTATCTGATTATACAAGCAGTGGGACGGTTGGTTGATTGCCTTACGCATTTTTTCAGCGCATATGACTTTGCGTCTTATGTTTAGTCGTGCGATACCAGCTAAGGTGTTTAGTTTTGAAATGGGTGTTGGTTTGAGGCAGCCTGTGACGACTCTGCATGCATCATTCAGGGCAGTATCCACTTGATTACAATGAGTTGATTGACCCAATACTGGTGCGGCATTTCACATCATCCATTATGACAATTGATCACTATGAATGGGTGGAAAATTTTCATCTACCACGAATTTGATTAATATGCTTTAACTGTAATTTTATGAACCAAGGGATCAAATTCACACTTTCCATATTATTATAGAAGAAATAAAATATGTATTTTTAAAAAGATTTTCAATAAAAAATATATTTATGTTTGCGTATCAACGTAGTGGATATGTTACTATCCGCTTGATAAACAATATATATATATATATATGTAAAACGGTGAATGCTGCAAGTAGGCATCATCGCATTTCTCATCAAAAATTTACCTGTGGCGAGTAAGCACCCCTCTTGCCTTCAAACAAACGTAATAACCGCAGATTAATCATTTCTGAGTATGATTCCTTTTCACAAGAAAAACCTTTTTTTATTCTTAATTCACAATTTTGCTTGTTAAATAATCAACAATGGTCAAATTTGTGATGTTCATGGCTTATTAAGGCACAATTTCAATATGTCAGAATAGTTTAATCACCAATTTGTGATGCTTTCTATAAATTTGTTTAGTTTTGCATATAATTTTGAATTTATATTTTTTTTTATACTGCAGCGTATATATTTTTCTATTTTTAATATGTACTTATTTAATAAAAATAGATGTCTGTTTGAAGATTGAGGAACTGACTGATGAGTTTCAAAAATTAATTAGTTGTTCACCAAGTTATTTTACGAAAATATAGAATAGTTTTTGTGTTTTCGTAGTTCTTTCATAAATTTTTCCTACAATAAGGTATTTTTACACTGAAATAAGGTCCTTACACGAGGATAGTACTATTCTTCGTAGTAGTATCAATCCGTTGGATTGTTTTGCAGCAAAAAAATCTTGCATCTCTTTAGCTCAGCATAAGTGCTACAACTCATGTCCTCGAACACTTGCTGCAAATACTCCCATCTAGGGCGCTACTATTACCAAGGTGTTAACTTTTTCAAAAAGATTACAGTATTGCAGGATACTGCGTACATCAAAAATATGTGTTTTCGTGAAAATATACGAGCAATTTCATGATTATATTTTTTTCAATTAGTACAAAATGTGTAAATATCTTTCAACAATTTATTACTTTTCATGATTTATGAATTTTTAATGAAATTATTTTTACATGTTTTGTTTGATCAAAAGTTATCCGAGATAATTCAAACGAATCAAAAGCCACAATTTTATAAATCATGTTAACCCGGCTACTTCAAAGCGTCAGATAATCCCGGTTTGAGACCCAATCAGTTTGCTACTAATCCTATTTTCCAAAAGGAGCGTTTGACATTTGAACTAATCTTTAACGTCCTTTTATCATTAATTAATACACCTTATCTTCACATTCATTGAGATATTTAAAAATAATCAACGAAAAAACCGTCAATAAAAGTAATAATATACATATTTCAATACGACTTTACATGAATCACGTTGGGTGACTATTAAGAGTGTTTCAGTTAAAATGGAAATATATAAATCTACTGATCTTTGAATACATTTTCATTAAGAATATCACCAAGAATATTTGTTTTTATGACGCCGTTTTTTACAGCTCAACAAAACTGTCTGTCATTCGTTTCTGATGTAAATTGCCCAATTCTGAGAACAGAATGATGCCTACTAAAATCTATAATAAAATACAATTTTTTTTAATACCTCTATTAATTGAATTGAGAAACGAATTCTTTTAAAAAATATGTTTTTATAGTTAAAAGTTCTAATGAAACTACAGAATCACATTTTTAATTAAATTAAAGGAAAACTGAAATTAATTACTTTTTTATTTATTGGTTAGCATAGTTACTGATATAATCAAAACCCCACGCGTAAATAGACTTGGTTTTGCGAATCAATTTTACGGAGATGACTGAGATTGCAAAATTACGTACTCGTAACATACATGGATTCGATATGTCATAGAAAATCACCATTTTTTAATGATGTGGTATATCTTGGTAGTCAAAGAGAGTATGACGGTATGTTGACTGGTGATCAATATATCCTCCCTTAGAAGACAAGTCTTGTAGCGTAACCTCCACGCCGTCATAAAAATGTAAATGCGCGTGCACATTCAGAGTCTCTTGGTTTAGGGAGCTAACCAGAAAACAAAGCCTGGTATGAGCGACCTCCCCGCCCCTCAGCCACTTGAGATCTCAATGTTTTTAAAGTCGTCCGCTGTGAATATCAATGCGGAGAAATTCACTCGAAAAACGTATGTCTGCTAAACTCCAGCATTCCTCTCTCAACCATCGGAATACTTATTGGACCGGGATCGTTGATCCAATTTGAATGAGAATAACACAACAACTAGAGAAACTTTTAATTGGATTCGAGCACTGGTGTACGTGCAGCTACTTAAAACGTTTAAGCTTCCTTAAAGCTTATATATTAAAATGATATTAATCATGCTCATTACCATGTCTATACCTATAACTAGAGCAAAATATATACTACTTAAAAAAATGTAAAGCGTATTGGCTCTGTCCGCAAAGCAACATTATAGCAATTTAAATTACCTGCACGTACTTAAATATTTTGTAAAAAGGAATCTAACTTAATATAAATAAGATAATATAACTTAATAATAACAAAGAAATAGAAAGAATGTATCTAATTCTTCAAAAATATAAAGCGAGGTTTTTTGCACAAATTTTTTTTTATAAAACATACAGTTGTTTATGTTTTTTCAGTGGTTTCAGCATTCACTTTAAGATCCATTATAAATAATGAATATTCTTTTATTAACCTTGTTTTTATATAGATCACGTATGATATTATCTTACGTGATCCATGTTAAAACAAAATAAATTAATTAATATTTATTAGTTATCTATGTGCTTAGTTTTATAAGACATTATTCACAGTTTTTGAAAAATTAAGAAATATTTTTTATTTTTTAAACATTAATTTAAGTATAATTTAGCATGACTAAATACTGAAGAGGAAGAGTACTATGTAAATTAAATGAAAACTTCTAGTGAGGAAAATATTATTTCCAGGTTTTTAAAATTTATAATAATGAGCACAATATCAAACACGTTAGTTGATTAAAAACATTAAGGGAAAATACTAATTAATTCATTGCCGTTTCATTGATTCCCTGTGGAAAAGAAGCCTGAAGCCGGGTAATTATTTAAGAAACGCAGTATCTTTTTTGTTTGCAACTTTGTTTCTATTTTAAACGGAGCTTTTTATGTCGTTAAACTGAAAGTCTTCCGCCGGATAATTAAACAATCTCTATTCATACTCAACTCTTTCAGGTCCTAAAAGCTAATTTGCATTTTTTCAGCGCGCTCGTGCAGTCCGATCCCGGAATAAAAAAAACACAAACTTTAGATGGCGATCACATTTTTAAGCTCCTCGAAACACAAAGAAGGAGCTTTTAAACTAACGACACCTAGAACGGACACAAAAGCTAAGCCAATACCCAGACAAGCTGAGCTTAGTTACTTTAAATGTGGTAAATTATCCAGAGTACACGTATTTTGATAGCACAGCTTTAATACAACGAATAAAAATTATACTAATAATAAAAAACATCTTAAAGAAAATTTATATAAGAATACAAAAATAATTATTTATTTTCAGTTTCTTTGAGTCATAGTATGATGTAAGAAAGACGCAGGTAATACAATTTATAATTACACTATTTTTCATTAATCATAGGAAAACATATAATTTTTTTTTAAGATTACTTTTTAAGTATGGCCAATACATTTTGGCCTTTAATTCCGGCCTTACACATTGCATCTTAGATATTTCCAATCAGGTACACTTTCTCTTCTCCTTTATCAGTACTCCTAGAAACATTCACTATCACACACATAGTTTTTAACAATATTTATCATTTAAATTTTAGATTACACTAGATAAAATCATAACACTCCACTATTGAATATAAAACTTTGACTCTACTACCGGACTGAAACTGACAAACTCTGGCCAACTTACTTATCAAAGCAATATGACACTTATACAGTTAAGATTATATTTTCTCAACTAAGCCCTATTCTATGAACTCTTTTTATGACAGAACCTATTCTTTCTAATGTTTTTGAGAACCATACATAACACTTCATACATATTAACCTTTATTAAAAATACATAGACTTCTTTTTACCTACTGCATGTGGCCCAAAATAATTTTAACTTCAGATCCTAAATAACAAACATCACAATCGAATTAATCGAAATGCAGAACAGTGGTCATACTAGTTTTATAAGAAAAGCAGATTCTTTATTATATTTTGACTCAATAAATATTAACAGTGTAATCAAGCCATTATCAATTTTTTATTCATTAAATTCTGAACAATTTTTCATCATCAAAACTTTGGTTCGAAAATAGATATGGGAATTGTGTATCGTCTTTGCTTTTGCTTTTCAGGGTCATTCACTAGGCAAGCGAGCACAGGGGTGCGCGACAGAAGGCCTCGTCTTGATTTATAAGGTAAGCGTAAGTGGATAGTTAACTTTCCTCATTTGTCCGCTACATAGTTGCAATATATTCCCATAATTTGTTTGCTCATCCGGCTCGCGTCCTAACGACGCCCCCGCCTTATTGTGATGTTCAAGCAAGCCTTAAGACTCGCCACCGTAATATTACGTTTTACTCGCTATTAAGCTTATTGCAAAAACGTTAAAAAAACCTTTAATCTCCATAAAAAATATGTTTACGTTTTAAATAAACATAAGCAGACTTTACCTTCATTGAACTATATATATATATATATATTACTGCGCAACTTTCATTTACTAAAGATTTCAGTTAAATTCTAAATGACACTGCACTGAAAGCATCTCGGTATAAACATAAATAAAGCAAACATTAAATGATTGATTACAAATCAATGTTTGTGTCAGTGTCATAATAAAGTTTAACATTAATATTATTGTAAGTAATTAAATATACACATACTATACATCAAATTCTTTATACGCATCAATTCGTTCAGAAAAATATCGGCAGAAGCGGGATGCGAACCAGCGAGCCTTGGAACCAACCATTGCTCAAGTTCATTATCCTAGGGCCTAGACCACTCGACCATCTTCTGCCCGAACTGTTGCGCGGAATAAGTTGTATTTGTACCATTTGTTACCATCATATAACGATAGGTGTCTCTGTAGTATATATTCAGTGTGTATATTATTATTCAATCAGTCAACATTTATTCACAAGCTTAATATTATTACTTTCCGACAGTCTATTTATTTTAGTAAGTACCACTCGGGTCTCGAACCGAACTATAAAATGAATGTGTGAGAAACCACTTCTTGTAAGTCCGACGAGGACTTTTACAACCAGTCATTTACCTGTGTTACTGATGAACAATTTTACCTTCTTGATATTGTCTCAAGGTGACATTATTATATGGATTTTTAAATATTTATTAGAATATTATTTTATTGTTTCAATATTCGAATCTACTTTTATAGATCACTGACTATATAACAATTTCTTTTGTATTAAATTTGATGTATAGTAGGTGTATATTTAATTATAATATTGTATTATGGTCAATGATCTATAAAAGTAGAAAGAATATTGAAAAAATAAAATATTATTCTAATAAATATTTAAAAATCCATATTTATATTATTGTGTTTAAATTTATAATAATGTTATACATAACTATCAATATTTGTTGTTGTAATTAACGTTTAACTTTTTATCAGAAAATAAAATCTTCCAATGTTTGGGAATTAAAAATTTAATCATTTCAATACGCATAGTATTAAACAAGTCAATATTTCACTGAATTATTTTTTGTAGTATCACCAATAAAGAGGTTGTATGAAACTTGTATACCCGTGCAAAGATATAACGACAAATAATAATGAAATATGACAATTATTTTTATGAACAACTAGCTGACCCGGTGAACTTTGTTTCACCCGAAAGGCAATAAATGAGCAGATTTTGGATTTTATTAAGTTGAATTTTTCGGTACATATGATATCATATATTTGGTCTGGTTGAATTCTGTTGCAGTAATCGACGAAACTTTAGCAAGTAGTTGTCAGCATTTCGACGAATCGTCAAACGATATGCGTTATAATTCATCAAGCTTAGATTCTTGGTAGTTTCTTCACCTGAAATTAAGACAATAGATTTGTAATTTTGTATGTAAAGCTAACATCCATATTTTTAGCATAATTATAAAGGGGTGAAGATAAATGATTTTAAATCGTTTGCCGGTTATTTGTCCAATTTACTCTAAAAAACATCTTAATCTTTAAGTCTGTTATTTTCCTGGTAATAAGCAGTGTAATTAGTCTTTTATTGGAAGCATAAAGCAAAACCAAGCACTTTAAAGTGTATGTCATGACGGAATCAAAACTATGATATTGATTATATATATATTGATTACACACCATTCAATGGATTTTTCATTTTGATATTGAAATAAAATCCATCTTCTCCTTGCCAAAACATCAGTGGGTATTGCAACGTGTCATATGAACGACGTGTTTCAGATATCTGTTGTAGTTGCCCAGTATCACGACGTGTGTACCAGATAGTCGTTTATCCGCTCTGATCACGACTTTGTAGACCTCGATCAAGTTCTTCCTCCATATTGTCATTGAAGTATATTTGTACAAATTTATGCTGTGCATCTTCGAGAGGTTGGAATGATCCGATTCGATAGTGAATCTGTCCTTGTATCTACAGAATCAAAAGCAAAGACAATATTACTGATTTATAAACACTTTTTTTTAAGAATTAGCATACATAATTCAAAGCAATAAGTGTAGTATGTTATTCTGTAAATTAGATTGTGTGTAAGTACAAAAATAAATAAATAAATACCTTGAATGTCGTATTAAATCCTCGTCTATTCTAGAGTTCGTGCAAACGGATCGCTTTGGCATATCGTAAAGAGACTTGTCAATGTTGTCGCTGGAGGTGTCTAAGCACGTTGAACAACATTTGATGGTTTCCAATTGAACTGTTAGGAAACGAATAACTTTAACCTCAATTTCACAAAATTATGTGGATCGTGCATTTGAGGTTAGATTTACCTTCGTGTGCTCACGCGTTGTCTCAATCTGGCATTATCTCTTATTATATTTTGTCTTCGCTTAAGTTCTGTGAATACACTCTTTGCTGGCTTGCATGTCTAGTGCGGTGGCCGATGTTCGCACGTCGTTCTCTCGGCATCTTGGACCACGGACAGACTTGTGAATTTAACCTCAAATGCACGATCCATATAATTAAAACAGTTCAACTTACCACCTTAAGGACAAATGCCTGCTGTTGAAATTGAATAAAAATTTGCACAATACGCGTGGTTGATTTGATCGTTTCCAATTGAACTGTTAAGAAACGAATAACTTTAACCTCAATTTCACAAAATTATGTGGATCGTGCATTTGAGGTTAAATTCACCTTAACCTCAATTTCACAATTTCAAAATTTCACAGTGAACACAATACCGTTTTTTTTAGCGTTTGAAAGAACGTGCGCAAAATAAATGTCACATGAAATTCACTAAGCAGAGTACAAAGCGTAGCTGTCAAGCAATGTATCACGCACCGGCACCATCTTAGAAGTGCGCCGTTATAGTACATGCTATGTATCAGAGATGGCGCTGTGTGTGAAAAATGATTTTCCCTGTTTTCCTGCCTTTCTCTTAATTTTTTTCGTAATTTTCTTTGCTTTAAATAATACGGAGCTCGATACCTTTCCAACGAATGCAAAACCGTGGAAATCGGTTCGTGCGTTCTGGAGTTATAGCGTCAGGAAGGAAAACCCGACTTATTTTTATATAATAGACTAGTATAATTGATTCGATACTCGATTCAAATCAAACCGCTGAAATTTTTTGCAAAGCCATTAATTATTTTGGAATTCATAAAAAATCAAAATAAAATAAAAATAATACATACTCGTAGAACGCAGTAACTTTGTAGCCTGTCATTTTTAAAGAATAAAACAAGCGAAACATTGTATGAAACCTCTTATGGGTAACTATATGTATATACGCGAAATTATATGTTTTTACAAAATTTAAAAAAAGAAAAGTAAAAAGCCTGTTTTGTTTTTCATTTGTACATACGAACTATTATATAATTGTAAATGAATGATAGTTCAAAAAACATTAATAACATTTGCTGAAAATCTGAAAAAAAGTTTGATTTATTATTCAATTTAATTAAATTTAAAATATATTTTTAGAATTTACTAGTTCTAAACGATCACAATGAACGGCCATTCTTTACAGTGCAAACACAATTGTCTTCGTGTGGGTTTATTTTCGAACACGCCGTGTAGAAGGAGAATTGATTGGAGAGACTGAATTTACGGTTATCGGTTCTTTTGTATCAAACAACCAATTAATTATTGTAAAACGCTCGCTTAAAAAATCCATCGATACATCTTTATTTTGTCTTGTTCGAGAGACTGATGAGCTACACTCCGAACCAAACAAAGAGAGCTTTACTTTGTATGTGCTTTTTTATTTTAGTACCCTCTAAAAATACGTCCTTTTGTAGAAATCGACAACGGAACATTTAAAACATAAACCATTTAATACATAAGCCATCTTTTCATTTTAATTAAAAATGATTTTATGTAATCATTAAATATAACTCAATATGTAATTAAAATTGAGTAATGGTGTTTTTTTTTGCATTCACGTTGAAATATATTCCAATTATTAAATATGTAACATAAGTTTATTGTCCGCCTTGTCTTAGTATCATCACCAACCTTAAAAATATTGTATATTTGTAAGATATTATTAAACAGAATTGTAATACTTAAATTTAACTTTATTAAATCACTCATATTTAATATTATTTCAATATAATCAGTTTAATTTTAACGCGTAATATAATATACAGTAATAATATTTTTAACCATTAAATTTTTACTCATAAGTTCGAATTTTGCCTTGTACTTTACTTGTGAGAAACTGGTAATATTTTATTTTTAAATATTCATTTTTATTACATTATGAACAGTATTTTGTATTTAATTTAAATGTATTAATAATTTTCGTGCTAAAAAGACGGAAACTTTAAAGCTATATTAAAACAGTACTTTAAGTAGATTTTTTTTAACTTACTATGGATTTAAACAGTTAAGATATCCAGCAAAACTTGTTCATTAATTATATCTGTTACAGTATATAATATACTGGATAATTGTATTACTCCAGTCTTATTATAATCAGATCAATTATTTATTTATTTATTTATTTACAGAATCGAAATTCCAATTTGGACAAATATTTAGAAACAAAGTAAACATCAATATACAATAAATAGAGAAAATAATAAAAAATAAAAATAGCACAAAATAATAAGAAGATGACACGTGTCAAAGATCACAGAGATCAAGAAGAACAATACCATCAACAAAAGAGGAAAAGGATGTAAGAAAAGGATCGAGGTGTGCTGGTAGGCCATTTAGGAGCGACATTGCCGTTGTACCAAATTGAGTGCTTGAAGCTCCACAAGCATCAACTGGGATCAAAAACAATGGATGGCTACGAGCACGGGTGTACCTATCGAGAACATAGAAGTTACAACATTCAAGAATCCCAGTGTTGTAAATTGAACCGCGAAGAAGAAGGAATGAATGTTTGAGTGCAGCAATTTTCCTCCGTGACTCTAGCGAATGGAAAGAAAGCATCCCTAGAAGAAAAAGAGTTGAGTAATGTTCGGAATTGAATGGATAGTTACCGTAAATATAAAAATAAAGACGTCAGAGAAATTTTTTATGAATTTTTTCGAGCATGAAAATGTATTTGGATTTATTGGGATTCCAAACTAAACTCCCATATTCCAGAACAGATAGAACGAGTGAAGAATAGAGAGTACGAAAAATTAGAGGGTTATGAAATTGACTAGCCTGGCGGGTGATGAATCCGAGAAGTTTATTGGCGCGTGAAGTTAAATTGATTATGTGAGTATGGAAAGTGAATAATGAATCGTAGGTTATACCTAGATCCTTGACAACTGCTACTCTGTCGAGCAATGTTCCAGATAAGTAGTATTTGGACAGAATAGGATTTTTAGAACGGGAGAAAGAGATAACATTACATTTGTTGATACTAAGCGAGAGCTTATTTATGGCAACCCAGTTTGATACACTATTAAGGTCAGATTGCAGATTATGCATATCTTCGATGGAGGAAATGGAAGAGAAGATTTTAAGATCATCAGCGAATAATAGGCATGAGGAGTGGGTAAAACAATTAACAATATCATTGAAGAACACAAGAAAATGAAGGGGACCTAAGACAGAACCTTGAGGCACTCCGGAATATGCAGAGAATGGGAGAGATTCATATCCACCGTAGTCTACAAATTGTTTACGATGGGAAAAGTAAGAAGAGAAGAATTTAATAAGCATAGAAGAGGCACCGAAAGCGCTCAGTTTACTAAGAAGTAAGTCATGATTAACACGATCGAATGCTTTTGAAATGTCGGTATAAATTGAGTCGACCTGGCAGCTAGGCTTGGAACTAAGAGAATGTGCGATAAATTTATTGAATGCTAACAGGTTAGTAACTGTAGATTTACCACAACGAAAACCATGTTGTCTATCTGAAAGACGGCACTCCAACTGTCTCGAAAGGGAGCGGTGAATTAATATTTCCAATAACTTAGCGGGAGAAGACAGAAGGGCGATAGGCCTGTAATTACTGATATCATCCAAAGATCCTTTCTTATGGACCGGACGTATTCTCGTTGTTCCCCATACAGACGGGTATGCACTGGTGCGATAGCTGAGATTAAAAATAAATTTTAAAGGTAAATTTTAAAGGCTCAAGTAACGCGGCAGAGCATCCCTTAAGTACGAAGGACGGGACACCATCCGGGCCGAATGAGGACTTTGGAAGAAGTTTACGAAAAGCGAACTCCATATCAGTTGAGCTAATTTCATAGAGTTGAAGATTATAATTATAATTAAATTAAAATCTTAATTTTAAAATATAAATATAATTTTTGTAGTTATGTTTCAACTAAGGGAAATAACTCCGCCCGTTAGAGGCATTTTCATTATATTTGTAATATTTTCATCACATCTATAAGCATGAGTCATACATATATTAACTAATACATATGATCCCACAAATTTGAACATTTTATGTGTCTATCAAAACATATATATCTCTATTTTTTGTTCACTAGAAGTTATATATTGATATCAGCTTGATAAAGCTCTTTTGTCTCTTTTTTTGTTCACTCGCCTGACATGCACATCTAATAATGTTAGTTTTAATTATATGTAAAACTACACGGCGCTTGCATATGCCATTTTATTTGTTATGACAGTTGGTCCATTTTATGTTGGTTCAACTGTCATCTTTAATAAAAATTTGCCGTGATTCTCTTGGCGGCGCTGCATGTCACAGTATTCTGGCAGTCGTCAGTTATGTCAATATAATATTTTTGTATCATTCTTGGAAAATAAAAATATAATATATTTAATTTTCCTTCTTTTTTTGACGTTTCTGTTTGAATAATAGTTCAATTAATTTTCAGTTGATTACCTTAGCGTTATGAAGAGATTGATAAATTACAATAATTGTCATAAATTAAAAAATATTGTGTTTAGGCACCTAATGAAAAATAATTACTTGATTAATGTAATATATTTGTCAAATTTAGGTAACTATAAATAACTTCTTTTAATGAAAATTATGAACTGAATTACACTTTATTTGGTTTTATTCAGCACCTTTTCTATAAATACTAATAAAACTTTAATCGTCATTAAAGTAAAAAATCCACAAACGCCCAAATATACCCCTTACATTTCTACATATGTCATTTCAGCAGTTTTTGATATTCTATACCAGCAGTTGCTGTACCTACCACATTCAATCTGATTTCTGTAGGTGCACATCTCAGGACTTAATGCTGGGTGACACACGGTCTATCGATGTTGCCAGATACTGGGTAAAAATAATTTGACGTTGCTGACACGAGGAAGAACAAGATTTCTTTCTAAAAACAGAATAATAAACTCTTGTAATACCCTCGATGATTACACTCCAATAATTAAAGCAATTTCATTATATCCTCATTGTAGACCAAAAATTCACTTTTATATTAAAAATAAAATAAGTTTTGGACAAGATTTCTCCTTCACCATTTGACAATATTCTCTTATATGTTAGTAAATAGAATTTATAGAGTTTTTCTCGCATCTATGAAGAATGTATTATAAAATCGATAAATATATTTACATAATCTTCAAAGGAGCTTCGATGAACTTGCAATTTAATCTGCATAGACGTCCGTCCCGCGCGTGACACGCGGCATTAGTCCACGTGTCGCGCGTCGCATTTCGCGCCAAGAAGATAACAAACCCCAGCACACGTGTCTGGAGGACCACAGCAGTTCGGCAAGCTTAGCTGGGTCATTATCGGCCGCTTCCTGGTTAGAGTAACCATGATTCACTTATATTTATTAAGTCTTTTCTTATCTTAAGGCAGAAATAATCAATAATACAAGTAAATACAAAAGCTATAGCAATTGTTATATGGAGACATTGAATTAATTTAATTAATTCAGACATTAATACTCATATTATTTTCATTCATATCTGCTCCGTAGATGGAAGATATAGTCGCGACAAATATGCCATTATTATATTTTATCATTTTCCATGTTTTGTCAAATTAATTCAAGTCTCGTGTCAGCACAGTGTACCATAGCTACTTCAATAAATTACCAAATCAATAGAGATTCAGTTTTGATATACCAATTATTATTTTTGGTTGATTGTTTCTTATCCATTTTTTTATAACTTAAAAAATAATTGCGGGTGGGATCCTGTGAGTTCCACGCAAGGTTAGATTATGCGTCTGATAAACAATTAAAAATCGTAGGCTCCTATAGAAGCCTGACCTCGTTATGAGCGTGCGGAGCTCTGACGATCTTTGATGTAGTTTAATAGCAAGGAACCGTCAGAATTAGGCAGCAGCAAAATGAAATCAAAACACAATTTTCAAAGCATGCAAGATGATAAAGTATTCTTCTCGATAGTTGTATTACGAGTATGTAAATAGACATTGCCATTACAAGAACAACTTCAAATTACCACGATGCCAGGTTGATTTTTAAAACCCGTCTTTGAGGATGGCTTAACAACGCAGCCGCATAATGCATTTGTAAAACATGTGCCTGCTTAGAATAATGAGGGTATGATAGTTTAACTCTGTGAATCGTGAAGAGGTGAGGGTGCATACTACAGTTGGTTGAGAGACACTTTTGAGAGAAACATTAGTTATGAAGCAGAGAATGAAGCAGATGAAATTATGATTTTGACGGTATAAAACAATCTATTCAACAAAGTGTTGGATCCATTTTTTTTGTACTTTATCAATTTTATTTTCTGTCTACAGACTCCAAAAAGTGTGGTATCTCCACTCCTGCTCCGCTATCTCTGTAATTATCTGCGGATTGTGAGGCTTTGTATGGGCCTGGCCTGTAATGACTGCACCGCGTAATCACCAGACACGATGAGGTTTTTTCTTCCTCCTGCATTAGATGCTGCCCGGATCGCGAGGCCTTTATGTTGGCTACATCGCATTTGCTTCAATCGCTTCACAAAGGCTTATTGATACCGTACCCGGTATAATGCTCTCGTTACTTTGTTGACAGAAGAGATCGTTTCAATTTTAGCTTGCTATGGGATCCACACTAAGGTATTTTATGTAATCGATTAATATTTGCTATCATTAATCCAGCCTATCATTTAGAATAATAATTATACAATAATATACTCTTAAGGAAAAAATACTATTCAGTTCACATGACTAGACACACAAATACAACTATACCCAAAAAAAACTTCCTATATGCATTTCATATCTGGAACATACGAGTATGATCTACAGAAGTTACCGATACTTAACTGGCAGTTGTTATTTGTCCATATCTTGTCTTAACACATCTTTGTACCTGAATGTCCACCTGGATCATACTTCTTTATGATTCCCAATGACCTTCAGGGCAGTAGTCTGAGGCATGGTGATTTTGATTTGACGCGACTTGTTAATGGCACCTTTTTAATGAGATCCGATGTATAAGTACATGCTTTATAGGCATGGAGCATTTGTTTCTAAAAGACGACTTAACTAAACCAATAACATGCGGTTAGCAGCAGGCGATAACCAATCCGTGTTTCGGTTCACGTGCAATGTTGCTTAACACGGTTCATTAAAACGTAAAAGTGACAATAAATTTCATATGTAGAATTTATATTTATACTTTTCAAATACAATAAAAGTATTTTAAGATTTGAGTACATATTATTTTAATATGTTGTCAAATAATGTTTATGATCTCGAGGTAAGTCAAAAAATCGACATACGCTGCACCTAGAGGGTAGATAGCAAAAAATAATGGTTAATAACGACTCAATACCAGACACGTGTAGCGGGGTTTGTGGTCTTTTCAGCGTGAAATGCATGACACGCGAGTGGACGTAGGCCCTAGCACTTAAGGTCGAAACGATTTTTTTGGATCCTTTGATATTGTTCAAACTACGAATATCTAGAACATCTTTATTATACTTTGATGATTGTAATCTAGTATTTAATGGCCAAGCTTATGCATGTTTTATCAGTTAATCTGTGGTGAAGTTTTTCTATATTATTATGATGTTTAAGAGACAAGTACGAAGCGTGTTGGAAACATTGTAGTGAAAATATTTTGATGCTGATTGGATCAATTATTTATATACTTACCACTATCGTTTGTTAAATATAACGAACTTACTGATTGAACAAATCAACAGTTTCAATTAAAGTTGACAAACTTAGATCGCACAAATGGCAAATGAAAAGTGATAATAATTCGTTTTACAGTACTCAAGTAAGCGAAACATATGTTTATAGGTTGTCAGTAAGTATTTTTTTTCCATATCCATGTTTATGCCTTAAGATACCTCTGTAATCCAAGATATAATTGGAAGCATATAAAGTTTTTGACATTCTCCATTGCAGGATGCAAGATAGAATAAAGCATCACCTGATGCATATTTATTAGCATCTTAAAATAAATCAGATTATTAGCGCTTTGCCCTCAATAAATAAACCATTTGGTCATAAAAAAATCTGTTTATGACGTATCTAGCAATCATGAGCCTTACGTGTAATTTGTAGCCTCACCTTTATTTTACTGTTGTTATGTTCAAAATTGACTTACTATACAACTGAATATAAAATATTAATAACGTAAAAATCAATAACAAATTCACCAAAAAGATGCCACGTTTAAAAGATAAAGAAGTTTTTCGTTTCATATATTGTTAACTTCAGCGATCTTTTGAGAACCCCATATAAAACGAGGCTTGTATTGTTTATATATCAACTAATTCATTACTCGGTGCAAAACATCAACGTTTAATAATATTAAACATTTTCAATGTATACACTACAGCAACCTTGCTTGCAAATTAAATTACGAGTGTTCTTAAGACTTTGTAACTCTTTTAAATGATTTTTCGTTTTTTTTTTATTAAAGACCCACAGGGCAGTGGCGTGCAGGGACGCAGTTTTGGAGTGTTGGCCAGTTCCCTCAGGAGGTCACGTTCCTGGCTTTGTAAATGGGATCAATTTCCTCTCTCCGAGACCTTAATACCACCGCGGGGGACCGATAACCGCCCCCTGCCCGGTACGCCCCTGCAGATTTATTGCACTTTTTTGCTTTATTTCGGTGATTTTTTAAAAGGATACAAACCTAATCCATGCGGCTGTTTCTCTTGTTTACTTTTTTCCGAGCGGACGTGGATTAAATAAAGCCCAGATGCAACGAATGGTTACCCTTTGCGATGCTTCTTACATGTTGTATGAAAACATACAAAATAATACTAAATTCAAATATGAAAAAACATTTTAATTTTAAAAACAATTTTAAAAAACACTTTTAAAAACCACTGAGTTTTTTATTTTTGTTATTATATTGATTAAAGAGGCACCCCTCCTCCATCGGGACAAACTTGAAACTGTTTTAATTTGTCCTGATAAAGTTAATCTGTCTTCAAAACCGGTCGAAAATAAAAAATAATAAACTCAGTAGTTTAATTTCATTTTTTAATATGACAAGCCACAAAGTTATTTCGTTCTACGAACACAACAAAAAAAATTTTAAATAACAAAAAACATTTCAATCTTCTCGTATTATGACATAAATTTAGATACAATAAATATATATTCAGTTTATCCATTGAAAAATATTTTTATATGTTTGTTGTTACAATTATTTCAGAATATTTGATTAAAACACTTAATTTTCAAAGACAAATAAGTCTTAAAAGTAAGTAAATATATTTTAAACCTTTTTTATCATGGATCATGCTTAAAAAGTGTTGATCAATAAAATTTAGACCGCAGTTTCGCAAGCAATCTCATTTTCGTCAGTTGTTCTTTTGCAAGCAGTTTCTAGAAACTAAGGTCTAACAAACTCTCAGCGAGTGCAAAATCGAGGTCTTTATTTCTGTTCCATTAACAAATGTTTAATGTGATGCATATTAAATTAAGGCCAAAATCATTATCCATATATTTTATTAAGCTGATCAAAAACTGATGATAATGGCATACAAATTCATAACAAATAATATTTCTCTCATCAATTAACCTATCCACTAACCTTGTAAACCATCGTCCAGTTTTTAACTGCCTTATAATATATCCTCGTAAGTCTTAGAATATTAAAATTATGTTTATTCTTTATATCAGATTACTTGTATTCGTATTTAAATCCACATTTAATTAAACTAATATGCTTACAAGTTACAACTAAAATATTTTATTTTAAAATATTTTGTATATAAGTCGTATCATTGTTGTACAAAAGCTAGAAGTAGAATCTCATGAATGAGAATCACGTAAACGATTCTGCTGTTCACGACTATACATTTGAAAATGCAAATACTCCTTCAGCTCGAGAGAAACTAATTAAAATTAAATGATTTTTATTCTAATTGGTTGACTTCCATTGCTCTTTGTTCACTCTTTAAATGTTAAGGTCTGCACAATTGTTGTAATAACATTCTTTGACTTAATTGCAACAGTGTCCTGACTGGATAATGTTCATTTGAATATTTTGAGTTACTTGATTTGAAATGTAAATTTGTTTGTATAGATTATCTTTTAAAGCTTCATTCGTTTTAATTCAATTAATAAAACAATATCAAACAATGCCTTCTTCGTTATTGCATGTAGATTACGAAGTATCACGAATTCAACCAATACGACTTGCGTTATATGTGTAAGCAACAATAAGAGTGGTTTTCTGATTAACATTATATCCACATAATATATATTCTTTACATTTAACCCTTTACGTGCGATGTGTGGATGTATCCGCACCAACTTGCACTGCTCTTAAGTGCGAGGTGCGGATTTATCCCACGCCCTGAAAAAAGCACGTCGCTTTAGTGCGAGATGCGCATTTATCCGAATACTATATTGAATATAATTTTTTTTCGTATTACGACATTCCTTCGTCAATTTATTTTTACGGTATGTATTGAGTTGTAGGTCATTCTACACATGTTTCAAAATTAACCTTTTTTTAAATAATAATGGATTTATTAATTTAGTTCTTAATATAAATGCAGCACTGACCAATCAAAACACATAAAAAAATCGTCCTTAAATATTCATTAACTTTATTTTTCATTGACTAATTAACTTATTTCATGACTTTTTATGAAATATTATTTCTCACGTAAAAACCTGTGCTTTGTAAAATAACGTTATATTTGATGTTTATAATAAAATGAAGCATTAAATCAGTATTCTTGTACTATATAATATTCATTCATTTATGTTTTATTTTTATTAGTTATGTTTCGAAAACCTAAAATACCAAATAAGTCGTCATATACTTATAGACTTTTTACAGGTATAGATAGATTTTTATTTTAAAATTGATGATATATTTTTTATTTTAATAACAAATAAATTTATTACATTTCATTGCAGAGACCATGAATTCACGTACAGTACAAGCCATACGTTGGTAGTTGAGTCATGAGAGGCCAATGAAACGTACAGTGTAACCAAAAACTATGGTATGTGTTATACAAATAATAATAAATAACTTTTTAGACCCCTACAATGGCGGTCGAAATATTGGTTGAAGGAAGTTCACCATACACACCTAAACCCAAAAGCCACAATATCATATGGTATGTGTTGCTTACAATAATCAATGTGATTCATATGTATATATAACAATACGTACAAAACATTAAATTTTAATTGATAACTGAAAATTTTGTGTTGACAAATTAATAATTTAATAAAAAAAATGCATTGTGCTTAGAATAATATGTAAGATATTTCAGAAAGAGTATAAGCCTGTTATGATTTAGTTGATTTTTCAATAAAGTGGACCTAGCTGGAACATATCTTTTGGATTATGTGGAAAATTATAAACTACAGCTTAAGTTTATTCAGGCTTTCAATTTATATATAACTTAATAAACATATAATAAAGTCGTCAGAGCTCCTAGTAGCAGAGCTGAAGTTCGATGAAGCGAAGATTTTTGAAGAAATTTATGACGATTATAATGACTAACTTGGGCTTCATGTAGGAAGTGGATGTTAATAATTATGATGGTTAAAAATATAATTATGAATCCTTTAAATGAGCCTTATTTTTTAATTTTAAAACATAAATTATATTAACTGTCACTTATTTAATGCTATACTTCAAGTACAAGAATACACGAGAATCATTAAAAATGTCCCGAAAGGCTGTTTTTATTTTCACATCGTACGTGGAAACTTTGTCTAATTCTCAGAACAATTATCTCGGCATTGTCATGTTCAAAAGGCTTCACGTTACGTTGTATTTTTCTACTTTGTATTTTTGGACTTTCAGGTAAGGCAAGAATCTCACCTGTCAAATTACAGCCGTACGAAGTTCCAAGACCCTCCGGCAAAACAAAAACTTTTATATCAGACGATACTCTGGGTTTTTTATTATTCACTTGGGATATTTTAAGACACATTTGTTGCCGGGCCAAGTCACATTCGGTCATTTGACGTTAAACCAGCGGGTATAGCTCAATGTTCAAAGCGTTTTCTTTGCAAGCGAAAGGTCGTGAGTTTGATCCCCGGCGGAGATTTAAAATAATAAGGATTTTTATCAATTTCTGAGCTCTAAAATAACCCCGGTTGATGTGAATTTAATCTCTCAGCCGTAAATTGCCAGTTTAGTATATTTATTAAAATTGGTGGTAGACGAAAGCCGTTCCGTGAAGATCACCCATTCATAGTAAATTCATGTAATAATAAGGATGATGCGTGAATCTTGGGCTGCAGTCTATGTCGTTGACGGGTCAACACTCCACATGCAGCGCTTAACCATATGCACCACGATAAGCGTCATAGAATTCCACAGATGATACTTCAGCATCACTATCACCATCTGTCGGTATTCTTCTGTATGTGATTATATATAAAAAACAATCGCTATTTTTTTACCCAGATTGATATAATATTATTTATGTGTTTTCATTGAAAATGAGTTTCAATCTATTGATACAAAACATTTTTTTAATAGTTTCAATGCTTTGAAACCCGTTACTACTAAAAATTATACATAAATTTATTTTACTTAAAGTAATAGTTTCACTTTGATTCGATTTCGATACTTTTAGAGCCTACTTGAAGGTCATTTGAAACAAAAGCTACTTTGTAAACATTACTAAATATTTCACAAGATATTATGTATAGAGCTCTTTTTTGTTATATGAAAAGCATGGATTAGTGAGCAACAAGAAATATAGATAATGAAAAAAAATCAAAATAGTATTTTAAATTGAAACTACGTATCAAACAGGACAAGACCTAAATTATATTATAGTATAGAGCTTTTCTATAAATTAATTCGACTGACTTTAATTCAATCGAACTATGCCGTAAAATATGTTTAATTTTTAACAAAAGGCTATGGCAAATCTAACGCAGTGTAAATTTTAAATTAGGTCATACTTATTTTAAGTTAGCTTACTTCAAGGTTATTTTTTTACATTTTCAAATTTTTTTAGTGTGTTTAAATGTGATGGGAAAAAAGTGTTAAGACTTGATAATACCAAAACTAGTATAAAAATTGACTAATTATGTAGTATAGAACAATCCACGACATTGTAATTTTTTTTTTTTTGAAAATGGAAGGAAAGAAAATAAACATTTCTGACTTATAAAAAAGGTAAACTATATTTTCATTCGTGCAGTGAACACTACTAGTGTGACGTTATTTTTAGCTTGTAAAATACCAATAACCTTTTTTGTTAATGATATAAATCCGTTAAAAACTTTAAGTTTATTTCGTAAAATAAATGCCATTCACAATTTTGTATAATTTATCAAATTATTTTATTCTTATGCTGATTATAAGCCTAGATAAGCAACATTGCTGCTTTAAAAAAAGTATTATTATCGAAATGGGCTTAAGAGATAGAGATAAAAAAAAGAAACTGCTCTACTTCGAACGTCAACTTTCTACTCGGGATGTTTCCTCAGGGATGACTGAGCGGCCGTGGGAGACCTTCTGACAGCCTCTTTGTCTTAGAACCAGACCTTAGAAGAGGGACCCAACCTCCCTCTCCAGTCATCATACCTTGTGTCTTTATTTCGGCGGGGCCCGAAATGGGCCTTTGAGATTTCATGTCAGTTCTGCAAACCTCTCTCATTGCTGATGTAATCCTGATATAATATCCAGTGAGCAGAAAAAATATTACAATGCGTATAAGGTTCAACGAAATAATCGTTTTTAACTCAAATATTCACCGACAAATGTGTGAATCTTCTTCACAAGAAAACCTTATTTTTTTCTTATAATATTATATTATTCATTTTGAGATCCGAATTAAATATTTTATAAATATTATATTTTAATTACATTAAAAGAAATGAACAGTGTTCAATAAGATCCATTTCAAAGTTGAATATAGTATATTGTTGTAATAAAATGTTTGACACTTAAGTAATACAGAATATTAATTATTGTTAAATAATACGTTGAGAGTTGTTGAAATCTTTGAATTAAAATCATCACAATCATGATTATGTTGTATTCGACCTTATAATCAAGAAAACTAAGCATGATCACTGACTATTTAATTAAATAAATTATAAACACTAAAATCAGGGCACACATATAATGCTATTTTGAATCGAGTTACACAATTTAAGTACAAGGTATTAGTTATTTGAGAGAATTGTAATATTACATTTTTTAAGTAAATATTCAGGAAAGTAGCTCAAGGATCGTTTTTTTATAAGATTTTATATTAATTGTTGCTTTTTAGATTAAGTTATTCATCCTTATCAATATTTGAGATTGAATAATTTATGTACCGTAATCATTATTAGGATTGGTAGTAGGTAGATCGTAGGCAATATCATAGATTTATGATAATGCAGTTTGAAAGTCTGAAACGAGATTAATGCTAGTCGTTGCATCTGGGCAGATTAATGGGGATATTAAATACATAATTAAAGTCGTCAGCCTCCGGAAGAGCTTCGGAGGAAAAGCTCCGTAATTGATAAATGGTTTCCTCCCTTCTTCAGATCTAGTGAACCGTAACATTCGATTCCGGAGATAAAAACCCCATAAAAGACTCCTTCAGAAAACCCATATCTTGTAATTTAAAGAATCTTTATTTTGAATAAGGGGTGTCATAAAAATAGGTAATACTCGTCGTTTCAAAAGTACCTTTGGCTTTAAAACAACTAACAAAGATAATTAATTTGTAAAAAATTAAATAATATTAATAACGTTTGTATTGATAAAAACTGGTAAGTAAAAGTAAACTTTTGTAAATCACGTTACAACGAGTTTACTACCATAACAACTTTCACACATTTAAATAGATAAAACAATCATACCTTGTTTTAATATGGATTACATTGAGAATTGTTTCACTTGATGAAATACTGCAGTTTCACTTTTTATAAGAACTTCATCAGTGCCAATGTGCACAAACGTACATAGGAACTGATGAAGCTTTCATAGATTGTGAAACCGTAGCATTCCATCAAGTAAAACAATGCTCAATGCTATTCATATTAAAACAAGGTATGAAATTCTTATCAATTTAATTTTAAAATGGATCTCAAAGTGAATGCTTTAAATATAAATAACAACATTCAAACAACTTAATAAAATGTATTAAACATTATTCACAAATATTAGACATTTATTAATAATAATCTACATACAATAAACAACTAATTCCTTCACATTAGATAATCACTCATACTCATTATTCAACAAAAAAAATGATGATAGGTTTGAGATCTTAAATCCCAATTTGAATATCAAAAATTTTCAAACCAGTTTTATTATTCTCTGTTTTATGGTCTTTTGTTATCTATCGTATGGATATCAGAAAGTTGATTATTTTTTAATTTTTTAAAAAGAAAAAGCATTTATTATTATCAGAAACGTTCATATGTGATGGTTACGTTTTTCTAACAAGAGTAAACGAACCGATCAAGTATCCCTAGACTGGAAGTCAAGGCGCTTCGTGCGGAAATCGCCTGAAAGTTTGTTCTTTGGGGCTTTCTGAAGTTTTCGACAACTTGGCATTGTTAAGGCAAGCCGTGAAGGCAAAACTACTTGTGACGTTTTCATCTTGTAAAAATGCACTTGTGTTGAAATAGATAATACAAATAACTTTCGAAAAGCACATTCGAATATATTTTATAAATATTTATTTTTGAGATGCTTTGCTTATTTGAGTTGCCAAATATTTTATAACTTTACTAAGGTAGTATGTTTTTTATCATTGAAACAAATTTATTCATATATAGCGAATATCCACTGAGCTTGGCATTTGCGTAGATTTTTGCTCGGTTTCAAAAAAACACGTAGATAAAAATTGAAAAAAAAAAACAAAACACTCTCCGTTATGAATTTTTTAACAATTCTTTTATGCATTATTTTATGTAAACACATACATGAGAATTTAATTCCTCTCCCGTAAAATCTCATTCATAGCCTATTAGTTAAAATTGGTGGACGAAAGTCATCCCGTGAAGACCACCCATTCATAGTAAATTTCTGTAATAATAAAGGATAATGCGTGAATCTCGGGCTGTAGTCTATGATGTTGGCGGATCATAACTCCAAACACAGCGCTTAGTCATGTACATCATGGTAAGCGTCATAGAATTCCACAGATGAGACTTCGGAATAACTATCATCATCTGTCGGTATTCTCCTGTATGTGCTTACATAAAAAAAAACTTTACAAATCTATCTCACACGAAGCGTTCAGCCAACTCAGTTTATGTTAATTTAAAAACAACTGATTCTCCCCTATGTGTATTTATTTTGAAAAAAATACGAGTTTATTGTGATTTTACTGGAGTATGATACGTTTTTTGGTATCGATAATGTACAAAAGAATATTATCGAAATATTATTCACACCTTTTATATTGAAATGTGTTGTGTCCACATCAATCAAATAATTGTAGTTCTCACAGTTCCCATGACGAGGCCCGGACTGGGGACCAGCAAACGCCGCACATTCTCTGATCCATTGACAGACGTGTTTATTACAATGATTGATCTCGCCCACGCAAATTGATTGATGGTTCCTAATAACATTTTCTTGTTGTATTAATGCACAATGAATATCGAATATTTGGGCAAAAAATTCAAAAGAATTTTCGACACACAAAAATGCCTTGTTCAATTTTGACTACTTTTTCCTTTGATGGGAATTGGAAGTACTAGCAAACATATAATTATAACGACAATTTGATTTATTAAATTTTTAAATTAAAGAATCTGACATTAGACTGATTTCTTTACTCAGCAACAACAAACTCAATTTTAATTTCAAAATAATTTAACTTTTTATATTACCTTAGGAAACCGAAAAATCTGAAATAAAATGCTTTATGGTTAGCATACTTTTCCGTGCACACCTTAACCATAATTCTATTTCTAGTATTGATAGTTACTTAAAGTGACAACAAACTCTTATTATTTTTTTATATTTTTTTATGTATAAAATAAATGAAAAAGAAAAGATTCATTATATTTTTCGAATAAACACGTTCTCACGTACATTATCAAGTGTTAATTTAACATTATTAAATAAGTCAAAAGATATTGCGTATAAATAAAAAATATTTTTGGTAAAGATTCAAGATATTAATACAAGTACAATTATCAAATTATTCCAAAGAAAAGTAACTTTCAAATAAAAATGTTTTAATATTCAAGTTTAAAAACATAATTACAAGAATTTCTTCGGAGGATACAATACACGCTTACTTATACAAAATGAACTAATAAAATCTGCAAAATATGGCTTTTCAAGGCGGGCACTTATTAAGGGTTGGCTGTTAGTCGGCGACCCTTTTTGCCCTGGAGCCGTATTGGATTATGTAATAAATCCCATCCACCAACAAGGGCCGCTTTCGCTGATAGATGTTTCTGAAATTAAGGCCTCATTATAAATTCTGGTCTCGCGGTTCTGGGCCCCGTTCTGAAAACTTTATCCTCGCAATCTTACGCCAACCGCTGTCCCTGTAATGTCTTTATTAGCCACAAATTTTGCCACGCATTCGATAAATTGTATCTAATTTATATTTAATGTATATTTTAAACACATATTTTTTCATCAATATTCATCATACGGCTGTTTACGTCCACTGTTGAACGTAAGCCTCCAGTATAATTCTCCATCATCTTCGATCTTTCGACTTCCGCATCCTACACTCGCAATTATTCTGATGTCGCTTGTCCATCTTGCAAGGGTTTAGTCTGTTTTGCAGTTCTTGGACGCCACTCTAACACTTTTCTTTCCCCTCAACCTTCATATCTTTGACAGATATGTCATTTTATCAATATTTCACCTTCATGTAACCTTTTTATATATTTTTTGTGAGCAAATCCTGTCACAATTTATTGAAAAAGCTTACAAAATCACCCTTTATTACTAGACAAAATAGGAAATCTTATAAAAATATATTTTTAATACAAAGAATAAATATATGGCAATACTTTTACTTTATCTTTAATTTTTAAAGTTCATAATAATTTTCATTACACATCCGCTCCTTAATGCTGCTTCTCTATAAAGCTTTGCCTCTTAGGTCTCCGTCGAGTACATTCTATAGTTTTCAATGGTTGGGGCCCAAGAATCTAAAGAAAATGCAGCTGATGATCAATCTTTTTTTACCATCCAAAGAACATGACCCAGCCATGTTTACTTTTGTCTCTTGATTACATTATTAAAGACTGTTTTAAATAACGTCTTAGATTTTCACGGCTAGATTTGATATTGGGGCTTTTGGGCTTAGTGTAAAATGAGAAAAGTATTAAAATAACACTTAGAAATAACAAAGAAAAACCAAATTAATTTTATAAACTATTATTTATTTTATTAATATTTCCTTTCACTACAAAGTTCTTTAAAGATGCATTAAATTGTTCACATATTATTTTGCATCAAATATTCTTTTGTTTTCCTTGAAGGCTGCATTCCATTTATTTATTGTAAAAACATGTATTTTTATATAATGCTTATGAAAATTCAAACGAAGTGAAAAATTCCAAAAATGTGTGAAATCAACACAGTTTGATGATAGACGCTTAATATGAAAAGCTCATTTAGCTGATTGATGTTTAACGTAAAATGTTCATTTTGCTTAAAAATAAATTCGTCAAAACAGAAAACAATAAACGAAAAAGACAAAACGTCTTCGTTCCACTTTGTTCGTTTGCCGTTTACTTTAAAATTCACAAATAGGGTCATTTTGAATTAACATCGCTCTCATTAGGGGAGGGGGAGGGCGAGAGCTTTTAAGTAATTAAGCCTTTCAAGCTTGTAAAAATATTTTTCACGAGTTGGATGGGACTTGCGAAAATACTTTGTAGCCAAGCACTTAATCACGACGATGCAAATCTGCAGATTGTACGTACACACTAATGGTATGTATTCTAAATGTGTTTTATGAACACTTTAAAATTGAAGAGACCCAATTAAAAACTGCGCAATCACTAAAACTTAGGAAAAAATTAAATTCAATAGACTGTAAGTATAAAACTTTAAATGTAACGAGAAACGCGAAAAAATCAACCTAATTACTTCAAATTAATACGTTTACTAAAATACACGACTAGATTTCTAATAAATTAGAATACACGGTAGTATAAATATTTTTATGTATATTGTGAAATATGATTTAAAAAGTAAGTTTTAAAAAGTACTGATTACAAAATTGGTAAATAAAATCTTTTATTTAATAAAATAGTACATTTAAAAAAATATTCGAATTCATGGCGCTTAAAAATGATCATTGTTTCAAAATGTGCTTACAACAAATTACTAAATAATGAGGTGAAGAAGAAAAAAGGACCAAAGCTATATTTTTTTCCGTTAATTTCAAATTTGAATCGCGTACCTTAATAATACTTTTAATGTATATATCAAAAGACACTTTCAATTTGTATGCAATATTCAGTTGCCTTAGAAGAAATTCAACCGAATTTTGGTGCTCTTTTACATGCAGTCAACTTTTGAAAACGTTCAGTTCAATCAGTATTTATTAAGTAAAAATATATTTTTGAAAAGGGTCTTCATTCAAATGCTATCAATATTGTATTAATATCAAAATTCTAAAATGATTTATAAAATAGTGTAAAGAAAATGAAAATATTCCTAAGATACTTTATAATCGTTGTAAAGTATTCAGCAGTTATGATTTTTATGAATAATGAAGTATTGAGAATCTGTCTCTGAAAAACAATTAATATCAAAATATTTTCAGCTTCATTTTGAAGGGTTTTTTGTTTTTATTTATTTTATGCTCGAAACATCTTTGATTAATTGCTGACGGAAGTAATTCAAATAGATGAATTTAATGATGGGCAAAGAATATTGAAATGTCCTTAAAGGCATCAAAAACATTAATTTTACTTCTCAGTAAGTATCTTAATACTTCAAATATTTCAAGTAAATAATAAAAACATGAATATCACATCTGAGATACTCTACATTATTATTATAAATAATTAACGTAAAAGTTTTATCTACAGAATAAAAAAATATAAATTATTTATAGATTTTGATATCTAAATTTAAAAAAAAAAAACTGATACGTAAAAAAATAAAAAGTGATACGTATAATTAGTTAATAATATTTTTTATGTAACATGTTTCTATGGATCAAAAACCATTAACAAAAAAATAACTTTTGCTCTTATATTTCGAACATCGCTGAAGGGATACTCATCAGGGATTTATCTGTTTTTGTAATACTACCAACGACAATAGCGCATTTTAAAAGAGTTACTTGTTAGATAACCTACGCTAGAAGCAGACCAAAACATAGGTGGGTTATGGCAGTTCTTTATCGCGTATCGTTGATTAGGTTGAGCCGCTCTTTCGGCAAATTATAATTGATAAAAAAATATGTAATAATTAATAAGAATGATTTTATATAAATCGAAAAATTATAATTGATAATTCACCCTAAATATGCTTTGATTAATACGTTGCCGTCTCTTAAGGTCCCCGAGCTTCCGTTTATGAAGTATTAAAGAATCAAAACAGATATTAATAATGCCTCGTAAGGCAAAATGCTGACAATTATTCAAATAAATAAAAAAATAAAGTAACGGCTTAATTAAATTAGAATAATTAAAAGTGAAATATGCATTGCAGAAATTATCTATATGTGAGATGAAGGAGCATTGTTCGTTTAAATCCTCCCCGATCGTTGACGCACTGTATATTGGAATGACTTTTAATTATTATTTAGTCTACCCTTTACTTAACATATCAAACTGTTAATTACATTTTTTTTTAAAAGTGGATAATAATAAGATAATAATAGTCGCAATAATGATCAAATAAGATTCCGGGTATGTGGGGAAAAAAATATTTTTAATGGCGGTATTTAAGTCGAAAATATTCTCTTAATTTTATATTGTACTGAGAATCGTGCTAATTTTCATAAACTCTTAACAAATCTGCGAGAAAGCTCTCAGATCGTTTGCCCGATACGCAATCCAAAGCTCGCGACGCCGCACGTCCGAGCATAACGACCCGCCCCGACTGAGATCAAGCCTCGCATATTTACAGCTACAGTATCGGCGTGCGGTGGAATTACTTTCACTATGCAACGGAAAACTGCATTAAAATATCAAATTTACTGCTCTAAACAGAGGCAGTGTCTTAAACTACTTTACGACTACAAGATAAGAATCAAAAAAAAAAAAAATAGACTGCCGGAAAGTAATAATATTAAGCTTGTGAATAAATGAAGACTGATAGAATAATAATAAAAATATACATACTTTGAATATATACTGTAGCGACATCTATCGTACGATGATAACAATGATATAAATACTAGTTTCAACGCAACTCAGTCTAGGCATAGCAATGGCGCAGTTCGCCGAGCGGTATGAATACCTGGGCATAGTTGGTTTCCAAGGTCCGCGGTTCGCATCCCGCTTCTGCCGTTATTTTTGTGCTTGGATTGACGCGTTGAAAAAAGAATTTTATGTATAGTATATGTATATTTAAGTAATAAGATAAGAATCGTTTTCTAATTGCATTTTTTGAATTTTAAATAAACAACATTGAAACTTTAACTAGAGGCTATTTCTGCTAGTGGCAACAATAAAAATATCTTCCAACGTGATAAAAATTCTACAAAACAGCAACATTCTTCATAGAAATGACAAGCATACTCGTAAATACATAAGCTATTGAGCTTAAAAATGCACCTTTTTTATTGCTTTATTTAAATATGAGCTTGCCAGGCGGCATAAAATAAAATATTTAATCAGCTTAAGCTAAAAATTTGTATAATAAATCATATCACAGACAAAAACTTAAAATTTTTATGATATACATTAATTGAATTTAACATAACGTGCCTGCGTTGTGTAAAATATTACTGCAGGAAAATATCTTACTTAAATATTGTCAGTAAGATGTAATAATTTAATTCTTTGGGTTAAGAACTTGTAAAAACGTATTGAGTTTATTACTGATATAAGCTTATATTGGATGATAATATGACACAAAGGTATGGCAAATTACGTATTTGATTTTAATTTACACTTATGTTTTGTGCCATTTTCCAATAGACATTGAACAAAGCTTTATCACAAAATTCCATATCATTATTCGAATTATTATGTGGAATGTCCAACTGAACTATTATGATAAACATATTTGTATTTATTATTAATTAAATATACATATACTATACATAAAATTCTTTTTTTAACGCGTCAATCCAAGCACAAAAACAACGGTAGAAGCGGGATGCGAACCGCGGACCTTGGAAACCAACTATGCCCAGGTATTCATACCGCTCAGCCAACTGGGCTATTGATATGCCTAGACCGACTCGCGTTGAAACTAGTATTTATATCATTGTTATCATCGTACGATAGATGTCGCAATAGTATATATTCAAATTATGTATATTTTTGTTTTTTATTATTCAATCAGTCACCATTTATTCACAAGCTTAATATTATTACTTTCCGACAGTCTATTTATTTAAGTAAGTACCACTCGGGTCTCGAACCAAACTATAAACTGAATGGATGAGAAACGACTACTTATAGTTCCGACTCGGACTTTATAACCAATAGTCGTTTCTCATCCATTCAGTTTATAGTTTGGTTCGAGACCCGAGTGGTACTTACTAAAATAAATAGACTGTTGGAAAGTAATAATATTAAGCTTGTGAATAAATGATGACTGATTGAATAATAAAAAATAAAAATATTCATACTTTGAATATATACTATAGCGACATATATACTACGATGATAACAATGATATAAATACTAGTTTCAACGCGAGTTGGTCTAGGCATAGCAATAGCCCAGTTGGCTGAGCTGTATGAATACCTGGGCATAGTTGGTTTCCAAGGTCCGCGGTTCGCATCCCGCTTCTGCCGTTGTTTTTGTGCTTGGATTGACGCGTTGAAAAAAGAATTTTATGTATATTATATGTATATTTAATTAATAATAATATTGTAATATAGGCAATGATCTATAAAAGTAGATTAGAATATTGAAATAATAAAATAATATTCTAATAAAAATTTAAAAAAAAATCATATTTGTATTTGGCAGCCATTTAATTTTCTTTTGAATATTTAATATCTGAATAGCGAGATAAAGTATAAATATATCTGTAATAATACGTGTATGTGTGTGTTCTACTATTTTAAAAGCAAATTTTGACCTTTATTATCATGAGTATATGGTTTCTGTTCGACGTAACAATGATCTTGAAATATGCTGTCGGTACGCGACATTCTCTAATGTAGCATATTATTATGCACCTTAAATTCACCCTTCCATGAAAAAAAAAACATTTTTGACTTCGCTGCAATTTCAGAAAAGTCACGTAGATTTTGAAGTACGTAGCAAAAAAGGTGCAAGAATATTTACGAGTGTGTATTCAGACTATGGAGATTTTTTGGCGGTTCATTTTAAGATTCTGAACTCTTTATGCATTCAAAACTACGAAACATATAACGTTTACGTGTTGTGTAATAAAAATTTTGACAGTATAAAAATTGCGAACTAAATTGTGTATAATTTCACTTCGTAAGCATATTTTTTTGTTTTAAAATTATCTTATTTTTCAACGACCTTTTTATGTTTAATATAAGATAAAAGTAACTATCATTAAAAAAATATCAAAAATTTGTGGCAAAAAACATTATTCAATGCTTGTAAGTAAAAAGAGTTTTTTTTATTTCATTTACGATATCAAAAATTAATTTATTAGTTTTCAATGCAATTTTTCATTCAGCTTTCGCAAAAATTAAAACATAATATATAATAAATTGTGATAGAAAATTAAACACATTTGCAAAGAGCATCAAATCTTTTGAAGAATTCGTATAAATCACAGAAATGTTTCCTTTTTTATTTGGACTTTTACAGTAAAAATAAATAGATAGCCCTTTTCAGCCTAATCTCTTTTCCTCGAATGGATAATCTGACGGCAAACAATACATTATTATTTCCAGGCGATCTAGTTTGCAAAAGGCTCGCAGGTCACGCGATTTCCTTTTATCCATACGCCATCCCTTACGGTCTGAAGTACAGAATCGAGCTTTTGGGCGAACATTGTATCAAAAAGTAACAACAACATAAACTCGTGAACGACGAAATATGATGGATATCAACAAAATGTTATTAAAATCAATGTGAAATGGAGAAAAATCGTTAAAAATAAAGAAAAAGACGATAAATGAACAAAAAAAATGAAGAATGACGAAAAAATATGAATAATGGCAAAATATAATGTTCCAAACCATACCGTTTTTTTTCTATAATATAGGAATAAGAAGAAAAAAACGTGAACTCGTGAACAATAAATCTGATAAAAGTTTACCCATTTAGATTCAAATCCATTTAAAATTGTGAAAAATAAGTTAAAATGGATGAGACATGACACAAATCTATGACAATCGACATAAAAATGACGAGAATTGAAGATAACTTATGTAAGTCTACAAAAAAATGTACCTGTATTTTCAGACTAGAACCTTTACTACTTTAGAATCTGCGTGTCGTGATATATACATTGTTCAAATAATACGGGATGAACATTCTTTAAATCACATCGTAACATTCTTTCTTGGAATGTATAAGAAAGCTTAGAATGAGCATGCTTGTAAAAAAATGTTCGTAATTATTTGAATAAACTCTGTCTCTGTAAACTTTGCCACGTCCTATATTAGACCTGCCTCCCGATACTCAGCTGTGCATTTTATATATACTCTAATGACTTTAAATTATTTTTCAAGATGCTTCAATTTATATGAATAAAGATACAACTAATTAGTCCAATAAATATCCCTTTTAAAATATAATGGTTTCTGCACCCATATGTTAATAGACATGGAGACTATGCTTGCAATTAAAGTTTAAAAAAATATGAACAAAAAATGAGAAAAAATTGCTAACAAACAAGGAGCATAATTAATAATGGCGCAAAATTTATATTGTTTTTAAAATATTATTTTCATACAATGAAGACCTTCTCTTAATCGATTTCTTAACAGATTAACAGACAGGTTAATTACACTTTACTTAAAAAGACGTTTTTTAATCGATTTATTAATACATTAACAGACAATTTATACTCGTAGTTATTTGGGCAGACTAAACGCATTAAAGAATCAGAACCATTCGAATTTTTATAAAAAATAAAAAAAAACTTTTTTGATAATTTAATTTAATTTTACATGTATAAGTGAAATTTGACCACTATCTTGTAAATTGCGCCAGTTATTTTTAAGTCACAAACACTTGTACGTTATAAAAGGATGTTATTACTATAAACATATTATGCAAGCATTAATTTATCAAAAAGCTTCACATGCCTCGTGACCCAGTTTTATCATAAAGAATCCAGATGTTTCATTACAAAGGCTTCATGTCGCGATCCCGTTAGGCCTTCTGTCCAATGCTCGTGACGTCTGCCGAGCAAGCACCTCCCCTTTCATTCCTGAATTCTTTCTGCTTTTCGAAAATTTCAGCAAATTTTCATGGGTTCGTGTGTTTGGGTTATCCCGACTGATCTCTTTACGCATGCCATGCGAAAACAAACGTGTCCCATCGTCTCGACCATTTGCATAATGCTCTTTTATTCGTTCCGTTATTTTGTTTCGCATGCGTTATAAACCTACTCGTTTCATGCAATGCGCAGATTAATTGTTTATTAATGCAGTTTTTATACATGCCTTATATTACTTTATAAAACCAAATGATCTTTGAAAAGAGTCTAATGTGCCAAAGTCGTTAAATTTTAGCACAGCAATATCGTCCATAATTACGTAAACTTTGATATAGAAATTAAATAAATGCTTTACACAAGATTTTTGTCATTCATCATCAAAAAAAAGTACAAACATTATTTTACACCTTAAATCTTAATTACAAACGTATCTTTATGTGTCTAGAATTAATTTTGTATGTTTTTTCTGAGTTGACATGTTTTACACTAAAATTACATCATCGAAAAGCAAATCTTATACTTTTCCATATTTTGCAAAATAAAAATTTCGGTTAAGTAATATTTCATATGATTTAATTATAATATACAGAAGAATACCGCTTTGCAATAATGAATAAATCTCACAATCAAGCTACTTTTGACAACAATGCCCTTGTGAATATGGTAAATCTCTGCATGCGAAGTTTTGTTGAATTTTTATTACATTAAGCATGTATTTAAACGTCCTTTTTATTATAATGTAAATCAGCGTGAATGAAATATTAGTGAACAAAAAAAGCTGACAACTTGATTTCTAATGATCTACTGTTTTAATACTTGGATTCCAACTGAGTGCTTTATCTCTATGCCATACTCTTTTAATTATTAGAATATTCACAACGATATATGCTTACAATAGTTTTAAAAAGTTTATTTGTATAATTTAGCACATCAAATAGTTTTTCAGTCATGTTTCGAGAGCGTCAAAAGAACTTTTGTTTGCTAATGTGTTCGGTAACTCTGAAAAAAAACCCGAGTTTTTTTATGAGATCCGAAGCATTTTATTTATTTGACTTTAAGCAGAAGGGTTTGCAAAGTGCCCACTTGACTATTCATGCTTCATCTCTATGCAATGAGCCATTATTTTCATTTCGTTTTGCAGATTTTTCTCAACGTCATATCGTCTGGACCAGAACACTCTGGACATATTTTATTTTTTTTATTTCAAAAATTCTCTGCGTTTATTTAAGGTTTCGTTACGCTTTGTTTATAACAGACAGTGATCTTTTTTAACAAGACATGACTTCGTTTTTTACACAGTTATAAATATTGATATTCAATTTATTTTAGTTTATCTTTTTCCATACTACATTGCTAAATACGTTATACAAATTTTGCCTTCAAAATTACATTTATATCATATATTTTACTATGACATGAAGCATGTTATTTACATTATTTATTATTTGATATTACTACTTTATCAATTATCGATGTGGTAAATTTTTAATTTAAAAAAAAGTAACGACCAACATTTTCAAATAATTATAATAAAACATAATAAATGCTTAAATCATAAAAAAAATATTCGTACAATTATCATATTACTAATTATTGTCAATAAATGAACCTTTTTTAAGTAAAATTATCCTTGTTGAGTTATTCCAATTTAGTTGTTTGAAATTCAATTTCGGTGTTTAGCATCAGGTTTGCAACATTAATTGAATACTCTGCCACCACAAATATTCACAAAAAATTTACTAAGCCCATAGACTTCATTGTGTAAAAAAACATTCAGGAAGATTTTTTGTCTGCTCAAAAAAAACGTTTGTAATGATATTCTAATAAAATATATTTTAAGAAATCATTCATTTTCTTGGCAATATTAACCATTTTATTCTGCATTATTAATTAAACAACTTCTTCTTTAGCCTCGCCATTGCCCATCATCTGGGGTTGGGTCGCCTTGTGCACATTCGCCATGTCTGTCAGTCTTGCGTTGCATTCTCGGTCAAACTTATACTTTCATTCCTCATTATTCTTATTAATTACGTTTTGTATTTGAATGTCAAGCCCAGAGACTTCATAATTTCTTAAACAACAATCAATAATATTAACACCCAACGTATTATTTTTTTAACTATTTTTATTTATCAAATTACTATTTAAGCAATTTGTTATCGGCACATAATTGATAAGTGTCATTGTTTCATTTGATGAAAAAAAAATACTTATATTCAAAAAAAATCACAATTCTTTTAATCGTGCTTAAAGATTTATCTTGATTTTATTTTCGCTATCCTTAAAATGATATATTAAATAGCATAATTGAATTGAATATTTATCTTGTACAACAATGAATGATTCATCGGTTTAATTTTCATTGTAATCACGTACAATGTACAGCGATACGCATCCTATTATTTATTTCTGCATTATTCAATACCAATTCCTTAGTTGGCTCTGTAGACAATCGTGCATTCTGGGCGAGGTCCTGAAGCTTTTCCACTGCAACCCTCGGCATCTGAAGAACCCTTCAGGCTCCATCCCTGTGACCCTCAAACCCTCCCCACTTCTTCCCCTTTGGACTTTTCCTCCCTTGAAACCTCCTACGCAACGCAGCTTTGAGGACTTTCACCCAAACGCCTGCAAATAATGAACAAAAAAAATGAATAAATCTGAGAGGAAAAACGGATAATTAACCATATTTATATATAATTATAAAAATTAATAGATCAATGTTTTCATGACTTTACAAACGTATTAAAGCGCACTCGTAAAAGTCACTGAGAATGGTGCCTGCAGAAGAAGCTTGCTTCTCGCCTTAGAAGCCCTAGAGCATCTTTTAACTTCTAATATAATATAAGTTATATCTGGGTCTCGCAACTTTACGGAATAAAAAGTAAGTAATATATTTATATTGCCTTTATTGTCCCCATTCTGCTGTGTAATTGTGAACTTCCTGTATGGTTTCAAAAATAAGATGCCTGCGTCAAATATTGAGAGTACGATGATTTGACTTAAAAGAATGACGATGTGAGAGAGCGGACAAACCAAACTTCCGTGCGGCAATTAAGAGGCTAAGGTTGACTTGGCTGGGGCATGTACTATGGATGCCGCAGGGGAGCATTTTTTCTTCAAGCCCCTGGGCTTGCGTCGTCATGGAAAGCTGTGGGGAACTTTTCATAGAATGATCTGCGCAGAGCTGCAGAAAGAAGAGCTAACATAGGATGAGGTGAGGACCAAGGTGGCTGACATAGATTTGTGGCGGAGGCTCGTAATGTCTATATGCTCCAGTTAGGGGAGGTTACATGGAATTGATGAAAAAATACTTACAAAAATACTTAAGCAGATGTATAATAAAATAAATAACAAAATTTATTTTTATTTTCACTTAAGAAGAAAACACAAGTATTAATAGAAAAGAAACATTTTTCTACGATATTATACTTCTTCTTCATCTTAATAATAATTTTATTCGAATACACTATCAGATAATACTTTATTTTTATTTGTAAATATAATGTTAATATGACAATAATTAAGTTATATGGAAATATGATTTGTAATTTTACAAAAGATTTAACAATGTAAGTAATTATTGTTATTATTAGTTATAATTTTGATAATATTCTTTTAAATAATATTTATGGTTCAACATTTAATGAATTTTTACTGATAAAATAAATCATCGTGTTATGTTCAAACAATTAAATGCCGATTTTCCGATGAAATATAACAAGTTAAGCGATAAAGCCTTTTTTCTCATATCATTTTATGTGGGGTAGCAATTAAATGGAAAGCAAACAAAAAACGTATTAATTTTATTAGCTGCCATAATACTTTTTGATGAAAAAACTTTGAATGTGCTATTTTTATATCAGTTTGAAAAAACAAAGCTTTGATTACTTTGTATTCTCGTTTCTATCGAAAAAAACAAACAGATTTCTGCTCTCGAACAAATAGAAAAGAAGAATACAATACTTTTAGCCCCACACTCGCGGCGCATGAATTAATTAAATCTGAAAAAAAAAACACAATAAAATGTTTATTAAACAACCACAAGCCAAAAATGAGAGTCGTGTGGTCTGTGGTTTTCTGCCACCCTTGACAGGCACGGACTAGAGAAGTTAAAATTACAACTTCTTTTTTAATTATATCTTTAATATTGTATAAAGAAAATTCAGTATATTTTTTCAGTATATTTTCTTTATGTAACCATATACAGGAAAATACCGACAGATGGTGATAGTAATTCTAAAGTCTCATCTGTGGAATTCTATGACGCTTACCATGGTGCATATGGCTAAGCGCTGCATGTGGAGTGTTGATCCGCCAACGTCATAGACTACAGCCCGAGATTCAGGCATCATCCTTATTATTACAGGAATCTACTATAAATTGGTGGTCTTCACGGGACAACATTTTACGGGTGAAGGATCAAATTCACACCAACCAGGGGTATTTTACAGCTCAGATTTTTTTTTTTTAAATGTTCGTCTTGGATTGAACCCACGACCTTTGGCTTGCAAAACAAACGCTTTGACTATTAAACTATACCCGCCGGATGTTATATGTTTGTTAGTCTATTTCAGAGTTTTTCACAAACAAGTAACAGATATGTATAGATATTGTAATTTTATTCAACGCATTAATAGAATAATTATATATTTATTAAAATACTTTAGTAAAAGTCAGTTTATTACACCTTCAAAAATGAGTTAGATATAAAATTAAAAGTTTTTTCAAGAAAAATAAGAATAAGGTGACAAAAACACAACAAGCATGGTGCTTGCACACTTTAGATTTTTTAAGTATAAATAGTGTCCAAAGAAAGAATGCTCTACAGTAAATCATTTATTATTATTTTTATATTTATATTAATTTTAATATGTTCGTTCCTTTAAAGTAAAAAGATTTGTAGAAAATCATTAAGCTTGAAATTCTCATTATTATTTTTTTAAATTAAAAGTTTAAATTAAAAATATAAAAGATAATTTAGTAATCATTCCACATTTTTTCAAGTCTTGACCCGACGTAGCCGAAACATGTTTTTTTACTTTAAAAAATGTGGCCTGATTTCCAAATAATATTTTATTTCATTTTAATAATTATAATTCCCTCGTCTTACGTAAGCTACTAATATCGAAGATATGTTCTTTTTTTATTAAATTTATATTATACAACTTATTTTCTGAATTTCGTGCTATACTAATTGAGTTGAAATACTTTCTCTTCATAATAAACAAGACTAAGTATACACTTTTTTATTTTTTCCCTCGTGCACAATCCCTTAACCACTTCCCAGCCTAACTCACTTCCCACTCTTACGTCTGATTTTTCTTGTAACAAATAGTATTTAATTGAAAATTGATAAATTATCAAATGATTAAGATACTGATAAAAAAAAATATTTTATGCAGAGTCCACTCCTGTTATATGGAGTTCCACGTATGTTTTCAGAAAGATGCATAGGTAGGAAATATCCCATTGTGTAAATCGAATTATTTGCACAATACAAAATATTTTCAAATTTAATTACTATCTGATTTACGAGATTTATTGAGTTTTGTAAACATATTTATTTATGTATATAATGTGAAGATTATTTGATTTTTTTTTAAACAATTGTATTTTAAAACAGTAAGTTATTTTTTTCAATGATTTTTTTCAGTCACATGAAACTATAACCATTCCACAGTCCTAAAAAAGTCTTTAAGTTCTTGAGAGTATCTTTAAGATATATTTATACTTTTTTTATTTTTTTTATAACCGCTTATTAATATAATTATGGTTATCAATTAGTTAATGCGAAAATTTACTAATTTATATATTTTATTGTAACGATTCTCTATAACAATATTTTAATAACCTTAAGAAATTTAAAAACATATATAATATGAAAACGCTACTAAAATATTTTGTAATATGCTAAATATCTCATTGAGAACAATATTGTTTGTATATTAATAAAGTTGGTTTAATTTATATGAAACTAAATACATCAAACTGTATACTTGTTTTGTAGATAAAACTTGTTATGTAAACTCATTTCAATTAAAACTTAAAAACACAACAACGTTAAATAAACACAATCTGCGTAACAATTATTGTTCTTTGTTTTATAATAGTATTACGACTTTAGCCGACGTGTGGGTTGGTCTGAATTCGAGTGTATGAAATAAACAGTCGAATATGAAAGCTCTGAAAAAGCTCTGTGCGAGCTTTCGTAGCCAGAGAGAGATAGAGCCTTTGAGAAGATTACAACCAAACTCATTAACAAAAACACAACATTTCAACCATGATTAAAACATATTTCATAATTATTTTTTCATACTTTGTTAAATTAACATGTATTGTTTGCTGTGGTTTGCTTTTATTCTGATTAATTATAGTGAACCTTTGACTTTTTAGGACCATTTGGATATGAAATGCAAAACATGATTAATTTCATCACAACAATATTTTGTAATTAAATTATATAATAATTCATCAATATCAGTATTACAAAAAACATTAAAATAATGTCATACAATCTTAGCAATCAAAAATTCTTATTTTTAAAACAAGATACAAAATTTTAATAGCATTTTTATTTTAATAAACCATATTGGTAGTATTATTAAATATTTGGAGAAACACACATGGCATTAAATTCTTGAAATTGAATTTTAGTCGTGGAGACGCTATACAATACTGCCTCTGTGCATAAATACAACTAAAGGATAACTTATCGAACACTGAAAATAATATGAACTTAGTGAGAATTATTTAATAATACTATTATTTCTGTATAAAAGCTGAAAAGTAATTTGTCCATAGGAGAAACCAACAATACCTATTTTCTTAATCAGATTAAGTTACTTATATTTCTGGAATAAGGTACAAAACCTTATTCGAGTGATTTTTATAAAACTGAGAACAAGCTTCAGTGTGAAGCTTAAGAATCATGCACAAATATAATATATCAGTTTATACTAAAAAATTAGGATATAAGGTAAAATACTCGTATTATGAAAAAAAATATGTTCTACGAGTATGTAGGAAAAAGCAAGATCCATGAGAACATAATTAAAGTATTTTCTACAAGATTTCTGGTATATTTCTTATTTTATTATATTTAATGAAAAATGTTATGATTTTATTTAAATTTAATTTTTAATTTATTTTTTTAAGAATATGTTAACCACAATATAATGCTTTTTTTAAGTGGAAATAAAAATTAATTAAAACGACTGGTTCTAATATCCGTATGTCACTAATAAAAAATGACATTTCATGCAGCTTATGGTTAACTGAAGATTGAAAGCCGACAAATTATGAGGATGTCGCTAAAAATAATGTAAGTAAATGAATAACATTTGATAACAAGCGCTATCTATATATAATATTACACATATTAACTGATTACTGGAGATTTGCTCATGCATTTACAATGAAGGGAAAAAATATCTTACCTCTAAGAAAATTGTGTTCTTCAATAGCTGTTCACCTTCCCTGGTACAGTAAAATTATGCCTCGGTTAGGACAGTATACAATGGCGACTTGCACTGGAGCCTTGTTTATGCGAAGTGCTACAAGTGGTGTTTAACGTTAATGACTGCGCCGTCTTGTTTATTGCATTCTTGTTTGTCTACATTACACGTTGTGATTACCACAATTAAAATTGTTTGCAACAACTGTAGTTAAGAGGTCGCCGAGCAAAACTTTATATCGCTCTCTTCTTAAAATATGTGGACGGTAATAGTAATACCCAGACCAATGAAGTAACTGAGAAACTACCATACTAACTCTCTGCGTCTAACCTCCAATGAGGTACTGACATAAGATATGTTCTCCGAGTCTTTTCTTCGGCTTTAAAATATGTATCATTATGCTATGAATTGCTCATTCATTCTCTGTGTCATTTTTTTGTGTTGTTATTTATTAATATTTATTTATTTTATTTTATTTATTATTACAATATTTTGATGTTCGGGAAGTAATTTAGTTTGTTCCCAACAGAGAACGTTTTCAACAGTTAACTTAAACTCTAAATAATCTCAAGCCGCATAAATATGACCTATTTATTGACTGATTTTAAGAAGTACTTTTTACTTGGTACCCTGTAGATACTGAAAAGCAGCATTTTTGTATTTTTGTTTAATATAACATATAAGCAGTATTTGAAAAACTAAAGTATATTTTTAAAGCGAAAATTCCGCAGTGTTTTAAACTAAGGCGTTTAACCAATGCATCCTCCCTGTATTAACTTATGGCGCAGAGACGTGGAATCTGACAGCAAGTCTTACCCATAAAATAAAAGTCACCTAGCGTGCTATGGAAAGATCCATGCTCGGAGTGTCGCTAAAAGATAGAATCCGAAACAAGGAAATACGCACAGAACTCAAGTAGTGGATGCTACCCAACGAACAGGCTCACTCAAGTGGCAATGAGCAGGATATATCTGTCGAAGAGACGACAAACACTTGGGAAAGAAAAGTATTGGAATGGCGCCCAAGAACTGGCAAACGAAGCATTGGCCGATCCCCTGCAAGATGGACGACATAAGAAGAATAGTGGAAGTGACCTGGATGCGGAAGGCGGAGGATCGAAAAGGATGGAGACTTATGCGGGAGGCTTACGTTCAACAATGGACGGATACAGACTAATGATGAAGATAACAATGCAATGAAATTAACATCTTATTAATGTTTACTTATCGTAGTATATCTCCAATTACTGGCGAGTGTAACAAGTATATGAAAAAAGTTTTCGCTTATTATTTAAAGTTGTAATCAACATTCTTTAAACATAGAACACAATAATACCGTATATAAGAATAAAAATGAAAAAAATACAATAAAACAAAAAAGAAGTACAAATATTCTCGTGAGCATGTGTATTGAATAATGGTTATTTGCTTAGAGCTTAGACAAACCATGTATAGAAAAGTATACATATTTATATTTCAAATTTATTTATAACTTATTGATATACATTTCGAAAGACAGTTTTTCAAAGACCATTCATGCACTACCATTATTAGAAAAATCATCCTAGAAGCCATTTTTCAACACTACCTCTCTGACGTTTATTAATCCGGCGATGTTTTGTCGCCAATTGGCGAAACCCCAAAAACGAATTACAAACTTTGCTCGTAAAACCAACTCGAATTTATTAATCCTTTTTCGATCATTATTGGCGGTGCGAAAAACGGGACAAATGATAATTTCCAACGGTGAAGGGACGGGAAAAGTCCCAAGCCAGGGGTGTATTGTTTTGATTAAATTAATTAAGTGGTGGCAATCCACCCGTTTGAGCATTTCACAGATCTGCTATTGAATCCCAGTCCATGCGGTCTTTTCCCAACCTCTTTATTACTACCGAAGTGAGCTGTAATTTTCAAGGCAAAAAGGCTTTTAATTTATTTTGAATTGAATATTTAATTATTTAATGCAAATAATATAATCATTTTTCAAATTCAATATTTACATGAAATAAAACTTATATTACATACAATAGCAATATATCTCAGATACAAAAAATGTTTATTCAAATTCTGGACTTTTGTCTTTACTTTCAGCTTACATCATTTTTTTCCCATGTTCTTTCCATACCTTGCATAATCATCTTACTATTTCTGTTTTCTTACTGAAATATATCGCCTCACGAACTTTCGCCATAAAGCTCTGGCAACTTGGTGAAAAGCCTCCCTGTCCCGGCCGGTTTTTGAAGACCCAGACGGGTACTCGTTACTGACCGCACGCATAAAGATACTACTTATTAGAGAGTGGCTGAAGGCTTTCCTGTGATTTAAGGTGCATCGGTTCATAGTTATCGTCTCATTCCATGTCAGCCTCCCATAGTTCCCGATGGCCTTCTTGTCTAGCTCAAAGTCGCCACAAATTACCGCCATACAGACTCTAAGCTGCTTTTTTTCACGCCTTGCCCTCAAGACATTTCTGTACCTCCAGGTTCATCTGGGAAGATATATTTTTATATAAATTTCCATTCGGCCTTCAGGGCAATGACTTGAGAGTGTTCTTTTTATCAAAATATACACCCGAAGCTTTCAAGGCTTTTGGTCCCAACATATTTAAGTGGCTGCAATTTGTAGCATGCATATATTCAATTTTTTAAATTGTCTAATGTTTACATATTCAAACATTTTTTTATACAACTATAATCATAGCAATACATTACTGCGTACTGTATTTAACAAAAAGAACCTAGATTCTTGTTTGTTATTTTGGAGAATAATAATAAATTCATATTTCATTTTCTTGTCAAAATATTTAAACGCGCATTATCTGTGATAAAAGCGAATCTATTAATCTTGAAATATAGCTTGACCCAGCTGGAGAATGTTCTCACAGCGGCCTTAACCGAGGTCCAGTCGGTTCTCGCCGGTGCTTACAAGGGCGTTAAAAAACCCGTAACATTTATTTGTTCCACTCGATGTGACCCGTGTTACAGGGACCGTAACACCTTTTACCTTTCGCCGGCATATATTTCCGTGGTTTACGGGATTTCGGACGCTATGTGGTGGGCGGTTTTGGCCAGGTAGGCGGTCAGGTGGGTGGTAAGGTTTTCAAAGAGGTATACAGTAGTGAAGAGCTAAACTTTCATACAAATAGTCCCAGATTTGATCTCTTTCATAGTTTTTTTTCTTTACCACTTCTGTATGTGGACTAGCTACAATTCCTTATTTAATAAATTTATCAGTTACTATTTGATAATTAGAAAGATTGATATGATAAGGTTTGTTGACGACATTGCTCTGATTGCTGAAACTGAAGATGAACTCACGGAAGCGCTGACATCCATGGAAAACATATTTAATTCCAACTACAATATGAAGATAAACAGCACAAAAACCAAAAACATGAAAGTAAGCCGCAATGAGCAGCAGAAAATTAACATATCAATGCTAGGAGTACCCCTAAAAGATGCAAAAGAATTTGTATACCTTGGAAGTACAATCACCTGGGATGGCAGAACAAAAAGAGAAGTCAACAGTCGAATACATCAAGCAAGGCTAGCTTTCAATAAAAAAGCCAAAATTCTTGAGTCAAAGAATATTTCTTTTAGGGCTCCGCAAGCAACTTGCCAAAACACTTGTTTGGAGCATCTTAATGTACGGCTGTGAGACATGGTGCTTATCTGAAAGTGATAAAAAAAGACTAGAGGCCTTTGAGATGTGGTCGTACAGAAGAATTCTCGGAATTTCCTGGAGAGCCACGTCACGAACAATGAGGTTCTCAGAATAATCAAGGAAGATAGGCAACTAAACAAACCATCTCAGAGAGGCGAGCCCGATGGATTGGTCACATCATGCGCCACGATGGTCTCCTTCACGATATTGTGGAGGGGATGGTTGAGGTTAAAAACTGTAGAGGGCGCCCTAGACGGGAGTATTTGCAGCAAGTATTCGAGGACATGAATTGTAGCGCTTATGCTGAGCTGAAAAGGGTTGCGGAGGACCGAGAGGAATGGAGATCGAGATGCAAGATTCTGTTGCTGCAAACCAATCCACCGGATTGATACTACGAAGAAGATTTGATAATAATCTGGATAAGCGTATCATCAAGGCAACATCATTTTCATCTTTTTTGATGCGGTTATGAATAGTTAAGTTTCCAGTATTTGGTCTAAAGCTATTGAAGCTTGTTTATTATAAAAACATTATAGAGAACACCAATTGCATTACGGATGTCAAACTACAAACTGGCATTCATTAATCGTACATTTTTGCGGTGACTTAAATGAGTGGTGTTATTGGGACTAATTTTATTTATTGTCGATTCTGATTCATATGCTACAACAATCAATTTATGAGCGGGGGATCAACGTAACACTAAGTCAGGGGTCGTCAACCTTTTTATGCATAGCGCCCACTTTTGCCTATTTTTCATGGTAAAATTTCCCTACCGCCCACCAACCTCGGTGTATTTCAATTCAGTTTATGGGTGGAAAAAATTCTAGAAGGAATGTAGGAGATTTAAAATTGCCCACCGCCCACTGCGGAAGCCCGTGTCACCCACTAGTGGGCGGTACGGACCAGTTGACGACCCGTGCACTAAGTGATGATATATTTATAGAGCTTATAAATATAAATTTTTCAAGTTTAAGTTTCACCGAGATTATATTTTTAAGCCATTCCGGTCAACTATTATATGGAATATTTATGGTTTATATTTTTTTAATACTCTACTATAAGTATGTTTAGTATCTAAGATGTTTTTACATCTTAAATGCTAAAAATACAGTATTCATTTTATTTTCAAATGTAATCAAATGATAAGGACTGCGTTTATCAGTGGACGAACATGCTGATGAGATGATAATTAAATGTGAAGCAAAGAGTGAAGTCGTAGTCTTTCTAGTATGTCAATAAACAGTGCGATTCCAAGTAAAGTATTAACGTCCTCCTCTCTCGAAAGGGGTGTTATTCCGTCGCGTGATGGCAGGATTAGGAGCAGGTCAGCAAACAAAGTCTTTCTTTTAGAAGCAAATTGATTATATTTACTTAAAACTTTTCAAGTTTCAGGCCATGCGGAATGACATGCCACTGGCCGTAATGCTAACTCCTCGGTCGTCAACGCATAACTGACGCGCTCGTCGGCGCTGAGACTTCTGCGGCCCGCGGTCGGTCACTAGCGCCGTCGGTGGCAAAACTACATAACTAGTCCCAATATGGCGGACACATAAATGTATGGCAAGCGAGAAAAATAAGCTACGTAAGTGTGTTTATCGAAGTTTTCGGTACCAGTTAGCAAGCGATACATCGTGCTGATGTGTCAGTATATATATGTTATGTTCAAAATAAATCTAAAAGCGAAAGCTGAAAGTATAAATAACATTTCCTTTTTATTTTATATCTAAAACGCTTAAATTCATCCTTACAATTATTCATCGGGTAAATATATTACTTTTTTTATACGCGTACAAATGTAATAAAGCATTACTAATAAGAAAGCTGAGTCATCCAACTCGCATAATCCAAATAGGATTTGTATTAAAGATAACATTAAATCGCCAGGCAGCCAAAGAATAGATAAAATGCTGCGGAATGGAAAAGAATTATTATGACTCATTGTCGGATGAAGGAAACATCAAAATAGAGCGGAGAATTTTGCTCACCCTTTTTAAATGTCAAACGGTAAAATAAAGATAAGAGACAACTCCTTTTTATTCCACAACCACATAATTAATATGAGTAAATGGTGAATATGCGTTAATTTTTGTTTTGGAATCTGAATAATGCAAAGAGAAAAAATATATATTGTTAATATTAATGATCAAATTATAAAATTATTTGTATATAATAAATATATCCAGGTATTTGTCTTAAGATTGAAAAAATATTGATATTGAATGCGAAACCTTATGTCAATTCTTAGAATTCAGTTTGTAATCATTTGCAGTATTATGTAATGGGCATGAAGAGCAAAGTGCTTGAAATTTAAAAGGGTCATCTTAGGTCTTATTCGCCTGTTTTATTTTTCATTGTATGTTTAAATTTCGTTTGAATTCATGCCTTTATTATTTGTTTGTACATTATTCAAATTGTGAAACTCCATCACGAATAATGTATTATTATTTATTTATTTTAAATACGCTGTGTTAATATCATCATCATCATCATCAGCCTGTGTCCGTCCACTGTTGAACGTAGGCCTCCCGCATGAGTGTTAATATATAGTAGATGAAACGAGACCACGATTTCCAGTCATTTTAGTCTAACTGACTGGCTGAAGACGTTTATGCTAAGAATCTTCACAAAATCAGATATTTTTTAAATTATGCGGTATAATGGAAAAAGATGTTTTTATTCAAATTTTAGGATGAAGGAAACAAAAATAGAGCGGAGAGTTTTGCTCAATTAAGTTCAACTGTAAGGATGGTTCTAAATGGATTACCAGCACAAATCGATCCTTTTTTCACACCTTTTTCCTCTTTAGTCGATGGCAGTGGTTTCTTGAATTTTTGACATTGTTTATATAATTTATTATCTATGCATTCATTGCAACAGAATTATAATCTTGCAAATATTTTAAAGTCTATATATTTGATTATAAATTTTTTTCTAATATATTATATTAATCCTTCTCCAAGTATTTGAAAAAAATCTGTAAATATATTTTTTAATATTCTCAGTTTGCTAAGCCTCTAGTACTCTGTATAATAGGTGACCCTTAAAGATGACGAAATCTTGAACATGAAGCTTAGCCTTCTGATTAAATTACTCAAGGAAACACTGAGGTCAAATTCACTGGTATACTATATATTATAGTAAGGCGAAAACAGCGTTGTTGTTTTCGGTCGGTATAAATCAACACTGGATATTACACAAACCGCAAGATTATGGCTAAGACCGAATTACTCGCGTACATGCTTATAACGGCGTATCGACCTAAGCACACGCCCGTAATTTATTTATGTAAATTCACGGCAATCTCGGCGGATATTGCAGTACAGCCTTGACTCATCCACGGCCATCCCACGTGGCATTAGGAGGGCCGGTTATCGGCGGCCGCACGTGCCCCGCTATCATAATGACCGAGAAATAAACAAATTGGCCCGGGGTCCGCGAGAGATTCCACACAGCAGATATGCCAAGAGAACTTGTACCCATACTCCGGGACTGTCTCAGCCCTATTGATCACGCGGATATGTTTTTTTTTGTTGTAAAGACGCTTGAAAATTCGCCCTTACCTGTTCTGTATGCAGGTCTTAAACGAAGTCGCCTTAACAAATAGCTAATTAGCTAAGTCTTGTGAATTTACAGCACAAAATACCGTGCGACAGCAAACCTCAGTGTACTTTCGATGAAGGTAAGTATACAAAATTCGTGTTTCGACTTACATTATTTAGTGATTCGTTTCTTTCTTGCGATATGCGTTGTTTGATATTTGTTGGTCAGCCGTGACTGCATCTTTACCGATGGATGGACAGAAGCGCTCAAATTATCTACTGTTATATTTTGTAGCAACATAATCGGCATATTCGACCGGCATCAGGTCAGAGTAGTGCAGTGAATAGTCAAACGTGACAGGATGTACATCCTGTTCCCTAACGAATTTGACACGTAAATCATACAATAAATACGTTCTACTTGTTATGATCTAGAAGGCATAAGGTACGAACCTTCACCATTTACTCACTACAAGTGACGTTATATTAGTGAAGCGTTCCATGTTAGGTGTTTATATCAATTACCGAATCAGATAAGTTAGATTCAGAAGCCAAGAATTTCCGACATAGCGCTTGCTTTTACAAGACTGCTATATCTTACGAGTTGCTCAATAATACACTGTTCAATAATTAGCAAAGGACACAGCTACATCTTCATCTAGATGATTTATGCGGAATTTCTCAAGCCAGTTATTGCTGAGTTAACTTTTGTTCGGTCAGCATATTATTAAAAAAATACGATTATCAAATGTTTAAATAACTATAATTTTTTCCAACGCCATGACACTTCACAATCCACTGATTTCAAAACGCGTGCGCATTTCACCGCTTGTGGTGCCAAACGATGGGTGCGACAAGTTTTTTAAGCTTCACATGTAAGATTTACCAATATGTACAGTAAATATGACAAGAAACCTACAACATATTTTGTAAATCTCAAGCACTCTTTCTTAATTATTGTAATGTTTATCATATTTTTATGTACGCATGTGGAATTAGTACGTAAACTTATCTTGATTTCCATGTCCGCTTCTCCAACTGTAGCATGTGATCATCACAAACTACCGCCATAAAACTGTCATGGTCTTCGCTTCATCTTATGTCAGCTCTGCTCTTCAAGCTCAAAGGAGTACAATCTGTGTATTGAAAAATTTTGGGCTGAAAAAAAAGCTGCATTACATCGCATATCTATGGGGATACGCGATATTCCATCCAATCCATCCTCGTCAATTGACCGCCTCTTCACATCAACATTTCTGATAAACATCAAACTATTGTACGTCTTATTCTAGGCAGTCGTATATTTTCAAAACTTATAAAGCTGCAAAACTTGACATCTTTACAAAAGCCAATGCAGAAAATAAAAGCAAAATAATATTAAATATATATAAAAACATATCACGTGTTTTGATTCAGTCGTAGAAAGGGTGAAATACCCTTATTGAAGACGCACATAATAGTCGAGGAATAAACAAATTGTCCGCGAGAGATCTTTGCGGGAGATGGCGAGGCCGCGGCGCCGTCTCCCGCCGGGCGGCGCAGCCCTCCGAACCCTGGCGAAACAAGGCGCGCCTAACGACCTCAATCTATGGAATACTAGGGCAACCAGATGACCATATTACCTTACACATCAAATGTTTTTATGTACACACTTTATTTAAATCTTGCGCCGTATTTTTATTCATATATATATTTAAATATCTTTATGGTTAGATTTTTTTTAGTACGCTCCCGTAAAGGCATATTGTAAACGCGATTCCAGTTCGATCGCGAAAGCCTTTGGATCAAAACTTAGATGCTTCTTGATTACTGCGTGTTGTTCGTTGGATTTAGCGACTCTTGAAGACTAAATTATTCAGATCTCGGAAACATCACTTAATAAATAAAACACCTTAAATATGCACCGATAACTTCAACTAGTGTATCATCAAATTCTTGGACTTTCGCTTTTGAAAGTCATCGGAGATGTGAGACAACTGTAATGGAAAACAATTGTTAACCTATATTTGGTCCAGTATTGCATCTCATATCATTTTTGCGGGGTAAAAATCATAATACCGCAAAAAAAATGCAAAATTTTCATCAATTTTCATATTATTTATTATATTTCCAAAAGCAAAATTGGAATCAAGGATTACATAAATATATGTATAGTTTTTAAACTAATTAGTTAACATTAATTTTTAATAAAAAACATTCATTAATGAAAAAAATCAACAACTTAATCAAATTACCCTATTTTTAAAAAGTCGATATGAATATTACGTTTTCAACAGCTTAAAATGTGTTTTATAATAATTATACGCATTATACTTTTATATATTATATTTACGCATTACTTTTGCATAATAGACGATATTGTAAATATTTATTTTTGTATATTTTGCAAGCCCTGAAGTGATACAAACTGACATTATACTTGCGTGAGATGTGGCATGTGTAACTAAAAATAATAATTTCCAAGAATCACAGAACGGCAAGAGATCTGGCTCAAAGAAAAATGTTTTTCCTGGAATCTCCGTATCGCGTGGCATTTAATCTATTAATATTTATTTCATAATAAAGAAAAAAATAGACATTATAATTTGTTATTTTTGAACAACATAAAGCAATTATGAGTATTTTATATTTATATCTACATTATTATCATGTTCTATTAATAAACATATTTTAATATGTAATGCTTTTATTTTCGTTTCAAATTACAATTCCATTATATTATACATAATTTGTTTACTTCTCTCGTGATTTAAATAAGATATTATAATTTTGAAATATTAAATAATATTCGTTCACGTGTAAATATTCCAGAAATAGATAAATACTAATCAACATATCAGTTCAGCGCTTTAATAAATAATATATGTATATTTTAAGTACTTATTTTGTATTTAATATTAAAATATCTAATTATAAACAAACAAAACAATACAATAATATATATTTTTTTAGAAATATACCTTTTAATTATTGTGACATTTTTTTTTAATGTTTACAGTCTTTATTTATTTTTAAAACTAATTATTTTTATAATGTATAAACTTTGGCAAAACATTGTGATTTCGTTTAAAAATAAAACAAATATTTGAAACATTAATTTTGTAATAATTTTATATTTTTTTAAACACTATATAGTTAAAAGGATACCTAAAGAAATCGATAAATACATCGGTAAAACAGTAGTATAAAATAAACGTAGATAAACTTTTTGTCTTTTTTAATAGTAGCCTTTTACTAACTTGTATTCTTATTACATATTTAATGTTGAAAAAAAAACTTGAGTCTGCCAAGAAGAAACGCTCGTCGTCAAATATTTAAAAGTGTAATTTATTTGGTGCGTATCCAAAATGTTAAAAACGCCAAAATAATGAATAATTAAGTCAGGCTTTCATCCGTCTCTTGCAAATATTTAACTACCCGAACAATCCTGTGTCTGCAGAGTAGATCGGTCCTTCGATCCGGATCTCAAAAAGGAGTATTTTCAGAAACCGGTCGGAATTGTCAAGTAACCAAAGGGATTGCTGGGTCCATACCCCAAGGCTTATAAGCCCGGACGACGGCCGTGTAAGGCTGGCAAGGACCTCTCTGGATCTTCGCAGGGTCCGTCTTAAACCTTTTCCTTTAACTAACTGTAAATGGTTAAGCCTTATTCGGAATTGATTTCCGTATTTAAGTGAAACACTAAACCTTTAATGGGTTAAATGTATAAGACAACTTAAGTACTAGATGACACGTTAAGCCGCCTTGCAGAACTTCAATGCTGTCGATATTGATAATGTTCCATATTCCTGAAAAATTGTTTCAACGAAGATTTAAATTTTCATTTACAAATTGCGTAAATACATTTGTAAATTCTTAATAAATTAAGTGATATTTTGAAATATCGTCATAATAAATATTTATTATTTTCAGAGCCAAATTTATTGGATTATTTCTTATTGTTATACTAATAATAAATTTAATTTAATTTTATAAATAATATAATTAAGTAATATTGATAACTTTTGACTGAATACTTACCTGAATAAATAAAATCAATTTTATTGCTCATGATAGTTCAAATAATCAATAGTTTGTCCCTACTTTCAGTTAATACTTATGGACCTTAATTTTTATTTAAAAACATAAATAATTTATTTACTTACACAGAGATCCTGATATATTTTTCAGTTTAAATGATTATAATAATGTAATTTGTAAATTTTATGCATTGAAATTAACTGAATTAAATTTCGTATGGGAATTAAATTTACAGGCGTTCATAATTCACCTGAATGTCAAGTGGTGATATTAATAAATTAATACATAACTGAAAAACTTTTCAGACTGCATCCCATTATTAATTTAAGCCTGCACTGGTTAAGACAGCCGGATATGCGCTCTGACCACTGAAATAATTTATCACTATTGTTTTGTGTCTAAATTGTAACTAAAAAACTATGAAGCATGATTTTATAGTATTTGTAAATTATACTTAGTAGCGATTAAGTTACTTTATTATGCTTACTCAACACACACATAGTATAGTGATATTATAAAAAAATCGATGGACTCAAAACTCCCTGCAAGTGCTTTTATGGGAGTAAAACGAAAAAAGTATATTTTTTCAAATGCAAGAAATATTTTCTTTGATCAATTTTTTTTAAGACTTGTAACATTCATTACTTTTTCCACTTCAATATATTAACCATATTATTTAAAAGAAAAAAACATTTTTACGATTTAATAGTCTGAATGATTGATTTTAATTGACATAATTCTTTTAATTAAATAACAAAAATTATTCGTAAAATAAAAAGCCATTCATTTTTATATTTATTCAATTTTATTCAACATTTCAAAAATATAATATACTATCCAATTATGTCTTAGTAAAAACTATTTTACTTTACATGTGGTGATTATCTTTAGAATACATAAAAAATGATGAAGTATTTAGTTTTTTTAATAATATTTTTTTTTACGTAAACTTAAGTTTAAATCGACTATAATAAAACACAATAATGATTAAACTTGAATCATATAAAATACATAGTTTACTTCAAAAATACTTTTTTGTGTGTCATAGACACATTTAATGATAAGTTTATATGATATTTTGCTTGACTTACTATCAAAAACTGATACTATATGGGGATTCATAAATTATCTGGTATAATAAAATAATATGGAATTGGTTTCGCTGAAAGCATTTTCGAGGATCGCAATCTTAAATGCTTCCATAAATTTGTTAAGACAGTATTTGCTTTTAACGGATTAATACGAAACGTAACAACAATTTCCATGATTATTTATTCTATCAAATTAACTAGATGAAATGAAAACATTAAAATTTTATAAGTTTTTTGACATTTTTTTATATTTTTTAGAAAAAAGGGTTTTTTTTCGAAATGAATGTCAATTAAAAATGTAATGCAATAGAATGCTACCAGATATTTATGGAGATATGCAACTTAGTATTATAATAGTTGTTGTTTTGTGAATGACTTGAAATCCTTATATTTAGATTGTTGAATTGCCTAAGTCATTAGATAACAGCCTGATATTCAAGCATCGTCCGTTTTAAATTGAATAATAATTAATAGTTAGTGTTTGCGGGGTGATTTTCGACATTCGTAAATTTTAATGACAGGTACATTTTCATAAAAAAAATAGTTTTACACTGAAAATATAATCACGGATAAGATAGCGCTTTCTTAAGCTCTGTGAACTTTGTCAATCCTTCACATTCAAATAATTATCATATATGTGTACTAGTTACTTTCACTGTTTATTTATTTGCATTTATATGTTGCATTTATATTATTCAATTAAACTTTTTTTTTGTTTCCGCTTGAACTTTTTTTGTTGTTGCCTTATTTACTTAAAATTAACTTGCTAAAGATAAAAAGTTACTCAATAAAATCCGTATTATAACATAGGGGCTCAATAACACATTGATCATTTAATTATGAAAATTAACATAGAATTTTCAAAATAAAGTATTTTATCACATTTTAATTCAATTACAAAAACTCTCTTCACAAATGGATCTTAATTGTAAGAGTAAACCAAATCGCTAGAGAATTTAAAAAATTATGAAATAAGCGAACCAAATGTGTCTTCTATGAAAAGCTTCGTTGGTAATATTTCCGCAGTTTTCCCAACAGAGGGCGCCAGTGCAGCAGTGGAGAGGAGAAATTGGGGCTGAGGGGCAATGTCTCTCGGGAAATGATCTAATTTCTCTTTTGTCCGGCTCCATAGGTTACCTGATATTGACTGCAAAATTGGACGCTTAATAATAATGCCACTCAAAAGAAAAATAAAACACAAATAAATGCATGCTCGTGCTGAATGTGTTATTTAACAACAGAATTGTTAAAATGTCATTAAAAACTATTCTAAATGGTTTATTTTTCTCGGTTTCACAATGTAAGTAAAAATTATACATTTAAGACCAATCACAACTGTACATGATTTACAAACAAACATTTATTATTGCCATAGTGAAAAAGCTTCATCATTAATTAACATTTTTAAAAAAAGATTTTTGCAGCGCTGAAACTTTGCTTTACTATTCAAGAATGAAATTCACGCACAAAATTCAATGCCTTTGAGCGCGCGGGTTCGAGCCTTTCTTTCAATCCCCAGGCCTTCTTTTGATCTCTCTGGCCGCCTTACAAAAGATATGAATGCATTATTAATTACCCGTAATTACTCTTTATCAGTAAATAGACCCCGGCCGTGTTAAAGTATAAAAGGTGAGCCTATTTCGTCAAGTGGCCGCTGCCCACCCTCGCCACGGTCCTTATTCAAGGGTAGACGCACTGAAGGACAAAATCCTGCTTTCTGATTGCACAGGTCTCTGCGCCTAAGCCAGGGACTCCCAATGGGGTTAGCATCGACTAGTAAGAGGGGTCAATACGTGGCAAGGGTCGGTGAAGGGAGCAATTATTAATTTATAATATTGTTCACGTAAAATCCATATGGTGAAAACAAAATTTCTGGCTACCCTTCTGAAAGGGAAAATCTTACTAGATGGTTTAATTTAACTTCATTTAAAACAAGTAAATTAATTTTTAATTAAATCTGGACAAAACTAAAAATGGTTACTGATAAAAAAAATATCAGGTATAATCATACTTATCAAAAGAAGAGGCAATAAATATTTCTAAAGTCTTTTTGCAACATTATAGTGTTTATAAGTATCATTTTGTTATTTAATTAAAAGTATGTAAAATTTTGATTAAAAACATTTGCTTATTTAATAAATAAACAAATACGTATGTCATATCTAGGCAATGAAAAAGTAGAAAAATAAATATCTCTAATATCAAGTATTTTATTTTACATTATTCAATAATGATTATCTTAAAAAAACAATGTCTCATTTTTCCCATTGTTAGAAACAAATACCAAATACTTTTCCAATAAAGGCAAAAATTCCATTTTATTTCAGAAAATAATTCAAATCCAAAAAAAGAGTGAGCAAAAACAAACGGCTTCTACATTTTTTTCTACTTTTTCGTTTTTTAAAATCATTTCAAAATTCATTAATAGTAACGTAAGTGAACTACAATCAATTTGGCAGTAATTATTTGGCCAGTTTTGTGTGATCTATTTCTTAAGTAATACTGATTAACTGATTATAAATTGTTTGTAATAATAATAAATAATAAAAACCATATTAGTTTTTATGTAACAACACACAATGATTTTCAAAAATTTACTACAATCAAATTGCTAATATCATCATGAATTTATAGGTTTTGTATCAATTAATTAACTTGTATTTCAATTGATACTATAGCCGAATAGATTGAGAGCACCTGCTGCAAAAGGTCGAGGGCCTTCTTTCTTTATTGCCGATCCTGCGGCCGGATGCCGCAGACCAGGGAGGTGAAGGCACTTCCGCGGGAGGACATACGTGTATCGATCCCTAACCTCAAATTACCACTTGGACCTCATATGTATAAACCCAGCACCTATGATACACTTGTGCTTCGGTTCAGCCGGGTACCTGGCCAAGGATCGTTGGGTGTTTTTGATTACTTTATTCAATTTGTAAAAGCACCGAGCACATTGGTTTTAATGCGTTACTGTATGCTATTATACCCAACGCGAATAATTGGACAGCTTTTACGCTTATAACATTACGATTTTAAATCATTTTCTTTAACACTTCTTAGTCATTTTGTATTGTTTGTAAGGCCGTGTTTAATTTTTTAAACTAAAAATAATTCAATTATGAGCTCATTCATATAACGGGTATAATTAAGCATTAAAACATGTTTTATGATGTAAATACACATACGAATATCCTTGTAATGGAATACATCAATAATCTGAAAATATTACTACTTCTTACATTACTTTACTTACGATAAGGAACTACAACCCTGAAATGTGAACCATTTTATGCTGGAGAATAATTAAGCAAAAAAAGAAGGAAAACTTCGCTAATTATAACTATGCCACTATTGACATAGGACAAGCTAATTAACTTGGACTAATTAACCAACTAATTAGCAGGTGTGCATGCCGTTAAAGTAAATAGCTTGTTTATTATGCCAGATCTCATGTCAATCCCATAATCATCATTATCATCAGCCTTTAACCGTCGACTGTTGAACGATAGCCTCCCACATGAGTCTCCATCCTCTTCGATGCTCTGCCTTCTGCATCCAGGCCACTCCCGCTATTCTTCCTATTAATCCCATACCTGTAAATTTTCAGTCATATATTAAAAAGTGGTAGATCAAAGATATCTTGTGAACATCATCAATTTATAGTGAACTCTCGTAGAAATTTACTATGAGTAATTGCCGTTCTTAATGTCGTTGGCGGATCAATATTTCACATGCAACTCTAAGCTTATTTTAAAAAAGATCATCATCAGCTTATGTCCATCCACTATTGGACGAAGACCTCCCGCGTTCAAATAGATTGTTTCATAGAATTCACAGATGAAGTTTCTCCATGAATATGTGTTTTCTCTCCTGCTTAAATAAATAAAACGACATCGTGTTAAATATTTGACTTTCTAACATGCTCATATTTGAAAAGTAAACAATTTTCAAAATTATTGTGTTAAATTATTTTTGTGCTGACGCGCAGCTATTATGCTGTAAAGCTTGATTGTAGACTGCTATGTTCGATGACCTGTAATTAAGCCAATAAGCTTTAATTGATGAACAAATCATAATTAGTGAGATATAATTTACCTTTAAACATATTGATGCGTTAATAATTTGCACAGACTTGCTCACGAAGCTCTGTCGAAATCCAGTGATACTATACATATGGCCATAGAACATTTATTAAAATAAATAACTAACATATTAATTGTGTGTTTTCTTACATTTGTTTCTATATTAACAGGGGTATTCCAGCGTAACAATAAAAGTTAAAATATTATATTAATTAAAAATAAACCATAAAAGTTACATAAGAAAACATACAGAAAAAATAGAGAGAACGTTATAAAAAAAATAGATGAAAAAAAAGTTTAAAAAATTTTCGTAAATTTTCTTTACTTTTGTAACCATTGAGCGAAAATTTTCTTCGTTACATATCCATTCCATATATGGAACGTAAGGTCACAACTAATTGACGCAACTAAATTTTGTCATTTTCACTGTTCATCCCTCGTCCTAAGATATATCTGTACCCGCAGATAAACCTAGGAGCATATATGGTTCTCGACAACTTCTAGGGCAAGACACCAAGAACTTGAAGAGATAAGCTTATTTTCTTAAAGATATCCGATGATAAGCCCGACGTTCTTTAGGTCTGAACTATATTTTCTTTCGGGATGTACCACTTAAAAGTTTATATATCACTGTTCCACTTCTAGGAAATAGTTTCCTCTCGCTCTCTCGTCTTTCAGCGACTATTATCTCCATCTCTTTTCAGCGTAAATGTGAAACACAAACTACGCGGGCTATTATAAGGCTTTAGAGCACATATTGAAATAGTACTGATAGGGAAAATACGTAGTTAACCTTCAGGCTTGTGCATTTACACAGCCTCTCAACTTTGACCTTCAGAAAATCAAAGCTCAATGGATATCAATTAATAAATATTTTTCTTACGTAAATACACCCAGGGGTAAACCGTCGGAAGAATGTGTATATATAATAAATAAACTACATCTATAGATTATATAACGCTTAATAAAATATGGCTGAGATCAATCACGCATCGTCTAAGTTGTTCAAAGTGAAAGGGTGGTTTCAAAATCCACATTTTTTTCAGTTTATTCTCAGCTATACCTCGGTATATTAGCATACAAAATAATTGTACTTTAATTAAAATATAACTTGAAGTAATTTTTCAAACATTTAATTACATTATTTAAGAAGTATTTGGTATCATATTTAGTTACTTTAAATTGGCTGGGTGTATAGATTCCAATTGGGATGTAAGCATATTAGTATAATACTAGGCGCGAAGGCATTTTATTTTTGTAATTTAATTTATAAAATTAAATCTAATACAAAATGATTTAATTGTTATTTTTTACAAATTATTAAATCAATACAAAATAAGAGTGTTTAATATTTTTTAGAATACGAACGATTTAATCATTTAAAAAATAACAACATCATATTATATATATTAATACAACTGAATTGAAATTTTCTTGTAGTTTCTAAGACAATAAAATGAAAAACCAACATAAATGAGGAATAAATTAAACAGTTATAACTGTTACGATCCACAACTGAAATAATCAGTTACATAAAAATAATGCTTTTTTGCATGAAAATAAGTCTTTCTCGTTGAAAAATTAAGTAGAAAAACAACCATAGCTAATCAAAATTATACAAGTAGAATAAAGTTTAGTATAATTTACTAGTCAGATTGAAAGCATATCATTTCTGGAATTGAATAAATAAAATTTATTGCATTATGTAGCAGTGACTAAATTGTCAGAAGCTCGTAGGTAGATAAGAAATTTATTTTTAAATAAGTCTGATAATTAGCTTGTTCCGAGGAGTATTTATTTATCAACAAAACACGTGCTCTAATAAAACGTATTTGTGAATTTACGAAAATTCACGTTACAAGTAAACAGAGCTTAATAATACCGAGAAAAATAGATTCAAACCAAAAAGACATATCAAAGATCCCTAAGATTCCAAAAACCAATTAAATCAGTCATCAAAGAAAGAGAAAAATAATGTGAAAAATGTGCGCTGATAGCCTATGTAAAAGCCACATGTAGATGAAGAAAAAAGTAAAAAAATAATGCAAGGCTCCTTTTAAAAAAAAAAACTTTTATAAATTTTCGCCATAAAATCCGTCAAATACTCTCCCATTCCCAATTCACTCTGCATATCATAGCTCACACGAGAATATTTAAATATTTCTCTTCTGATGATCTTCTCAGATAAAGAGACTTCTTAGCTTGATAAATAGATATATGTTATAAATATGCAAAGTCATCAACCCTGAAGAAGACCCCTGCAATGGTGGTCGAAACATCAGAGAGAAGAAATTCGCCACACACAGCTAAACCCAAAAGCCACAATATCAAATCTGGCCGTGAAAACTTAAGAAGTTATTCAGATATATGTTGTATTCTAAACATATTTATGAATTAAATAAATTATTAATTCAAGTTTTTAATCGCTCCAGAAGGCAATTTCGTTCCCATGAGGCGTTATGAAATTCTCAAACCGATAAAAAAAACTCACTGGAAATTTGGAATAGTAATATATTTCTCTCCGTTGAATCTCAGAGGTTCTCAAACATTGAGTGGTGCTCTGTAACCCACCGCCCCACCGATAACTGCCGCCCCAGCCTCTAAATCTTGAACCAAATTAATCCGAAATGGCTGGAGGTGGGCACGACTTATAATGGATTAGGATGGACCCTCTGTGGCGGCGGCGGGACGCTCTTGCGATCAATTCCCCGCCTGTAGTGTCTCTAACTCTGAACTGTATGTATATGTTATATATCTACATCAGGAGGAACGGTATGGGACACTTTGGAACAAAACCATTTTAGCATCCGCAGTTTTGACTGTTTCCATATCCAATACATACATAATAACACGATCATTTGCTTGCAAAAAATTACCTTCATACTGCTTTGTCATTTTCTATTGTTTTATTACTTTAAATCTTCCCAAATTACCTTTACATCTAAGGATATACTATGCAGATTTTTTTAAAGAAAGGGATCTTAGAAAAAAAATATTTCATATCCATTAAATATCTAGAATACAGATCATCACAAATACCCTCAGTTTTTTCAGTTGGTATTTTTCATGCTTTATTTAGAATCATTAAAACATATTTGCTTCCAAATATCCACCTGGATTATTTTTCAATAGAGATAATTACAATACCATTAACCTAATTTTGCATTATTTCATAAAAATTAGTTATTTTGATTTTTAAGAGGAGTCGTGCGAGGCAAATTACTCCTTCTTTTCGATAATTCGACCGCCGTTGCAAGGATCATCTTCAGGATTGCTGAACATGAAATATTGGAATTAAAGAGAAATGGACCACACACAACATAACCTTAAAGCTTCAATTCCAAATGTGAGTAAAATTTCTTTACACCAACCATCAATTGCATATTGTTATATATGTTCAAGAAAGATGCCGCATTACACAATTATATTTGTCAATTTCATATATATGCGAAACAAACACTATGCTATAGTGCTCAACACTTATCATTCTCACTGCTCAATACTCTGCCGGTGAAGCCAAAGGTCGTGGGTTCGATCGCTGACGAGGATTGAAAAAAAATATTTTTAATCGATTTCCTAGCTCATATATACCCCCGGTTAATGCAAATTTGATACCTCGCCCGTAAAATGCCAGTCATAGTCTATTGATTAAAATTGGTGGTAAACGAAAGTTGTCCTGTAAAGACCAACGATTCATAGTTAATTAGTGTAATATTAATCTTGGCCTGTAGTTAGTCTATGACTGCTGGGAATTCAGAATTACTATCACCAGCTGTTGGTATTCTCCTGTATGTGTCTACATAAAAATAAAAATAACTTACAGTATCATAAAGCTTATCTACAAATCATAGCTACAAGCTTCTCCTTTTCACATATATGCATGTCTTACTGGAGGCTCAATCTAAAATACAGTCGAATCATTATCTATTGATGTTTCTCAAGGTAGAAAAAGATTTTTAAAAATGTGGAACCATAATGTTGTGTATTAAAATGGCTTAGGCCAAAACGTCCCCCGTAGACGGTACACGTGATACTCTAGCACTGAATACGTCGCATGCGTCGTTTTTACGCTTCATGTTTCGTTTTTCGGATCATCTTTGCTTTGAAGTCATGTAACGTTTGATCTTTACAAAATTCTATCATTATGAATATTTTGCAAGTAATGGATTATGTCATGCTACCTAATCCAATTTATCTGATTGGATATTCTCGTCATGCTAACCGCTTACAAATATCAATCTAATGGCGACCTTTTGAGCGATTTATATAATAATAAAATACCTTGCTTGCAAAAATCATTATGTGTAAGCAAAGTTACATACTTTGGATAAATATCTATTATATATCTATAATAATATAAAATATTATAATATTTGTTTACAAAAAAATGACATTTAAATATCTTCTTTTAACGATCAATTATTTTGTACGCTTCTATTACAATTTTATTATTTTAAATTATACCTGTGTTGTCTACAGTTTGGCATTCTGTCATAGTCCATTTTCAACGGAACTCATTGCAATTGGATGGTGTTTATTGGATAAATTTCGTCTGAAATTAATTTTGAATATAGGATATATGGTATGCATTACGGACGAGTGATAAGTTTAATACGAACTGAGATTATCCATAGGTAATTGTTAAATATTTTTACACTTTCAGTGGATTTAAATAATTATTAAAATTATGTCTGTAAAAAAAATTATGAGCCAAACATTTACAATATTAAGCGTTGCATATTACTGCATAACATTGCATTCTTATTTCAAAATCATGAAATGATTATTTAAAAAAATATATATTATTTAAATCAACACCTTTTTTTAACTGACTAACAAAGAAAAGGACAATATTTTTTCTTTGCCTTATATAGATTCTTAACCTTAATCAGTTGTCCAGAAAAGTTGTAATCGTTACTTTTAAATATCTGTAAAAATACTTAATTAAATACTAATTATATCTTATGATTTAAATAATCATTTTCAGAAGAACACTAACGTTTGATTATGGTCCTTCGTTGAAATTGTTAAGCGTTGTATTGACTAGACAGCATAGGTTCTACTTACATATAAAGTATTTCTAGTTATTTTATGCGTTAATGAATTTACGTAATTTTTTAATAATACTTGTGACTAACCCCATGATCCAAAAATTTACCCTTGTTAAGTCTTCAGGTTGAGTCGTGCATTGAATCTATCCAGATTGTTGATAAAGTACCAGACGGTACTGAGGTAGACCTGACTTGCCCAAATGTGGCAAACAATGGCTAATCCATGGGCTTAGTATGCGCGCGCACCTTTTGTGAAAACACAGCCGGTAAACCATTTTTTCATTATGTGAATTAACATTTTCATGCATGTTTAAAAATGGATAATCCATATTTTTAGGGTGTTGTGCCTGAATGGTATATTAGAGAATTTGAATATATCAAAGATTTTTCTTAATTCAATTAATATTATGAATATTTAATAGCTGTCATCCTGGTTATTAACCATCAGAAAGTTTTTCTTTTCCAATACTTTTTTTTTCCATATTTTTTTTTACCTGAAAGACTTGGTTACCACAAACTGCCGCCACTTAGTTCTATTAGTTGCCTTTGACCATGTCTTGTTTTAAGACATCTTTACACTCAAAGTTACACCAGAGAACACATGTAGTTCCTGACAACCTCCAAGGTAGAAACCATTTGTGGGGAACTTAATAAGACGGCAACTGGACTATAATAGTCACATTTTGAGTGAGTTCGACGCTCATGTGGCGTGGGTCATTTCATCGTCCCTTAGGAAGGCACAACTTAACCAATGTCACACAATAAGCAACTGGTTGTAACGAATCCATGATTTAGTCCGCGTTCAATTTGCCTTATTTCGATGATTTAACGAGAGCTGCAATTAAAGCATTTTTTTTTTCATTGGGTAGACATATATTTTAATTATAAATAAATATATTTTTGTTACATTCAACACAAGCATATTTAATTTTGTATTTATTTTGACAATCAAATATAAATACATTTTGTAATAGTATGTAACGTTTTGGTCACAATTGTGTATGTTCAAAGCCTCAAGAACGTCGTGTTAATCACCCATCCTTAAAAAAATGAAATTAACAAAACGCCCAAATATGCTTCGATAAAACTGCAGCCTTTTCTTCAAGCTTCCAGCCTTTCGTCTTTTTTTATAGGAATACTCTTCATATTTAATATATATACTTTATAAATATATTTATTAACATATATACTAAATAGAGCTTTGAGAGCAGATTTTAGAAAATACAAATATGACATACTATATAGTAGCAAACTTTACGGACAATATTCTTCAGATAAGGAACGGTTATATAAAATAAAATAAAACTTTTAATTAAAATGGAATTGTTAATGTAATGACGCTCTAAGTTCGATGGTTTTGGAGCTCTTTGAACACATTTTACATGTAAATAAATGACGCTGCTTTAGAAGGGAGGGGGTGTTATTTGTGGGCACCCGCATCCCGGCCTTCCCAGCAACCTATAATACAACACGTGGAGATTTTGATAAGGGAACCAAATATATTTTCAATTTAAGAAATTTTATATATCGTGTACGCAAAACTTGTTCACACACAATGCATTTAAAAAAAAACTTGATTCGATAATACGACTTAATACTTAGGATGACTTACAAAATAGGTAATATCTTCATTTGCGATGATCATCGTGCAGCATCATATAGCTAATTTTTTTACTGCCTAAAAACCCGCAATAAGCAGATTGATTACATTTATTTTTACTAACTCTTTGTCGTGAAAAGATTGCGATTTTCCAAAAATAATTAAAATATATGTATTCATTTACAAACAACTCTATTACATATTTTGTAACGTCAGTCACTTTGAGTATAGATTCTCTATTCGGTCACTGAAAAGCTTTTATCGACGTGCTTGCATTTATTTAAGCTTTTCTTTCTCAAAAATATATATTCAAACTATTTATTTAAACGTTAATACTTAAGTGTAAGATTTTAGATTTCCATTAGATAGATAATGATGATATTTTCAAAGTTATTTAATATAAATAAAACATAACTAAACTAACATAACTAACATTAAAAGTTATTTAATATAAATAAAACATAACATAACTAACATAACTAACATAACTAACATTTATCCAAATTTAACACAACTCAACTATATATAATCGTGTCGGAAACAACAGGGTCAGATCCTGTCTGCCCAGAAGTGGGCGACGTCGATGGCGTTACTTCTGGCCATCATCAGGTCTTCCTGGGTCAACTTGAAACAAACAATAAAAGTAACAAAAAAACACGTCATTTACACTTTAAAATAGTGTAGACAACGCTTTAAAAAAATCATTCAATTAAAACTTAGTGTGCGTGTACATACTAGTATGTCTATTTTAAAATGTGTAATTATTATTAGGGATATTATTAGGGATACAAGTCTTTGCGTTCTCATCTCTATGTTAGCAGCCGTGAAAGATAGTCGCACATAAAAACTACACTAAGTAGCATCAGAAATCAGGTCTGAGACTAAGATCATGTGATCAAACAATGTGGCAGCAATCAGTTGTGAAAAAATGATTTAGCTTCTTTTTTCCATATCCTTTCTACACCTGGAGCAAATACTCTAGTACTACAAATTACCGCCATGCAGTGGCTATTTTACACGCAATATCGCAAGATATATCTGCATCCGTAAGTTAATCTGAGTTGAGACGGTATGTTTAGCATACATGGCATATTTTGATTTGAAGATTTTTTAATCAACTTTTAAATGATTAGCCAATTGCTTCTTAATAAAAAAATATTTAAGGTGCGAAAATGAAAAAAAAAACCTTTGGCGGGAATTTAAAAAATATTCAAAAACACTATCAAAGGATTACTGCACTCATTAATTCACATTATGAAATTTCCATGTCTATCTACGCTCCAGCGGATTTCATTTTGCGAGTATATACGGCTGCGAATTTATCTGCTTTACGCACAGTCGGCCGCGGCATTGTTTGCGGGAATAATTCCTTCCGCCGCCCCTGCCGCCTGGCGCCCGAAGATACAGGCGCTCCGCGTTTAACGGTATCCATTTTTTTTCATTAATCTCCCCGTTTTATTGTGACGGGGCCGGATTAGCGCCGCGGGCCCCCGACAACAATGCGGCCCGCGCAAACACTCACGCAAATATGCGATTCATTCGCGTTACATGAATTAATTAATTATAACGATATTTTTCGCACCTCTTTCTTTGTTTTTTGACATTGCTGTTCTTTGAAATGTTATCAAGCAGGTTACGTAATTTTTTGCGCTTAAATTCAACACTAGTCCTTTTTTTTCACTGTTCTATGAATACGATTTTTGTTTATTGTAAACGGACAAATACTCACGTATATATATATTTTTTCCATATTCGTAAAAACTTATATTCACAGCTAATTGCCACCACTTATTTATCCCGGGATTTCAGTGCTGGCATATTTCAAAATATAATATTTCTCCAATATTCGTTATATCTGAAGCATATAGTTAAAAAAAATACTAAATCCCTTCAATCAGTTTTATCAGTTCTCAATGTCTTGTCCAAAGACATCTCTTTTCCCAGAGGTACACCTAAGAACATATATTGTTCTCAAAAACCTTCACGACAGGAGTCCGGGGAATCAATAAGACAGCAGCTGAGGTATCGGAATAATATTGTGATTTTTTTTCATTGTTTGTCATGTATATAATCCATATTGAGTGAAAGGTCGCGTTTAATGAGTAATTTGAAAGAGTGGTGAGCATTGAGAGCTGCCATCAAACATGACACCTCCAGGAGAACCAGATAAAAGATGGTGACACAGCTGTTTATACGTGTCCTAGTAAGACACTGAGAGTTATAACATATATGTTTAAATACATATATTTTTTCGTATATAGTAAATTGCTGTTTCATAGTTTTGTAAGCTCGTATTGTCTTCTGCCATGTCTCAGAATATCTGCTTACACGAAAGTTCACATGGGTGGTTCCTGGGAGCCAAATCATAATCCCGCAAACTAGCATAGAAGAGCTTGCTTACCAGAAAAATATTTGGGTGTTCAATAATCAGACTTTTTTTAAATGAGATCGGTTATGTTTATTAGCCTGACGATTTCGAGAGCTTAGATTTGATTAAATCAATTTTAAAAATTCAACGTTTGTCGGATTTAAGCCGACGGTATCTGAATGACAAACTAACGCTTTTGCTAGTGAACAATGCCACCTGGCTAAATGATAAAGTAATAACATAATGTATCTCTAACAAAATGAAAATTAAAGTAAGTACTGAATCGTTAACAAACAATATTAAAGGCTTTTAGTCATTTTGAAATGTAAGCTTAAAAAAAAAACTTCAAACAAACAATCAATTTATATCGTTGTTTATTTTTGCTATTTTCATTATCTGCACCCTACTTGGAAAACATATGCTCACCACAAATCATTGGTATAGAGAATAGTAATTAGCTGTGAGCCTGTCATTTTTCCAACTCTAAATATACCCAAAACTACGACGCAAGCACATTCTACTTGTATGTATAGTTTTGACCGTCCTCCAAAACGAAAACCGTAAAATTTTATAAATAAAAAAGGCAAGTTTGTATCAAAGACAAATATTGAACACTTAATAATGATTTTTCTTAAGAATATGAATTGATAAACCTTTTATGAAGCTCTGAAAAATTTGGTTCTCAGAGTAAGCACAATCAAAGATAAGCTTTTTGTGAAATTTTAAATGTATCTCTATAACATGTACAATGATCGTATTAAAAAAGCGTATATTTTAAATACTTGAATAAATAAGATATAAGCCTTCGAAAGATATAACGATACCTAGAAATAATAATGACGCGATAAAATCTTACTCTGAATAAAACGACGATATTTTTAAAACTTTATCCCATTATTCTCTGAAAGCTGAAAAGCGTTAAAAATAAAAGCTACGTTAAGCGTAGACTATTCATACGTTACTTTTAACGTTATCTGTGAAAGCGCTACCGGCAGAAAACAATTGCACTGATAAGTTCGTACACGCTTCTTTTGACTCCTTCCCCTTTCAGAGTCCATTAAGATAATGGCTATCGGATTATCAGGATCGGAGAAGGAGCGAGGAGATAGCGTAGAAAAGACGAGCCGACCGCCGGTACGTGGACAGCATAATATATTCACTAACTTCCCCACATTTCACTGTAGAGAAAACTATTTACAAATCGGACGCAAGAAAACTGCTTGGTGGTCAAAATGCTTCGTTAGACAACATTTCTTCTCGCTCTTTTCAATCGCTCTTTTCTATATCACAATTTAACTTCATATATTTAACATTCAAATAATCCCATATCCAATAAACATTTGGAGCATACGATCGCCAATAATAACCGCCACTCAATTCTGTCAGCTTTTTTTGTCTGTTTGTTGCTCAAAAACATCAACCGTAGATTCATCTGGAATAATGTTTCTTTCCTGAATATCTCCAGGGTGCGAACCTGATTTTTTTATAAAGGAGTTCAGAAATTTAGCTCGACACTTCCAAGGCCTGAATCATTTGGTTCTAGGAGACGATTCCATCCAAATACAAATAAGTACAAAATTATTTGCTTTTTATTTATAAATATTTTTTTAATAACATTTTTTACACATTTACTTACTTTTTTATTTTTATTACATAGAGTACAGACCTAAGAGCATCGAACTAGTCATCCGATCTAACAAACGCTTAAGTATGTATTGAAAAACGGATGTTATAACTTTGTAGAAGCAAACAACCAGGTTCTTGTCATTCTGAAATTATTCTTTGGTCTTCAGAACTAGCTGACTGATAAGTTGAGGATCATAGTAGAGAACAAATATTTTAAATGAAATTTGTGGTGACCAAAAGATGCTCCAGTATCGACAATGATTTTTCATAATGTACTTAGTGGAATTTCGACAAGAAATATAAAAAATACGCTTGTATTATATCATTGAGGTGTAATAGATTTTACTGACTGTATTTAGCTTCAATATGAAAAGCCGAATAAAATTATTAATTCTCAATAGTTCTAGTCTGTTTTGAAATCATACATAAACCACATTTACTGGCATTATAAAATATAAAACTTATTGTTTATAAATCATTTTTTACAAACAAATATCTCGATGCGTTGTTATCAAATTACAACCTTTGATTTTTCGGCTACCAAATATTTGGAAAAATAAAACAAATTTGTAAATGGAGTAATTGAAAATAAAAACACGTTTAAAAAATAAATATTGTAATAAGCAGTTGGAATATAATATTTTACAATTGTATGCAATAGTCAGCATTAATGCTCAGATTTTTAAATTAAATTAAAAAATAATTCTCGTTGACAAAAACATTTCCCCGGAGCTTTACATGGTATGTAATATCGGGCGTTACTGAACCGGAAACTTTGTCTAGGAAATTTTCATTTGAATTTATATTGAATTATTAAGCGTTCGGCTAAGTCGACTTCCCGAAGTCTCGCTCCTATTGAAAATTCAGTTTGATTATATGATTTTCTAGAAATCGTAGTTATCCTTTGTAAATATTACTGCAATCAAAAAATCCCTTTGGCTGCAATCAAAAAGCAAAGACGTACCTACGTTTTATTAAAATTGAATACATTTTGAATATTGAAATTATTAAGTATATTTATTTATTTAAGTTTTAGTTGAGATATATAAAATTATATTATGATGTCCACACACTACTGCTGCATAGTTTTGTCAGTCGTAATTATCCTTACTAACTTCCAAGCCATATCTGCACTTAAATATTCGTCGAGTGCATATCATAAATACATTCTTTAAAAATATTGTCTTTAAAGAGTTATCCATAGCTTATTTTCCCAATAAATGATATTCGGAACTCATAACTGTCTGAAACGAGATACCTGACACAATATTTTAGTGACAAATTTTGATTACCACATACTTTAGCTTTGGTAGAAAATTACAGAGTGAATTATTCTTTTTAAATTCACTACGTGGAAATTGTGAATTTTGGTGATATTTATTTACTTATGTATTTTAAATTTAATGAAAAATGACGATCATATATCTGATAATTTATTTTACTACCAAATGCCGGATGAATTTTGATATTTTTAGTTATCACATTCATCGATTAAAATGTTGTAGTCATCATGGAAAGCGTAATACAATTGGGTGTATTTCTAATAAACTTAGATTGTATGGAAATTTTGTTAAATTAATAACGATGAGATATTTTCACAAATTGTTCACGGGAGCCAGCGCCGGGCGTAATAATTGAAACCTCAGCTCTGGATAGCGACACGTCTAGCCAAAGCTCAGGGATTGTTCAATTTTGCAACAAGACCTTTAAAATTTGAAGCCATAGGTTTGCTGATATAACAAAAAAGTTAACCAGGATATGCACATATATTCTGATTGGATATTTCATGGTTTGCAGGGGAAAAATATCCGTATTTTAGTTAACTGGCAAATCGGCAATTGGTGTTAATTTCGTCAGCATTTCAATAGGCAATATTGTGTTATATTTAAACGAAACAATAATAATACATAGTATTCCATGAAGTTCGATGAAATTTTCCTACATTACGACAACTTAATCTGAAAATAATAAAAAACTAAATAAATGGACTGTCGGTAACTACTAATAATATAAAAATAAGCTTGTTAATAAATGTTGACTGATAGAATCATAAAAATAAAATAAACATACTCTGAATATATACTGCAGAGTCATCTATCGTTATATGATGTTAACAATGGTATAAATACATCGAGTTTCACGTATCTATCCAGGCAGATAATGGTCGTGTGGACTGAGCAGTGTGTAGGATAAAGCAAAGGTGTAACGTTTGAGGTTCGAATCCCGCGTCTGCCGATGTTTTTTCTGAATGAATTGATGCGTAAAAATCTAATGTAGAATTCTATGTGTATTGACTTAATCTTATTATCCGATTATGAATTTACCTCACCATGCATTTACTTACGCCTTGTTACTATCACACTACGCAACTTTCCCACTTTGCAAACTTGTATATACTCTACCAAGTATTTACCACACTTTGCAAATATCACACCATTTACATAGCCTACATTGCATTTACTCAAGATAACATCAAACAAGTTTTGCTTAACATGCAACTATCCCTAACTGCAACTTCTCATTATATAATTTATCCCACTATGCATTTAATCCACTTTGCAACTATAATACGTAGAACTACCGTTCTTTGCAGCAATTCATCTAATCATTTATTCCACCATGTTTTTACTCCAAGCTTGTTATTACTAATGCTAGCATACATTTCACCTTTCATTTACTCTACCTTAAAACAATCACATAGTTAAAATATCTCATCCCATGATTGCATATATAAGACATAGCTACAGTCAATCTTGCAATTATTCCGCCTAGCATCTTCCAAGCCTTCCAATTATCTATCTTACAAGAAAGCACCTAGTAATTACAGTATTCTGCATCACGCTTTGCCTACTTTTTTCCCATACTGTATAGATGTCCAAATGGAACACATCCAAAGGCCGCTCACAATAAAAGCAAACATTTTGAAAGTGCATCATTAGTTCACGCGAATGCGACCCCGGTGTTGGACAGATCTGTGTAGCCAGTGCCGCACTGGTATTATTTGATGCCTTTAGGCCTCGCCCTGATTTATCACCTGGCAATTTGCGAACGATATTATTACGCTTAATCAACTCTGTGAAATAGTCCGGCGCGGACGGAATGCTGCCAATCAGACTATAATTAATTATTGCAGTCAAACGGCTGTAATGCTCAACGCAAATTTAGGTGACTGTTCCACTTGTACTACAAACTTGATTGCTTAGTATGTAACGTGTATGTCAAATACATAAAACTAATTGAGATGATATTTATTTCTTTTTTTATAGACTCTATTTAAATAAACAAAGACCGTGTTTTAGACAAACAAAGAAAATGTTCAATATACATACTTAATATCTTTCATGACCAAAACAGCGCAAATATCTCCATTATTACATTAACTACATAACAAAACGTATATATATACATCAAAAGTAGTGTTTTAAATATGTTATATGCACTTAAGTTGTACAGTGGAGTGTTAATATTATTACCCGATCTTCTAAAAAAATATGATTTTCAAACGCCCAAGTGCGTCGAATAAAGCAGTTGCCATAACTTTGCCCCAAGATCTAGTTGTGGTTTTCATTTAATCAGTGAATAATCGGCTTCAAAATTGATTTGAAACAAGGTCAAAACGCAGGTTATTAAAATTATTATTTACACAATTCAGCGAGGAAGTAGATATGAAAAGTAGAAAAAATATGGGTGATTATAATATAAAAACAATTTTTACTGCTAAATAAATAGTAATACTAATTGAATTCAGCTACATTAATAAATATACACAAACATAAATATCTGACAGTAAGGAAGTATGGAGAAGTAGTCTGCAGACATATATAGACTGCTGCAAACACAAAACGAAAAAATCCCTTACATATATAGATATGTTCTAAGTATATAATCACTGATTCATTTAAATTCAATTCAATTCATAGGAGCTCTGTCAAGAGGACAGGACTTGATGTAATTTGTTGTTTTTTGAAGTGTAAAAGATTTATAATACTTTTATCTAATTGACTGGCTTTGTGCTTCTTTGTATTATGTTCTTTACGTGCTGTTTCTTCCTTACACCTACAGATTTCAATACTTTCTTTTTACTATAACAAAGCTTACATTTCTTTTAAAAAATGCTGAAAATTTTTAATACAATTAAATTGGAAAAGTCATATTTATTTGAGTTATTAATTTTTGGTTTATATTTAAAAGATTTCAACAGTTTGTCCTGGCAACACCGCGCAAGAGGACCCCACGCGTGAGCCCTCTATAAATCAGCCATTTAATTAATACCGCCATATTGCAAAGTTGGACAGAATCGATGAGTGAATTTAGCGCTGTAATCTGATCGGAATATTGTTTTAAAAACTGAAGCTCTGAGCACTATTAATAAATTATCCGAACACGGCAACGGATATTTTCAATACAGCAGACTCACGCTGAAATTCCACGAAACGTTTATTACTGCAGCGCACATTGTTGTGAATCACTTTGTTTTCATGAATATTGGACGCTATATTTCAGCGATTATAGATTTATCCATTCGAAACCAGCATATTACTCAGTTATTGTATCGTTCATTCGATTATTCAAGTTAATGCATTACGAAGGATGCGTATCTGTTGGAGTACAAGTTGCATGTAAGTATGGTTTTAATTAATAAAAATGATTTCAAATCATCAATTCGAAAATCGGAATTGGAGCAGAACATTAATTATTTGAATATTTTTTTGACATTGTATTTTTTCTTGTTCCGATAACTATGAATACTTAAAAAGAAAATGCAAAAGGTATGAATTAAAAATAAATCATGTGCGGAAGCTTATAAATAATCAGATTGAATTAATCACAGAACATTATTTTTGGTTAATTCTTTTAATCCCCTATAATTTCTATTTTTTAATAAAAAAATATTCTCCGGGAAGTATTATTTTACGACAGAATCTATACCATTTGATTCTTGTAACCAACCAAGTTCCAAACCACCATTTATTTCTTTCGTTCTACTTACTGCCATCTTACCGTAAGCCTCAAATATATTTCTTTGATAGATTTTATTTTCTTATCAAAATATGTTTTGTTTGATTGTATATTACATATTATTGTATTTGTTTCAAAGTTGTAAAAATTTGAATCACAAAATTCTCTTATTTAAATTTTAAAATAAAATTATGTTTTCCTTTTCTCAGAATGTAATATAAAAAAATATTCCTTGTGAAATCTTCTCATCATAATTAAGCATAATTTTTTTTATATTTGCAACAATTTTGGTAATTTATTAATCAGTATTTTTAAAGAGATCGAATAACTAAATAGCCGGACTCTCTAGTGGTAGGGACAATTTGACCATAAAAAGTGGTTAAACCAATTAATTATATTTACGTTTACATTACTATTTTCTCATGAATATATTTCTTTTAATTTTAATTTTTTAATTCATCTCTCTTAAGCCTTACTAATTATTTTCTTAAAAGTTTATTTGAGCATTTAGTTGCCAGTAAATTAAATAATTTTCACGTTAACTTTTGTTTATCTACAATGCTTAAACAAAGAGATTCATAATTGTGTTGCATAAAAATAAATAAATAAACCTCGAGTGTAAATATTTAAAATGTCTTCATTCATCAAAAACAACAGCATATGCACGTGTATGGAAAATATTTATTTTATTCTAAGTAATGCGTGCTTGGAAATTTTATTCTATTTCTATTTGCATCACAATATTCCCGTTCATAAAATTGGCAGAATCGTTACAGATTCGGGTTTGCAGGTATTTCCTTTGTCACTGAAACTAGCTGAAAAAGCGTGATTTTCTCTTCAGGATAGAGTTGCCTCGCAAGAGAATCTAGAGCAATATAAATAGAAAATAGGGTAAAGATACCAGTCATTGCACGAAAAATAAACATATAATTCTGAATTAAATGATTGATATCAGTAATACGAAAAATTATCATTTTACTTATTTTGCTTTAACATTCATTTCATATTATGAATATTATTTTTATACCTTTTAAATTAAATCATGTTATGCATTGAATCAATATAAGTAAGTTTTGAAGAAGCTTTCATTACAAGCAAAACCTCAGTCTTCGAATATATTTGACTAAACAGTGTTTAACGTGATTAAAAGAAAACAAGAATATAAGTATTCACCAAAAATATTTGATAAATTATGCAAAATAAATAATTATTTGAAATTCAGCATTCACTTACGATGTGAAATTCATATTTTATGTAAAGTACCATAAAGAGTAAGTAAAGGAAAGAGTTACAATATCATATTTATCTCTATGTATGGATTTTCTCATTTCAATCATAAATAGAATGTCGTTTTATCACCGACATGCAACTACGAATGCATTTTAATTAGAACAAAAGTTATTATTTTTAGTCTCGTACTGGCCTTTTACTGTCTGGCTTGGCTTAGATGACAAACGTTTGACATTTCATGAATACGGAATGATAAAAAATTGCGCGCGCTGAATTTTTCATTTCCAACTCCGCTGATGTTTCAGGAGACTTTCTCCACACTTCAGTCTGCCTCGCTTTCCAACCGCTCCTTTTATCTCAGCTCGTGAAGAGGAATCATTATTCATTTTTTAATTTAGTGCTTTCATTATTGCGAACGGTAAAAATTAATATCCTGCCGGGTGACGAAAAAGGCGAGAAGCCATTGCCGTAATCAAATTAATGCGTATCTTATCAGCTTCATTTTTCTTAAATGGATAACGATACAAGGTTATTTTTTTAAGATTCTTATTTATTCAAATAAGAAAGCGATAATTTGCGTCCAAATTATTTTATTCTTTCAATGGAGTAGAAAAATTCAAATAAGAAAATCAATCACTTTTGAAATTGAATTTTGTAATATAAAACTAAGACGAGTATCTAACAAAATGTTATCAAATTAATGCGTATCTTATCAGCTTTATTATTTTTTAAATTGATAACGATACAAGGTTATTTTTAAGATTCTTATTTATTCAAATAAGAAAGCGGTAATATGCGTCCAAAAATTCAATGGAGTAGAAAAATTAAAATGTGAAAATCAATCATTTTTAAATTGATTTTGTAATATTAAACTAACATCTAATAAAAAAACTATCTCATATATGAGTAATTTAAGTCCAGATTTTTAATAATATTTGTACACGTGTCACAATCCATAAATATCTTTTGATATTTTTTTAACATTTGTAGTTAACTATATATTTATATTTTTAGTATTGGGGGTACGATGAGTAGACTATGAAGAATTCCAGTGCAAGAAGGAATTCCGTGCCATCCTGCCATTTATGTCATAGGACATTAGGAAGCATACCTTACACAAGAGGAGGTGACAGATAGAACTTTTTTGTGACAACCATATGCTCCTACTTGGAAACAGATGTGGAAAAATATGAGTAAAGTAGCCTATTTGACATGATGGTTACATCGAACGATTAGACTCTGCGTGAAGAAAGTATGTATCTCTGTAGAGATTGAGGAATTTGTAAATATGTTTTATAAATCTGTATTTTCAATAGTTCAATGAAAGTGGAACCACAAAAACATACTTAAATCACAGCGATACAATTTAAAATACACGTATTAGAATCAAAATTACTTACAAATAAAAGATTATGGAAATATAAATACTGAAATAAGTGGTTCATCCACATAATTTTTAGTATAAAATGTCCGAAAAATTATCAAAAGTATTTTTTTTTTAATTATTTAAATTTATATTCATACATTTTACAAATATAAATACGCTTTTTTTATTAACTCGTATTTTCTCAGATCCAAAAGGAATATGCTACCAAATGAGTATGCGGCAATAGTATCGCTATTGAGGAAAACTTTTTGCAAATTGAATAAAGCCGCCTGGCGAAAAAATCAAAGCCATTTGGGCCCAACAATAGAAGAAACTACATTTCCATCACCATCCCTGGGCGGATACGGCGCACTTCAGCCCTAAAAATATTATTTTGCAGGGGTTAAAATGACCTTCTTTATGTCGTCTCAATGGATATCACCTGCGTCGTATTCACGGGGGCGGCCGTAAGATTTTACTCTAAAAAAGGTCTCGGGGAAACATAAGCCCTTCTTGCGATAAGCCATGGGAAGACCGACCAAAGACGTGTTCGGAAAACTGATATTCTGGGTTCGAGTCCCGCAGTCAACAATAGAGAAGCCTTTGATGAAACCATCAGAATTACAAGCACATAATTCCTATAAAATACAAGCTTATCGGATTTATAGCCAAAACGACGTAAAAGACTTTCGATATTTCATCCTTGATGCGTTCAAAACAATCTTTATCCTTCATTATATCATATAAAAGTACCAGAGAAAAAATAAATCATTTAGGTTATTCTTAGAAGATTCAAAATCATTGGTTATATTTTATTTTAAATGCTACAGTTGACAAATTGAAAAAAAAATAATGTACTAATTATATTTTTAGGGGATCGTCAATCTAAAAATAACGTAAATAATTAAAAAAAACTTTTTCTACAATCTTGTATTACTTACTATTATTACTTCCTACTAATAAAAATATTTTTGAACAATCTGTTTTCGCAAAAATTTTATCTTTGCGATAGCATTATATTGCGATTACATTATATTGTAATATTTCATTAAAATCTATTAATTAATTTAATAATTCCACATATCATAAGCCTGTATTAATTATATCACGGATTTTTAATGATATTTTTTAATGAGAATCGATGCTTAACCCTTTCATTACGGCTCGGTTAGAATACAAATTATACTGTCAATTATAAATCTAGTATTTGAAGCATAAATGTACTTATCTGGTCTATTTTCATATATCACATTGGTACTTGTATCATTTAGCTATCAGATTATGCATAAAAAACTATTCAAAGAAAGTAGCAAAATGAAATATCACGTCAACCGATGTCAATGGTCGGGGAATCTTATGACGGCATATGCCGACAACCGATGCAAAAAGGTTAAGATTATAATATTGTATTGATATTTAATTTTACGAGCGCTCGTCAATACTAAACTAAATGTATGCAAATGCCTGCAATAAAATTAAAAAACTTGTGAATAAATACTGACTAATTGAATAAAAAAATAATATACACACACTCTGAATAAAATACTATAGACATCTATCGTTATACGAGGGAAACATTAATAACAATGTTATAAATGCAAGATTTTCGACGCATCGATTCGGGCAGTCGATGGTCGTGTGGTCAAGGGTATTGAACTTGAACAAATAGTTGGTTCCAAAGTTCGCTGGTTCGCATCCCGCCTCTGCCGATATTTTTTCTGAACGAATTGATGCGTTTAAAAATAATTTGTTGCGTTAAAGTATGTGTATATTTTAAATAATGCATGTTTATGACCAATAACTACATATTTGGTTTAACCGAAATCCATTGTTTGCTTGGCTTGCTGGGGTTGTTACTTTTTTCTCAATGTTTCTTTCATCCAAAGCAAAAGTGAACATCGCTCGCTCGTTATGTACGGGGTAAACAGAACTGAATGCGATTTAACACGTCCATGAGAAAGTGAGAAATATAACCGTCCTTTATGACAATAGATGCGCCGCGAGACCGAAGGGACAGCTCGAGAAAGATGTTTCCAAACTTTGAAAATTTAAAGAGAGCAAAAAAGATAAATGTACATTGTACAACATTCTCAAGCGTTTTTTTTTTGATCAACAGAAGATGTTGTAGGGCCAACCTAGTTTTTTTTTACAGTATGGATACGTCAAAAATATTTTTTGAAATTTAAGTTTTGTTTTAAAAAGTTTCTTGCAAATGGGCGGACGGATGCTAAATATAATATGATAAGGACGAATAATTTGTCGGAGTGGCACTCAAGAACTGAATAAGGCTGTAAGCGAAAACAAGAGGAATGATATGATTCGATGCTCACGCAGAAGTTTAGTAGTTAGCAAGATAAAGGATTATAATAATAAAATTTTAATCATTATTTTAGAATAAACAATGTAATAAGAAATATATTGCCAAACGTTCCTTAATGTTTATTTATTATTTAAAAACAAAAATTTCGTATTTCATAATACAAATAATTGGATTTATATCAATTCCCATAACCGAGCACAAGCAGAACAAGATTAAAATACTGTGTTGTGTAAGATAAAGGTAGATTTTTTTATATAAATTGTAGCGAATAGTTTCAAACTACTACATCTCTGATCTTCTATAGCGACATCTATCATACGATGATAACTTATATAGAAGATCAGAGACGAGACATCTCAGGTGGAAGAAATTGGCCGGTGGCCGAGCGGTATAATTACCTGGGCAAAATGTTGGTTCCAAAGGTCCGCGGTTCGCATCCCGCTCCCGCCGATATTTTTTCTGAATGATTTGACTCGTTTAAGGATTTTTATGTTTATTATATGTATATTTAATTGCTTACTATTAAGTTTGATTATTTGTGATTTTAATAAATAGTTAAAAAACTGTTTTTTTATTTTAATTATCATAAGCACATAGAACGAATATTGCTAGACTTTGTTCAAGAGATCTGAATTACCAAAGTTAAGTGACATTTGGGACGTACCAAAACATGGATGGGTCCACATTTTATGCCAAACACCTGTAATTGGTCTGGTTAAGCTGCTCTTTAGGAACAAATGTTCTAGGCCTCAGGGAGTGAAACAAATCATCCGATCTTTTCAAAAAATATATTTACAAATCACCCAAGAAATCCTTCGAGTTTTTACTTTTAAGGTCATCGGGAAGCATATACGATTATGTTCCCAGGTGGACCTAAGCATGTAGAAATATCTTTAGTCAATAAATGAATAGTGGAAGTTGACAGAACTAAGTATGGCATTTTGTGGTGACACTGGAAGTACTGGATGTTAATACTGAAGGTACAATGTTGCAAATTTTTTTGTAAAATTAGATTTTTACTTCTATTCAGACCAGTAGTAGAATCTTTGGTAACATAGTGTAGAAGGGGAGCAGGACAGTGCAGGCGGACCCGCGACTCCTGTAAGTAGCCTGCAATAAATATGTCTACCAGGGAAACATGTGGATGAAAGAGTGGATATGTTTTTATCATCGCGCCGAGAAAATGTTTGCTTTGAAGTGTGAAATATATCCTGCGAGGCACTGGAAAATGTAAAAGCTTTGTGTCATTATGCACGTATATGTGAGCGCTCGTACATTTTACTTGTAGAAAAGTTTATTATTTATTTTCATATAAAAAGTGTAAGCGCTTTACCTTATTCTGTCTACCGTTGTACACGGCAGTTAAAATTAAATACTCCAGTTTTATTAAGTTATGAATTATTTTTCAAAAAATGGATGGAAATTGAGAAGTTAAATTTAAACTCGCATTTCAATAATTTTAGGTTTAGTTTGGTTTTTGCTTAATACGTATAATCTTATTATTTATTTATATACAGAATCAAAATCCCATTTTTTTTTACAAATATTTAGAAACATAGAGTATACATAAATATACAATAAATAGAGGAAATAATAAAAAATAAAAATTAAACACAAAAGAATAAGAAGATGACACGTGTCAAAGATCTCAGAGATCAAGTAGAACAATATCATCGACAAAAGAGGAAAAGGATGTAAGAAAAGGATCGAGATGTGCTGGTAGGCCATTTAGGAGCGACATTGCCGTTATACCAAATTGAGTGCTTGAAGCTCCACAAGCATCGACTGGGATCAAAAACAATGGAAGGCTACGAGCACGGGTGTATCTACCTGGAATAAAGAAGTTAAAACATTCAAGAATCTCAGGGTTGTGAATTGAACCGCGAAGAAGAAAAATGAATGTTATAGTGCAGCAATTTTCCTCCGGGACTCTAGCAAATGGAAAGAAAGCATCCCTAGAAGAAAAAGAGTTGGGTAATGTTCAGAATAAAATTAATTGAATGGATAGTTACCGTAAATATAAAAATAAAGACGTCGGAGAAATTTTTAAGATTATTTTCGAGCATGAAAATGTATTTGGATTTATTGGGATTCCAAACTAAGCTCCCATATTCAAGAACAGATAGAACGAGTGAAGAATAGAGAGTACGAAAAATTAGAGGGTTATGAAATTGACTAGTCTGGCAGGTGATGAATCCTTTCAATATAATATTATCAGAATAATAAAATCCATTCAATATTTTGTTGAATTAAAACACAAACTGTCTCAATTATTAAGATAACAAAATCAAACAAAAAAGTTAAAACAATGTGAACTTATGAATGTACCTATAATATGTGTATAGCTTAAACACAATGAAGTGCACATTAAGTAATATAAATAAAAATTTAATAATTTGATATTAATTGTATAGGGAAAGTAACGTTTCAGTAACAAACAAACAATATTTGGGGATATTGTATAATTATATTTTTAATTCAGTTAAAATTTAAAAACATAGTTATAATGAGTTCCAAGTGTTGTGGGTCAGGGTCAACGACCCCGAGAGAATTAGGATTTATGCAGGACTCTACAGGTCCCCTAACATATCCAAAGCAGAAACATCTAAACTCTTCGACTATCTGGGTGAGACCATTGATGGTCTCTTGCTCTCTTACCCACAAGCGGAATTTGTTGTTCTCGGCGACTTCAACGTGCACCACACTGCATGGTTGGGGTCGGGAGAGACAAGCTCCGCTGGCAATTGTGCTGAATTATTTGCGTCTTGCTATGGCCTTGCACAGCTCGTACAGAACCCCACCCGTAAACCTGACATCGCATCACATCGTCCAGCTCTACTCGACCTATTTCTTACTTCTCAGCCAAATGATTACTTGGTGGAGGTCGAAGCGCCACTAGGCAACTCCGACCACTGCCTTGTGAAAACAACTACAATCAGTGCTCCATTGCCACCAAAAGAACAAAACAAACGACGTGTGTGGCACTACAGGTCGGCTGACTGGAACGGATTACGTGGATTTTACGGAGGATACCCGTGGGGAGATATTTGCTTCAAAAATAAGGACCCTTCAATATGTGCCAATCTGGTGGAGGATGTAATCATCCAAGGAATGGAATGTTTTATTCCTCACTCCACGAAAACTATGGGCACCACCTTAAAAAGCTGGTTTAACCGTGACTGTGCCGAGGCCGTTAAACGCAGGAATACCGCATACAACAAACTACGAAAAAATAACGACCCCATAAGTCGTGCAGCATACAATTTAGCCACCAAAGAATGCAAGAAAACCATTAATGACTCCAAAAACAAGTTCAATGTACAAATTTGCAACAAGTTTTCCGCTTGCCCTGCCGGTAGTAGAGCATTCTGGTCTCTCGCTAACTCTATTGGCAGCAACTTTTGCACTTCTTCTTTTCCACCGCTGACTAATGCCGATGGCTCACTGGCTCTAGCCTCCAAAGAGAAGGCTGAACTTCTTAGTTCGCTGTTTGCTTCCAATTCCACACTCGACGACGGTGGGGCCAACCCCCCATCCATTCCTCACTGTGGCAAGCAGATGGGGGCTGTAAAATTCAGCCTCAAAGCCATACGTCGAGAACTTCTCTAATTAGCAACCAACAAAGCCAGTGGCCCAGATGGCATACCAGCGGTGGTATTAAAAACTTGCGCTCCTGAACTTAGTCCTGTGCTCACCAAACTTTTCAGATTGTCCTTTAGATGTGGTATTGTTCCCCAGAGATGGAAAAAAGCACTTGTTCACCCAGTTCCAAAAAAAGGAGACCGAAGTTAGCCCACAAACTATCGCCCAATAGCCATCACATCACTACTTTCCAAAGTGATGGAATGTTTAATTAACAGCCAACTTCTAAACTACTTAGAGAAGAATGATCTTCTGTGCGATCGGCAATATGGCTTCCACCCTAGTCGATCGTGCGGCGATCTCTTGACATATGTCACACATGTTTGGGGGAAATCCGTCGAATGCTATGGAGAAACGCAAGCTGTTGCCCTGAATATCTCCAAGGCTTTCGATAGAGTCTGGCATCGCGGTCTGGTGAATAAATTACCGTCTTATGGACTAACTCCCTCCCTGTGCTCCTGGATTGAAAACTTCTTGAGTGATCGAAGCATCATCACTGTCGTAGATGGCCTTTCTTCTTCCTGCCATAAAATCAACTCAGGAGTTCCACAGGGCTCCGTGCTGTCGCCCACTCTTTTCCTTCTGCATGTGAATGATTTGCTTCAATGCGCAAACATTCACTGTTATGCCGACGACAGCACTGTCCATGAGAGTATAATCTTCCATAAACCTCCGAAACATTCGGAACTATCTCCTGCTAGGGAATCTCTGGTGGGGAAGATGAACATGTCTCTTGAAAGGGTTTCACGATGGGGCGACCTCAACCTCGTCAGTTTCAACATTTCAAAAACCCAATCATGTGCTTTCTCCACCAAGAAGACTGCTATGGATCCTGTATCTTTCAACGGTTGTTCTCTTCCGAAAGCAAGCTCCATCAACATGCTTGGATTATCAATATCGAATAATGTCAAATATTACGAGTCAATTAAGTGTAAAGCCGGTCTCGCTTTCAAAAAACTAGGTGTATTATATAGATCACGTCGGTATTTCAACGATAAACAACTTCTTCTTCTATATAAAGGACAAATCCGACCTATCCTTGAATACGGCAGTCACCTTTGGATTGGAGCCCCAAAATACCTTCTAAACTTAATTGACTCAGTTCAAAGAAGAGCAATTCGTTTGATAAACAATGACACCCTTACGTCTAATCTACAATCAATGGAACACAGACGTAAGGTTGGTTCTCTTAGTCTTTTCTACCGTTATTACCACGGTCGCTGCTCTTCGGAACTTAAAGAACTAATTCCTTCTGCACCCACTCACAGCCGATAAACTCGTCTTACACTTGCCGAACATCCATACACGGTTAATATATGTCGACCAAGAACTGGCAGCTTCCAAAGTTCCTTCCTTAATGCCACCGGTAAGCTATGGAATGCTCTTCCAGCGTCTGTGTTTCCTCCTTCCTACAATCTGGATCTCTTCAAGAAACAGATAAATATACACTTGCAATCTCCCCAACCCACACACAAACACGAACACAACACACGTTTCCCGCATGCAGCGTCCAGACTCCCTGACTGAGCGTCATAGAGTGCATTGGTCTTGACCGGTTGTGCTCTCCTGCATGCGTTTACATAAAAAATAATAATAATAATAATAAATACACATAAACAACATGTTTCTTATTTTTGTTAATCTTGAATTAAAATTTTGCTTTATAGGAAAATATATTGGTCTTATGTGTTGCCATTCAAAGTTTTATTTAATATATTATTTTACTCGCATGAAAATGACTGTACAAAGTAGAGAAATGAAAAATTTCTAGTAGCCTTTTAAAAGTGCATTAAAACACGGAAAATGGTTAAGTGTGAAAATATTGTAAAATTTCTGTTTACGTTATTACTTCAATAACATTTTTTTATGTTAAAACAGTAAAAACTTTTATCGCGCCCTTATATAAGTCTCGCGAAATAAGTTGCAGCCATCATAATAAAAAAATACTTTGCGAAAAGTCTGCTTTATTTAAAACGCTCAAATTGTCTGCGGCGTCTTCCCGTACACGTATCCTTGCAATTTTCTACCAGACTGGAGGTAATTTGGTGGGATATTGGAAAACATCCCACAATAATTGGGAGCTGGATTCTCAGGTTTTGTTTCGCGAGTTCATTTCTCAAGTATTTTATCGTCCACGGTGTTTTGCTTTACACTACATACCAACACACAAACAATCTTTCCGGAAATAAAATGCTGAAGCTATCGGTTCGAAAACAGTACTGAAAACTTTGTTATACCGTTTCATATTTTATTTTTCAAAATAAAATGTTCTGCGGCTTAGTTTCGATCTTTAAATTAAACCATATTCTATAATTTAACAGTTTTTAAAAATGAAAACGATCATTTAAATTGATCAATTTGCTTTTAGTTTTATCATTCCACTAGATATCGCAATATCACCACAAATTTTCGCAACACATTTATCCGCTTCCATACATTGTCCTAAATTATCTCTACACCTGGAGGTCTTCCTGCAAACATACAGGCTTATAACTGATAGTTTTCTAGGCTTAGGGGAGTGAAGAGACGACAACTTAGTTTTCGAGGCCTATTACGCTGTTTCATTTTTGTTCTGGAGTAACGTCTGGAATTGGATATATTATAGAATGTTCTCGGTGCATCATTGTCCATATTTGACCTAACTAAAAGGAAGGGATATCGCAGCTGAGAAAAGCTGACGTTAATTTTAGGCAGCCGTATGCTTTATCTAGATAGTAAATATGGATTAGGAATAACTTTTAATAATTACTTGAAAATATATTACCAATATCAACCACAAAGGCACTAGAGAATTCAATAGTAAAAACATAATTAAAAATAAATCAATGTTACCAGTAAAATATATTATTAATTTCCTCTTTGAAATATAATAAATCTAAGTATATTGTGAACTTACTCATATTAGTAGTGCAATTTCAATTATTTAATTACTAGCTTCGTATTTTTAGTAATAAAATATTATATCATGATAATGACAGTTTATGTTGAATTTTAAAAACATAAAATAATTATGCAAAATTAAATACTATTTATTATTCCACGTTCAGTTTATTAATATAAATAATTGCTTTAGCATTACAGTACGTAGTTTAATATACTTTAAATTAACGTGCATGAATATGTATAATAGTATATACTCGTATCATGTAGTTTGTTTTTTACGGGCTTAAATTTACCCACACATAATTTCCCTTTTTCATAAAATTTTATTTTTCTTTAATAAGTACAATCGTTTTGGAATTATTTGTATTTGTATATCTTCAATAAATTATTTATGGATTTATTTTATTGTATTTTATAATATTGAGTAATCTTTTATTTTTAATAAAATAATTAACAATAAAATTGCATTAAAACATCTACTTAATTATTTTTTAAAAATACTCACCTGATGCTAATCACTATAAGGCTGTTCTGCATACAAACTGCCTTCCCTCATTAAAACGAAAGTATTTTCCCTGACGTACCATTTTAAATACATGAATTTTCAGGCAATTCAAAGTATTCAAAACAGAATGGATCATTTGGGAGGCATTAACTCCGAAATAGATCCCATTCAAGTGACACGAATGTGCGCAAGGGCATCGGTTAAGCCAAGTTTAAGGCATTAGTTTCGAGTCATTACATTATCGAACAGAAACTTTTCTAAGATCCCACTTCATACAACTCCGGCTTGGTCTCCGCAAACTAACCCCATAGCTACGCATAAAATGACTTTCTTAATTCTAGTTTGCGAATTGAAGTTTTTTTAACTCGCAAGTTTAACTTGCGGCTCCCACATCTGGTATCAGATCAGAAATGGCGGTAAACTGGTGGCAGACGTTCCATGAAAAACCAACAAATATATGTTTATAAATATTTTTTTATGCCTAACTTATTTAAAAATAAATCATATATTAAATAAGATTAATGGAGTAAACAGTTAACAATAATCAAGTGTTTCAAGTAAAAATAATTCTCTGATAATTAATATTTAAGTACTAAATACTCCTTATGGCCACAGCTCGAGGACAACATCTATTGGACTTACAACCCTTGGCCATATGTGGTAATGATGTCATCCCTTCTACAAGCGTCAAGCTGCTGGGAGTAGAAATTGACCAGTTCCTCAACCTTAGCGGTAATATCACAAAAACGGTGAAATCTAGATTTTTTAACCTGCGGCAGATACGGTCGTTAAAAAGATGCTTACCCAGAGACGCTACAAAGAGTTTGGTAAATGCGTTTATAGTCTCCAAAATGGACTACTGCAACGCACTGCACGCAGGCCAGCCAGCCAAACAATTAAATCAATTGCAGTCGTTACAAAACGCAGCGGCACGACTAGTCTACAACGCGCCCAAATTTTGTCACATTACTGCAATACTACACCGACTGCACTGGTTGAAAGTTTCGGCTAGAATCCAGTATTAATTATGCCTCTTAGCTTACAAGGCACTCAAAGGAACTGCACCGGGCTATCTGACAGAACTTATCAAGCCTTCAGAAATAAGCGCGCGTGGAGAGACACTCAGATCGGCTAGAGCAAATAGAGGCACCCTGCCGCTGACGGGAGGTAGTCCTAGCACGGTCTTTGGCAATCGGGCTTTCAGCTACGCTGCACCAATGGCCTGGAACTCACTACCGGAAAGCATAAGAGAGCTTAAAGCGGAGGCATCCTTCAGAAGCAGACTCAAGACCCACCTTTTTACTCAGAGAGGCAAAGAAGCGCTTTTGGAATGATCATTCGGTCATAAAAGAGCGCTATACAAATACTAATATAATATAATAATAAAAGTAACTCACCTGTTTAAAGTTTGCTTTGAGACCCCCTTATAATATTCGTTACTTCACTTTTTTTTAATGTTCTATTTTTATATCAACAGCATATACTATAGTCGCCTGAACTGCCGAGACGCATTTCATTTAGCTGCCATTATATTTACCAAGTTCCAAAGCTATCTAAGTTTTAAAAGGCTGTACAACCATAGCTTAGTCTCAATCAATATAAAGATTCTGTTAATAAATGTAAGTATTGACGTAGGTGTATGTTTTTCACATTTAATTGTTACTAAGCTGCATACAGGCAACCCAAACCCTATAATTATTTAATTATATTGTTTTTCGATAGCTAAAATATTTAGATTTCAAAACATTAAAATATGTATCAGTTAGACTACTGTTAGGTTTTTATCACTGAGAGGAATCTTTGTACCACTCGCCCTCAGCCGATGCCTAGAGATTGCAAGCCGCGTGATTTATCACAAAATCCTTAAACACAGGGTTAAATCGCTCCAAGCCGTATTTTACTTCAGATCCAATCGAAAGTTTGCCCGAAAACAGCTTCAGATGCAAAAATATTTTTCACAGATAGTTCCTCCCGGATCTAATGACAAACTTTTTTTTTTTCAGTTCTCAACTTTTTTCTATTTTTAGTTAAAAGAGCATATCGAATAAGGCAGAAAGAGATAAGTTTCAGTTATATTTATAAGAAGGACGTCTCAAAATTTAAAAATGTAAGTCTCCGGAGTAATATGTAATAAGATAAAAAATCTTGTTTATTTATGTGAAAGAGGTGATAAAACCATTTAAATCTCAATCAGTATATTTATTGTTGTTTTATTATTTTTTTGTATTCTTTGTAGAGTTTTTATTAAAATGTATGGCATGTTTTGCAAAATGAATTTTGATCTTCAAATGATTATTTGTTTCATATTTATAACGTAAATTCATTGAATTTTACAGGCATTTCAAATTTGGGTGCAAAATAGACTATTGCGAATACTGCGGATATAGATATCGAGAGTTCTTGAAAGCCAAAAAATTGACGAATTGTTTCTGAATTGTTTAAAAAAAATATCTGACTCGTGTCATCTACTGGGAGTAAATATATATATTTTTAAATTACATTTTATTGTAAATATACCTTATTGTTAATGGCAAAACAATGGGTCGAGTTGAATAAATCTCTTGGCCTGAAACATACATAACTGGACGAAACATACAAACATATAGAGCATTTATGATTTATTTGTAGAACAGAAAAATTAAGTAGAACGTTACAATGTATTTTGAATTGCGAGACTTTTTAGGTATTAGTTGTTGCACAATAAAATTAATAGTACACGTAACGATGCTTTTAAAAAATTAAAAATAGTGTATGAGATTTTATATATTTGAAGTCCATAGGTAAGTTATTTTTTGATAATATATTTGCTCCAGATTAAAGCAAGAATATGTCGTAAGTAGGCATAATCGATGCACAAATAACGTATAAATTCAATCGACTTAAAAGTCATCTCAAGAAACGTTACGTTACGTTTATAGGTAGGTTATTTTTTGATAATATACATGCTACAAATTATAAACCAAAATATTTCGTTAAAATACACAATCTTCACATAAATAACTACAGCAAATAACTTACGAATTCAATATGTAAAAAAGTTGCTTAAAAAATGTTATGTTAGGTTCAAATGTAAGTTATATTTTGATAATATAAGATTGAAATTAATATACCAAGAGTATGTCGTAAATATAAATAATCGACGCACAAATAACGATAGCAAAAGACGCACCAATTCAATCGATATAAAAGTTATCTCGAGAAACTTTACTCTTTTCAAAATCAGATCCTTACGCTGATGTTCTGGGCGATCATCTCGCATGACACTCACGCGCCACTTTCACGTCTCGTAAAGCCCGGCTACAGCCTCAATAACAGCGGCCCTCGGGCCCAGGTGCTGGGGAGGCTACAGGGGTTGGGGCGAAGGAACCCCTGAATAAAATGTCGAAGCCAGGCGCCTTGCGACGACGGAGATATGCAACAGAATCTGTCACGCATGTTCCTCAATCCAGAAGACGAATTCCACGTGTCTTCACGTATCTCTACGTGTCTTGCAATCTTGCTTGAATAACACATTTTACAATTCAGCAATCTAATGTACTAAAACTACAAAAAAATCTCGTATCTGTTTCTTATAGGACATGTGGTTCCCGAAAATTGCCGCCATACACAATTCTGTTTTCTTTCATTCTCCGTGCTTTGTTCATGGAGGTCAACGTTGAAGCAAATATACTCGTAGTTCAAATCTATAAAATTCAGAACACATTGCTTTTGTCACTCAAAAAAAAAGATTTTAAGTCTGATTTTTTTGTCGCAAGTAAACTTTTTTCCGATGTTATACTCGTAATACATAATCAATTTAATAAATATTAGCCTGAAATATGTTATTCCTCAAACCAGCACCACAAAATACACCATTTTAATGCTGTATTTTTAGCTTAAAATATATAATTCAACGAATTTTTCAATGGCAATATCGTGATTGAAACTTGTTTTAAAAATGATTATTAAATGCATATAATATATTATTCGTCGCTCGACACTCAAACCGAGCTTCTTGTCTGAATGAGTCTTGTCATTCTACCTACAGAATGGCGCGTAGTTGCGATTGTGACATCGCGCAAATACATCGTCGCTTAGACGATCACCATTTGCTGCTGGAACGGCTCTTAAAGGCTGTTGGATGCGGGAAGGAGGATACACCGACGTCCATTGGTGTGGACTCTCCACCCAACCCAACAAGTCTGCCGTCTTCCCGCAGAAGGCGCTTGCCTAGGAAGTGCAAGGAGATTCCGGCTACCTTCGCGGAAATTGTTACAAGCCCTCGCCAAGTTTCACCATCACTCTACTGTGACAGCAGAGACTCCGAACCTGCCGTTGGTGAAGCCGTTACTTCAAGTGAGGCTCCCGAAGAAGACGAATCCTCGGAGTGTGCTATGCAAGTTGCCCCTGCTGTTCTGAGTAGGGCTCCCAAGAAGGTCCTTCAGCTCGTGGTTCGAGGAACTGGAGGCCCGGAATGCTCTCTCCGTGGATGCTCTCTCTCTCCCACGAGCAGTCTTTCCGAGGAAGTTTACCACTCGGATATGAGTCGCGCCTCTTCTGATGGGGAAAGGCGTTCAGCACGTCGGGTGATCCGCGGCTCTGCAGCTCCTTCGAAGAAGGTTACCGGAGTGAAGATGGCGTATCTTCACGCCAAGGGTCTTCACCCGGATACAACAGCTGATGACTTGCAGAGCTTCTTGGCAGTGACCGCTGCATTCAATCCCTCTTGGATGACCATCAGGAGGATTATCAGCAGACGGACGCTGTCAACTTCTTTCAAAGTCGGGGTCATCGCGACTTCGCTAGAGTCTCTTATGGAGCCTGAAGTGTGGCCTGAAAAAACTATCGTTCAACCCTGGATACGCGTAAGACGAAAGAATCGCAGTGAACAGTGGTTGAAACCAGCTTAAGTGAAGATATTGACATATTTGGTGTTATATTGCTTCGGATTCAGTGCTAGTGTTGACGAAGGCGAAATTTTGGAAGTTTGATGTTGTGACAATAATGCCATGTTATTTGTGGGTCATCCATGATTTACTTATAACAGGGTTTTTGTTGTTACAAGTCAACTATTTGCATTGAGTCTCCTAACGATTGTTCTGGGTGTGAGGTCATTGACACTAGATGTGTCAATAAATTTACGGGCCACACTTTTATGTAAATACTTCAATAATGACTTAAGATGTTAAAATATTTTGTAATGTTATTGAAGGAAATAAATAAATAATTGTCTAAAAAAATTATATTTAGTCCTGGAGAGACCACGTCACGAACAATGAGGTTCTCAAAATAATCAAGGAAGATAGGCAACTAATAAGAACCATCTCAGAGAGGCGAGCCCGATGGATTGGTCACATCATGCGCCACGATGGTCTTCTTCACGATATTGTGGAGGGGATGGTTGAGGGTAGAAACTGTAGAGGGCGCCCTAGACGGGAGTATTTGTAGCAAGTATTCGAGGACATGAATTGTAGCGCTTATGCTGAGCTGAAAAGGGTTGCGGAGGACCGAGAGGAATGGAGATCGAGATGCAAGATTCTGTTGCTGCAAACCAATCCACCGGATTGATACTACGAAGAAGAAGTAGAAATTTACGAATTAGGAGGCTTTGAATGAGCCGATTTTTTTCGGCAATTATGAGTATACGTAACAGTAATTTGCAGCCACCATATAATTTATTTAAAAGCGATAAAAACGACAAAAAAAAATCTTAATATTTTCATTTATCTACTCATTTAATACGCAATTTCATCATCAGCCTGTGTCCGTCCACTGTTGAACGTAGGCCTCCCGCATGAGTCTCCATCCTCTTCGATCCTCCGCCTTCCGCATCCAGGTCACTCCCGCTATTCTTCTTATATCGTCGGTCCATCTTGTAGGGGGTCGGCCAATGCTTCGTTTGCCAGTTCTTGGGCGCCATTCCAATACTTTTCTTCCCCATCGACCGTCGTCTCTTCGACAGATATGTCCTGCCCATTGCCACTTGAGTGTGCCTATTCGTTGGGTAGCATCCACTACTTGAGTTCTTCTGCGTATTTCCTCGTTTCGGATTCTATCTTTTAGCGACACTCCGAGCATGGATCTCTCCATAGCACGCTGGGTGACTTTTATTTTATGGGTAAGACTTGCTGTCAGATTCCACGTCTCTGCGCCATAAGTTAATACAGGGAGGATGCATTGGTTAAACGCCTTAGTTTTAAGGCATTGCAGAATTTTCGCTTTAAAAATGTACTTTAGTTTTCCAAATGCTGCCCATCCCAGTTGTATGCGCCTGTCGATTTCTTTTGAGAAGTTATTTCGCCCTAGTTGTATTACTTGTCCCAGATAGGTATAGTCGTTTACAACCTCTATTTCTGATCCTCCAATGGAAATAGGATCGAAGGTCTGTGAAATATGACTATTAATCATGGCTTTTGTTTTATCCATGTTCATTTTCAGACCAATTTCGTTCGACGCTTCATTGAGGTCGTAGAGCATGTCTTGGAGCTTATCAGGTGATTCGGCTATTAGCACTATGTCATCTGCGAATCGGAGGTGAGAAATGTACTCTCCGTTAATATTTATTCCACATTTTGTCCAGGATAGCAGTTGGTTTACGCAATTTGTTTATCAACAATTATATTACTAAATACTGAAATTTTTGTAAAATTTCATGTCGTAACTTTTTAGGGAATATTACGCATAGCAAATCTATTTTAAATAAACGCTTTAGGATAGATGTTTTTTACATGTAAATCTTTTCATTTGTTTTGGATGCGGAATGTCAAGTGTCTTTTATTTTCGTGACTCGGAGAAGATTTCCTTTTATTTGAAGACAGAAACAAGAGAATTTTCTGCTTAGCGAGATATAGGCATCCGCCGTAGCCGCCCACTCGGACCCGCCCACTGGCAAGTTAAAAGGTTTCAATTCCTGTCGATGCTTCTTGATGGGCCGCCCCCGCCCTTGCAATGTCGACTCGATGGGTGATTTGCATGTCAATATGTATAAAGGTCAAACTAAAAGGAGAGCACAACTCTTGTAGACAGTGACAAAGTACGTGATCTACTATACAAATAATTGGCCATTCGATCACTGTATGTTTCTTGTTTAACTTGTGTTATAAATTGTTTCTTTTCTAAGCCACTAAATTAATTATTTATAAAGATTCTGCAGAAGGACATGAGAGCAGGAAATACAAGCATGTTACTACCTACGCCTTGCATTATCATTTTATTCAATTAACCCTCTCGGAATACAAATTATACTGTCACTTATAAAACCAGTATTTGAATCATAAATTTACTTATCTGGTCTATTTTTATATTTCACATTTTTTGTATTCTTTAGCTATCAGATGATGCATAAAAAACTATTCTAATAAAGTAGCAAAACGATATATCACGGCTCTCGCGAACAGGTTAATAATACAAAAATAAAATCCCTTTCAACGCTACAGATACATTGATTAAAATTTTTGAAAATGTACTAGAACATGTACAACACTGTAATATAAAGTAAAATTAATTGAAATTTGAGAACTCCATTAACTTTGCTGAAATTTAACAAAAATATTTCAGATCTTTAGATCTGAAATATTTTTATTTTAATAGATGTCTATTTTAATAGATGGAGAATTTTTATTTTAAATATATTTTATTTTCGTAATTTTGTCACATTCGATGGTGTTCATAAATTTAATTGTGTTTATCTGTCGATAACGTAATATTGATAAAACACTCCACAGGGCATTCACTTAACGATGGATATCTGTCAATACTTCATCAATGCACAAAATAATGTCATCCATTTTATACATAATATATACCGTAGTAAAACCCACATTACAAAAAAGTATCGGTGAATTTGTACACCGTTATGATGCTTAATATTATTAATTAAATAATGTTATATACTTTATAATGTAATCATTGATAAAGAGTGATGACGAAACTGCTAATACAAATTGCTTAATTTAAATGTAAATGATGCTGAAATTGTCACTTCGATTATAAAAAATTTATAAATATGAATGATATTATTTTATATTCTAAAAAAAAAAAAATATGTTATTATGTAAAAAATGTAAAAAAATAATAATATAAATTAAACAACACTTAAATCAAAAGATGAATCCCACGCCACACACAAGATCTACCTTTAAGTGGCGTGGAAAGCGAATTTCCAAAAAAAAAAAAAATGAATGTAATACTATCAAAAAAATCTTAAATGTATCCTATTATATTTTATTAAATTAAAAAAAAAAAAAAAAAATGTCTACGTTATATATTTACCTTAGATTCTAAAATAAATCCTTGATGTGGCAAAATATATCCAAGTATACAAAATTCATATAATATTTATTGATATATTCTACAATATGGCAACCTTTTTAGGCAGCAATATGATTATTGAATGTATGTTTTTTATTGATTGTTTTTGATGACACCGTTAGGTTAAGCCACCCTTTAGAAATAAATAGTCCAGCCCTCGGAAACATTGAGCTAATCACTCGATTTTCTTAAAAATCGATTAGCAAATCGTACAAAAATATGCCTCAAGGATACTAAAGCCACCCTTTAATCAAGTACTCGGACTTCCACTCTCGAGGTTGTCGGGAACTATATATGTTCTGAAATGGACCTTCAGGTGGACAGAAATGTCTGCAGCTGGCAGAACTACGTGGCGCCAATTTGCGGTGACCATATGTTCTATATATGGAAGAATAAGAACAAAACACTGTCCTAATACCTTGAATATTACAGCTATGTTTTCTAAAGCCCCAGGTATCTCATCGCGGAAGGCCATCGGGAACAATACATTAGATCTACCCGCTAAACGAATGTTATATACATTGAAATTAAATACTTTTAATAAAATTAAAACTTATAATGAATATTCACAAATTTATATTAAAATAAAGAATTGCTTACAAACGAAGTTGTTTTATTTATTACGTGTTTTTTTTCTCGATTTTTTTTATAATGAAATGCTATTTATTTGGAATATGACTTATTGAATAAGTTTTAATGTTTTTCGACAGTTATCAATACTATTTTCTAGATTTCTGACAGTAATTTACTATACAAAATAAAAATCATACTTACACAAATCTGCTTTCTGCAAAAAAATATACTTTATTTAACCTACATATTATGAATAACAAAGAGGTCGGATAAATATATACCACCTCATCCATTATTGAAAACAAGGGTATTTCCTTCTGAGTTTCCATTTTACGTAAATATACCTTTCAGATAATAATACCTATGCTAAAATATTTAAATAACTTCATAGCCCACATCATCGAGAGGTTTGGAAAAAGGTTTGAAAAGCAAAAGCGGAAACTAGAGAGAGAGGGTAATTCTTCCGCTTTTCCTCTACCATTACATCCCTCCTTGAGAGGGAATCCCCGGATTTCATTACTGCGATTTGAGCGCGTCTCTGGGTAAGCATTCGGATCATTATTTTGCTGTTTTTTCCCTCCGTTCTTATTTTCGCGGATTCCCAGTCTCGTATGAGGGCGTGTTGTCACGTAAGGAAAAGGCTTTCGCATACGTCAAACTCTACATTTTCGACGTCGAATCCCCAGGGAAAGTAAGTGGCAGGGCGTACCGAACGGAAAAATGCGTAACACTTTTCTTCAACGAGCTTTTCACAGTGTCATATAATATTGGCGGATTTCGCTTGAGTTGTAAAATTTTAGCGCTGACTCTTGCTTCTTGGGATGAGTGACGCCCGACAGATGCGAGATGGAATATCTTTATGACACTCTTGCATACATTATTGTGTAACTGTCAAAAATATTCATTGAACAAAAATTCAAAACAAATTATCAAATAAATCTATAAAAATATACATAATTTTACTTCAATTGCGATTATTAGAAACATTATTTTCAGACTATTGAAATGGTTGATTATAACAGATATCTTGTAACTTAAAGCTGTGTCCTAAAGAGAGAGCTTTCTTCTTGCCTCGGAAAGTATTTATCTCCGTAAGCAATATTTGAAACTTCTTGTAATACTTAATCATTACAAAGTTTCACATATAAAGCACTTATATGACAATAATACTTTAATACAGCTGTTAATTTTGTAAGCTCATCAAAAACAAATGAATCTTTTTAACTTTATTATTGATTATAGATTGAAGATTGTGAGAACATCTGCGAAGAGTATTGGAAGCAAAATAGTTTGCTTTTGTGATGAATGACGAGGTAAGAGAACGGACACGAAAATTTTCCATCCTACAATCAGTTAAAATATAAAGGTCGGTCTAACTAGGACAAATCTTTCGGATGCAGCAGGAAAGCATGAACTTTACCTACTTTTACTGCAACCACGAGGCTTGCACTCCACGACAGCCGTTAGGAACTATATAAACTTATTTCTTCGCAGAGTTGACATATGATGAGGCAAAGATGATACATTTTTACTGTGTCAATTATTGACAACTATCTGTTCTAATTACGAAACTTATTAAGCTCAGAGTTAACAATATTATCATTCCAATGATAAATGTAATTATTCTTATTAGTTAAGTAATATTTTTTAATCTCTTGATTGAACATATTGGATTATGCTAACCAAGTACGTTTAAGCCTGTGCTACTAAAATTTTAGATAAGCGCAGTGATATCCGCACATCTACGTTATCAGTTAATAATGAAAGTATTACATTTGCCATGACAATGCTTTAACATCCTCTTCTCTAATTTATGGTTGTTATTCAGTCGCATGGTGGCAGAATGAGGAGCACATTAACAATACAAATATTCTTTCCGGAGCACATTGACATATATATTTCGATAACCTTACAAACTTCTGTCCCGGGCCACAGCATTCAGGCTGGGCCACAATACAATGCGATCTCGCCGCCGTCGGCTCACGACTGAGCGCGCTCGTGACGGGCTGTCGCCCAGCACCACAAGTGGCGATCTATATAGCTAACGTCACACCCGTGACCGGACTTGTCCAAAATGCCAATATGGCGACACATACATGTACGATAAGCGAACAGAAATAAGAGACGAAACGAAGTTTACGGTACCAGTCAGCAAGGGCTCTATCATGCTGATATCAGTTTGTATAAATGTTTTCAATAAATAAGGAAATCAATAAATGGTTTAAATACCTTCTAATACAATTAATTAAATAATTATAAATATACACGACAACAGTATTACAAAAATTTATATAATTATAAATTGACAGTGTAAATCTTCGTTCATTTACCATGATATTTAATTGTATGTAATTAATTAAATGTATTATCTTAAATAATTTATTATCCCAGTAATTTATCTCAATCGCTTATTACATACATGTAAATTATATGGTTGCACGGTAGCAGATTAAAAACTCAAGGTAGAAATATGATATGCAAGTATGTTTATCGAGTATTTGCGTATCACGTTTACAGACTGAATAAGATGATACCAGGTGTATTTATCTTCCACCTATGTTTACTTTAAGTCTTCCAATTCGGTGCAAACTTGGCTGCATGCAACAAACTTTGCTTTTACGCTACCTAACTTTCTCGACGCGAGCATAGTCTGCGGAATATTAGTTTAGCATACACAGCTGATCTTAGGATAGCAGTAAGCGAATTGAAAATGCTTAGAGGCCTCTTCCATTACGTTTACAAAACTACTTAAATTAATCATGCAATTTAGTAAATCAAATGATATCGTTCGTTTTATTGATGCACTTGCATTTAATAGATTTGAAACAAAATAATACGTACCATTTAACTCTTTCGCATCTCCGCTCTCTAACCTCGTCATTCCTCACAAAGTCAAATTATACCCCCAGTATTCTACGCGGGCATCTGCTCTCAAATACCATTATACGGCTGCATTGGGTCTTATTTAGATGCCAAGATTCACAGCCGTAAATAACAATAAGGTACCATACGATGTAGAGTCGGCTTTAGCATAATGCATATAATCAATCATGCAATTTTTAAGCGTCTAATGATGGTTTTCTGTGATTTGATACTTTTTTTTAGTTATTCGTCTTTTTTTAGTTAAACTCTATAAACGGTTCATATTTTAAACCTACTCTTACTATAGAGTTCATAAATTTTCCGCACCACAATGGCCGCAGACACTTAGTACATATATGTGATTTATTCTTGAGGTTGCTGCAAACCCATATTTTCTTAAATCCTAATAACATTTCCGTTAATACTTACTCATTTTATTATCTCGAATCATATAAAACTCAGAATATTCTAGACTGCATTAATTCATAAAATGTTCAAAAAGCACTCCATAATTTTTCATCATGACTTAATTCGTACAGCAACAGTCACATACTCGACTAAGGTTCACTTCTCTCTTCGCCCAACGTGTGACCGGATCGCCCCTTCTTTTAAGAACGTTTGTGATAAATTGAGAGAGGCTTTGTGAACGTAAATACAAGTATATACATATTATATATAAATATGTACAAGGCCCAGTGCAGTAGCGCAAGGAAAACATGGAGGGTGCCTCTGCCGGCCAAACATCCGTGATAAAGCAATGTTTACATTGCCAGCGCGTTTATTGAGTTGCCGTGATGTCTGTCAGTGAAAATTATACAAATCTTCACTGCACACGATCTAATTTTAAAGCCTTTAAAATATACAAAATAATATATCATTACTCATGACTATATGAATCGTTTGTAATTTCCAAGAAGTAATAAAATGTCACAGATAATAATTGTTGTTCTTATAAAGTTTATTTTTCTTTTTTGATGATGCATAAAAATATATTATGATATTTAGTATTTTAATAATCATATAAAAAATCACTAAGGTTTTCAAATATGTAAGTATTAATTATTGCACTGGGTGTATGATATTTTCTCCAATATTATCAACGTTGTAAAGATCATCATCAAGATATATTATATTTGAGTTCTTAATATGAAAGAAAATATTTTATCAGATGCATAACGATCTGTAATTGACCTTGTATTGAAATATATCTGAATTTTTTACAGTGGTTAACTCTTAGTTAAAACGAGGCGTGAAGTTTTCCTCGGAAAGATCGAAAACAATGATTGTTAAACCTACCGTAATGTCTCCTAGCTTAATGTACGGCGGATCCCACCCAACCTCCCTACATACATATTCACCGTACAATCAGGGTCGTATATCCGGAGGCCGCGGTCGTTAAATGGTCCGCCCCCGTCCAGACCGCGGCATCCACTTGTCGTCCAATGTATTGAAACATGTAAATTTCTGATATAATATAATAATATGGCTATACGTCATCTATAAAATTATATGAGTAGAACAATGTATGAACTATATGTGGAACGTATGGTTGCAGATTATCGCCACACAGTTCTATCATTTGCCACTATTCACGCCTTGTCCCAAAATATATCTGCATTTTAAGGTCTTATGAGAATATATATGTTTCTTAATGACCCATAGGGCGAGATCCCAGAGGCTTAAAGAGACAGCACTGTAGTAACTGAGGTATATTTTTGAGCGATTCGTCAATATTTTTTTATGAGATTAGATGATTTAACTTGACGCTGCCGATAACAAAACTTTATTTTCTTAGGAACAAATCAACCTATTTATTATTATTTTTAATTAAACAGCGAAAATTAAAACGATGGTTAGCTTAAAACTTGAAGTCAGGGCATTTTGCAGACAAGGCAATGTTCGATTAAATTTATCGACGTTGCCTAACAGCCTATAATTATCTGAGAAGTCAACACATACAAGTACAATTATTTATAATATGCTGATAAGCAATTAAATGATTATTAAGGTGTCGTTAAAATAATAAAATATAGTACAATAATTTGCCATACTTTTTAAACTGTACCGAAATGTATATTTTCTAGTAAAAAATATAGAACTCTTTATTTAATATTTGATTTTAATTCCATCTAAATTCTAAGCTCTTATTACACATTTTTTTTTATATGCAATAAATTTAACCACTTATTTATTATTTCTTTTATTTTAAATTATATCTTGAGTTATATTCAATTTATTTTACATTAAAAGGTATCATCATTATCTTTTTATGTCCATAAAAGATATAACAATTTAATACGTGAGAACACTTATCCTTAACCGAATTATATGGAAAACTTGATGCTCAACCGCCCCAGCATTTTCTTTGGCTCTTGATGTTTCATCTGCGCCCATATTGTCGTTGCTCCCTTCCACATTTCCCCTCAAACTTCCCACTCTCATTTTCCGGCGCCCCCCTCTGCGGGGGCGCCCATGCATAATGCAGGTTCCTGAGTGCGTACGCGGAACTGTTGTGAGGAAAAATGCATCGCCGGCCTCCTCGCCGTAAGCCTGCAATATTAAATTCACAATTTATAGGGAATATGAAACAGTGTCATTTATATACGTCGCGTTATTATGTGTGAGTGGAGCGTCTCACAATGCGTTCGTTGTCTATTATGAAGGGTACATATCTTTCAGCGGTACTTACTCTCGAGGCGCTGAAAGATTTATCGCTGAATAATAGGAGACTGAACCAAGCGGAATAATAAGATAGTTTTTCTCGCCGTTTCAGTTTAAAAATGGCTGATATTTGTTATTTACTTTCTGAGCGATCACTTTGATATTAATTTTTTCACGTATTTTCAGTGTAAAACTGCGATTTTCAAATATGTGAAAATAAGTTTTGCTCAAGTTGATCCATTTTTAAACATGGTAAACGGTAGTTATTCATTTAGTTTATAATGTGGTTTATATGATATTTATGACTTACTTACAAACAAATCCCTGGCACTTAAGCCGAGCATTTAACTTTTATTGTATTATACGACTATATTTTATGTTATATATCTTGGAAATATACCTGCAACTAGGGTGGTTCAATTATCGAGTATTTGATCTATAATCAATTTTGTGGCAGCCCTAGTAAGAAAAAATAAGTGTTTTTTTTTTCGTGAAAATTTTACTTAAATCGATTGCAGCTTACCAATAATGTAAGTTAAAAATATGAAAATTATTTATTCATTAGTAAAAGTAGTGTTTTAATTTGTCTACACACATGTAGCGATGACGTGGTTAATCTTTAATTGAAATTCAAAATTAGAAAAAAAAACTTAATTTAGGTTTACACAATGCAATCTCTCTTAACTAATTTGGAATTTCAGATCACCTTTGATGATAAAAACACTTTTTGGTACAGTAGCATCGTCATAATCTAATTCATATTATGGAAAAATTGTAGAATATGCCGCAGGTTAATTCTTTCAACGTTATTATTACATATTTTTAATTATCCAGCTAAAGCCACCAAATCGAATGTTACAAATAACAATAATAAATAGTTTATTTTTATTTAAATGTTAATTTTAAAAGTCTTGAAGTACTAACGTCTTACTCATTCTGACTCATATGAATTAACATTTAATCCATTTTATAAAAAAAATTAACTTCACAGATATGAATACCAATCACAAGTGACTTTATCAGCGTTACTTAGTTGTTTGCAGAAGTGTCGTGGTCATCAAATATCGCATTGCACAATATTGTTCAAGCAAATATTATTCAGAGATACTCTGGTCTGAAACTTTGGGTGCAATACAGAGCAAACACAGCAACATAGGGTTACATAGTAGTCTGGTAATAAAACAATGTTTATTCCATATTATTGAGCATGAAGAGTTATAGTTTTCGTAAAAATTAAAAAAATATATGAATAGCACACAAAATAAAGGTGTTTTGGAAGATTTTACTGCCTTCTATTAATTATAATCGTAGACATATTTTCACTATTTCTGACTGTATCTACGAACCATATATATCAGTGCATAAATTATGTTTCTTTATACAGTAATAATATAGTAAAAAATTATTAATTTAAATTTGATCCTAAGTTATTAATGAGATACTTTTTTACTTGTAAGAGATGATGTTAATAAATAGTAGACAGGAAAAAAGTCAGACGGAGACATCTGTTTGTTAGCGAGAGTTTTTTTCTTGGATGTGCCGGCGGTCATAGCTCAATGGTAAAGCGTTTGCTTTTCAAGCCATAGGTCGTGGGTTCGATCCCCGACGGAGATTAAAAAAAAGGATTTTTAATAGATTTCTGAGGTCTAAAATACCCCGGTTGGTGTGAATTTGATCCATCACCCGTAAAATGTCAGTCATAACCTATTAATTAAAACTGGTGGTAGTCGGAAGTCGTCCCATTCATAGTTAATTCCTGTAATAATAAAGGCTGATGCGTGAATCTCGGGCTGTAGTCTATGGCGTTGGCGGATCAACACTCCACATGCAGCGTTTAGACATATACACCATGGTAAGCGTCATAGAATTCCACAGATGAGAATTCAGAATTACTTTAACCATCTGTCGGCATTCTCCTGTATGTGTTTACACATACAAAAAAAATGTAAAGCTAATAAGGATACCATTTTTTGATCACCTGAGAAATGTGGAAAAGCAATCTCTATTCTCAAGTTACTATCGTATATTTATTTTCTTAATAAAATTGTTATACGAAGCATTGGATAATATTTTTTTTTTTGTTATATTATGCGTGTTTCTACAAATGAATAAAACAACTGTACCGCATTGAAAAGTATAAAAAAATCAGTTTTGTACGTATTATACATTTCATAACATTAATTAATAAGTTACTCGTGATTAATTAAAATTGAATCAGGATCAGAATCATGACGCCTTTGGAAATCAATACTAGTGGACACAAACTATAGAGTTGTACAAAGTTGTTAAGGTTCGGATGGAGAGAGAAACAAGTGATTGTCTCTATAGTGGTGGTGGCGCGTGCCGTATTAGCCACCAGCTCCCCTTTGGTGCATCAACGATGAAACTCCAAGTTCAGCCCTGGAAACAGAGAAGTTAAGCCAATGATCGACGTCAAAATCAAATATATATTCGTACTTTACAAGCAAGTAATTTTTTAATTTAATTTTTTTTTTTTCACGTAAAAAAATTTAGAAAAAATATATAGTTGCGTACTGTACCCTGCAAGTTACACACAAGGTTAGAATATACGTCTGAAAAATAGTTCAAGAACGTACGAGCCTATTCCATGTCAGCCTCGTTAACCGCTCTTGTGGCCCCGACGATTTCCCTGATGAAGTTTAACAGCAAGGGACCGTCAGAACTAAGCAGCAACCAATCCTCCCAAAAGATGGTAGAGACTCCCAGGCGACAATACAGAATGCGTCTCCTATTCTCATGGATGATGCACTCAATGAGAGTGTCTCACCGTCTGTTGTATGCCTGGATGACCTGGACATGCGTCGGAAGAAGAGAGGCCAAATCTTTTAAAGAAGCAAGTATACTATATTAGCATAAATTTCAGAGCCAAGGTTAATTCCATACAACAAATTTAACTTGATATAAACGATAATCATCATGCGCCACGATGGTCTTCTTCACGATATTGTGGAGGGGATGTTTGAGGGTAGAAACTGTAGAGGGCGCCCTAGACGGGAGTTTTTGCAGCAAGTATTCGAGGACATGAATTGTAGCGCTTATGCTGAGCTGAAAAGGGTTGCGGAGGACCGAGAGGAATGGAGATCGAGATGCAAGATTCTGTTGCTGCAAACCAATCCACCGGATTGATACTACGAAGAAACGATAATCATGAAATTTTTGTTATGACAATTATGAACTAATTCTGGATAATATTATTCAGCATATCTATATGACACGTATAAATACCATTAAGGTTATCAACTGACAATACTTGGTGCAACTGCATAATTATATAAATACTGTTAATACATTTTTATTTTTTGCAATTATACAGTTAGATTAACTGGTATTAAAAAGTATTTTCACGTAAAGAGATGGCGTTGAACCCGTGGTTAAATACGAGGTATTTCCTAGAGGAAATTTTGAGCTTCACATTTTATTTTAAGTGTATTAAATTTTAATTCAAAATTAAAACAATATATTGTTGGAGAAAAAATTTACATAAATAATATTAATAGCATGCATTTCTTCCATAGAAGGTATACATTTCTATAAGAAAATATGATTTAAAAAAAAACTACGTGGAAAATATAATTTATAACTACAATTTTTATTGTATATAATAGCATCTTAAATATAATATCAATAAAAATATGTATTATGTGGCAACACCATGTAGAGAGAGCCTGCCAAAGCAGCTCTGCTAACGGACCAGTCACGCTATAGACCACGAGACGCTAAGCTACCGAATCCAAAACTTAACGTAGCACTCACGATCCACGATACTACATCTCGTTCACAAACAATAAGTTGCTAAAACTAACAAATATTTACATTTTTTAGCTGAAAAGGTTTCAAAGTATTATTCTACTTGAGAGACATATTGAAAACCGAGAGTCTTCATCCAGAAGTTCAGGCTACGCACCAGAGAGTTGCCCGACGAAGCTACGCCGTAGAATTAAATTATAACAACGTTCGGTGCATTGTTTGTGATCTCCTTAACTACATATATTCACCGTACATTAAACAAAGTGGAAAGCACGATTTGTGTTATTATAGGTTGTGCGGTTGTGTTCAACGGAAAGTTATAACGATATAACAGATTCGTGGAATTTAATGCAAATTGAAAAACAATCCCCACTGGAAGTTCTCTGTTAATGTTAAAATATCATTGTGATAATAATGAAAACGATATTATTAAAGCTACGTTATCAAAGAAAAACACCGCAAAATATTCTGATTATAAACTTTATTTATTTATATTTTACATAAATAAATTTATCTTTTTAGCTTAATATTAATTGTCAATTATGTAAAGGTATTATTTAAGTCCACGTGCATTCACTTGTTGATCCACTTCAAATATTTAAAACATTTTAAGCGACTTTATTCTATTATGAATCGCATTAATTATGTTGTTAAAATAAATTTATTTTTTTCACAACGTTCCTGATAAATTGATAATGCTATTTTATTATATTAATTTCGTTTACCTTATTTTTTTTCTTTTTTAAGTAGCAACTAAATTTTGTCATTCAATTAATACAAATTTTATTATAATGACGAACTTTAATTCAGTCAAATGTTTAATTTTGTCTTTTCGGCTTAAACTATTAACTAAACAACCGTGCAATGCAGTTTCTACAGGGATGCTAAGCCAAAACCTCTATCATCTTGAAAACTAATGATTCTGCTTCTTCTCATATCTTTTCTTTATCAGAATTACCACAAATTCCGCTCATCAGTTCTTCCACTTGCCACTGTCTATTGCTTGTCTCAAAGCAACTCTTAACCCAAAGGTTTACCTGGTAATATACACGGTTCCCGACGGCTTCCAAGGCAAGACCCGTAGACTCGATGAGACAGCAGCTATATTTTTCGATGTATATTTTGGACGATATTTTACAGGAGATCTAATGATTGACCTGACACTCCCAACCAATGACCCGCAGTAAGCAACAGGCGGTAGCTCATTCAGTTGTAGTCTCCATCTAGTGAATTAGTACATAAAATTATAATTATTCACGTATTTTGTGAATACATTTTCCTCGTATATTATTGTATTAATTCCAATAAATAATCTCATTTTTTTTGTTTGCGTGGTACTTTGACTTATAGTAATACTTTTTAAGTTGACTGCGGATTACTGTTGTGACAAAAAGATTTATTGTTTTAATCATTCCCATCAATTCGATTAGAGAGGTAGTCTATCACGAGTGCCTCCCCGTTTCAGCTATTGCAGGCGGTAAGTAAGCAAGATGAGATCCCTTCTTCGAGTCCCCGTGGTGTGCGGTTTATGCAGATCAGTTGAGAATCGCATCCGAAGTTTTCGCTTCAAGAACATTTACTGCCGATAGAGAATTGCACAAATTTGCACTACTCGTAACAAGTACTCGTTGAACCATATTCAATTGAAAGCGCACTTTATCAGAGTCTTCATTATGGCTGTAATGTAACATATATTATACATTATCACCACCGCTTACATCTATCGTCAATATAGCATATACTATGATGTAGGTAGATCACAAAACGTGCATTATGGTTTATATGCATCTTTAGCGATCGCTCGTTAAACAGCATCGACGCGCAACATCTTTGGCGGAAGATCTCGTGACGTGCCGATGTCGGCCATTTTTTATTTTATTTATATCTCCATGGCAACTCATATGAATAATTTTTCTTGTACGAAATTTTACGCAGAAAAACAATTTGCGTTGTGGTTGATGATAATTTGAAAGATCATATTTTTTGGACCGAATGTTGGCCGGAATAAGCTAACACCCAGCTAACCTCATCAGGTCAAGCTGGTTAGGGCACTCTATTGTCCTGGAGGTAGTAAATGCCCTCCTAAGGCGGATGAACCTTTATGGTCAACGGCATTAGGATGTGGAAATAAAGGGGAAAATACCACATTAAAGGTCTTAAAGACATCCCACTTATCAGCAAAAAAAATGATTGCATCTCAAGTAAAATTTTCCGGAAATAAAATAGTCCCCCAATCGGATCTCCGGGTGGGGACTGCTCGAGACAAAACAACCAAGACAAATAAGAAAAACCTTCAGCCAACAAGATATGCCACCTGGAATGTTCGAACATTACTGCAGAACGGCGCCCTAGACGGGAGTATTTGCAGCAAGTATTCGAGGACATGAACTGTAGCGCTTATGCTGAGCTGAAAAGGGTTGCGGAGGACCGAGAGGAATGGAGATCGAGATGCAAGATTCTGTTGCTGCAAACCAATCCACCGGATTGATACTACGAAGAAGAAGGTAGATTTATATGTCCTATTTGTTTGTTTGAGAAGGTTTCATTTTCAACAGGAGTAATTTATTTGTTTACTGTATGAAATGGCTTTTACAAATAATGTAATTGTATATTCAATGTTAAGTTTAAAAATATCATGTATTTACTTAAAAATAAATGAGAAATTAAACTGAATATTCTTACTGAATCTTATTGTTATTTTACAAACAATACAATTATCAAGTGACAACTTCCACACAAAAACATATAAATATATTAAGTGAAGGAAAATATATCTTTTAAACTTGTTTTTTTTTTTAATATATATATATATATGTATAAAGGAAATAATACTAAGATCGTTGCTATAATGAATAAATTTTATGTATTAATATAATAAGTATTTGTTGATATTGATAATTGTAAATGTATCAGCTGTCAATTACTTTGTTTATTATTTAACTGTTGCAGTCTACTAATAGTACTATAAAAATAGGATGATGTTGTAGAAGAATTGATAATCTATAATATTGCTTGTTACATGTTTATCTAAAGATTTTTAAGCAATATATTGTATTCTCTAAATGAATAGGTCGGTTATTGGTAGTCATGTTTAAACATCCATTCTAACAACAACATTTAAATTATTTTATTACATATAATGATTATATGGTTTTCCTCGGAAATATCTTGAACAGGTATCTAAGTACTTCACTTCTAAATTCCTCGAGCAAGTAAAGGAAGTAGTATTACTATAAGCCTCTTTCTTCCCTTCAAGACAGAGGGCTCAGCAGGGCGTCGCGATCCTCTCTGCAGGGAACTTTTAAATTAACCTTTATTATCTTTTCTATACACCTATTTAATACTCAGTCTTGTAGCCCCCTTAGAAGTATTGATCTACCGACGTCTGCACAGAGAACTCTCCCCATTTCTTCTTAGAATACCTGCAATTAATTATAACTCTCGTAAAAGATTCACTGAACAGTAAGTATTATTATGATTAATAATATAATAGACGAAACCTGATTTATTATATTCAAATTTTTCAATGTGTTTTATTTTAATGATCGCATTTTGGAGAGAAAATTTTATTTAACACGTGCAATAGATGTACATTAGAAGAGAGTAAGTACATCACAAGATGGACTTAACAAGTACATGTCCCTGCTAGTTCCACCTTGGAAGTCTACTTTATCTGATCCTTCTTCCGTTAATTCTCACTAATTAAAATCATCGTACCCCCAACATTTTACACAGGAGTCTATTTTCAAAACCAATCGTACGGCTGTATTAGCTTTTGATGAGCCAAAATTCACAGCTATAAATAAGCATGTGGACAATACAGGCATTGTATAGTCAGCACTTTTGAAAGAGTACGAGTATAGCGAGTCCCAGATATTGCGCGTGGAAATAAAAGATGCTCCTTCTCCAGACCACGGCTTTCAGTTTCCTGTATGCCGATATATCTGATATATGTTTATATTGAATTGATGAAATAAATTTCAAAATGATCCCGACCTGTTCAATCTCCCCTTCTCTCAAGTTGAGTCATATAACATAAGAGGCCTTACCAGTTGTAGTCTCGTAGAGTTAAACCTCTTAACGGACGAACGAGTGGTTGTTTCATCCCCAAGTGACCTGACTTCATTAAAAGAAGAAGCAATGAAATGAGATTACTGCATCCCCAGTGCACACCAAAAGATTTCTACATTTGTACATCATTACAGCCTTCAAGATCCCATGAAAGGGGATAGTTTCTAACAAAGATTTACTTCAGAATCATCCTAGAACTTGAAGCTTCTACTTCAAGGTTTCCAAATCAATGTAAGTATTTTTTGTATGAATGTATACACTATAAACTTCAGTAAATTTGTATTTTTCCATGCATAAGTCTTTAAAATTTGGCTGTCTACTATTTTTATTATTTCGTCACATAGGTTAATAATAATCATAATTCCCTTTTATTATACAAAAAGACAATAAATAAATATTCAGTTTGTTCCATAATTAAAATATTTGTATTAAAGAAGTTCTTATGTTGGGAATGTTTTATTATATGAAATATGTTTATGTGGGTTGTAATAGGGAACAGAAACATTTTACGTATTTTATGTACGAATATGTATAATTTGTGTTTTCATAAATTCCATAGAAATAAAATTGCTGATACATAGTGAGATTCAATCCTCAAGCCCTCGAGAATAGCGCTTATTTTCCGATCCTACAAGTCACGATCCTCTTATATGCTATTATACTAGAGAGATATATATATATGTATATATACATGTATCTTTTAGTATTTTACATGAAAAATAAAACAACCGAAATATATTCAAGTTGATTTCACATAGCTTACATGCTAACGCGTAAAAATGGATGTCTAGGGTGATAATCGTATTAAAATATAAATATATATTTTTATTTTTTTTATTTATTAAACAAATATAAAGATAATGACAATTACATATTCAGTGATAGTAAATACATTTTTTTTTATTCGCATACCACGCCACTTTATAAGATGAATCTTATGTCTGGCGAGTTCATCTATGATATTACAAATACAATTTTACACAAATTCACACAATACAGTTTGGTTTATATCATGACATTAATTTTAAAACCTCGACCAATCTCAATTTGACAATATTCAAGATACATTATATTATATATATATAATCGTGTCGGAAACAACAGGGTCAGATCCTGTCTGCCCAGAAGTGGGCGACGTCGATGGCGTTACTTCTGGCCATCATCAGGTCTTCTTGGGTGCAGCTATTCGGGCACAGCGCACACTCTAGAAGGTGTGACAGGGTCTGCTCCACGCCGCAATCACATTCAGTTGGTCCGCTGTAAAACTGCCAGGCTTTCATTTGTGTCCTCGTCTTGCATACTCCGGTCCGAAGTCTGTTAAGGACCTCCATATATTCCACCCTTGTCGTGTCCAATGGGTAGGTTCTCTTTCGGAGCAATCCAAGTATTCCCCTTAATTGCGCTTCTCCACATGTTCAGCCACAGAGTGGCCTCAGGTATTACCAGTTCCGTTGTCGACTGTAGGAAACTTCTTCTTACATTATATTTAATATTATATATATTATAGGTATATTTATTTATTTTTTATGTAAACGCATGCAGGAGAGCACAACCGGTCAAGACCAGTGCACTCTATGACGCTCAGCCAGGGAGGCTGGACACTGCATGCGGGAAACGTGTGTTGTGTTCGTATTTGTGTGTGGGTTGGGGAGATTGCAAGTGTACATTTATCTGTTTCTTGAAGAGATCCAGATTGTAGGAAGGAGGAAACACAGACGCTGGAAGAGCATTCCATAGTTTACCGGTGGCATTAAGGAAGGAACTTTGGAAGCTGCCAGTTCTTGGTCGACATATATTAACCGTGTATAGATGTTCGGCAAGTGTAAGACGAGTTTGTCGGCTGTGAGTGGGTGCAGGAGGAATTAGTTCTTTGAGTTCCGAAGAGCAGTGACCGTGGTAATAACGGTAGAAAAGACTACTACTATATGCATATGCATACCCACCATATAAAAAAAAAAGATATTTGGCAAATCGGTATTACAGTATCCACTTATTACAACATAACACATATAATAATAGAAAATACATATAATTACATTGTTTTAATAAAATATAATTACGCACTGTTTTACGATTTACAAGATTGAAATTCCTATAATTTTGCAGTCCAGTAATCCATTAGTAATAGACGACAAATTATATTAAAGTACTCGCTCGTATTTACATATTTTTGTATAACTGGTTTTAGACATGTACATAGCGCTGAACTAATAAATTAACTTTAAATTATTTATTTTTTATAGCATTCATTGTGATATCTCATTTAAATATTTCATTTTTTTGCCCAAATCTATTTAATAATATTTATTTTTATTAAAACCATTACCTTATTTGTATTGACCTTCACCCGATGCTTATACCTTATAACATATTAATTATAAAAAAAGATGTTATATTATTTTTAATTAATAAAAACAATAAAACTATTTAGATTAAAGACTTGATTCGTAATAGGTAAAATATGTCAGCTACAATGCATTGTGAACGACTTAATTAATCTGAAAAATTGAACAGTGAGTTTTTTACTATGGGCCAAATGTGTTGAGTCATATTTAATGATTATTTCGAATGACGGTAGGGAAAACTTAGTAAAACTGCAGTTTTGAAATTCACTTTCACAAACTAATTTCAAAACTGCCATTTAGCAACCTCTCCTTGTTTGCATATGATCAGTGCATATTGGAATAAGATATAATTCTAATAGGCAGAATAAGATAATATTCCAATATGGAGATAAGGGATAATTTCCAATTGATGTGTTAGGTCATAACACAAAATCATGTGATATCCATAAGTTTCAAGAAAATGCGAGCATTCAGAATAATCACTGAAAATGACTTAACTCATTTGGCCCATAGTAAAAAACTCACTGTTAAATTTTTCAGATTAATTAAGTCGTTTATAATGAATTCCAAATTTTTATAGCAGTGGTTCTCAAACTTGATTGAAGTTTGTTGAGCAAAAAAAAAGTAACATAGTTAAATTTTAGCGGGGAAAAATGCACTTAATTTTAGTAAATAAACAAATTCTTTAAGCTTCTTAGTAAATTAATTTCAAATATGTATAAAATAAGACATATTACTATTATTGCTTTTGCCAGTTCAGAGAAAACAGTTCTATAATATTATATTTGGTCAAAATAGTACAAACTTGTATATCATTATTATTTTTAATATTAACATTTTACATAAATGAAACTATAAAATGCTATTAGTGTTATTTTCATATTTTCTGTCTTGGTCTTATTTGAATGTTGGCTCCATTGACGGAATTCATGGTTATATCACATGTCAATATTGGTTCAATATGTGAAGGGAGAATTTTGTAATTCCTTATAATCTTTGAGATTACTGATTTCATTTCGAGCAGTGCAAACTTTTGTCCTGAAATATAAGGAAAAGTATTTTAAAAAATCATTAAAACTATTAATTTGTTATAATTTTTCGTATTCACTATTTTCTTTAAAATAAGGATCGAAAAACGAACACAATAAATTTATAAAAGAAATTCGTTACAAGTATGACTAAAGTAGCAGATTATATCTGTCAGGGAATTCTTCTTGGTGGAATTGTTAATTATATATATTTTAAGACAAATGGATTTGTGAAAATTTCAAAATTAAATTATTATTGTACCGTTTCTAGCAGAGTTTTTAGTTAACAATTGATACATTTGAAATATATTTCATACTTTAAAGAAGATAACATGACTTTTGTGGCATTGAAAGATTAAATTAAGGATAATTTAATAATTGTTATTTGTCGCTTACATTAGGAATAAGATAGTGGTGAAATGATTAATTAATATTTTTTAGATGTTTACTTATTTAACAGTCCATTAAAATATGTAAAATACTGATATATACAGTAAAATGGTCTAAATTAAGTACCAATACAGTTTCTGGAACCGGCGCTGAATGAAACATTGCAGTATGGATGGCGTTTGGATGACTCTTCAATTGTAAATCTTTCAGGAATACATTTGTCTGGATCTGGGAATACTTCTGGATTCCTATTCATGTGATAAACCAGAACTCCAACTGTGGTGCCTTTGGGTAACATCATATCATCTGTAAATAAAATAAATCATGAACAATGTTAGTAGACCTACTCAACGGAGAATGGTCAGAAAGCCGTTTTTCTGGAGTCCACAGGGTTACTCGTAGACCTCGAATGTAAAGGATTTCATAGCTAATTTTATTTATGAATTAGACACAGAGTAATGTTAAATTTTACGTAAAAAAGGTTAAGTTTCTTACTGATGTGCGTATCTTCATGAATCATTCTGGCAATCATTGGTATAGATGGGTATAATCGCAATGCTTCCTTTATGAAAAGGTCCATATATTTCATTTCTTGTAAGTCACTGAAAACATTAATAAATGATTAAGTTTGAGTAGAATTGTAAAAAAGCTGGTAAAAACCTGCAAAACTTCATTTTATTTGCAAGACTGTGAGAATAAGTTAAATTACGAGTAAGCTACCTATAAGTGCAGGGTTTTTCATTATCGCCACCAAATATTTGTAGCAGTTCTTCGTGAAGTTTTTCTTGAATATGAGGATTTTTCGCTAGTTCAAAGAGCGCAAGACTAATAGCTGATGTTAATGTATCATAACCCTGAAAATAAATGAAATCATTAAATATTTTATACATAAAAATACTTTCAATGTCAATAAGGCTTGACCTATGAATGTTATCACTTTTGATAGACATTGTCACTTTATTGTTTTTGTTAATTTAGTAGCAAGAAAATATATTTGTATTGTTATATTTGCTTGGATCTGTATTGGTAAGATGTTTTCAACCTTTAGGGGGTTTTTGTTGGACTTTAATATTAATCTTCACAATGTGGTAAAATAACTTACTCCAAATAAGAAAGTATCGACTTCTTGTCTAATATCTAAATCTGATAGTGGTTTTCCATCCACAGTAGAAAGCAAGAGAATATCCAAAAACGCCATCTTTTTCTTCTGACCTAAATATGAATATACTATTTAATTAACTAAAATTATAAAATTATTATACTTCAAGTAATAATAATATTCTTAACACCAGAATCACCTGTTATCAAATAGATACATAATACAAGAATATTTGTTTTTTACCAAAGTTATCAGATTCCATGTTTTCTGTATATGTGGACAGACTTTCTTTATTCCTCAGCAGAATTTCCCTTCTCTCTTGGATCATCTTGTCCGTGACTCCATGCAGTATCTTAACCGATTTTTTTTGCAGTGTGTAATCGCTCGTGAAGTAGAAAAGAGAATTCAACCTCTTAATTGGATTTCTCACTCTTTCAATGACGATACGGCACATACTATAAAATACATTAAAAGCATTAAGATAGTGTCTGTGTCAACAAAGAAGATGTGTAATGTGTATTGGTTTTATTGTCACAATTCCTTACTATTGGCGGTCCGACTTGTTTCCACTTGTGCTTGTTGCCACTAAATATGTCAATACTTAAGCATCCGTGATATTATAAATAAAAAGACAAATATTTTATGTGTATTGACGCCATTTTTGTTGTTATTATTGTTTTAAGTCATTATTAATTGATTTATAAACTCATTAGATATATTTTTGTATAATGTTTATAAGAAAAAATAATAATGAAAGAATAAACATAAATAACGTTAAATTAATTAAAACCAGTATTTTCCCGTCAATTATTCCATTACTGACCCCTGTTTCCCGAAAAAAGATACCGCGAGGA